>JAPMIB010000071.1:0-600000 GCA_034770305.1 Trichogramma dendrolimi | reverse complement strand
TTTTATGTGTTACAAAGCACACCTTTTATTTAAATTTATGAAAGTGGCTAAAAAATTTTAAAAATTTATATAATCATTAGTTTTTAAAAGTAATTAATTATTAAAATAGTCTTTTCATTGGATAAAATCTCTCGTGTTTTCCGTTTAAGAACAATAATTTCTAATGAAAAATGTTTTTCTCTTTCTTTAGATCGCCGTATTCACCGGTCCCATCCTCGCCGTGCTCTTCTCCGTGTTCGGCTTCTGCATACGCTACGGCGACACGCCCAAGCCCTTCCGCTGGCTCTTCTACATCTCGTACTTCCGCGCGAGCTTTCACAGCCTCCTCATCACCGTGTACGGCAACAATCGCACCCATCTGCATTGCGAGCAGGCGGACGACGACATCAGCTACTGCCACTACAAGCAGCCGACGCAGTTCCTCAAGGAGATGGAGATCGTCCAGACGAGCGTCGTCAACAATATCGTGCTGATCGTGGGCATCGGCGTGCTCATGCATCTGCTCACGGCGTCGGCGCTCTGGTGCAAGCTCAATCGACGGTAGACAAGTGGTGGGATGAATGTTTGTTTGATTTGTTTGCGTGATTTTTTTTTGTGCGCGTGTGCGTCTGAACGATGAACTTGTACAATAGTTGTGTAAATATATTTTTATATATGATATTATATATATATATATATATATATATTATAAAAAACATGTTTCTGTTCTACTAGATGTTGCAATTGATGAATTTAGTTAAAGAAAAAAATTTTTTTTCTAAGGGTATAAAGCGTATTTTATAATAATTGTATTTTCTTCCATAATGTCGTTGTGATGATTGTGTGCTGTTTCGTGAATCGCAAAATGTCTTTCAATGTTTTGTTAAATGCTCTTCCATGCGCGAGACACTTTAGACGCGACTTAACTGTCTCCTCTTCATTTTTCATTGCGATGGCAGTATCTCAGTATTTTATAAGTGAATTTTTTTTTTAAAGACGACTTTTGCCTTCCGATGAAACGAAAAAAGAAACGATTTCTCTTCTTTTTTTCTACGCATCATATTTGTACCATGATTTTTTGAAGAAAAAAAACGCACTAGTCTTGTAGTTTAATTAAAAAAAAAAAAAAGAAAAAATTTGGTAACCGTGTAAAGTTTATATATTTAAAAAAAAATGTAGGATAAACACATTCGAAGAATCACGCACTAGTTTGGGTCGTGGTTTACTATTACGATAAATAGCTAATGTCTAATGAATTTTTATCTTTTATCAGAAATAATCGAATTTATATATATAATGATGAATTACACGATGGTTATCGCTATGTTCTTCTTTTTTTTCTGATCAATTTTATATATATATATCAGCATATTGTTGCGTTGAAATACCTTGTGTTTAGCGACTTAAGTTTTACATTGTACATATAGACAATTTATAACAGGGATAATTGAGGATTTTTAATTTGTTTAAGTTATCCGCAAAATCAAACGAGCTTTTTACCTATAGGTTAACGATATATACATAAATAAAATTAATGATTGATCATCAACGATTACTTACGAGCTTTAGTATGGAAACGTGCATACCGAGAAGCGACGATAATATTATGTACTTGTATGCACGATTACAGCCAAAAGAATCTCAATTGTTGCTTTTATTTCACTTTGTAAAAATTTAAATCGAGCTGCGCGCGACAGAGAGCTTTTTTATCATAAGTTAAGCGAAAAATTATGTACTTGGTCCAACTTGTAATGTATGTTCCTGCAAATGTACGTATACGAATGTTACAATGCCCATAAAGCGTACGCAAAAAACACTCGTAATAATAAAAAAATTTTTTAAGTAATCTTACGTTTGCGCAATGCGCGCGGCACGAACGTATATATATGTAGCTTTTTTTCTGTTCTCTCTGTAATGTTTTTTTTTTCTAAGCCTATATTTATAAATAATATATAGATAATGTACATAAAAGCGAAACATGAAAAAGTGGTCGATTGAGAATGAAAAAAAAGAAAAGAAAAAAACATTCACAAGAACGATCACTTTTTCCCCCCCCGAGCGTTGATCGCATAATGATTTAGAAGAAAAAAAAAGGAAAAACGTTCGCCACGAGAAGAGAATGCGTCGACGAAAAAGGAAAAATTGTAACGAATAATTTTCTTATTCGCTGATGTGTATTTCGTATAAATCTCTTCTTCTGCCTCTATAGTTTCTGTGTGGTTTCTTTTTCTCTTCGGTGCGAACGAATACTTAAAATAACGTTACTACTTTTCTGAATAAATTATCATTTATTAAAAATCGAAAAACTACTGCGAACGATTGATTTTCTTCCTTGATTTTTCCTGCGCTTTAGAAATAGCTCGCATCGTCGTAATGTATACCAATGGTCACGAAGAACTCGAACGACTATTAGTTACAGTTTTTTTTTTTTTTTTTTTTAAATTCTTCGTACCGCGCGTTATCATCATCATCGAGCTCGCGCCGGCACTGATTGACTGATTTATGAAATCAATTCACCTGACCCCCGTCGACGTCGTCGTCGCCGTCATTATAAGCGGTCAGACGCGTCGCGCGCCTCGGTTTATATATTAAATGCTGCTCGCCACAAATTGTTCGTGCGATATGTTCCGTCTGCGCGCGGAAAAACGATGTCGTGCATCATCGTCGTCGTCGTCGCGTACATCCCGTGCGGATGTGTCTGCGCTATAGCTGAGTAATGATTTTTAAGAGCGAAAATTCGTCACTTCTCTTTCTCCGCTGTATTATATATTTCTATCTCTCGTATTTATCGTGCACACTGTACGCGCGTTCGAAAAACAAATGATAATTATTCATCGCTGCGCTTACATTATATACACATTTTCGCGATATCGGCCTATGAGTGTATTGTGCGGAGCTATAAAGAAAAAAAAAAGCAACGATCTCTCTTTCTCTTTGTAGTTTAACAAGAAAATCGCATTCTTTTTTTCTCGTATTTTTCTCATTTCTGTCTCTGTCTCTCGGGGACACAAACGATTATCACGTGTGTCATTATCGCGTTCGCGTAGATCACACTTCTTTTTTTCTTTCTTTCTCTCTCTTAAGAACGAGCTCGCGCGCAAAGTAGATTGTCACATCGAATTGAGTCACGGACTTGGCGTTAGAGATCATGATGTGCTATTTTTATTTTTCGCCTCGCAAGGCACACGCACACACGGCGCTCGGCCTATCGTGTGTTACACTTGTATCCGATTTGCTCGTATATATATTGAAAGTGTGTTGATTTATCGGTTCGATTGATCGATGTGAGTTTTAGCTCGATTAAGAATCCCGAAGCGTGTCTCTCTCTCTCTCTCTCTCTCGTGGTTTTTTTTTCTTTCTGTTCTCTTGGATTAATCATGTAGCGATTAGGAGCTTACTTCATTGTCGCGCGCTTCTAAAGTACATACAATGAAATGTGCATTTATTACTTTTTGTCAGGCGACAATTGTTTGTTTAGTTTGATCGAGGTGGGAGGGGAAGAGAAAGAGAGCGAATAACAACAAAACGCGACTAACAGATTTGCAAATATATCGGTAAGTTATTAAACGGTTGTGCGCAATCCCTGCATAATAAAATATTAAAATATGTTTATCGATCCCTATACTCGAGTGCATCATCATTATCATCATCATCATCATCATCATCGGCATCAGCATCCCGCAAATATCGCTTGGTATACACAAACGTATTCTGCATATTTGCTCAGTGATAGGCTGTAAAATTTATCTCACAGTAACATGAAATAAAATCGAAAATTAGTCGATTAGCTTAAAAATTAATAAAACTAGTAGATAAATTACTTCAAATTAACCATGAAAGTGACATCGACACCAAACGAGCCATCTACAACTTGCCGAGGGGCGAAGGATTCCTGTCTCACACCTTTCAAAACGTCGGCTCCGAATTACACCAGGACAAGTACCCGTTGAAGATCGACCTGGACAATTTTCAGTTTCAATAACATTTTCGAGGACGATCGGGGCAATCGGTAAGCCTTCGCTTGAAGTGCTTCGAGCCGGAGGATTTTAAAAACGTCTCGAGGTACGAGCTGCTCGTGGAATACAAAGACGGCGTTTATCCGAAAAAAAATGAGGAACCGATCGATGGCCGTTTCCATAAAGGCCTGATCAAGTATGAGCTACTCGTCGAATAATAAATTATGTATCGTTCTGTATTTGTGTGTAATTAAAGTCGTCACAGACTGCTACAGTGTTATTTTTTTTTTTTTTTTTTTTTTTTTTTACTTCAGAACATTCAAAATCGTAATTATAGGCGCCGGATGGGATAATCATATACGGATTTCGAGCCGTTCAAGCAGTGAAGTTGAATCTGAAAAAAGTCCTTGGATCCTCCGAAATTTGTGATTTCGATTTAAAAAAAAAATTCTTTTAAATCCGTACGTTGATCCATTTACATAATACCCTAAATAATCGTTGTAATGTATATTAATGTAAATAAGCCCTTCATCGGTGTATGATTTTTATTGCTCAGAAAATTGAATTTTTTTTTTTGTCAAAAAAGTGAATTTTCGTTACTTCGTTATTTTTGGATGACCAGATGTGATGTTTTCATTGACATCGCGTCCGGACACGCGTCAAAAATTCATCGCACACAGATACTGTGCATTTAATGTCATAAAAATAGAAGGAAGCTCTTTGCTTTTCTCTCTCTCTCTTTCTCATATCCGCGTTTGTCAAACGTCATAATCGTTAAACTTTTTTTTTCATTTACTCATAGCTATGGTAACATCGATCTCCTATATATATATATATATATATATACGTATAATGTATACGTCACGTCGCAAGTTGTTTTGCTGTTAAAAACAAACTTGACTTACATCTATCGAAAATATTTACCGGATCGATCGATCGGCAGCAGCAGCAGATCTCTCTCTATGTACGCATATGTGGCATTGGCCGCGTGGAGATCGGTATATATATATATGGTATAATAATAATTGCACCCGAGCGATTTCTAACCGATAGTTTGCGCCGTATACTGCACCTATTTGTTAAGTGCTGTATATATACATACCTGTATATATATATATATATACACATGCATAATCATAGCATCCCACTTCTCTCTCTCTCTGTCGAGCACATGCTGCATTACACACACTCGCTCTATTAAAAAGGCCTGCGGCGCGGCTGCTGCTGCTTTTCTCGTATATAGCAGCAGCATAAGCGCTCGTGTATATAGATACCAGCCTCGCTTTTTAGCAAGAGAGAGAGAGAGAGAGAGAGGCTCATATATTTATACACACATATACACAACGACTCGTTGCGAGAGAGAAAGAGACAGAGATAACGGGTTTCCCGCGCGGCGCTCGCAGCTCGCACTCTCTCGCGTATTAGATTGCTGTTTTCTGTGTGTGTGGTAGCAGCAACAGCTCACACATGCTCTCTTACTGCTGCTGCTGCTGCTGCTCGACTCCGACGTTCACGCGTATAACTTACTCACTCACTCACTCACACACACACACACACAGGCGCGAGCGCAAAGATCGGTTCGCGTGGTGTGCGCTGCGCGCCGCGCAGCTTTTTATATTATATTACTCGGGCTATCACAAAAGACAGTGTCTCGCGCGGCTCGATCGCACGAAGCACACGCGGTCGAGAGCTGCGAACAGCCGATTTCGCATATAGTGTCGTTTGGCGGTGATGGTGGTGGTCAAAACATTTATTAATTATAAGTTTTAATTATTATTAAGCGGTGCACGCGCAGCGAGGAAGAGTCGTGTAAATACAGTACATATATTGGACGCTATTTTCACCGCGTGTGCAAGAGATCGGTAATTATACGGATAAAAATCGGTAATAGTGCAAAACCTCGCCATAGACAAAGGATATACATACACATAAAGAGAGAGAGAGAGAGAAAAAAAGCTCACGGATATACATCTCGACGAAACGCGCGAGTGAGAGGCGATGACGAGTTTTTCCCTCTACCGCTCCACCTTCCTCTTTATTCCACTATTTTACAACGATTCTCTTTTTTTCTTCATTCATCTTGACCGTATTATGAACGCCGCGTTGTTGTGAAAAAAAAACCGCAGAGCCATATAGTGTGTATTACAGGCTCGCGAGTGCATCGCACGTATCGTACACACAAAGTGCAAGTTTATCGTGCGTGCAGTTCTCTAGTGTATGTGTGTGTGTGTGTGCATAATATGACGTCAGCTGACTCGTGCGCCGATGCGTCCGTGTATTGACTCGGTGCAGCAGTGTTGTGTGCGTGCGAGTGTCGGTATAGTGTGCGTTGAACGTTGCAGCAGCAGCAGCAGCAGAAGTCTCGCGAGCAAACAAAGCATCGAGTGAAGTGCATTATATTATATATATATATATATATATATAAATATATATATATATATATATATATATATAAACGCAGACAGACATTAACGCGAGAATCGAAAATAGACAAACGAGACGCGGGCTATTCGAGAAAGACAAAATGATGCGGATCTACGACAGAGCCAATTACTGTAACGGAGAGAATTGATTAGTTACGGTGATGTCGAGATACGGTTTATAGGGGAAAAAAAATAAACGAAATTATAAATAGACCAGATTATTAGACTGGAATCGAGGATAGAATAAAGTACAGAAGAAATGACGAGTGTCAAGATGAACGGCTACCATCGCAACCACAGGCCCGAGCTGCCCCGGCTCGATCTCAGCCGCGTCAATCTCGTCGACGAGCAGCAGCAGCAGCAGCGACGAATCCCCAATGGCATACTCAAACCATCGTCAACGATCACACCGAGCAGCGGCAGCAGCAGCGACGGGACGATGACGACGACGGCGTCGACGATCGCTGCCTACGACACGATCGACACGCCGCTCACCGCCACGAGGACGAACCAGCTGAATCTCACCTTCGCCGATCTCAGCTACAGCGTCAGAACCGGGCTGCTGTCCAGAGGTAAGAAGAACGCGACAAAGGATCCCGGACATGTAGACACGCGCGCGCGCGCGAATAATAAAACGAGTTTTCGCCCGTAGGCGCGCATTTCGTGAATTATGAGCCTTTTTTTGTCGTTGGTGTTGCCTCGGTCTTGCGCCGCGTCGAGTTGGTATAATAATTGATAATCGACGTGGACGTAGAAAACTATTCGAGGATCCGTCCGGTTTTTTTTTTTAAAGCTCGAGTTTATTTATTTATTTTATTTTATTTAAAGAGAAAGAAAAAAGGAATGATTTTGCATAAATGACAATTTATGCATGCAAATCTGTTATTTGTATTATGGAAATATTATCTCTCGGTTATAATACAGAGAGAATGCAAGAAATATATATTTATCGGCGCTGGCGAAGAATCTTTTAATACGCGTACACACACACGCGCGTTTCTATGTAATCGGTCGCTTGCATCTTCGAGGTATTTTTTATTTTTTTTTTTTTAGCAACAAATAATACATCGATAATTGTTACGAAGAACAGTCAAAAAATCATGCGCTGCGTGTGTGATCTGTGGTATTCTTCTCTCTTTTCTTTCTCTCTCTCTCTCTCTCTCGATCGGTTGGAGAATTTCAAAATATATTATATATAATACCGATCGATATACGGAAAAGTGTTGACTCAGCTTGGTTAAATACGAGGAAAAGTTAGCGAGTCATTTTTCTCGGCGCGCAGTTATTACTTTTTTTTCTTTTATTTCACACTAAAAAAGTTTATTATATTCGTAAAAAAAAACACAGAGAGCAAGAGAAGAATGTGCCGTTAAAAATGAATGTAAAATCACGTCCCGAAACTCTCGAGGCGATTACATCCCGCAATCGCGGAAAGACACAATACCCAACGTCCAAGTGTGCGTGTCTGTGCGATCGGAGTTAATTAATTGAATGGCAATCTTATCGGCGCGTATCGTTACTTACTTACTTCTTTTTTTTTCTCTCTCTTACTTGTCTTGCAGGGAGAAAAAAAAGTCTTATCGAGCATCAGCGGAGACTTTCGACCGGGCGAGCTCGTCGCCATCATGGGACCCTCGGGTGCCGGAAAATCCACCTTGATGGACATACTCGCCGGCTTCACGTGAGTATCGTCATATATATCATTAATTAATCGTTAAGAAAAAAATAATACAGAGAGAAATGCAAAAGTGTAAAAACATATAATGATCGACGTCGTTCGCGCGGCGGCACGCCGCGTCCCACGCGGATAGAGAGTGAGAGATTTTGGCGCGCGCGCAAAACTTGTATAATCGCCGATAGATCGGGCCAACAGATCGTTATCGGATATAAACGTATTGTTTCGAAAATCGAAGCTTAATTGCTGTCGCGTTGCTTGCTCGCGCGCGAGCTCGGGGTTTTATCTAATTATGACAAAGAGAGAGCGAGCGAGGCGTCGAGATTCGGATCGGTATATATAATGATATATTTTCGATAGCGATATCGATAAATCGGCCGAACAAAAAATCCAAATCGAGTCGCACACACACAAAAAAAAAAACGAGGCGAGGAAATGAGAGCTTAGGGGAATAGAATGTGCGGGGTGTTCTCGATTTATCGATCGTTATGTGGCACGCGTGTGTGTAATAAATATATACAACTATGTGTAACGTAAAATCCGAAATCGAGAGAGGCCGATCGTGCGCGACGATTAAACATTGAATTTCGGAATTTCGCGATGGCAACTATCGTCGTTTATTTTTAGACCAAATCATCGATTTCGTGGGCATTGATGTTCGAATATAGTGATCTCCTCGGTTTGTATTTATACCATCTGAACTTTTTTTTTTGCCGCACTTGCGGACTTACCATACTCCATCTGTCGGCGAAATCGCGAAGCTCGTTACGATACAAAACAAATTCGTTGTCCGACAAAAATATGACTCATTTTTTCGATTCAGGACCTCGGGCGTGACGGGCAGCATCCAGGTGAACGGCCTGGCCCGCGACCTGTCGGCGTTCAGGCGCTCCTCGGCCTACATCATGCAGGACGACAATCTGCAGCCGCTGCTCACCGTCTCGGAGATCATGCACGTGGCCGCCGATCTCAAGCTCGACTCCAGCCAGTCGGAGAGAAAGAGCGCGGTAATTATCACGATCGCGTCTTGTCTATTAATTTTTTTTCCCCCTTTTTTTAAATCTAGAACGCGAACTTGGATCTACGAAATTATATTTTCGTTATCTCGATCGTCGATCGTATCGGGCGATCGTTCTAATTTCGGTGCGTCGTATACTGTCTCGTTTCAGATAGACTTGATTCTGACGGAGATGGGCCTGTACGAACACAAATCCACGCAGTCGGGCCGACTGTCGGGCGGACAGAAGAAGCGCCTGGCCATCGGCCTGGAGCTCATCAGCAATCCGCCCATCATGTTCTTCGACGAGCCCACATCGGGCCTGGACAGCGTCACGTCGCGCCAGTGCCTCGGACTGCTCAAGTCGTTGACGCGCGACGGTCGCACCATAGTCTGCACGATTCATCAGCCCTCGGCGACGCTCTTCGACATGATCGATCATCTGTACGTGCTGGCCGAGGGCAGATGCTGCTACGCGGGCGGCACGCAGAATCTCGTGGCTTTTCTCAAGAGCAACGGCTTGAAGTGTCCCAATTATCACAATCCGGCCGATTATCGTGAGTTCGTCGTTAGATCTTCAACTTACACGAGATCTTACGTAAAATCTTACGTATTGGTATCGACAGTAACAGTTCTTAAATATGTTCTTACGTAAAGCCCTAAATATGTAAGTAATTTCTCGCGTAAGAATTTAAGTAAGAACTTATGTGAAATCTTACCTTGGATCTTATTCTAAAGTATGTACGAAAGAAATAGAATTATCAGTTAGAAACCAATTAATTTTTTTTTTTATCGATTCTTTTGATCAAGATATTAGATAAGACTAAAGTCAAGTCATATGTAAAAATTATTATAAATTCATATTTAAGTTATTCAATCCCATATTCAGGGCTTTTGAGTTGAACCAGCGTTTACGTAAGATCATCTGCTGTGAATAATCATACGTAAGATCTTACCTAAGATCTATGAAAGTTCTCGTCAACTCATTCTCTCGATTTTCCCCAACAGTACTGGAAATAATCAACGGCGACTACGGCGATCATCTGCCGAACCTCGTCGGATCCACGGAGAACGGCCGAAGCGGCTTCTGGCGCAAGCGCACCACCGGCCACGGTGTGCTCGCTTCTTCGCAACAACAAGACGGCGGCTGCGCGGCGCGACTCGTCTCCTCGGGCCTCGATCTGGCGCCGCGAATACCGCTGCCCGCCACCCCGATCTTCTACGACTGCGATCGGCGCAGCCGGGCCTACTACGCGACGGGCTGCTGGCGCCAGCTCTGCATACTGCTGCGTCGCAACGCGCTGGCCCTGTCGCGGCATCGAGTGCTCACCTTCACGCGTCTGTCGATGCACCTGTGCGTCGCCCTCCTCGTCAGTCTGATATTCTACAAGATCGGCCAGGACGCCAAGTACGCCAAGGAGAATTTCGCCCTGCTCTTCTTCAGCATGATGTTCATCATGTTCAGCGCCTTCAACACGTCCCTCATCACCTGTGAGTCGGCGTACTTTTTTTTTTTTCCTGGATCGCGATTATCGGTTATTATTATCATCGTCGTATTCTCTCTCTTTCTTCAAGTTCCGCACGAGCTGCCGATCCTGACCCGCGAGCACTTCAATCGCTGGTACAAGCTGCGCTCGTTTTATCTGGCCAATCGTCTCGCCGATCTGCCGGTGCAGATCGGGGCCGCCTCGATGTACGCCCTGGTGGTCTATTATCTCAGCGGCCAGATACCCGAGGCGTTTCGACTGGCGCTCTTCGTGACGATGTACGTGCTCGTGAGCCTCGTGGCCCAGTGCATCGGCCAGATCGTCGGTACCAGTCTCAACGTTAAGGTATGTCATAACGCAGCGATCGGGCTCGTTATCAAGTTACGATTTCTAAAAGGGCCTGATATAGATAAGGGCCAGACGTAAAAAAATACAGGCTTATTTCACCTTCTTAAGCAGTAGCCGCTTGCGTGTAAAACGTAATCCAGCTCTTTCTTTTCATCGAAGTATTGTGCATATTGTGAAATAATATTAAAAAGGCGATCTGCCTTCGTGAAGGTCATTGTTAGTAAATTTTTAGTATGAACATAATCTACATTAGTGAAGAATTAAAGGCATTACTAATAAAGTAACTTATATTGAATTTTATTCAAGGTACTTACAAGTAAAATCTTCTTATGAAATTAATGTATGAGTGCTGATTTATTTTTGCACATAAACTATGCACCAAAAATCCATAAGAACGCCGTTACGTATATTATTTATTAATGCAAAAAAATGATAAAAATAATAATTTTGATTAAAAAGAAATGTTTTAATACTGATCAAGTTTCTGTGTCAATTGTAAAAAAGTATGTGAAAAGTCGATCGAAATTAAAGACAGCCACCACCGCTAGGTGGCGAGTACGCTTCATCCGTAAATCTGCAAGTGGCAAAGTGAAAAAAATTGTATAAGTTAAACGTTGCAGTTGCTTGCGCTTTAGACCAAACAAACTTTGTACATTACATAGCGTTGTTATTAGATTCATTGGTATTATTAAATTCAAATGTATAAATTCGATATGATTGACGTTTCTACATCGGAGAAGTGTGGAGAATTGAAAAAAATTAAATTCAATACATTGAAATTAATCCGATATAATTAACTGAATTCGAGTTGCATCCACGCGGAGTAAAAAGAAAACTATTATCCAACGATCGCGTTATAATTCTTTCTCATTTTCTTTTTGTCGCACGCACGCACGCACGCACAGAGCGCAGTGATATTCGGGCCGTTCTTCATCCTGCCGTTCATGATATTCAGCGGCTTCTTCGTGCACATGAGCGACGCCCAGCCCTATCTGCACTGGCTGTTTCACGGCTCGTTCCTCAAGTACGGCTACGAGGCGGTGATGGTCGCCGTCTACGGCTACGGCCGCCAGAGGATGGACTGCACCGACGACTTCTGCTACTTCATCTATCCGGAGACGGTGATGAAGACCCTGGACATGCCCAACTCGGACTACTGGTTCTCGTTTCTCGTGCTGTGCAGCCTCTACGCAGCCCTGGAGACCCTCTCCTACGTGATACTGCGCGTCAAGATGAAGACGCGCATGTACAGATGATACCGGATCGATGTTTTTTTGTTTTTTTTTTTTTTTTGGAAGTTATCGTTGTTGTTGTTGTTGTTTTATTTTTATTATTGTTATTTTATAATTGTTATTGCGCGGGAGGGAGGCCACGCGGAGATAGAAGTTTTGCATTTGTCTTTGTTTTTTTGTACTCGCGATTTTATAGTTGTTACGTTTAAGTATAACAAGTGGCATATTTGTAAATAGCGACGATAGAAGTAACGTACGTACCGCGATGAGACTATAATTGTGAAACGTCGTCGCTCGGCGCTCGTCGCATTATCATAATAGGCATTTAAATTGTGTTATAAGAAAAGAGATGGACCCGAAGAGATACGGAAAAAAAATGTAGCATTTTTTTTTTTTTTTTATAAATTTGTATAAATTCATGACGTTTAAATAATACGATTAGCATAAATATTATATTTTAATTTATACTGTAGATCATTTATGTGTACATAAAAAATATAATGTAATTCAAGTACCAAGTAAACTTTTTACAACTATGTATTCTTTTGGGAAGCTTTCGAGAAAAACTATTACTCACCTTTGTCTCTCCTATATGCGTAAAGAGACGCGTGCTTCGTTCTCCTCGCTCGTGTTATAAACCAATCGAAGCTAAGAGCTCGAGAGTAAAAAAAAAAGGAGTCGTTACGAGCAATTTCAATTCAATTAAAAGCTTCCGTCTGATACTTACCGTTCCTTGATCATGATAAATTGTATTGTACGATAATTTATTATGAAAAGTAAATCAATCGTTACTTGAAAATCTGGGCGCGACGAGTGACCTATAGTACATGCGTATACAAAAACGAAAATTAAATCTACGCATGCGTGGCGCGTTCTAATTTCTTTTGGGCGTCGAACTTTATATATATAGATATAGTAATAACTATACCAATATGGCGGCGTACCCCCAGAGATTGATACAAATAATCTCGATTAAACGCATATTCTCGTCGTATTAATTATCCGTGAAAGCCATGAAAATGGAAAATTAAAGTGTTTTTGCTCATATATCGCTATCCAAGCAAGATACGGGAAAAATAATTACACCTTTCGATTCCTCACAAAATTTCCCATCGACACGCACTAAAACATTTTCAAGTGTCAGTGCAAAATTTCGAGTTCTTCGCCGTTGAACTTACCGGTCGCCCCAAACGGCATTTTTTAATTTTATTGATATTGTCGACAATTTTACAATCATACGTGTTGGTATTCAATACGTGAATCGATCGATTCGTCTTCGTATACGATGGCAGAAAATCGAACTCACAATCGGAAAAACCCGAAGACTCGATAAAGTTTGCTTTGAAATGTATGTGAGTCTATGGAGAAAAGTCGACTTAATTATTTGACTTGAGTTTTGACTCGGAAAAACATTTTCTTGTTGACATTTATTCGGTAAAATATTCACTAATGAGTGAAATGAAAATTGGCGTTATAAACACTATTTATTTACTTCGCGTTAAAAATCTGGTACATAACAAATATCATATTTTGAAGTTTCAATATTCGTATCACGATTCGATGCGTATTTGTTATCAAAACAGAGCCGGCGGACCGTATTGGATATTCGAGCTAAACAAGCTTATAAGAATAAACAGTTTCTCCGTTTCAAATTAATTTTTCACAATTTCGTCAATACTTTTGCGCAATTTGAACGTCACCATTGGTAAGAAGAGCTTTCGAACTTTGATAATTACGTCGGTCTCACCTTTTTTCGACAATTGCATTGCTCGCGTGGAGCCACGAACGGAGTTACGTTGCTGGGATCGAATGACTGAAAAAGTTGCAACAAAACTCTTGCAAATTAAAAATGCGTTCTGTTTTTTCTAAATTTAATTTTAATCATTCTCGTGAAAAGTTTGGGACAACTCGGATATACAATTTTCTCGAAATCACTACGGTATTGAAATTTGGACACCACACACACATAACGCACGTCTCATATTCTAAGACACTCCACGGGCTTGTAGGGGACCATCTCGTAGAGGTAATAATTCTCCCATATTCTCAGGGGCCTCTCCCCGAACTGGCGCTCGATCGGATTCTTCAGCGTCAGCTCCACCCGGGCTATCCTGAATCTCCTCGTCGCGCCCGTCAGCGGGAAAAAGTCCCTGCCCCACTTGCCCAGGGCCAGCACGTCCTCCTCGAACCTGTAGTAGCCCGTCTCGAAGCGGCAGCACTTCTCCGTCACGTACCAGGCGTCGCGCAGGTCGTGTCGCGGATCCAGCAGGCAGTAGTCGGCCTGCTGTCCCTGCTCCGAGTTCATGGCCGTGGCCAGTATCTCGTACAGGTCGGCGTCGCTCTCGAAGCAGGCGTAGTGGGCGCGCCGCTTCCAGCGCTGCCGCGAGCGCACGTAGCCCTTGATGCAGTCGACCATCTCCAGGGTGGGATTCGGATAGACGCTGCATTGGCACTGCTCGCGCGTCTTGTACACGTAGGCGTGGGCGCGACCGTCGAACCGCTTGGAGAACGAGACCAGATCCTCGGCGCGCTTGTCGTCCATCACGTACATGCCCTCGTAGCGGCCCGAGTACGCCTCGTCGTTGTTCATGCCGCCTCGCAGCTCGCACGCGGAGCAGCAGCGCTCGAGCGGATCGTCGTCGCGGCCGCGCAGACGGCCGCGATAGAGCTTGAGGAGCATGCGCTGGGCCACCACCTGCCTGAGCAACGAGGCCGGATAGCCCGTCTGGTCGGAGACGGCGTCGAAGGCGCAGTCCCGCGGATGCAGGCCGGCCTCGGGGTTGCGCGGCTCGGCGCCGTGGACGAGCGCGAAGTGGCCGATTCGCTTGTGCGCGAGGCTCAGGCCGCGGGACGAGCCGCGAGACTTGCCGATCAGCACGAGGCGGCCGTCGTCCGCCCAGACGTCGATCGGCCTGCGCAGAAACTCGCTCATCTCCCTGAGGTGGCTCGTGGTCGCCGGCCCGTGGATTATCGACAATACGGTCTCGCCGCTGATCGGTTTCATGGCGATGCGATTTTGCTGCTTTTTTTCGTCACTTTTATTTCAACATTTTTTTTTACATTTTTTGTCTCGGATTTAGACGTCGCCGTAATGGGAAGGTTATGACAACGACCTGAACGTATTCGTAAATCAGGCGTCTGCATGATCAAAATCTGATAGAACTCTCTTGACACGATTGAATCGTCGCTTGCAGACGCAACATGATTCAAAAATTTTTGTTCAATTTTGAAGACCAAATGTAATTACAAACCCGTTGCGAGGCATTTGCCATTGTCGCAGGAACTCTTTTTTGATTTGCCACGAAAGGAAATAATAATAAGGAGCGATAATTGACTATAATTTTGTATATAGATACCCATGTCAGGGTTCATTCAGTCATCAGTCGTTAATTGACAAATTCAACTAGAAAAATGTCGAGGCTGACTTTTTTGTAAGTATAAAATATTCTTTCGAATATTAAGCGAAAAATATAATAAATTATTTCAAATACGATCGTATACAATTTTGGCTCCTCGTAGAATCGTCGCTGTCCTAATGTTGAGCATCGACCTTTGCTCTGCATCGAATTGGTTTCCTTATGAATACGCAAAGCGCAGCGACGACTTGGCCGCAGAGATGGCCATCAAGCGTCCAGGAGGTCATTTCTGGGTGGGCGCGCGTAGCGAAGAGAAACCCATTTGCGGTAGCGTGCTAGGACATTATCGCTGCATCTGAATGTGCCAAGCTCGTAGCGACCCGAATCGTATCGCGAGGTTGATTCTCGAAAGAATTGAACCTACGCGAAAATAAATTCAATTAAAATTATTTGATATTTTGTGATAGCGTATTCGAGTGATTTTGTCGAATGAAAATCAAACGCTTTTCGAAATAATAATTCAATTTTCATACTTTATTAATTTCTCTTTAAATTTGACATTTTTTTTTGGCCCAGCAACTGGAACTATTAAATACTGTTTTATCGCGAAATATTCTTTCAACGCCTCGTCGGTTTGCGGCTTGCAGCGGCAATCTGGGTGTGTGCTCGTGCGAAGGGTTGCCGATACAACGGCGTTCCTCCGCAAGAGAGAAAGAGAGAGAGCGAGTCGGCTTTACATGCTGAGCGCAATCTTCGAACCAAGAAGAAATTAAAATTTTTGTTTTTCGCTATTTTATTACACCGATCGAGGTCGAGTTTTTATATCGAAAATGTTCTCACTCTCTCTCTATACGTAATGCGTCTAACGTCGCTCTTCGAAGCATCTCTTCGAGCCAGAGTATTTAACATCCGATCGAGCTCTCAAAAAATATATAAATTAGAAGCAGCAATTCCAAGCCAATCGAAGCTCCCGTCCGACACGTCTCTATACTCATCGCTCGATTATTTATAATTGCGTATCGTTATCGATGATTTACCACGAAAAATAAATTAATCGGGCCTGATTTGTGTATCGGTGACCCGCGACGACTCGACGAAATATTCGGTGCGTCTGTGTATATATATACCTACGCATACGGTCGCGTCTTTTGTGCGCTCTGCGCATTGCAACGAGGAGAGACCCCCCTTCGTCGTAGACGCGTACATATACATACGTACGTACACACGGGTATACGTACGCCGCCCCCTCTTCGGACCGCTATACATGTAAGATATCCGATATATGTAGCTCTACGAGTGTGTGTGTGTGTATTTGTCTGTGTATACACGCACATTTTTAAACACGCAACCGTGCTATACATGCGTGTGTTTGTATGTACACATGCAGCACATGTGCAGCTGCGCTCCGACTCTCTCTCTCTCTCTCTCTCTCGCGTTTTTTGCTCGCAAACGAGGCGCGCATTAATAGATACTCGTATATACCGCTCTTGCTCAGTTGAACGCTACACAGCGGCGGAGCCGAACGCGTCGTTGCGAATACACATATATATATACACATTCGCGACGGCCGCCGCTTCTGCTGCTGCTGCTGCGTTGCTCCGGTGCGTCGGCGTCGTCGTCGGCGTCGTCGTCGTCTACGACGAGCACGAAAATTAGCGGAGAAAAAAAGGAGAAGAAGAATCGGAAACGACGCCCGTGGTGTGTGAAGGTTTTTACATTGTTGCGTACGGCGGGTGTCTTTATAAAAATCATTATTCCCAGTGTTGAGGAGCGAGAAAAGCTTCGATTGTGTAAGAAAAACGAGTTTTAATCATCATCGCTCGGTCGGTCGGTAGGTCGGTCATCGTCGTCGTCGTCGTCTTCGTCTACACCGTAGCTCGCACACAATGCATACATATGCATACGCTAAAGCGGCTTCGGAGTCGAGGCAGTAAGCGTAGTGGTTTTCGCGCAAAAGTGCGGGAAATATATATCGCGCACGCGAACATTATCCATATAGGCGTGCGATCCCGCGGTCTTTCGCGCGGACTCTTGACTCTTCTATATAGCGTTGCGGGGCTCCTGAGTAGACGCTTTTAAAAGTGAACGGTGTTTATGCGCGCGCGCGCGTGCCTCTGCTTGGATAATAATCATCTATCCGCTCGAGAACGTAAATGGCATCGCGTCGAAAATATCTATAGAGAGAGAGGCATTCGTTGCATATCAATATAGCGCGCACGCACACACACACAGACACGAATACAGTATGGAGATAAGACTCGACTGATGCAGATTATTACATACTCCTCGAGACGACCGAATGATATTATATTTTAATAATTAATTTATATCGTTGAAAACAAAGCGAAATTGTAATATACAAAGCCGAAAAAGAAGAAGAAGAAGAGGAAGATATATAGAGCAAGATGGATTTGTCGAGGCAGAGCTCGAAGATGGAGCAGCACGGCACGATGTCGTCGATGGAGATGCTGGCCCCGGTCACGGCCACCAGGACGAATCAGCTGAATCTCACCTTCAGCGAGCTCGGCTACACGGTCAGGTCGAATTTCTTAACCAAAGGTATTCATATATCATGTATATTGTATATTGTTACGAGACTAGATATCGAATATTCAATGTCACGCGTCGATGGTCACGATGCGGGGGACAACGACAGGTGTCGCGTGTACATACAAATTATTAATTTCACGATCATCACCTTTTATACTCGAGCAACTTGTATATATATATATCGTTACGTTTTCTTGTCCTGCAGATAGGAAAGCTCTGCTGTCGCAGATAAGCGGCGACTTTCGGCCGGGCGAGCTCATCGCCATCGTCGGGCCGTCGGGCGCCGGCAAGTCCACCCTCATGGACATACTCGCCGGTTTCACGTGAGGCACACACACACACACACAATCGTCATATGCTTTATGCCTAAAATTCTAGTAACCATCGTCTCGTGATTTTATTATTTTTCAGGACCGAGAACGTGACGGGCAGGTGCGAGGTGAACGGCCGCGAGCGCGACATCAGGGCGTTCAGGCGCTCCTCGGCCTACATCATGCAGGACGACAATCTGCAGCCGCTGCTCACGGTCGAGGAGGCGATGCGCTGCGCCGCCGATCTCAAGCTCGACACCACCGCCCAGGACAAGGAGCAGGCCGTAAGTGCGTCTAACGACGATGACGACGACGAATTATTTCAAATTAGCTCCGCTCGTTTAACGTAATAACGCCTCAATTCGTCTCAATCGTCGTACATAAGTAGCGTCGCAATTACGCGCGTATATATATATATCTGCCAATTTGCAGATAAACGTCATACTCAAGGAGCTGGGCTTGGACCGGGCCCGTCGTACCCTGTCCAAGAGTCTGTCGGGCGGCGAGAAGAAGCGCCTGTCCATCGGCCTCGAGCTCATCAGCAATCCGCCCATCATGTTCTTCGACGAGCCGACATCGGGCCTGGACAGCGTCACGTCGCGTCAGTGCTTCGGCATACTCAAGTCGCTGGCGGCGGACGGGCGCACCATAGTCTGCACCGTGCACCAGCCCTCGGACACGCTGCTCGACATGATCGACCATCTGTACGTGCTGGCCGAGGGCAGATGCTGCTACGCCGGCTCGGCCGCGCAGCTGGTGAACTTTTTGCGCCACAGCTGCCGACTCGACTGTCCGACCTATCACAATCCGGCTGATTTTCGTGAGTACGCGCGCAGAGATCAAGGAAGAAAGTAAATCCAAAGAAACGATGTATTTTGTGGTTGAGGTAGAGTGGCCCAAATAGTTCGGTGAATTAAAACACAGGAGAATTCGATAGTGATTCCATGCTTCAAATTATATACAAATACATTGACTTTGCCACTTGTAGGTTTGGGCGGATAAAGGTACTCGCCATCTAGTGGCAGAGGTGGAAAGTAATATCGTCGTATTTGAAGGAGTTAAAAATTGATCTTAATTTTTTAAACGGTTATATTCATTACTTGGTAATTAGACCATTATTAATGTAGTTGAATGGTGCAATATTATTTAATATTGAGCTGTATAATCTTCAGAATCGACAAAAAACAGTGTCTTTCAAAAGTCGCAGAACATAAAAAATGAGGAGATTTTATCTGATTGAAAAGAATTGCTATTACTAAAGTTTTTAATTACTTTTTTTAAGAGAATTGTCTGAAAAAAAAAACAATAATTACACGTGTCATTTACCGATGAGAGATGAATTTTATCCTTTATGAATCTTAAACCACAAAATTACCAAACAAAATCTTACCCTATCAAAGGCGTTTGAATCCTCATGAAAATTTTTCCATCCGCAGTGCTGGAGGTGATCAACGGCGATTACGGCGATCACTTGCCGGGCATGATCGCCGCCTCGGAGAACGGCCTGTGCGAGCGATGGCGCGTCCTGCGCGAGGACGAGCTCGCGCCGGAACCGCCCGCCGTGGCGGGCTCCAGTAAATCTCCACCGCCACCTCCACCGTCGATTCCGGCGCATCCCAAGGCGCAAAAGCTGGACTACGAGCTGGCGCCGAGGCTGCCGCTGCCATCGACTCCGATCTTCTACGAGCTGAGCGGCAGCGGCGGCGGCGGCAAGGCCTACTACGCGGCGGGCTTCTGGCGGCAGCTCTGGATACTGCTGAAGCGCAACGCCCTGAGGCTGTCGCGCGATCGCGTGCTCACCTTCACGCGACTGACGATGCACCTGTGCGTCGCCCTACTGGTCAGTCTGATATTCTTTCGAGTCGGCCAGGACGCGGCGCACGTACTGGACAATTTCGCCCTGCTGTTCTTCAGCCTGATGTTCGTGATGTACAGCGCGTTCAGCGCGACCCTCGTCACCTGTGAGTAATCTCTCTTCCAGAGCATGTGAAAATCTATTGTAAAAATGCGAAGTATTGTAAACTTTTGAACATTTTCGTACGATCACGTAAACTTCGCCTAGGGACATTTCTATTATAGTCTCTCGGATTTGACTTTGTATTTCAGTTCAACAAAAGTTTTAAAAATGTTGTACATTTTTTTTTGTCAATTTTTGTCTGAAAATTTCAGCTAATTTTGAGTTTAAATCAAAAACGTGAGTACGAGTGTACAAAAGTATTTCAAAGATTTCATAAAAGTTTCATCTGACTAAAAATTTTGGGTAATTTTTTTGGAGTTTAAAAAACAATTTAAAACCTTCTATAAACTTTTGTGCATTTGTTATACGTTTCCAAAATCTGATACTTTACTCGAGTTTATAAACGTGTATGAAAGTTATTAAAAGTTTATAATAATTATGCACAAATTTGATTTCTATCGAGGATTAAATGAAATATCGGATTTTAAACGCTCAAGAGTTTTCGTAATTTAACGTAAAATTTTATAAAGTTTCAATTGCACTGCTGACAGACTCGGCCCAATTACCTATGCTATGAATTTTTTCATATTCTAATCAAGCTAAAAAATTATATAAATTTTATATAAAATCGTTGAAACATTTTAGGCACACTTTTACCCAGTTTTTTATTTCAATCTGGAAACTAGCTTGAAATTTCCATATTTTTTATATGCCCGAGGTCAAATTTATCGTTTTGTGTTTATTAAATAACTGAAAATAGAGACTGAGTGGAGAAATCATTGTTGCAATGTTCCGTCTCAGTTAGGTATCACTAAAGCATGGTCTTCCATTAGGCATCACCTTAGCGAACACCAATTAATCGTTAACATGCATTGCGAACGTTATCTTTCCAAAAACGTTGGGCTTATGGGTCTGAAAGGATCGGCACAGCTCTCTGACGTAAAAACAAAAAAAAAAAACAAAAAAAACCACACAAGGTACACAGCGTCGCGTTTTCCGCATCGTTACGCCAAAATAATCGATCGATACAAAATTGCTGTCCAGTCCCGGCCGAGCTGCCCATCCTCACCCGGGAGCACTTCAATCGCTGGTACCGCCTGCGCAGCTTCTATCTGGCCCAGAAGCTCGCCGATCTGCCGGTGCAGGTGTGCGCCGCCAGCGTCTACACGCTGGTCGTGTTCCACATGAGCGGCCAGTACCCGGAGCCGTACGCCGCGCGGCTCGGCCTGTTCCTGGCCATGTACGTGCTGGTGGGCCTGGTCTCGC
Organism: Trichogramma dendrolimi; assembly: GCA_034770305.1. Classification (NCBI taxonomy): domain Eukaryota; kingdom Metazoa; phylum Arthropoda; class Insecta; order Hymenoptera; family Trichogrammatidae; genus Trichogramma; species Trichogramma dendrolimi. The sequence continues at coordinate 578,463 of JAPMIB010000071.1, read as the reverse complement.
AGATGATCGGCCTGATCGTCGGCACCCTGCTCGACATACAGCACGGGGTGATATTCGGCCCGTTCTTCATCATGCCCTTCGTCGTGTTCGGCGGCTTCTTCGTCTATCTCAAGGACGCGCCGCAATTTTTGCACTGGCTGTTTCACGTGTCGTTCATCAAGTACGGCTTCGAGGGCGTCGTCGTGGCCGTCTACGGGTGAGTTAAAAGCTCTTGAAAACTTTTTATTTCTTAATTATGATCGATCGTCGTCTTTTTTTTGGCGTCGATTACAGATCGAACAGGCCGAAGATGCCGTGCTCCAAGGAGTACTGCCACTTCCGAGCGCCGCAGACCCTGCTCGAGATCGTCGACATGAAGAACTCGAATTATCTGGTCTCGGTGACGTTCCTGGTCGGCCTGTACTTTCTGCTGGACTGCGTGGCCTTCGCGGCGCTGTTCTTCAAGCTGCGCGCCAGGAAATACCGGTGAATCGGCAGATTCTAATTATGTGTGCCATTCGCTACGCGCGTGCGAATCAAGAGAAACTGTAATACTCGATTGCATAATTGTCATATTATATATTTTTTTATATAATTTTTATCGTAATTATTTATTTATGTTTGTACAAATGAAGAAAAAAAAAAGATCGAGAGATGTGCCAAATAATTGCTAAAAGTGATATTTATATTCTGTTATGGGTGTTTTTCGTAATAAATTCATACGTATAATTTTGACAGAAATTGTTTCGTGTCATTACACCAATTCTCTCGAATTGATAATAAGGCTGACAATTCGAGATCATCATGCCAATATCAAAATTTCACGAGATTCGCTCCTTACTTATCTTTTCTTCGAGTATTTAGAGGCTTTTAGAGGGCGAATTGAAAATTGCCGCTCGTCACGAATAATTGAAACGAAAACGAAGTCTACGAAGTCTATCGTGAAATTGTTTGCCAAGCATGAATTATTCGAGAAATCGGGGCATCTCGAAAAATCTTGCCTCGACGACGAGGAGTTCGCGAGCAAAGCAAAAGAGCCGATGATCAATCCGAGCCTGTCGCTCTACGAACTGATCCAGTTACCAGCCGAAGAGGTGGCGAAAATATTTATACATACGCGGACTACTTGAAGATCGTTAAATCTCAAATTTGGGGGAGATTTTTCGAAAGGATTAGAAAGGCTTGTAATGTGCATCTGTGCGAGATGGCGTCGAGAGGGTTTTTCCAGCAGTGGGCCCTGGATTATTTCGTGAAACTGATACATTACCGACTTCCACTTGAGTGCTGTGAGCTGATCTTGAAGCAGCGTACGAACCAAGATTTATACAATATTTACTCGGCAGCTGCAGGCCAAAAATCAAAGAAGCAATCAGCATCGCTGTAGTATTTTTCTTATTTCAGTCTGTATACTTTTCATTTAATTCAAAGTAAATAAATTATAAAAAAAATGTCGAATTTTTTCATTGATATGGGGTGAATGCGCCATATTTCGGACCCTTGAGAATGTTTCTTCTCATTTACGGAGCTTGTGCACGACTTTTGAAAATTTTTCTAAAAATACCTTTTGATAGAAAAAAAAGCAACATTTCGAATGAGTACATAAACTTAGCCAAAAAATGCGGGTGATTTTTAAAAATATAATCAAAGCCAAAAAAAATACGAAACATTCATTTTTCGACCACCTCACTGAGCCCTCAAAGACCCTGAACTTTATTTTAGACATCTGAAAGCATAATAAATGAACATTAGATCGAAACAACCCTTTTGACACCGATCGCTTTGTAATGGCCAACGGCCAAAACGTTAACACTTGAAAAAAGTGAAAAGCCACGAGCTGGGCGCGAACAAACAATGACTTCAGTTAACGCCTGAAGCCTGAAGTTTAAATTTCGTAAAAACAATATTATTATGCTTCAGAGGGAAATCTTTTCAAAGCTTAAGAATGTTTAGAATACATATAATATCATTGTGGGTGGGCTCAAATCCAGACCCCACCGTTCCAAGTATCCTCGGGTCATCGTCTTAATCAGATGCAGGGCACAATTTTCCCGATACCGTTGGGGCAGCCGATTCAATTTGTCCAGGCGCGCGAATTCCCAGAATTCCATGTAAGTGAGCCGTTCTTCCGCCTCGCGGTACGGCAACTGCAGCAGGCTGTAGAGCGAGAGGCCCGGCTTCACCGATATCTGCTCCGCCTCTCTCCTGAGATCCTCGACTTCGTACCAATTTTCGGCGAGAGCGGCCATTTTTTCCAACAATCGGCCGACGTTATCTTTCTTGAACTCCTCGACGTCGTGTTCGCTCACGTCGGCTCCGTATTCTTCCAACAGATCCAGGATAGCGAGACTGCTGGCCACCACTTTCAAATGAAATTCATCGTCGTCCAAGTGACCCTCATAATAGAGGTGACCAAGTTTGGACGTATCGGCGTTACGATTCTTCAGTAAATAAGCGACCACGTCCGGGTAGAAGAGGACCATCGCTATTTCAAGCGGCGTTAATCCATCGCCGCTCACGGGCTCGACATCCACCTTGTTACCCAGTTCGACGTTCAATTTGAAGAACGTATCCAAAAACTCAACGTCGCCCATCTGGCAAATTGTATGCAGAGGTGCTTCATCGATCATCCCACCAGATAAGAAATTCGGATCAGCGCCACCTCGCAGCAGCAGCTCCATCATTTCTTTCTTTCTGTCCGCGTGCCTCAGAACCAAGTCCAGCGGCCGACCGCGTGATCCGCGTGGACAATCCCCGATGACGTTGGGATCTTGGCCGGCTTGGAGAAATTTCACGACCACGTCGTCCAATCCGCGGCAGCAGGCCACGTGGAAATGCGAGTAACCGGATTCCTGGCGGTAATTGACGTCGAAACGATCAAAAATGTTAAAGAGCAAAGGTACGAAGATCTCGTATCTGCTTCTGTCCGCTTGGAACAGTACCGTGTCGCGAAGCAACACAGGCCTTCCTGCTTCGTCGAGATCGGGCTCGTCTTTGTAGCCGCTCTGAATCACGATCTCGATGAATCGTTCTCTTGGATAATTGCTCGCTTGTTCATGAGGGTAATAGCTCATCAATTCCGAGAGAAGACACTTGATTTCGTTCGCCGACAAAATTTCTCGAATATTGGGAAATCGGTCCTCCCAATCGTGAATCAATTTATAAAGTTGATAGAGAAATATTTTTCGTTCTTCTTTAATGTTCCAATTGACTTTTCCACGCAGACACTTCAATTTGTTCAATCGTTGCTCGTTATCGATCACTTCCCCGCGTTGCCCAACTGTGCACGCGTCGCGGGAACTTACAACGAATGTTTTATCGGCCTTGGGCATCGTGATCTAGTTTCTCACTCGCACACCCACACATACACTATAACACACAAACGCAATCACTTGAAGATGTTAAAACTTAAATTTTTCACGTCGAGAATCACTCGCGGTGGTGGTCGGCGCGATCTTCTCTCGATGTTCACGCAGCGGCTTCTCGGATGCTATACTGACTATATACGAAAAATCAATACGATTTCACTCGCTCGAGTATAATAGGAACGATCTGTTTTTAACGTTCATCACACGGCGGCGTCGCATTGAGCACTGACTCGCCTGCGTGTGCGAGCTTGCCACATGGCCGATGAGATCCGAGATGTGGGCGGGACTATGTAATAGTGAAAATAGAAAGCATGTAATACAGCGCGGCAAGATATCATTCGTACACATGAAACTTGTACGCGGGCATTTCTGTACTCAAGTAAAATGATCAAATTTTTTTTTTAAATTCAAAAATTTACGATTACGATTATTTTTAAGAATTTTTTAAATTTTAAAAAAAATTTTGATTATGTGCACAAAGATTGGGTACATTTTACTTTGCGTACAGAGAAATGCCCGTGTACTAGTTTCATATGTACGGATGATACCTTGCCTACACCGCGTGTAGCGACGAACGCCACGAGTTCGACTTTCTGTTCAGATAAATATATAAATTCGAGCTCCATAGATACTACGACGGTCCGAAATAAAAAGTGTTTCTATTTTCGCTTGTCTATAGAATATTATCTATAACGCTCTCTGCGTTGATGCATACACCAATCGGAAAGTGCATTTTCTTTATTTTTGAAAATATTTTTAAGTGATACAAAAGCAAAGTTAACAAGCGTTTATATTTAATAGTGTAAAAGAAAGCCTAAAATTATTTCGGAGTCGAAGTGACACCGCGCGATCAAAACATTGTCCTAAATTTTTCACGTTTAATCGGTATCAAAATACGCGTGGCGTTACACGTGACCTCTCATTTTTCGCACCTAGAAGTCTCTAACAATTTCATAAGCTGAGTCGCATCAATTCAAAGATTTTATAAAATTTCAACAAACAAATGCAAACAATTCGAATCATTTGAAAATGTAATTGTATGTAGTTATACGCAACTCGGCCCGCTCGGCTGTACGTAGGATTGCTCGGCGTTCAGGCGTGTACGCAGGCACACTGCCTTTTTTCTGGTATTTAATGATGTATATACATCGCAGCAACGCAACACACGTGCGCCGCTGGCCAAGCAGAACGAATATTACACATTACATACAAGCGTCGTCTGGTGTACGCGATACTTACCAGAGCTCACAGCTGATCATCTCTATCTCTCTCTCTCTCTGCCTTTCGTGTTTTTATTTACCTTCAATTAGCTGCCTGACAATCGGAGATCGTTACGACTGTGCGTCACGTCAATGGCTCGATTTTCTCATTCAAATAATTCGTACACGAGATCGTTTTATTTTTTTTTAAAGAAGACACGTGGCTATTTATTGATGTTGCGTCGGACAATAACAGTGATACATATACATATATTTATAAAATTTGTATTATTTACAAAAACAAGAAATTCGTTCGTTACACATACGCACGCTCGTGCTGCCGCGTCTGTGTATAAAATCGGTCGGTCGGTTTTCGGTCGGGGATAACATAAATTTTAACATATAAATATAACAAAACAAAAACAAGTATCTAAATCGTAGTAGGTACGTCCGTGTATACGCGGGAAAAAATAATACAATTCACTTCTCGATCGTTGTAAAATTTTCTGCGATACAATAATAATAACGTCCATATAGTCTCGTATGTGTCTCGTCGCGCGCGTATTATAAAAATATCGCGCCAACACCGTTTTGTTTTTTTGTCTTTTCAGCCACTTCGCCGGTCGTCGTGGCACAGAAGGATCAGCTTGGCGAGGACGCTCACGACGAGGACGCACAGGACGACGAGCGCGCAGATGACGACGAGGCGCCGAATCCATTTCGCGGGCTTGCTTTTCTCGGCTTCTCGCTCCCGTTCCTTGGCCCCCCCTTGGGCCAAGCACTCCATCAGACGCTGCCTGCTTGTGACGAGATTGTGGCGTGGTCGCGTGTTCACGCTGACGATCGATCGGCCGCTGTCGCAGCGGCCGTTGTCGTCGTTGGATGTTGCCGCAGCAGCAGCCGCACGAGGAGCTGCCGCGACACCTACATCTGTCTCGTTCGGTTGAATAATGGGTACGGCCACGTACCCCAGGCTTTGGGAGCTGCCCGCGACCGATTCGGACTCGTCACGCTCGTTCTCCACCTCGGGGATCGGAGACAATGATCGTCTACCATCAGTGGCCGATGGTGTTGCTTGTATCAAGGATACCAGCTCCGTCTCTTCGTTTTCCTTCTTCTTCTTCTGCTTGTCCTTTAACAAAAAAAAAATGATCACCGCGTATTCGATGTTTATTCGATATTTTATTGTGTTCTTCGATCGATCTTATACTCACTTTCTTTTCTTGCAGTTTTTTCTCTTCGTTTAACTTCTGCACTTGCGCTAATACAGCAGCTAACTCCATTTTTTCTTTTATCGTCTATGATATATAGACTCGTCCAAATTGAGAAAAGAATTATGGCGACCGTTTGGACAGCCGATCGAGTTGGAACAGGCCGATCGGCGTCGGTCCAGCCGGCGCGTAGCCGGGCCCGGAAAATTCATATAGAAACGAATCGAGGGAAGGAAAATCGACGAAGGGAGAGAAGAAAGAGGCGAGGGGTAAGCTATACGGGTCCATATCTCTCTAGAAAAGAAAATGCCCCCCCCCCTCTTGGATCTGCGCGCGCGCTGCTGCGTAACTCTTAATTTGTATGGCAAATAATTAAATGTCGAGCAGGAGTTTATTAATGAATAAAAATAAAAACGAACTCGAGTGTGTTGATACCACATGTAAATGCGCATAAAGTAGGCGCCGACAAGGGCACAGCACGACCATCGATGATTCGACGGCATGAACCGTCGCTAATAATCTTAGTTTTTGCATTTCTTGTTGTCCAAGGGGTATATATGTATTGTACACTGGTTTTGTATAAATATTCAAGTACCAGTAATTTGTACTATGTATCGATGATAAACAAACGTTTACTTCCATCGGTAAATTCGACAGCGTACGAGTGTATAGTATATATCGAGAAGGAAGCCGCACGCGGCTGGAGGGGGGATATTCAAGACAATTGCTGACTTTTGTATCGTATATACACACACTCGACACACAATAATGCGAAAAAGATATATACACGCGAGTGAACGTCGCGCAGGTAGATGGCGCGGCTGCTCTCCATCCATCCGCGCCTCGGAGTGATCGCGAGTGTTGTATTACTCACACACACGCACACACATGCAAACACATCTAAATATGTGTGCGAGGAGAGGACTGCATGTGTATGTATATATAGAGTTCGGAGCCTACTACACACCTTCACGGCCCATTGCTCCGCGCCGCGCCGCGCGAGCCATACACACACACACACACACACACGGCATTATACACATTACAAGCTGTACCGCCGTGGCACATGTAGTATAGAGTTGGTGTCTGCGCTTAGCGGACACGCAACGCAGCAACGGAGTGCAGAGTCAGTGAGACCAGACGCGCAGCACGACGGCGTGTGCCTTGACCGACGACGTCGAGTTTCTGTATATATAATATATATATATATATATAATATAATAATATAATATAGCTCGCGCCGCGTGTCGTACGTAATATACAATATTACAATATATAAAGTGCATCCGATAATAAGGCGACGATTGTAAATCTCGAATTATTTTTCTTTTTTCTCGAGATCAGCAAGTGGAATAATAATTTTCGTACGCGATCGGTGCGAGAGAGAGAGAGAGGGTGAACGCATCGAGGGAATCGGCCGAATTCGACGCATACAAAGTGCATATACGTGAAAGTGTCGTGAGTGCGTGTGTGTGTCATAGTGTCCCGCGAGTGTTGTGTGTCTCTGTTTTGTGCAGCTCGACCCAAAATCACACACACACACACACACGAATACATACGTACAGATGCATTACACATACGTGGGTGCATTGTACCACGTATTATATATATAATATATATAATCCGGAGAGAGAGAGAGAGAAGAGATATCATAATACACGTACACCACTTCTGGTAATGTACAGTATATTGCGCCGTGTTGTTGTTGTCGTTGTTTCGGCGAGTGCTCGTGACAGCGGATAAAAGGAAAAATCCTTTTTTCGGTGTCCACAGTGGTGTTGGCGGTGTGTGTCAGTTTTTTTGTTTGTTTTCGTTGCGTGTGTATTATATGTGCTTGTGCCTGCAAGAAAAGCAGCAGCGGCAGCAGCGAATAATCGAGAAATAATAATGAACGTACCGATTGTCGCCGGGGACATCGACGATGACGGTTACAAGCCGAGATTTGTCAGGGTGAGCATCTTATACATATATACGTATTCTTTTCCCTTTTTTCCTTTGCGACAATTTTTTTTTCTATTCTTTTTCGTCTTCTTCTTCTCTATCCTTGCGCCTTGTGTACGTGTGTGTCTCTCTCTCTCGTGAGAACGACGATTCTCATCGCTATACAATACATCGGAGAGACAGAGGCGTGTTTCTCTCTCTCTCACTCGAGAAATTCGACGAGGGTTTTCGATTTCTCGCCTTTATAACGTACGTATACGCGAAGCGGTTTTTTTTTTTTCGGGCGAGCGGAAATGAAAATCCGTGTGCGGCTGCACCCTGTATATATAGCAACGCACACGCATGCATTGCAAAACCAGTAGCCACGTATAGCGATTAATCCAGTTGCAAATTGCGATCGAATGAATGAAAAAAAAAAGAAGGAAATCCATAACGTCCTCTAAGCGGCGCGCGTAACTTGGCGTGTAATAACTTATATATACGGACACAATAATGGAAAATAAAAAAATTAATAAATGCTCGACGAATTATATTTACGGCTCTTTTATTTTCATTTTTATTATTTTTTTCCAATCGTTGTTATGCAGTACTATATATACATCGTATCAGAGTCAACGGTGTCGGTGGCGGGTAATTAGCAGCGCCGTGTCACGTGCTCGAATGACGTTGCCGTTTCTACTCCTACTGCTGCTGCCGTGTTATATTTTTATTCTCAAAAAAGAAGAAAAAAACACACACCGATCGTTACCTAATACGCGTTGTACATATAGCTGTACTCGCAAAGAACGACTTTTGTGCAATTGTGTGTGTGTGTGTGTGTGTGTGCGCGCGCGACATCATCAGCAGCAACAGATGCAGTGTTAGAATTACGTGATTTTTCCTTCTTCTTTTTCTTTTTTTTTTCCATTCGATATATTATTATACTTGCGTTCGTACGCTGATATTATTTATTTTTTTATATTAAAAGTAGCTTCTCGGCGATCGTGTCGAGAGAAGGTGAGAGAACGAGAGAGGATTTGAATATTTATAAGAGATAAGATTATTTTTTCTTATTAATGCCGGTCTGCATGCATGTGTGTATGATAGTACGTGCGTGTGTGTGTGTGTGTGTAATAATACACATGAGAAATATACGTGTTATCGTTTTCTTCGATATGCACGACGACGACGACTATATTTATTATTCAAATTGTGCCGTTGTATTATAAAAAACCTCGTCGTCGTTGCCTTGGCTCGAATATAAAGAAAGAAAATTTTCTATTTGCTACTTGTGAAAGATCGAAAGAAATTAAGTATTAACGGGTCTCGTCTATTATTTTTTTCGTTCACCTCTCGGACTCGGGTAATAATAATACTCCATGATAAACGCATACCTCCGTATCACTTTTTTTGTCACTATACTTACGAAATTAGCATAATATCTAAGAGCGTCCATTCTCGGAAATAGCATTAAACACACGGTCGAGAGCAGTTTTTACAATATTCTACGTATATATATATGAAATCGCTTACGATGATGAATTACGACCCGCGCCGCGCGCGTAAAAGAGTAAATATATAGCCGTTTTTTTTTTATTCGCGCTCGCAGCTTTTACCACACACACACAACAGCAGCACACAACTTTTCTCTCCTATGTACACATAAATTATCCGCATTTTTATTTATTTATTTATTTATTAACTTACGCAACGCGACGCGATTCCTAAAACGTGCGTCAAGCGCAAAAAAAGGCAGCAGCAGCGAAAGAAGACAAGAATTCTTGACAGCTTCTCCGGAGCAGCTCGAGCAGAGAAAGTCACTTTTCGAGCTTTTTAAACACACATACATGTACACGAAGAGAGAGAGAGAGAGAGAGAGAGAGAGAGGAAATACTTTCAACGAAGAAATGACCAACGACCTCTCTCTCTCTCGTGCTTTTATAATAAATTTATATAGCCGCAGCATTCGTCAAACGGGTTCTCCTTTTCGTAATTATTTCCCATGGACGCGCGTATGAGCGAGCGAAAACGACGACGACGACATGTCGCGCGGCTATACACTACCGTGTGTGTATATAATATAATAACGTATGTATAATAAAGTGTATTAAACGCGAACCTCTTCTTAATTTTTTTTCTCTCTCTCTCTCGAGTGACTCAATGTATAATATCAAAGCGATCCTACTTATACACGTACATTTACGATGCCGCGGGTTTTTAAATGTCGAAACTTTTTGTGTCATTCATATATATGTATACGTATACGCGGGAGTGAATGAACTCCCTGCGGCGCGTGGGTGTACACAAGCACGCGCGTTCTTAGAGCATTTAAAAAAGCTCGCGACGCAATCGTTGCTGCGTTTGTTTTTTTTTTTGCATTATTGCAGCCATCGTCGTCGTCGTCTCTAACGATTGAATAATCTTCTCTCTCGCATGTATGTGGCCATACATACAATCAAACGATATTTAAACGTCTCTCTTTATCGAGAGCTAATTTCGTCCGTGTCGGACATCGGAAAAAGTAAACTCCTGATATCGCACGTATCGCGTGTATACATTTCTGACATATATACCTTCTAGAAACTCTTACGAGCTCGCAGCGCGATACATTTACGTGTACTTCCACGCGCTGCGATTTCGAGTCCCACAGCAGCGGCATATATATATATATGGAGGCCAATTGTTTCTCGCGCTATATACACAGCATTGATATATAAGCAGAGATTCGCGAGCTGCTCCGTTTATGTGTGAAGCAAAAAAAGAAAAAAAAAAAAGGAAGGTGCCAAGTAAAAGTAATAATACACGCACGTGCACGGTATATAGAAAGCCGACGACGACTACGAGAGAAGCTAATTATCGGGAGGCTCTTTTAATGAAAAACTATAGAGACAAAACGACGCTGCAGGGAGACTTTTCACTTTGCGTAACTTGGGAATTTCTCGGTTATGTGCGCGCGTACACCTCTGAGATTTTGTTTTTTTTTTCCTTTTTTTTATCTCGTTCGTGGCTTCTGCAATTTTTATTTTTTTTTTTTTGCGCCGATAATTGTCGCGATTGTGTGTGTGTGTATAACGATGGCGCTCGGCTCGACATATGACACGAATAGATAACGAGAAGCGGAGAGAGTGAGAAAAAAAATGTGTGTTAGAGTATCTGATTTTGTGTATTTTGGAGTTAAGGTCGATATTATGATTTTTTTTTTCTTAACTAGGTAAACGTAATATAACGAGCGATAATGTATAATGTAGGTGAACTTTGTGTGGGAGGATAAGAGCATGGGTTTACGGTAAAAAATGCAAATTCACACACGATCACGATGGGGCTTTACCCCACTGAAAAATAAAATGGATATAAATAGATCACCCCATCGAATTTTCGTCCAGGTGCTGCTTCGTTAAAATTCACCCGACGAAAGCGCAAAATTAGTACTAAATTATAAATTCGAAAATATATTATTTTCGTCGTGTCTCTCGAGCCAGCGATATTATTGATATCTTTGACGGTCGCGAAGGTCGTATCGGGACTCGATTTATCAATCAGATTTTTATTACACCTGTTTTGTATACGAGCTCTCTTTCTCGCTCGCTCGCGAAAGAGAGCGATGACTCGATTCGTGAAATATGCGCGTGTGTTTTTAATCCGTAAAACCGAGAAAAAAAAAGTGTTTTTTTTTTATTTCTTATTTCGAGCGATCGAGGAGGAGACTATACTTATAATGTAACCAGTTTTAAATGGAAAATAAAAGTATATAAAGCCTGACGCAATCATCTATTATAATCGTGCGATGGTATTAGGACGAGCAACAACAACAACAACGCGATGGGCCTCGAGACTATATTTTTTCGGGCGTAGCGCATATACAGCGATCCTATTAGAAGCAGCAAAAGGGAGCGTTAGCTTTCGTTTTTTTTTTTTTCATTTTTGGGACCACTACACAGAGTGCGTGTGCACGCAGAGACGCGCTGTCTGCGGCCCAGTGCGCGCGTCCCGCTGAACGAGTTCTGCGCTCACTCGGCGTAGTAGTATAGTAGTAGCTATAAGATCGAGATGCGAAGATACGCTGCATTGAAAAAAAAAAAAATAAATAAATAATAAAACAAATATTTATATACGAGCGACGCAGAGGAAGCTCAAAGACGAAGATGCCGGAATACCTCGTACATATTTAATAATTGACCATGCTATCGGCGGGGAGGCGGTAATTAGGAACGTGTGTGCTGGTTCATCATCGTAATAATGTAATAATATCAAAAGCCGCGTGTATATATGTTTATCTATATATATATTCCCGCGGATTCTTAGAGTTCCTAACGGGTATCGTTCCTCGCTCTTTTATTTGCTTTTTTTTCTCTTCATTCAATATACAGCCAACTTCTCTCCTCGTGCGGTTTTCTTCTCTCTACACTCGATATTGTGTGCGGTGGATAGTAGTACTATACTATGTGTTTTTAACTGCACTCCCATAGCCTATATATGTGTGTGTACGCGAAATATGTATAATAATACTCAACGGCACACGTAGATGTACATACGTTTTACGGTATATATCGAGAAAGTTTGATTTTTTTTTCTCTCTCTCTCTCTCTCTCTCTCGTTTCGTGCCTCGTCGTCGATAAGAAACGTGTATTATAAAAGTAGAGTTTCACGCGTGATAAGCTGCAGCAGCACAGAGCTATATAAGTAAGGACTCGGTAATTTTTTTTTCTCTCTCTCCCGTAATATCGAGAATCGTGTATAGCGCGATTATAACACACGCGGATGAAATCATTGCCTGCTGCTGCTGCTGCTGCAGTCGCTCTCGATAAGGAGAGCTCTCGGAAATATTACTTCCGTAAGTGAGCTTCGAAACTCTAACCATAAGTAAACGTTTGAAAATATTTTGTTTGAACGAAAAAAAAAAAAAAAAAAAAAAAGAGGAGGAAGAAATTTTTTTCATTTCGCGAAATTCGCAAACACTTGTGTAAGCCGTCGTTGCGCGCCACATATACACAGTAGTGTACCGTCATCGCGTACGTACGTATACCCGATGATTCATCGGTCGCCGTACTACGTTCGAGCGAGGAAAAGAGGAGAAAAAAGAGAGAAAAAAAAATCTTCCTTCGGGTGAAAGCAGCGTCAGCGGCGGCAGCATCGGCCGCGGGATAATCTCATTCGCACGTCACACCTGTTTGCCTCGTGTACACATGTGTGTGTACGCGTTATTATGGCATTTTCTTGAATTCCTCCGCGCATACAAACTCCCCGTGGCGCATCTCTCGTCTTTCTCTTAATAATATACAATATATACGTATTAAATATAATATACGAGGCTTTCGAATGCGTACGATAAAAAAAAAATCAGTGAAAGGTAGTCGTTGTTGTTGTTTTTTGCCCCCGTGCTGCTGCATCTCTCGTTCGTTCGACGCTGGCCTGAATGATGTATTTGATAATTGGTCGCTTTTATTTTACACTATAAAACATTGACTACTCGGTGACACGTATTATACGGTACGTAATACCCGACTATTTTTTTCTCGTATCATTTATATCTAGAGGAGAAAATCTCATTACGGATTCTATATCCGTCGATCCGTCGAACATCGCTCGCAGATCGTAATAATAATATTACGAATAAAGAAAAAAAAAAGTTAAAGGGTATACGCTATAATACCACTACGGTGTGTTGATAAAATGATGGCAATTTGCCTTTCCGAAGGCGGGCAGAAAATTATCCCTGCGGGACAGAGAGCTTATATATACTAAGTATTAAAGAGATGATGCACCTATATATACACGAAAGAGGGAGGAAGAACCATAAGAAGAAGAAGAAGAAGATGAAGGAGGAGAAGGAAGAGAAGAGGAGTATATATATATGGATGATGGAAAGAGGAGCAACAGCAATTAAGGTTGCAGCAGCAGCAGCGGCAGAGAAGATTTTATGGATGATCGGCGATCTCACGTTTATTCTCGCATTTATTCCGCCATAGTTCGAGTTGTCGGTGTGTGTATGGAGGGAAAATTCAGGGACTCTCGCGGCAAGAATAAGAGCAGCAGCGGCAAAAAAAAAGGAATAATAATAAAACAACGACTCGTCGGGGATAATAATTATCGTTCATCAAGAGGAGAAACATTTTTCGCTCGCACAGTATACACACATAAACACACACATATCTATATATTGTTGTTGCTCTTCTCGTTTGTTGCTGTTGTTGTTGCTTTTTTTTTCTTGCTGTGTTTTTCCGCGCGCGGAGATGCGCCGCGCGACTCTTCAATTAAATCCCGCGGCGGCGGCGGCTGCACTCGATGCCAAGGACGATCCAACTTACTGCTGCTGAGAAAACGAGTAAAGAAAACCTTGGGAATACATACAGCGTGTATACAATATATATATAATGCATATAATATGAGTTTTCGATCGTTACCGAGTGCTTAATCGGTGATAACGAGCCGCAGCCGCCGTTTTGTTATTTCGAATTCGTGCCTAAGTATATATATACGCAGAGAGAGGAAGACCTATATCGTATAACATAACATCGCTTGAATTATTTATTCCCCGTAACGATCCGTTATTATATACGTTTAACCGTTCTATTATTTATGATTTTTTTTTCATTATTATTATGATTATTATCGAAAGCGTGTCGCGAATGACACGTTCGATACATGCAAAAATGGGAGGGGGATAGACTATATATACAGTATAATATATGCGGTCATAATAGAGACAGGCGCTATATATTACTTAATATCCCAAGGACTCGATTTGCGTGAAATTAATTTACATACAAGGAAAGGATCGAATCGCGTCGAACAATTGCTGGACTGTGCACATATATTGAAAGCGCAATCGATACTACTTGCTTATAAGATATTAACAATTCTAAACACGCCAAAACTGTGCAATATAAAGAATTCGGGCTCTTGGAAATAAAGAGAGAGAGAGAGGTAGGTAGTGCTGCACCGAGCCCGCGAATGGTGCATAGTTTTCAAAGGCTTGCTGCTCGTTCGACGCTACTCTCAGCTGCCGCCGAGACAATGAGAGGTATATTATATACCCACACACACACACACCACACACACACACACACACACACACACACACACACACACACACACGTGCACACACGTGGCTGCATTCCCAGGATGCTTAATAGTGCCCATATAGAAAGTATTCGTATACGACGAGAAAGACAATGCGTATAAGCGACAGACAGACACACATGCACATACACTCGGCGATCGTAAGAGCCATACGCAGCTGCTGCTGCTGCTGCTACTGCTTAAATACATAAGATACAACGTTTTTGGGATTTTCGTCTTATATCTTAGGATTCCTCGATATGCTCACTGCTGCGCTGTTGTTACAATGCATAACACGTGGCTCGGGGAATTATTGTTACGTTTTTACACCTGGTGGATTTATATTGTAAGTATCGATTGATGATATGAGCTTCAATTTTTTTTAAGAAAAGAAAAAGCTATGCCAGGGAATAATTTTAGCGTCCGTAAATTTCCATGAAAATTTTTCAAAGACGTTGGAGTATTATTTTTAAGTACTCGTATAATATATAGAAATACGTGGCTTTTATACCCAAGTCAAATTGTTCTTTTCAATAGACATTGCACATTGATTGACGCATTAGTGTTCCAAGAGAGATATTGTGCTTGACTTATACAATTATTTTGACTTCGCCACTTGCAGATTTACAGATATTAAGATGCTCGCCATCTAGTGGTCAAGGCCTAAAGTGGTATTACTGTGTTTCAAGTGGTCGTATCCCAGCAAGTAATTTTCGTGAAAAAAAAAATATATTTTCATAATATTAGCGCAAAACGACGTCCAGTGACGAATTTGATGAAATTATTGAAGAGCTTACGAGAAAATGCCGATTGGGAGGTTGAATAAGATCGATACGATTTCTTGATCAACTTTATCCAATTTCCCAACCTCCGGGATATCTTTCATCTCGAAGAGATCGAGCGTCTTCTCTCTCTCGGATTCCATAGAACATAAGCCTGTATACGAAGACGAATGTCGAGTAGAACGATTCATCTGGTTCGTGGGTCATCGAGCTTTTTGTGAAACTTAAGTCAATGAAAACGTTGTTTTTCAGTCGATCTGTATTTAAAATACCGATCGCGGGTATAGGTCTAAATCGAATTATCTCGCCGATGCATTTTTATGATTAAACATCTATTAATGCAAGGAAAAACCTACAGTAGAGTATAAATTTTAACGTTTACACATTTTCATTAAATTATTTTCATAATATACACAAATACATGGCTATATCGTCGAGTCAATTTACTTTCCAATTGAACGTATACCAAACTTCGCCAGAGTAAACAAAGAGAAGATCGCGCATCGATCGCATCGAGTGATTTTCGTGCGAAAAAATCAAAAATTATATTTTCACATTATTAGCAACTATGTCCGAGTCCAATGTCGAAACATTGTAAAAACTGATGAGCCTCTCAGCAAAGGTCGATTGGGAAAATCGAGAAGAAGCGACACGATCTTCTCGACGAGCTTTTTCCTCTGTTCATTGCGTTCGAGTGGAAGCGCTCGTTTCCCCGTCTCACCCGATTTTCCGATCACCCCGATTCGCCTCGTCCTGGAGAGTCTGAACGAGTGCTGTACCGAGAAGAGTACATCGAGTTCAGATTGTTTCTGGCTTTCCCGCATGCTGATCGTCGTCGAGCGCCGTTGAAGAGACGAGGATACGAGCTGAATCACAGCCAAGCTCTGGGGACAATGAAATTTTTCGCCATAAGCACGGGATGTTCGACGAGCCGGAAAATCTCTAATCGTTTCTCGTGCTTGGCGTATATGGATTTTTGTCCTGATTTAAATAATTAAAACTTCGTCGCGTCGACGGTATAATTGTGGCTATAGATAAAACATGACAATGATAAAAACTCGCGCTTTTTAAATTGAATTCACGAATTCGTTCTTATTAATATTTTTGTTTTTCTAATTTTAATTCAGTTTCAACGACTACTCATTGATTACCTCAAGACACAATTTTTTTTCTTTCATTATTGTCGTGCACAGAGCAGAAAAAAAGTAATCAATGCGTTTGAACTCATCGAAGCTCGCATCGATACAATGCCCAACGATATATTACGATCAAAGAGTATCCAAGTTCGTGTGTATGCGTATACAATAAAATACGTACATTACAGCTCGCGAAGCCATCAAAAGCGAGGCCTACACACATATTCTTTGTGTATATATACATACACATAACAGCCCGTTATAATATAAGCACGCGAGAGAGCGAGATCGATACGTATTACGTGTCCATATAGTAGTACGTATATATATACGCTACAGCAAGTGTATACATTATACGATATTATTATGGACAGGTCGATCGCTCGGCTGTATATATATAGCTTCGGGAACAGGTGTCCGCCACCGCTCGGCGCGAGAGCTGCTCTTCCGGTCTAGTATACTATGTATATAGATATTAAGCTTGTGCGCCACCCACCAGCGACGACGAATGCCTATATCGATGCGACGATTATCGTATATTACAGCAGGATAGACCGCGCGGACAGTTGCCTGTATTTTATTTATATTTCATTTTTTTTTTCTCTTTCCTCGAGATTTATACACGAGGGATTTGCGTGCCTTATGCTTGTATGTATATCAGACACGATTTGTGCTGTACGAGGAAGGAAACATCCGATGGCCTGCGTGGAATGAAAATTGATTTTCGTGTTTTGCGGTTTCTGGTGGTATTATAATAATACACGACTTAGATCCGTGTGCATGCATAATTTAAGGTCGTTGATCCTCGCATACTTATTTCAGCTATGAGTGTATAGCTCTATCGACGATCGTTTACACATTGCTTTCTCGATGCTCTGTACGGGTCAGAGAATACATTTTTTTTCTTCTATATATTTGTTTTACGTATAGACTCTCGACACTGCAAAATCTGTCGGTCGCTATAAGAGTCAATTTTATATGCATACGTATATAAGCTGGTATAGACCGTCGCACTTGACCCTGAAAAACTCGAGTATCATCGTCCTCGCGGCTCCGTTCCGTATTATAGTATATATATATAATACGAGCGTGCAAATTGCGTCAAGTGCATAATAATAACCCACGAGCGTCGAGCGTCGAGCTCGTGTGTGTGTGTGTGTGTGTGTGTGTGTGTGGATATATAAGCAAATGTTGCCTGACTTTCGATTCGGTTGGGCATTGTGTGTTCTACTGCACTCGCATCGAAGCGCAGGTAATTTGGCGATACAGACAGCTCTCTTTTATCGATACCCTTTTGAGTGACACCGGAGGGCGGGGTTCCGATCGGTTAGACGCGACGAGTCGGTCATGCGTACGAGCTATTTTGTATTCGTATTTGTTTTGTTTTCATCCTGGAATTCGTGCATGACGAGTATAAAAGAAAAAAAAAGAAGCGTATTACAATCTAATGCCCTGACCGAGAGACTTACAAAGTCGGGTTAAGGCCGCCGCTTAAACGCGCTCGGTATTATATTATACACTCGCGTTTTCTTCGAGAAAATCCATAATGCAACACTTTGTGGCAGCAAAATCGAGTTCATACATTTGACTCTCGGACCTTGGAGTTTATCATACGCTAACTTATATATTTTTTTCTTCGTTTTCCTCGCGCTCGAGCAACAATAACAACGAGCATTATGTAGCGCGAGCCGAATATAGACGGTGAGCCAATCAGCGAGTAATCCGCGCGCAGGCAAATGAGCTTTTTTTTTCGTACTAAGAATCAGGTTTTGCATTATATATATACACGCGCGCGATCATCATCCTTCATTTTTTTATTTTTTTCAGCGTTGACTTTCACACAGCTCCGAATTTATAATAACTCGTTAACGTCACTCTCGCTTGTTGCTGTCCGCGCGCGTGTGCATGTGTCCTCGTCGAGGACGCGTACATAATATTGTGACGAGAAGACGTGTATTCCAGTAAAGGTTGCGTCTGCGTCCAAGAATAATCTACACATTTATATAAAAGTTTCCTACTTCTCTCTCTTCACTTTTACGTATACATATATTGTAGTATATAAGTCCAAATTCGAGTCTCGAAATCCGAGAAGCGGCGAGAAATTGATTCGGCAAGTCGAGAGAGAGAGAGAGAGAAAACCTGCCAGTCAACCGCACGCACGCACGCGCGTAATACAACGTATACTACGCATTTCCTCCTCTCTCTCTCTCTCTCCTTTTATTTATTTTTTTTACTTTTTTTTTTGCCGTATACATGTAAGAGAAATAACTCCCCCTCCCTCTCGCGAAAGCTCCTTAAAACCGCGTCACGTACGCGCGTACGCATGCGGGCAGCTAGCTCAGGAAAGAGATTTCCATACCATGCGCGCGAGCAGCGATTTTTTCCCCGCCGATTTTTGTGTAAAAAAAAAAAAAAGAAAGAAAGAAAGAAAGAAAACGACGAATCCCCCTCACCTGCTAAAAGCTCAGCTCGCGCGGAAAAGAACAACATGTGTATAAACACAACAGCGACTCGTGGTTAACGAGCTCTCGAGAGCAGCGCGTCAAACAGTGCATATGGGTTCTCTTTCTTATACGTATATATACCTGTGGGCAGCGATATGAATTCCATATGAGAGCCTCGGCAAGGGGGGCCGGGGCCAGACGCGTACACGTACGTATACCCCGGGCAAATTACGCATGCGTGAAGTGACTTATCATTATCTGGCCTTTAATGCTTGGCTTGCCACCGGGTTCAAGGGACCTGCTGCTGCTATATAGCTTATGTATGTGTGTGTGTGTATGGTTTAAATTGCACACCAGTACATTATATATGTTTGCCTTCTCTCTCTCTCTCTCTCTCGTCTCTCCGTGGTATACTCTTCTTTTTTTTTTATCTTTTTTTTTCCTTCAATTTTAACCCATTACTTACGAGGCGTTGCACACACCGCAGCAGCGCATTGTAATATAGGTAAGCGAGTCTCTCGCCGATATCACCTTTTACTTCCTGCGCACAGAGGGAGTTGCTAGGTCTTCTTTTCCGCTCGAGACTCGAGAGAGCGAGGCGATCGAAACGATCGCTGCTGCACTGCGTCTTTCGTTTCATGCGCGCATTTTATATATTATGCACGCCACGTGCGTCGCGTGTTTCGACAACCTGTCTGGAGTTCAAGTGGCGCGATGAGTCATCAATTTTTTTCTCCTTTTACTTTTATTTACGAATCGTTGCCTCGGATTCGTGGGGGGGTTCAAACAAAATCGGCTCGTAATCGTGACAAACTTTCCACGTACTCTACAAAAATCGAAGATTAAAAAAAGGGGTTACGCGCGCGCGCGCGTGGGTGGGTGACATCGATTTTTTCTTTTTGCCGCTGAATCACAGCGTCGTCGACGCACTCATACAAACACGCATGCACTTAGCGCGAACCCGCGGTGCAGCTAGCTAGCTCCGGATTGCACGGATGCGCACAATGCGCGGAAGGAGAGGCGCGCGCGGATAGATCTCTGCTCTAACGCCATCGCGAACGCACACGCACGCGGGCACAGACGCGTCTTCGTTGCAAAATAGCCGTGAAACTGTTGCCAAGCTGCGCTCGTTGCGCAGATCGCGTAATGCATAATTTATGGATAATGACGTCACCGGCCCGCGTGTGGCACACACACACTAAGCACACACATGAACACACACGCGATGCGAAATGTTGTGAGTTTTCGAGTCTGCCCCGTTGCAGCTCTAATGTTTCATTACTTTGTACAATCGAATAATTGATTTACGTTCTTAAATTTTATTCAAATTTTTGGGACTAGTCCGTCAACCCTTTTTGGACAAATTACTTAGTTACACAGCTTGAATTCGATTCAACTAGCGTCATCTATAATGTACGCACGCGGGATTTACAGGACTAATTTCACGAATTATACGTCAACGGCCAATCAAAAAGGTGTAAGCGTGAGCGCAATTATGCACCCAACAGTTTACGCGGCAATTAATTTTACAAAGTTTCAGGTAAACATGTTAGCTCGCGGGACATAGTGTATAAATTCATTACTCGTTCGTAAATTTTTTTTTTTCAACGTACAAACAATCGAGAAAACATTTGTCGAAGGTATAAAAGACCATAGTCAATTATTAATCAACGATTCGAGGTGTGCGCGTGCGCGCAGGAAAGTGAAATTCGACGCTTCTGTACATTTATAAGTATATTATACCTCCTGTCCACGCGGAGGATAAATTCAAAACGCGTCGTAAAGCACTAACGAAAAGCAAGAGGAAAAAAGTAACGATTCGAGCGAATACGATAATGGCAATGGGCCATTGTGCGCCACGACGTCGTCGCTGCACTGCGCCAGACGCATTATGTACAAAAAAAAAAAACTATTAAAAGTCTCGTCACGCTTGGGCTCTCGCGTCTCTCATCGTTGTGCAGTGTCGTTTGTCTCTCGTTGTCGCATCGTCATTTCGTGACTTTTTTTTTTTTCGTTTCAATTGATGACCTTTTGTTTTATAAAGTTAACGACGTGTTCCTCGTTCGACAGACATTCAATTAGACGCGCAATATTTTTTAACGTTTCGAAAACAGCAATAAGTGTCAATAATTTACAACGTTAATGCGAAGTTCGATCGGGTGGCCAGAGAGTTAAAAATTTCCCCGTTCCATTCGATTTTCTGACCTTGACTTCGTGAAATCTCACACGATACATCATGTTTTCGATCGAAAATTCAGGACGCGTGCAGCACGAGCAGCTGCTTACGAAAAATTTTCCCGCGCACGCACGCACAGAGATCGGCCGCCTCGAGGCACAACTAATAGTATGATATTTTTTTTTTGTCGGCGATACGATACGATATGTGCCAAGGATCGTTATTATCGATTATTATTTTGTTTTTTTTACTTCGTTTCACCAATTAGCTACTCGCGAGAAATCAATATTTTAATTGAGGTAGAAGAAAACCGAGTATAAATCTCGAATCGTAAGCGCCGAAGGTAAATGATATTATTTAACTTTGTGTCACTGATCCGCAATAAAATTTTCTCGAAGTGAAACTTCTTAGTGCTTCTGCTTGTGCTGCTACGGCGATCAATCGACAAAAGCCGATCGCGCATCGATCCGCGACCGCGCAGAAAATGATTTTAGTGAAAAGATAAGAAAAATATCCTAAATTACTAGTGATTACTCGTAAGTGCATCGAACATTGGACATATCCGACGACGATGACGGTCCCTACCAAAGTTCCAATGAAAACATCTACGAATGCGATTGTTTTTTCGGAGTCGGTGACAGCTGTGCCGCAGACAAAAATGACGACGTCGACGACTTAGATTCCGAGGACGAGGTGGATCGAGATATCCCAACGAAGACGCGGGACAAATAATCATAGGCGACATGTGTCTCGACGAGCTGGTCAGGTCGACGCCCGAAGTGGTGGCCAAAAAAGTCACGTTCGAGGACTACTTCGGGTAAGCTGGCGAGGCCAACATTGAGTCCTTGCGCGTCTTGCCGAACGAATCGGCCGGACACGCGTGCGAGATAGTGTCGCGAGGATTTTTTCGACGATGGTCACTGGATGCGTTCCGCGAGACGACAATGCGTCGCCACTGGCTGTCGGAGGAGTGTTGCAAAATGATCGTCGCGCATTCGAAGAACAAAGATTTGTACAACATTTGCTTGGCGGTTACGGGTCGAAGATAAATTATTCGCTGGTTCGCCCGTGTCTCGTTCGATAATAAATATATCGGATTGACTTAGATTTTCATTTTTCTCAGCTATTATGGTCGTGCTGTGATGATAACTGTACGACGAATCGTTAAGTCAGCGATGTCGTAAAGCCAATCATGAAGAATCAATTTGACGTTTGACATTTTAAGCAAGATACGCCTTCTGCGATAATCCTCGTTTCGTGATTTTTATGCTCAAGAAAGCCGTTCAATTTGATAAAGATATGGATAGATTGATTCCAATGAAACATCATGGTTTTTTTTAAATAAAAAAAAGTTTACTAATTTATCTAAAGCTTGATCGTTTCTTAAGCAATGAGATGGAAAAAATAGGAGTAATCCCAATTATAATGATACTTGTTTTTTTTACAAAATTTCAATGTACATATTATACATTTATTGGGTGGTAATGCGCGAGTGATGCGCTATTTCAACGACAGTTTTACGGCTCCTCATTTGTCTCGATGTTTTTTCGTTTTAAGATCCTTGGCATTGATCTCGTGCTTGGGTATTGCCTTTATGCATAAATTTGATGTGCCTATGTAGATATTTTCTCTGTGAAAATTTTTTTCCGCATAAAACACATGCAACCTCTTTGTGCACTGTTTTGATGTGAATAATAAGTCGATCCTTTTGTGAAAATGTCTTGCCGCACGTGTTACATACGTGAGTGGTGTTATGCATCGAATCCATGTGGATTTTGAGACTACTCTTGAATGCGAATTCCTTTCCGCACACTTCGCATTTAGGTGCCATATCATTATGAATCGCATCAATGTGCATTTTCAGACGACATTTTTGTGAGAATGTCTTTCCACACATACCACACGCATGTTTAACACCATTATGTACTCCATCGATGTGGACCTTGAGTTTAGTCTTCGTTTGAAATTTTTTTCCGCACACTTCACAAGTAGGTGCCATATCATTATGCATCGCATTGATGTGAATATTGAGATCACTTTTTTGTGTGAATGTCTTTTTACATATACTACACGGATGCTTAACACCATTATGAACTGCATCGATGTGGATTTTGAGACTACATTTTTGTGAGAATGTCTTTCCACACATACCACACGCATGTTTAACACCAAAATGAACTGTATCGATGTGAATCTTAAGTGAAGTTTCAGTTGTCAATTTCTTTCCGCACACTTCACAAGTAGGTGCCATACCATTATGAACTGCATCGATGTGCATTTTCAGACGACCTTTTTGTGAGAATGTCTTTCCACACATACCACACGCATGTTTAACACCATTATGTACTCCATCGATGTGAATCTTGAGTACAGCCTCAGAAATGAATTGCTTTCCGCACACTTCACAAGTAGGTGCCATACCATTATGAACTGCATCGATGTGCATTTTCAGACGACATTTTTGTGAGAATGTCTTTCCACACATACCACACGCATGTTTAACACCAAAATGAACTGTATCGATGTGAATCTTAAGTGAAGTTTCAGTTGTCAATTTCTTTCCGCACACTTCACAAGTAGGTGCCATACCATTATGAACTGCATCGATGTGCATTTTCAGACGACCTTTTTGTGAGAATGTCTTTCCACATGTACCACACGTATGTTTAACACCATTATGTACTCCATCGATGTGGGTCTTGAGTTTACTCTTAGTTGAGAATTTCTTTCCGCATATTTCGCATGCATGTTTGGTACCATTATGCACCTCATCGTTGGGGGTTTCGCATAGACTTTTTTGAGCAAATGTTTTTTCATTTGCATCAAATGCATCACTGAGTTCACCATCCAAATTCAACTCTTCTTTTACTTCGTCGACAATTTCTTCTTTAATTTTCTTTTGACTTTGATAATCGTGACTATTTTTCATATGCTGCAAATGATCTGGATAATCGTCCTCGATCTTCTTGATCACTAATAAGTTAATGCTGGGCTTTTCGTCCTTACTTTCGAATTCTATTTCCAAATCGTCAGGGCCATGAGTCTAGAAAAATAATTTAAATTTAAGATTAGGGAAAATTGTTGTTTAAAAATATCAGCTATAAGCAGTCCCATATCGACACTTACTAAATTTTCTCGACAAGAACGCGAGGATTCGTCAGTGTTAGCAACGTGTGCATTGCCAATTATCTCATAATCATCATTTTGAATCGGGGAAACATCGTTTGGTTCCTCCTTCACTCTGCAATATTCACATTGAAATTAAGTATAATATTAACATTTTTTTGAAAATGTCATTCTCACGAAATAACAATTACCTGACATTACAGTTATATACACCACTGAAGTCCATGTTTCTCATTTGGAATTTGATCAACGACTAATGGCTCTATAATGTGGATATAAATAGGTAACTTGGTCGTAACAATATTTACAAATCGTGAAATGAGAGTTTGAGAAAATTTATGTCAAATTCATGTCAACAGAGCCACTCTCTCTCACCGGCGTAATAAACAATTAGTAATTTTCTTTGAGTTTTATTACAAAGAAATTATAAAAAGAAGAAAGTAATAAGTAAACATGCGAGGAGTAAATAAGCGCTGGAGTTTTTTGACGATTATGTCGGAAACACGTGCGAAATTTATATCGTCGTGACGCGAGAAATTATCTTCGATGTATGTACCTTGGTATTATACGAGTTTGCCCGTTCGCTTCTGCAGCGCTGCAATACATCGTCTGTTCTGGAATGCGGTATATCTCATGACTTTGTAACGTCTTTGACTACATTTCGTTTAGTATATAGTACTCGTTACGACGCTGCAGCGTACAGAACAACAAAAGCCGATCGGGCGCATCGCGACCTTCGACCGCTAGCAGCGAGTGATTTTGGTGAAAAATTAATAAAATATCCCATAAATTATTAGTAATTGCGCGCGCGCGCGAGTGCACCGAACAATTATGGACATGTCCGGCGACGACTACGATCCCTACCAAAGTTCCAATGAAAACATCTACGAATGCGACTGCTTTTGCGGAGGCGGTGACAGGGCCCGAGACAAAAATGATCGTTCCCCCCGAGACTCGACGGACGACGAACCGAAAATCTCGAGCTTGGAAAAATTGAAGACGTTGCGCGAGAAGGTCGACTGGGAGATCGTGGAAGAACGAGCCAAACTGCTGAAAGAACTACGTCGCCTCATTGAATCATGGAGGGGTCCGCTACCTAACCTCCTGGACGTGTTTCGCGCCGAGGAGATCGATTGGCTGCTGTCGCGAGACGCAACGAGCCTAAACTATGGTCGTGGAAGGAAATTTATCGAATTCGCGGTCAGGTGCGGCTACAAGGACAAGCTCGACTTGGACGACGAGACGGGCAAGCCCAGAACAGCTCGTCGCACCACAGCCGTACATCTCGCGGCGGAACACGGCAAACACGACCTCTGCGTGGACGGCGTCCTGCGCGAACTCTTCGAGATCTACGACAGATTCGACGTGAACTACGTCGCGGAGGAGCTGGGAACGACGCACTTTCACCTGGCCTGCCGATACGACATCCACGAGGTAGTGAGGAAGTTTCTCGAGCTCGGGCAGGATCCCAACGGCCTCGAGCCGAGAACGAGCAAGTCGCCGATATACCTGGCCCTCAAGAGAAACGGCGAGGACGTGCTCGCGTCGCTGCTGCGACACGGCGCCGATCCGAATCTGGCACCGCGCAGCGACGCCAGGACGCCGCTTCACTGGATCTGCACCAGGTTCGAGCTGTACGACTGCGACGACCACAGGCT
This sequence comes from Trichogramma dendrolimi, assembly GCA_034770305.1. Classification (NCBI taxonomy): domain Eukaryota; kingdom Metazoa; phylum Arthropoda; class Insecta; order Hymenoptera; family Trichogrammatidae; genus Trichogramma; species Trichogramma dendrolimi. The sequence continues at coordinate 552,408 of JAPMIB010000071.1, read as the reverse complement.
GATGGAGATCTTGTTCGGGGTCTGCGACGAGCTGAAGCGGGAGGTGCTGGTGGACGCGCGCGACAGCGAGGGCAGGACGCCGCTGCAGTGGGCCGTGGCGAAGATACAGCCGCGCATGGTGAGACTGATCCTGAGCCACGGCGCGGATCTGGCCAAATTCCGTTTTCCCGACCAAAGCTACTTCGGCTGCGGACTGAGACCGCCGGTGGACTGGGAGGAGACGAATTATCAGCTGCACGACGACGTGAAGGTGGCGTCCGGTGCGATGGTCTGCGTCGAGCAGCTCGTCGAGGCGGGCTACGAGCTGGGCCAAAGCGACGCCATGACGATCATGGGATTTTTCGTCGGGAGCGGATACACAGAGACGCAGATCGACGAAGACGATGACGACGACGACGACGAAGACGACGACGACGATCCGAAAAAGTACTGGTACGACGACGAGGAGTTCTCGGACGTCTCGTGCGACATCAGCATAGGTAAGCTGTCGCTCGACGAACTGATCCGTAAACCAGCCGAGGAGGTCGCCGAAGTCGTCGAGTTCGACGATTACCTGGGGTTCGGTTGCCACCCCAACGACGACCAGTGCCGTATGCTGCCCGAGAGTCACACGCGTGTCCTGGCCGAGCATCTCTGCGAGAAGATGTCGCGTGGATTTTTCCGCCGATGGAGCCTGGATCCCTTCTACGTGGAGCTGATGAACTTCGGGCTGCCGAAGGAGTGCTGCGAGATGATTATTCGGCATCTGACGAATCGAGATTTGTACAACGTTTGCCTGGCGGCTGCGGGACGAGAGTCGTGATTTTTTTTTTCTATGTATTAGAATGAATGGAAAAAAAAAAAATAAAATTGAATTCATTATTTACAGCCATTACATCGCTGCGACTGCAGGTTGATTATTTTCCTAAGAATTCCACTCCTCGCACGGTACATTTATAATTTATAATACAAAAATAACAGAAGTTCTCTGGAGCTCGCGCGGAGAGAAAGTATACATGCATATATATAGCAATGCGCGCACCGCACCACGAGAGATCGCACGAGCTGACGGCAGTTACAATTCTAATTCCCCAGTATCAAAGTCGCAGGCACGGAGCACTTATTTTACTTGACGTTATAAATATTTATATGCCATTAAGACGGAAAAAAAGTAGTCGGATGCGTAATGTTTTTTTTTTTTTTTTTTTTTACATTTTCATTAATCGCGATTAAAAATCGCGCCTGTATCTCTTCTATTCGAGTATCATTACATGGAGAGAAGAAAGCTCTCCCGCCGGTGATTGTGTGCGCCGCGCGGATTTATTTAGAACAAAGTTCGCACACACGAGCGTGTATACAGGTATGTATCTTATGGGTTACGTACACATATATATATACACCGACTGCACGCACACACGGACGGATGAAAATGAGCACGCAACCGACTGACATCGATGCCGCTGCTTACTTACTGTTGCGGGAGCGTCGAAAAATTTCAATTGGCTTTCGACGATCGGTTATAATTGTGTACACGGTGTGTATATAATAAGCATCGGCGCGAGGTGTAATAATCCGGCGTCTATCCTATACATCTCGTTACGTCTCGACGCGATTTTTCCTAATTATCCCACGCTAAAATCCCTTCGGCTCGGTCGGCTCCCAGTTACTTTATTATTTTTTTTTTTTTATTATCAATCCAATGTATACGAGATATAGGCCCTGTCAAGAGCTTGAACGTAATAAGCTCGAGCCGGACAATAATTATACTCGGGCAGCTTTGAGATGACGACGACGACGACGATCCGCGAAAGGTTTTTCTCGACTTATTTCGCTCGGGTTTTCCGGTTTTCCTTTCCGCGCCTGCTGCACCGCGTATACACACGTCGTCGTCGTCGTCGTCGTCGTCGCGTTTTATTTTGCATTCCGTAGTGCGTCCGCTCGCGAGCAAAAGCCGTATAATTGCTCGTTCGAAGCTCTAGTTGCGCAATATATAGATATTATATCGCTACATACGTATGTATTACCCTTCTTTTTTTGTGCGCTTAATTATGCAATGCGATCTCGCGACGCGAGGCAAAAAATGTATCTAAAAAAGTAATCAAAGAAGTCGAAGTCGAGCGAGCGGCAGTGGTAGTAAGCATCGAGTTAATTGAATCAAGTCGGATCGGAGTCATACCCGGCACGAGCTTCTATAATCCCGAACCGATGCCGCTGATGAATATTCTCCAGTTGCTGCGTGCGAAAAGTGAGTATCGCTCGAAACGGCAACTTTTACACAAGCACAATTCCAAAAAAAAAATGACGTCTCAAAGTTATTATCGTAAAAGAGTCAATGTTCATTAATGTCTAAAAACAACGATCAGCGGGATGAATGAAGTTGACTGCTATGGACACGAGATGGCTCGGTCGAATGATATCGTAAACGCGCGGTCAAAATATGATTCATAGTTCGATTAATGAATTCGAGCGGTTTTTAGTTACTTTGATTTCTTCATTTTCGTTCTTGTAAACGAATCGGACTGCTCAGTGTCTCGGACCTTTCTAAGAATTTGTGATCGTCAATGTAGTAGCGTCGATGCATCGCCGTTTCTCTCTCGGCGGCGCTGCGCGTCTGTTCGTCCCCGAGATGATGATCGATCAAATGTCACGCTTGGTGCAGTCGGTCCATTCGGTATATATACCTAAAGACTATGAAAGCGAAAGTCCAGCGACGTTGCGATATCGGTACAAGCCTATTTGCAGTATTTTTCAATGTTGCAGATCTTTCGTGTCGTTTTCGATGAAAAAATAATTTATGAAAAAAAAATTGAAATGATTCGTTCGCTTTGATTTATACTTTTATGTTATGATTTTATTTCAATTTTACTTACAAAAATAAAACAAACACAAAGAACTACTTTTCGTAATAGACGACTAAAAGCCAGTAGCCTTTATTATATGCAATGCTCAATGTGTTCATTATACACGTATTGAGAAGCAGCAACAGCAGCAGCAGAAGTGGCAACGGCCAGTGACCGTAAAAGGCGTCCAGCATGAGATAGTCTATTGGTAAATACACGTGTGTGTGTGTAATAGGTATAAACGTTGCACAGCAGCAGCATTAGCTCGAGGTTTTTTTTAATTTTATTTTACAAGCGTTAAACGCGATCGCGAGAATCGCAAAAAAAACTCCTCGTCCCTCGATATATACGCTCTCGTGCGTCGATATATCCCTTTTTACTCGAACTGTCGTTAGATCGATACAGAAGTTGGATATCTAATGCTACATATATTTTTTTTTAAATAATGCGCACAAGCGTACTCGTGTGCAAGTCCTACATGCGAATGTGCATAATATACCGATACTCGATGCGGCGTAACGATCTCGATCGGCTTTTTTCGCGATTTCGAAACTTACTCTCGATACGCCTGATCTTGCCCTCCTCGCGCGAGATACTTATCCCTGGTGGAAATAATCAACATTGATTCGTCCCCGATGACCGAAAAAATGATCATTTAAAATGTTAAATTTAAATTTTAAATATTATGTTAAATCATGTTACAAATATTACGTGTATTTCCAATGACCTTCAAATGACAATCAAATTGTTAAAAAAAAATGTACGGACCAAATTATGAATACGGTATAAGACTAAAGTAACAAATATTGTAAGAATAAGGTGACGAGGGATTTCACTGTATCCCTTTCAGCCTTCGCCGCTAGATGGCGAGTACCTTTGTATAGTAACCATCGCCAAAATAAAGACTTATTATAAAACAAAAAAAAAAAAAAAAAAAAACAAAGACATTCGAAGGTTTCCATTTGTACACGTGTTACGTATCGCAGAAAACTTGATCGGTTACCCACTGTATATCGCATCAACTGCTATAAACATTATTACGTATCAAATGTGATTATACGTATAGAAGAAGAGATACAAAAATAATAATATTATGAGAGCTATACGTATGAAACCTGCCCTGTGTGCACTGCTTCTTACACATCCGCCGCGATCGTACGGCCTTAGATCTAAAACGCCAAAAGAAGGAAACCGGCCTATACTCGGCGCACTGCACTCGATGCGTCTTATATATAAATTACACACACACACACACACACATATATATAAAGGTATTGCAGTGCGTTTGCGTGTGCTCGAGGCTCGGAACGATATATGAAGAAAAAGAGAGAGGATGCGCCGACTCTACGTCGTCGTCGTGGAGTTGTCGTTCTCGAAGCTCCCCATTTAACTACGTATAGCCGCCCCACTGCTCACGATTCCCAGTTCAGTGCAGTACCTTCGTACGTATATATATATACATTTGCGGCGCGTCGCGCGGCGTTCCTTCGTTTTCTTTCCATCCTGTGTGTGCTATGTAATGCGCAAGAAAGAGAAAGAGAGTATATATATATGGGTATATACGTTCGTAGGCGAGCGAGCTACCTGTGGCAAAAGGCAGCCCCCCGATGCGCGTGCAACAGCAGCAGCAGCAACAGCAGTCGTCAGTAGTACACACACACACGCTCTCCTCACGAGTAGTGTGCTGCAGCTCGAGCTCCCCGATCGTTTTAATGAATGTTTCGCGGCGTCGATCGATCGCAATAGTTGTATGTCAGTGACTTTGATCGGATCTTTCATTGTGCTTCGAGGGTGAATAATTAAAAAAAAAAAAAAAAAAAAAAAGATAAAAAAGTACAGTGCGAGTGACGAAATAATAATACGAAAAGTGCGCGCGTCGATTTTCGCGGGGTTTTCGCGCGAGAAGCGCGGGCCGCGCTTTTTGTTTTATCATCGCATCGTTATTTTATTTATTTATTTTTTTTTCATCGCATACCTCGAAACTCCGCGCGCGTCTGCATGTGTACGACATAAAAAACGATTCTCCGCCGAACGGTATTATATATACACACACTCAGGTATCGTAACGCGCTACCTCGTGCCGACTGGACGATATTCTATATATATATATGCCACTTTACTCGCTCTTCTCTCTCTCTTTATATGTTCTTCCTTTATTATTTTCTGTTCGCGTAAGGTGTTTACGATCGGCGAGCAACGGGTCCGCGTACTTAAATTATATATATATAGAAGATATTAAAACGTCATATTGGCGCGCGCGGGAGCACGAGCACGCGTCAGTGAAATTCTCGACGCGCCGCTATCTTTCCTTTCTTCCTCGAGTGCTTCTTCGGCGTCTCTCGAGTAGTGCTCTTGACAAAAAAAAAAAGAATGAAATAATTCGTGTGTTTATATTACCTACCGCGCGCGCACTAATAACATAATATATATATAAAAAACGGTACTTTTTCGGAGCTGTACTCTTTGTCTCACGTGCGATTTATGATAATAACTGAGATCACGTGCAAGAGTAGGAAAATTAAAATTGAGGCTCCGGAAAATAACTACGACAACGACGACGAAGACAACTAAACGCTCATCATCGGGTCTTTTGTCTGTGTGTGTGTGTCGCGGAAAAGGCAGTTTTCAATGTTGCTGCGTTGTACGCGAGTGCAGTAGTGCTTCAGTGCATTAGCTTTTGCTCGGCGCGGACGAAGAACGAGAGAGAAGCGCAATAAAGCATTCCTCTCTCTCTCTCATTTATTTGCTGCTAGCTCATGTGAACGTATGTGTGTATACCTTGGCCAGACACACACACACGTACAGACAGACAGACAACCCAGGAGGTATATATCTACCTTCGCCATATATAGGCGGTGTATAATATAAGCGCGCGCGCGCGCGAGGAGGAGCGCAGCGCTATACGCTTCCGCTTTGGATCGCGCGGTGCTTTTCTCACCGGTTCGCGCGCACATATCTCTATATGTATCGTGTGGCAGGCTGAGTCGACTAGTATATATATACATAAAGAACGACGTCGACGACGACGACGACGACGACGAAGAAGAAGAAGAAGTTGAAGTTTGCGGAGTGATCGTATGTGTGTTGTGCGTGTGTGCGTGCATGTATTACTCGCGCACGCAGCTACACGTCCAACTGTGAGCGCGGAGAGAGCGAGAGAGAAGAAGCAGAAGAAGAAGAAAAGCATAGACATTATCATGCTGATTCTACCGGATATCAAACTGCAGGTAAAAAAAGCTCATCTCGGCCTCGTCGTGATAATGTACACGCGGGCGGGCGGGTGTGTGTGTGTGAGAGAGAGAGAGAAAAGTATACGCACTATATATATAATTAAATCATCTTTCGAGCTTGCGCATTTCTCTCTATATGTACACCCTCATAACAATTTTTGCGCCTCGAATCGAGCATCATCTCGACGCTCTCGCACGAGTCGAAAACATACAGTTATACGTGTGTGCAATGTAATGTACGCCACACACAGACGCGCGAGCGAAATCCATTTTCTGCCTGGTAATATGTTCCCGTTATAGGCATCAACGCATACACACACACACACACACACACACATGTACTCACACACGAATGGCTTGCATAATATTTATAGTGCGCCGCCGCCGCCGCGTCCGCAGGAATCGTCGTTACTTAACAGATTCCACAAGTACGTGTGTGTGTGTGTGTGTGTGTGTGTGGCGGTCTATTACCACGCGATGATACCGTACGTATAAAATAATAATGTAGCGTGTGTGTGGGTGCACATGCCTGTACGTATATATAGTTGCGGCGGCGATTTCTTTGAAAATCGGCACTCTAGCGAGCGACTTTTCGGTCGGAGATTCGAGTTTCGATTTGTTGTCTGTAAAAGAATGAGAGAGAGAGAGAGACTGCATGGGGTTTGTTATTGTTATGTGTTGTGCACACACACACGAGTCACGAGACAAAACAGAACAGTGAAAAAAAAAAAAAACAGAGCAGTCACTCGTATAACGCGCGTGCACCGTTATATGGTGTTCTCGCGGCGGCGCAATGCGCGCGTATCCCGCAGTGGGTGGGTGTTTTTCATGCGTAGGTACGTATAGTGCATTATCGCGTCGCGTTCAACGTTTTATTCGCTCTTTTTTTCCTTACATCCATCTCTCTCGATGTTCGGGCTTCTCCGGCCTCCGCTACACCGGCTTTGTTTCGTATCGTCGCGCGGTCCACCAGTATTACCGATTTTTATACGTAAATACGAATGCGATTGCCGCGTACTTATAAATCACGCCTCGAGAGCTCGTTTTCCGCTTTTCATAAAATGTAACCTCTATGAATCACGATCCTCGAGATTATTATTAACGTTGCAGCGCATAATGGGTATTAGTATATATAGTACGACGAATCGCGCGACATTCGCCGCGTTTGTTTTTCCTGATGTTTTATAATATACGTTCGCGCTTCCTCCTCGCGATCGCGGCGACTCTTCGCTATACACTATTTACGCTACTATATCGTCGTCGTCGTCGTTGTCGTTATATATCGTATACGATGGTTGTACAGGTGCAGCGACGTATGTATAAACATTATTATACCACTCATCGATTTGCGTAAGTTTCAATTTGTCGAACGGTCGTCGTCGGCCATATCCTCTATATATGAAACATAACTATATATGCGTATAGGATTTTACCGCGTGTTCCGCGTTTGCGACGTCTCTCTGTGCGCGTAATAACGATGGTGAATTATTCGCGTCGGGCGCTTTCTGTGATGTACACTGTGATGTAGGACAAAGAAAAACCACAGTACACACCTGCGCGTTATTTTCGCCGCCGCCGCAACGTTTCATTTGTCGCACGACGATGATGAAACCCATGCGCACACGCGGAAAATTTAATGCACACACACACACACACACCACACCACACACACCACACACCACACACACACACACACACACAACACACACACACACACACACACACACACACACACACACACACACACACACACACACACACACACACACACACACCACACACACACACACACACACCACACCACACACACACACACACACACACACACACACACACACACACACACACACACACACACACACACACACACACACACACACACACACACACACACGAAAGTTCATACTGCACCCATGGGTACCCTGCGCACTGATGGCCCACAAAAAATGTCTGCCGCGGTGTGCATTGCATATAGTATAATTGCATCATCGTCGTCGTCGTCGTCGTCGTCGTCGTCGTCGTCATCTCGCACCTGTGCGTGCCGTACGAAGACAACGACGCGCCTATAACGAATCTACCGCAGTGTCCTATGATGTGTATACTCGTCTGTCTGCGCATTATATATGCGTAAGCGCGTCGATCCGATTGTGCTCCTAATATCGGTCATTAAACATTTCCTTTCTATCCGCGTGTGCCGCTTGTATCGCGTATTATACAAGGCTCCATTATTATATATACTAGATACACGCGCGCGCGCACCCGCGTAACCGATTTTCCATATTATCGGTATCATATGTACTTTCGCTTTTTTCCATTTCGCTTTGTGTTTTCATTCCTTTCTTTCAATTTGCGTTACAACTGTGCCGCCTATATCATATATAGCATTGTAACGATGTAACGCGATACTCATTGATATATCATTAGAGGAATTATAATCGCGATTATCTCGCGTGCCTGCGCTAATAATGGAAATGTACGCGATTTTGTAAAGTCGCCAAGATATATCTTTGCAGTCGAGCGCTCGGCGCAATAATCGTATACGCGCGCAACGAGTGCATTACGCCGTGGATATATAACGCAATTTTTACGTACTTACAATACTCTTCTTCTACGCTCCTTTTTTTCTGTTGTTGTTGTTGTTGTTGTTGTAATCGAGTGAAAGGGTTGAAGGGAGGGGGCGGAAAAACCATTGTTGCTGCACTTCGTCGCGATCATTAATTATACGCACATCTTCTCTGCGATGCGTTCGTTATAGTACGTGTAAAAAATGCTGCAGTACGCCGTGATAATCGATTATTCATCTTCGAGCCACGCGCTCGCCATGCCATTACACGCTGATAATTATTATTTTTCTCTCTTTCTCCCTATGATCGCCAGGCGAGAGATGTAACGCGATGATAATGTATTGCTTCATCTCGCAACACTCGTCCTTTATACGCGCGAGTCCGCGTGCACGATGCGAGGATGTACAGATATAGCGCGCATTACATGCCATTAATCACCGGTCAGTCTTCATTAAAACGCATATATATATAGTATCCGTGATAAAGAGCCACTGCGGAGCTTATTAAAATTATCGCAGCTCGTTTATATATTCTATACTCTATACATATATATATGTATCGTGTTGTTGCGGAAGCTGTCTCACCACGTCGACCGTAAGCATTTATTTTTTTTCTATTTTTTTTTTTTTCTTATTTTCGTTCATCCCGACGTATACGTATACGTGCGAGCGAGCTATTTTCATATAATAATAACACAAAACACGATTATCATACGCGCAAGACGAGGTTTAACGAGCTCTACAGACTGCAACACCTTCTCCGCACTGTGGGTGATAATTAGACGAGTCTCGATGGCTGCCCTTCTACGCGTATATATTATATTATACACAATATAGTACGTACACCGATACGTATCGAACGGCTGGCGTACGCTATTTTTTTCTTCTTCTGAATTTTACGCTCGTAATAAAATGATTAACCATATCGTAATACGTAGGTATAGTATATATATATATATGCCGAGTGCGTTCGTATTATATATGGAGATATATCGCGAGCCTGAAATTTAATTCGTTTCGCGCGCGCGTGAGCACGAACGCACGAGCCGCGCGATGCGATATGTATATATAAGTAGTACTACTCACACACACACGAGAGCTCCTTAACCTTGAACGAGTAGTGGCGAATTTTCTCTCTCTCTCTTCAATTTTTTGTTGTTGCGTTGCTGCTTTATATCTTATAATTGTAAGAAAAGTATCGTACGTCGGTTTCCTTTCACTACTTGCGCTACTACTGCCTATATATACACTTGCGGATGTATCGCTGATCTCCGACACCCTCGTGTATGTATTATATATACACACCGAGGCATCGAATTTCCATCTCGATTTACCTCACGCGCGTATATATAAAATCAGATCTCTGTGTCGCGTCTCTCTGTCTGTCCTTCTTTCTTTCTATACATGCACTCGGATGTATGCCGAAATCAGCTCGTTGACATTATGATATCGGCATAAGAATTTTCCCGATAAAACTGACCGCACGTATAGTCGATAAAGCAGATATTTACAGCTGTAAAAGTTGATGCGTACGAAATCGTTATTCGCGTACTTTGTACGTAGCGCTGAGAGGTGGCGCCTAAAGGCGCTTTAATAACCGTTTATATACTTTATAACTGACCGATCCGACCGAGCGTCGCTCAAGCGAGCGCGCAGGTAATTTACCTCGCGCAGCGGCGCTTGACCGCTCAGTATATAGAAGGATCGCTGTGTAGCAGCGTGTACCGATCAGAGATCGGTACGTTACTCGATCGGTAACTCTCGATCTCTTGGTTGGTATGAACAATAATAATAATTATTGTTATTATTTCTTACCATTATTTATGACCAAGTCCTATGAAAGTATTTACATTCATTTTAAACGTTAAACCGAAGCTTGTACTTTTTATACACATTTTTACGTACTTTTACTTTACAATCGTATTTTATACAACCACATTACAACCCATTTTTAATGCCAACCTCGTTGCAAACTCGACTAATGAGATTTTTTTTTGTTTGTTTGCTCTGTTGCAGGTACGTAAAACAACACAACGATCCGAGCGACATTATGCGCAAAAATTCACGATCGTAAGTTTACCCCACCTTACCTCTCTTAATTATTATCTATACACCATCGGCGAGATCGGAACTCGCGTAGGTATTATTATCCACGTAAATATTAAGCTTCTTGCGACACGCGCGCAAACGTCGAAAAACGAGTCTTTGCACAAACAGGCCACTATACGTATATAGCGGAGAGCTATTAAAGAGCCTTGCTCGACGCGGCCAATAATTGCTCGTTTTACAAATTCGTATACTATAATGGATGCGAATTTTTCAACTCTCTTTTTCGCTCTCGCGCGCGCGCGCTCGGATTTATATCGTCGGATGACGACAAAAAGCCAACAACGTCAATCATCGAACGAAAACTTTATCGTCGCCGTAGCGGCGACAGGCGACAACGACGAGACTCGCCGCGATCACCGCGAAAGTTTTCGCTTTCGATACTTTTGTTAGTTGTGTATATATGTATATATATCGCATTATGGAGATCGTCAAACGCGCGGAGATCGCTATCTTGAACTCTTTTGCGGGGAGGCCTTTCGTTTACTTATTGTAATAATACCGCGAGCGGAGATCGAGAGTTTACTGCTACTACTTGCGACTATGTTGGTGCAATCGCATAATTCGCAATTACCATTCTCCCTTCTCTCTGTCTCTGTCTGTCTTTGGTATGATTGAATTCTTCAGTGTAGTACGGCCTGCGAAATTTCGCAAGTATTAATACGTCGGGCGCGCAGATTTATCATTTCAATTTTCGACTCGAGCCAACGCGTTGTACGTACCGTACGACAAGTGCTCGCTGATTTTTTTTTTAATATGCATGATTAGAGATATTGCACAGGATATCGTGTGCGCTTATAGGTATCTATCCCATTTGTGCAATCGCGACATACACACTCGCACACGCAGGAGCACAAGGAACGCTGAATAATGTATTATTTAAATGGACTTCCTTATCGATTATTAAACCGAAAATTTCGCTGCCCGCGTCACTTGTACCGTGGCAGTAGTCGATTGTAATATAGCAATTTTTACCCAATCGCGAAATTACCCAAGCGCCGTTGCCTCGATGATGATTATTGTTGCTGCGGCTGCTGCTGTTGTTGTTGTTTTTTTTCTTTCTTCTTTTGCACAACTCATTTACACATTCCGAATCGTTTGATTATTTTATTCATCATACGAATTATACAAGAAACGGAAAACATTTATTCATATATCCGCTCTGCTGCTAGTGTATAGGCGAGGTGGACCCCGCCTTTTTCTTATTCCGCGGATAATATATAGAGAACAATGCAGCGCGCCGAGAATCTCGCGCGAGCTTCTCATAAGTAGTTAAATGGGGGAAAAAAAAATAAACGACGACAGCGAAAACAACAAAAGAGACATCGATGGTGTATTGCGCGTTTGTTTTTTTATTTATACGCACGCGTAATTATGGCGCCGGAGAAAACGTCGTTTAAATATTTATGATACGGTGAAGTAGCCGATAAACATAAGCATTTACATTTAAAATAGAAATCAAATTCTATCGCCAATCGAAGATGGGCCCACGAATCGACGATTTTCTTATACTCGAGCAATGATGGTAGCTGCTCATATACGTAAGAACCGAGAATCATTACGCAAAACGGTATAAGCATAGGAAAAACGCAACATAATGACATGGACTCGTGTATTGGAGAGTTAGAGAGAGAGAGAGAGATGAGTAGGCGTTATGCAGGTATAATAATACAAGAGAAGCTATAGGAGAAAAAAAAGGGAATTATAGAATCGTGTCATTGGCCTGTTTCTAACCGATTTTCTGCGCGCGAGGAGCGCAGCGTAACGCGCCGCAGCAGCAGCAGCAGCAGTACAGCTCATTATCTGTTATAGAAATTGTTATTTCTTTTTTTTTTTACGTAATTCGCTCGACCGTATGTATGTATGAGTTATGTTACGTTACGCGGCTGTAGAGAGTAGCCGATCGCGAGAAATCAACGCGACGTCAACTAAAAAATGTATATCTTATACATATGTCATTATCGTATCGACGCATACAGAAAGTAAAAATTCGATTTGTAAAAGTAGGCCTTCGACGAAATATTATCAATGAGCGCGAGGCTCTCGCGTAAATAAAGGCGGACATACACGTATGTGTGTGTGTACAAAACATCAACTGCAGCAACAACAACAAAAAATACACTCAAGGAAGTATCATATACACGAGTTTTTACTTGTAATCTTACTGGAGCATCTGCACGAAATCGCGCATATGTATACGAGTAGCTTATGGCTACGTAGTTTATGCGCTGCTATACGTGTATACTGCGGCAGACATCATTTTCCAATAGGTGATTTAGTGCGTGTAAAAGCCCGACGAGTGCGTCAATTAACGGGTCGAGATGCAAAAAAAGAAAAAAACGTCTGTCTCTCGTTGAGCATTACATATCGTAAATAGCACCAATAACATAACGTGTATATATGTGGTTACTTATGTGCGCGCGATGAATGCTAAATTACAAACGACGAGTTTTCTATATCGCATAAAATGTATACGTGTAATATTTATAATATCTATCGAGTTATCTCGACGAATCTCGAATATTGACTTTCTATAATACATTAAATATCGAGAAACGAAGAGGAAATTTGCGAAAAAAAAGGAAGAAAAGAGAGAGAGATAGAGGATTAGGTCGAGCTGCTATTGATTGAGAGTGATAATAACCCGCCGCGCTGCAACTACAACAGCACCGTTACACTTAATGAGCATCGATCATTCGCACTCTTACTCTTTTGCACAAGGTCGCGCGAGATCGTTATCGTTATTATCATTATTATTTATTAAAATTATTGCACACTGTACCGCAGCCACTATAGCCGACCGGAAATATTTCTTTACAGTACTGCAGCCGCGCGCGGAGGCACACGCGTGTGTCGGGGATTTTTCAGTATTATGCAAATCGCCGGCGCAGCAGTACCAACCTCTCGCAGGGGCACAATAATAATCATCGATTTTATATACATACGTTACGTGTACGCGATGCGAATCGAAGCGAAACATATGTATATAAAGCTGCTGCCGCCGCGAACGCGAATCGCGCGGCGGCGCTTTTATAACGGCGCGCGCTCGGTGCGTGTATATAAATAAATATAGTCAGAGCTACCCGCATGCGGTATATATATATATATTATAATGTACACACGTGTATATCCGCGCGCATGCATAAAGACAAGCCGATTTGCGGTATATACTCGTTTGTGTGCGTATATCATTGGGGAGGCCCGTTTGACGCGCGCAAATCCGTTACCGATCCTCGCGCCCGATTCTCATGCTATATCTATCGATATTTTCGCGCGCGTGCGTAAATTTTGCAAATACAACAGCGTGACATTTTTTCGACGCGGCGCATGTAATATGTAAACGAGAAGAAAAGAGACGCGTCGTTTTCTCTCTCTCTCTCTCTCTTCGGCGCGGGTGAGAGACGGCTCCTCTCGACTCCGATCGAGCTTCTGTCAATTTTAATGGCACGTGCATACATGTAGATCCGCGTCGGAGAAAACCTGCCTCGGGGGTACACACACACAAACACGTATACACGCATATCGTTGTGTATACATAGGAGAGACTCGATGTATACGTTTTATCAATGTATAAAGTGGCATTTGCACAGACGCATTCCTTGGGTCTTGAGAGCTCGTTTGATTATACACGCGCGTCGTGGTCTTGCGTATGCAGCACGTGTACGACATATCGTATGCGCGCGCGCGCGGGGAAATTTAAAGTTTTTTTTCCAACCGACGATCGCGACACATGTCGCCCGCCGCGCATGCGGCAGGTGAAATATACATACATTTTATGTGTACCCAAAGCGGGGGTGAAAGAGAGAGAGAGAGGAATGCGTCTCGTTTGATTTTTTTGCGCGCGAAAAATTCCCGCGCGCGCGCGCGCGCATAAACTGCAGAGCGACTCTCTCGCTGCGAAATTTACTGCGAATTTGCGTGCGTTCGTGCGTGTGTTATACACAATACCGCGAATGGGCAGATAATATACATAAACGCGCGAACACCCGCCGAGGCAGGTGATAAACATTCGAATTATTACTATAACGTATAAAAAAAAAAAAAAAAATTATTTCGGAGTGCACCCCACTCGCTAGCTAGCTGCCATAAAATGCAAATAAAAAATGATCCCTCCCGCCGCGCGTGGGGGGTGCATTATTATAATATATCCGCGCGCAGCTAATCGACGAATACAATCGCGATCAACGGCGGCAATAACGGCTCTTGTACCGACTCGACGAAATGTTATATCGTAAAATTTATGCTCGCGGTGCCATATGCTATATATATATATACGAAAACCCCTCTTTGGCTTATAAACAGCAACAGCGGCAGCAGTAACAGTAGTAGTAGTAGTGGCTAACCGTCCGTCTATATAGGCTTTACTTCCTTTCACCGTCGTGTATATTTCGCGTTGGCCGCTGCACAACAGCACGCGGGAAGGGACGAGCTGGTCGTTGCGCGGCTGCGGCGGCGGCGGCGGCAAAAACCGCGTGCAGCTCGATGCCGGTCAGTTGGCGCGACGCGAGCCTACCGCTCGGTCATTATTTCGTATATAACGTAATGTACATCTAGTACATATATAGTTGCTCCGAGTGTGTTTTGCAAAAGTGTACTGTGTGCTGTGCCGTGCTGTGTGTGTGTTGTGTTTTTTTTTGCTACGTGCCTACAGTGAGTGTATAAAAATAGAAAAATATAGTGCAACAATTTTTTATTTCTGTCCGTTGAGTTAAGAAGGTGATTTTTTGTTGTTGTATCGATCTTTATAAAAAGGAATTTCAATGATCCAATCGTCGAATGATGCGAAATATAAAAAAAAAAATAACGATCACACGTCCTCGCGAGCGTGATCTATCTCGGGAAAATCTGCTGCCGAAGGATGTTAAGTTCGTTGAATCACGCGCGCGCGCGAGGCGATTCGACGTGCATTATATTTTTATTATTATATTTTGTTATAATTATAATTTCCTCGATTACGCTCGAGCTCGATCTCGCGAGAACACGAGAAGGAAAAATGCGACAAAACATAACGATAAATTATTATTATTATAATAACTCGTCTCCCGGCCTCGAGAACATTGTACATAAGACGCGTCTTTTTTCTTTCTTCGACTCGTTGCGCAACGAGAAAAAGATTTGTTGTATAGAAATAATATATAAAAGAAACACCTATACGCCTCTGCGTGCAATGCGGACGATGATATTGACGTCGATGGCGATATTCGTCAGCAGCACCTGTGTCACCCTATACACGGCATGAAAAATATAAAAAAAAAAAAAAAAAAACAACACATTGTCGCATTGTCGGAAATCCGGTATATCCCATACGCCGTGCAAACGCACGCATATTTGTACGTATACACGGCAGCAAAATATTTCAATTAGTCGCGCGTTACTCTCGCGAGTGAAAATAAATCGTAATTGCACGCGCGTGGGGGAGGGAGGGAGATATTTATTTATTATATCGTATATACACGCCATATAATACACGGCACACAGCGTTTAATTGACATTTTTCCTCTTCTCGTGCGCTCGCTGTGCATTATCTGTCACGTCGTCGTCGTCGTCGCTGCCGCCGCCGCCGCTGCTGTCGTGACTCGCGGTGCTCTCCGCTCGCTCGTCCATGAGAATCCCACGGATTTTTCCGTGAAACGATGAAATTACTCTCTCGTTTATATATAGCAGTACCGGCGGAGCCCTGCGCCGCACTCGGACGGCGTGGGCGATGAAAAATAATTTTAAAAGGCACACGTATACAAGTAGAGTCGAGTTTTTCAACGTATACACATAATTGAGTCGCGAGCGCGAGGGCATCATCGTCGTCGTCATCATCGACACGATCGTTACAGTTACGTTGATTTCTTTTTCGTGGCTCTTCTCCTTATTTTTTTTTTTTTGCGGATTCGGAGCGGCCACTCGATCGCGTAGTCGAGATTTCCTGTCGTATACATAGGATGTGTCGCGCTCGTACACGCGAGAGAGTATGATTCAATTGTTTTGTTGCCGACTCGACGCGTCACTCTCGTCACTGTACGCGAGATCACGAAGTGACAGTAAATAATAATGATAATTACGATTGTTAATGCGTCGAACACGATCTCTCTCTCTCTCTCTCTTGCGAATTTTCGACGAGTGCTTTCGCACGTGTCCCTGGTAGAAATGCTCAATATGTCTCGACTAGTTTTTGGTCGACGAAAAAGTTTTTCGGGCATATGGTGACGTTTTTTCAACATTTTATGGACTGTATGATGCTTCACGTTTGTTTTGCCATTTAACGATAATTTTTGACTTGATAAAATTCATGCTAAGTATCATGTGAATACTTTTTCTGAAGTTATTGTCATCATTTGATATGTACTTCGAGGTCCTCAAAGTAACTTATAATGTATAGAACTTACGTAAATTGATTTTTTGAGATTATATTTTGTACTGGTTTATACTTCAAATTTCATTAACCATTCAAGGAAACGCTTATTAGATCGCACTAAATCGTACTTTGACACTTATACAATTACTTTTACTTTGCCACTTTCAGATTTACCGATACGAAGGTATTCGCCACCTAGCGGTGAAAGCTGAAAGTAATGACGTTGTCGTATTCAAAGTGCTCGAAAACTGGTCCAAATTTCCCGTTACACTTAAATTGTCATTTAACTTTATCAAACGCGCTCTCAATATTTCTATCGTATTTTTAATGAAAAAATCGTTCAAAAAGCCCATCATCTTTCGTTCATTGTACGATTATCAATGTCGAGCATTTCTATCGCGGTGATGGTCGTCGAAAAATTCACAACAAAAATTTAGAACCAAAATCCAGTATTTTAGCGCAAGACAAAACACACCATACCGCCAGGTCTCCGTTGCCTCACGCGCGCGTTAAATAATCATAATACAACTAACCCAAATCCATATAACCGGCTCGACGGCTCTCTTATACACTGCACGCATAGCGCATTTTTCCCTACTGACCCATTCGCCGAAAAAAAAAAAAGAGAGAAAAGAAAGAATGGAAAATATGTGCAGAGCGCGATATAAAATCCTTGGGATCGGCGCCTCGTTGCGCTTCGCGCGCGCTTAATTGTATACACGCACACACTTACTTTTTTCCTTCTTTTTGTATAAAAATAAATACACAAAAAAATGTGTATACGTTTGTGTGTACAATATTCATGCACCGAGGCACGAATAGAGCACATTTCAGCGCATAATATTCGCACGCGCACGAGGTTTATATATATACGGTTAATGGGAGAGCGTGCTCGATCCATAATATAGTCAGACGCAGGCAGGCGCAGGCAGATATTGAACTTGAAGCTCGAGCGATCAGCAGCAGCAGCGGCAGCAGCTCGGGATGCGTGACGACGACCGAGAGTTGCCTATATGATGTATATTACACCGAACGTATATATAGTTTGCTATAGTTACTATTGGGGGCCAAATTGGATGCGCCCGATGAATCTCGTTACCCTTTTTTTTTTTTATACATGCACTGCACAGCTCAGGCATGTGTTGTTGTTGGCCTTTTTTCCGACTGCACGATTGATCTGCTGTTGCTGCTGCTATAGAGTAGAGGAGCCTCGCGTTGTTTGTATACACACACACACACAAATGTACACACGTTATAACGTTTAAAGAGAAAATCGTGATTTCGCCGAAGGACGAGCTGTACATATATACACGCTTTACAATGCGCGCGATTGGAAATACATTTTCTAACGAGTCGAACAATGAACGTCGGCGGCGGCGGTGGCGGTTCAGCGAACACACAGCAACAGCAGCTAGATAGAGGAGCTCTGTTCGTTGCATGTGCGCAAACATTGTATTGCAGCGCGCGCATACCTATATATGTACAACACTCGCATGATGTACGTACGTACGTTCGTACGTTACGCGCGGCTTTAAAATACCGAGAATCGAAGAAAATATCTCGCGCGCGAACCGCGATCTACTTTATGGAAAAAATCGACGTACGTACACGCTGCTGTGCTATCTATTTTTTTTTTGTTAAACTTGGCCTTTTTTTTTCATATAGTTATTTGGGTTATCGATTTAGATACATCGATGTCGTGTCTTCGAACGCGCGACGACGACGACGACGACGTTTTGCTTCTTCTAAAACCGGCTCCTCTACACACGTAGTCATGCGCTGCTCCGAAGTTTTCTCCGCGCACACGAGCCTGCACAGAGAAGAAAATTCTCGGTGCTAGCTAGCTCGAGAGACGGAAAGGACTGCTGCTGCTGCTACACTAAGTAGTGCGCGCGCGCGCGAGCTGCTTGCCGATTTATAAAACGTGTCTGCGTGTAAAGCTATTTAGGTTATTCGCGAGTGCACATACGTAATTTTTTTTTTTTTTCATATTCACGTATATATATATATATATATATATATATATATACATTAGCCGCACATAGAGGCGTGTGCACTTATAGTCTCTTGTCCGACCGTCCGTCCGTCTGTCCGCGGTTTTTCGGCGACTCCTTTTTCTTTTCTTTCATTTTTTACCGATATCGCGAGCTCCGCTGCTCGAGTGCGTTTTATGATATTAACGTTAACGTTATAATACGCGCTCGCACGAATGCTCGTGTATGCCGGTGCAGAGCGCGCGCGCTCAGGCTCTCTATATATAAACGAGCTCGAAAAAACGGTTCACGCGCCGCGCATTTCTCGCATAATATAAATAATAATAATTTTAATTGGCTCTCGCGTCTCGTATACATACATACGCATACATTTTTATTCCTTTTCGACCTAAAGCGTATAAAAAAATAATTAAAAACAAGCTCCTCCAAAAAAAAAACGGTGAATCTCTTGCGGGTCTCCGCTGATTAAAAAAAAAAAAAAAACGGAAGCGCGGCCATTGCGCAATCGGTTCAACAGCAGCAGCAGCAGAAATTGCATACACGAAATATCTTTCTCTCTCTCTCTCGGCCTCTCTTGGCGCGGTTGTTGCACGACCAATTAACAAACTTGTACAATTGCGTATTTACACGCGCGCGCGCGCGGGTTTTATAATCGCCCCGCGAGAATTCGGGGAGGGCATCGTCATCTTCGGCTCGATCGTTCGCAGCAGCCGCGCAGCGAGGCAAAAATTACATAAAGCTCCGATTTGTACTTCGGTCAGCTCTTGCCAGTGTGTGTATGGATGTAACGATCTCCGCGGCAGCAGCAGCAACAACGTCGTCAATTACCTATATATAAACATACACACACACACCGGCACGTAACGTAACAGTTCTTACGTCTCTTATCTCTCTCTTCTCCTCTCTCTCTCCCCCTTTTTAACCCTTTCTAATCGAAAATACACACACAGACACACGTATACACGCTTATATACGGAAGTAGATTCGCGAGATTTCGCTGATGCTGCTGCTGCAGCGCAGTGTACAGGGCGGGGTGCAGTGTATGCTAACAGATCGAGGCGCAGCATACCTCACAGGCAACACCGACGGACATAAACTCACACAGATAGAGATTACAAGGAAGCTAAATCAGCCTCTGGGGCTGGTCGTGTGTGTGTGTGTGTGTGTACTATTCCAGCCGCGTGTATGTATTACTATAGATGTATATATACAGACGAGCAACGGCATCTCATTTGATATTCGCGCGCGCGCCCGGAGATCTGAGATTATTATTATATACCGATCCCGGAAAAAAAGGAGGGGAGAGAGAGGAAGAGAGAAGGAAAAAAGAGCGAAAAACGATAGATACATATTTGCGGATAATTACTTTATCGAAGCTTTGTGAGCGGGTGACATCGAAGTTTCAAATCAGTCTCTTAAAAAAATAAAATCTCGAGCGGCCGGGGTTTAACATCTTTTTCTCGCTCGCTCGTCGTTTTTACGCCGATGTCTCAATCTTCGTGCCTCTGCTAACTTTACGCAGCACGCGTGTATAATATTAGCGCTACGCTACAATACGAGCGGTTAACGGTATCGCCCATATTCGCGCGTGCATATAATATTATGCTATATATAACGTATATAGCAGTAATACGAAACGCGCATAATGCGATGTGCTTCACTTTTGCGCATATATATACAGCGTTATAACATCTCATTAAACTACATAACGCCGTAGTAGTAAGCGAGCTCGTCTATTACGATACACAACGTAATAATACGCATACGTATATAACGCGATGATACGCAGCAGCATCGGCGAAACTCCCGCGCCCCGCGAATAAAAGCCCGCGAAAAACAGTACATCGTCCTTTTGCATCGCGACGATGATTACGACGACGATGAACGCAGCAGCGGCACGCGTGTTTTAGAAAAATGATATCGTGTTGTTGTAAAAGAGACTTCTCGAGAACTCGTCTATATTATTGTTTATAACTTTGTTCGATCGTCGGAGTTTCGTTGTTAAATTTTTTTATATACATAACCGGTATGCTGTATGGCAGCGGAGAGGCTGCGCCACGCGATTTTCTCTATTACGCTTTCTAAACACGAGGGACGCTGCCGCGACACTTCGGGGGCCTCTCTGTGTACTACACAAACA
Organism: Trichogramma dendrolimi; assembly: GCA_034770305.1. Classification (NCBI taxonomy): domain Eukaryota; kingdom Metazoa; phylum Arthropoda; class Insecta; order Hymenoptera; family Trichogrammatidae; genus Trichogramma; species Trichogramma dendrolimi. Next base: position 531,210 of record JAPMIB010000071.1, on the reverse strand, counting down.
CATACACACACACACACACACAGACGTATAGATCGACATCACTGGACTTCTCTCTTTTTCTCTCGTGGCAGTGCACGTCCGGCTCGATTTTAATCAGCCGCTACCGTGTGTGTGGCTTGGAAAAGGTGAATAATTATCGCACGCGGAAGTTTCTCCTCTATCGCCGGTTTTGGTCGACGTATACGTATAGGTTTTATTGTAAAAAAAAAAAAGAACAAAACGGAACAAAATGAGTGACGAATGTAGGTCGTGTGTGTGTGTGCGCGCGAGCTTTTCGCATTTGACATTGGATCATTCGAATTCCGCAGTTATATATAAAGATCGACAAAATTGTAAAAAAAAAAAAAAAAAAAAACGCAACGAACAGAAAAAAAAGGCAAAAGTAGCAGCGTAACATGCTGGAGTGAACAATGCTGAAGTGGGTGCATCATCAGCAACAGCAGCAGTCTACACTGCAGCCCACGAAGCCTCAGCCCCAGCAGCAGCAGCAGCAGCATCATCATCATCGACAGCATCGCAATTCCGCCGATCGCGGAGACATAGAAAACAACAGTGCCAACAGTAACAACAACAACGTCAATAACAGCAACTGCGGCAAAAAGTGCAACAATAGAGCGAGAAAAAAGCACAAGGCGCCTTCGACACCCACTGCCGCCGCAGCTGCTGCTGCTGCTGCTGCTGCAGCGACGACGACGACTGGCCTCGCTAAGGTCGTCGAGGAGACTCGCGAGATTATCAACGGCGGCAACGGCGCTGGAAAGGCAGCGGTGGACTGCAGCAACGCCTCGAGGCGACGTATCGGGGTAAAAGAAAGTTGAAACCAACCAAAAAACAGAATATAAAAAAACACCCCGTACTTTATAATATCGTCTACGATACAAATCACGAACTCGCGTCAGTTGGAATATTCGACAATCGTAAACATATCGTATATATGTTTAACTATTTTGACACCTGCTGCACGCGATATATATTATATATGTATATATAATATATAACGTGTGTGGTGCGCAGGTCGCGTGTGCATAAGAAATCGTTAGAAAGTTGTGCCACGCTGCAGCGCCGCGAGGATAATTTTCGCATCTGCTCGGGATAAGCATCTCTCTTTTAAGACACACGTGTGATATATTTGACGGACGCCTACGGCCTATTATTACTCTCTGTTTATATTTTTTTTTTTTGTGCCGCCAAATGGCACATGACTTCCGAAGCACACGCGAAAAGCTCCTTTGTGCGTGTGTGTGTGCTCCCGGAACAACGTCGAAAATTATCTCACACCGTCTCGAGCGTCGACGATCTATGTCGTTCGAATCCGATCCATCCACGCTCTTCGGTCGTCGTCGTCGTCGTCTCGGACGTTAGATAATTTTCCACGTAAAGCGAGCGTGAAGATGTCGAGCTGTCTAGCGCGACGTCTTTATTCGTATACACTTTGTCTGTCTGTACGTTCGCGGGAAAACCGTATCGAATTAATTTCGCTGTGGAGTCGAGCCTTTAATCGCCATCATCGCACCGCCACCGCCGCCGCTGTAAAAAAGAAAAATATTAACACAGTAGTGGCGGCTGTTGTGGCCGCCCAGGACAATGGCTATCTCTCTATGTGTGCGCCGACCCGCTCTCCGCGTGTGCATATATATATTTTCCTTTCACTCCTCTGTATATAACAAACGTCTAGGAGCTGCAGCTAGCAGTTCCCTATAAGTGGAGCAAAAATTGAGAGTGACGCGTACACGTGTGTGCGTCTATCTGTTATTTATGTATCTTGTTATAATGCACTTGTCGGGCGCATATATATAGGATAGTGCTCTAGGTACCACGACACGGAATTTTTTTTATCTACCATGTACACGACGACGACGACGACTTTTACTCGGCGGATATAGAGAGTCGACGCGACGCAAAATGGGGAATCAAGGTCGTTCGTTAAAATAACTACGAGTGGAAAGCTGCATACGTGCCTGCCTGCAGATTTACTTTGTAGTATATACTCGTGTGCGCGAAGGAGTGAACGCCGTTGAAGAGTTGGGTATCTCTCTTTTTCTCGGTTTGATGTATTTTTCGCGAATTATTAACGTATATACCACGCGTGCCATTACTTATATAAACACACGCGTACACACGCATGAATAAAATGCATTGTTTGCACGATAATTCGTCTTCTTTTTTTTTCCTTTTTTGTTGTCTCTTACTTTTCTCTCTGCCGTGCGGTGGCGGCGTCATTGTTGACGATTAGAATGCAGCAGCACACACAGAGAAAAAGAGATGAAAGTATATATTATAATTGATTTTTAATTTAACGAATTTTCTTCTGTTGGCTCCGCGCGCGCGCGCGGATGTTTTCAATCAAAGAGCTGTAGCTCTGGCCTCTACCTCAAAGTCGTATCAATCAATTCGCGAGCCTCGAGTAAGTAATTACTCGCGTGACCGCCGCGCATGCTGTATTCGATCATGTAAAATGATAAATAATTCAATTGCCGCTCGAACGCCCTTTTCCCCATCGCTATTATAATATATCCAGTGTCAAAGGGAGCTCGCTTGAACTTGGCACGACTGCGAGAAAAAAATCGCAAAATTGATTTTAGTTTCGGTCGTTGTGTTGTTGTTGTTGTTGCGATCTCTGTATTATACCTCCGGAGGCTAACCCCAGTCAGGCCCCGGATTTATTGAAAAATCGCTCGATTAATCAAATAAAAGGTATTATATGCCGCACGCGGTGTTTGGAATACGATCGCGACGTCACTTTCGCGCGCGAAGGATACGGCCCCTTTATTATTTATCATCGATTTTTTTTACTCTTCGTTGCGCTAAAGTTGCAATATTGTATATATGTTCGTGTGTGTGTGTGTGTGTGTACATCGATGATGGACGGATGCGCCGTATACAACGTAAACGCGCGCAATTACGGGCTAGACGCGAAAAAAAAAGAAGAAGAAACGAAAGTTGCGTACACACGCAGGCACTTTGTTAAAGTCCTCGATCCTCCTCCTACTCCTCTTCCTTTTTTTATTTTACGATCGAGTATAAAATGTGATTGCGCGGCGTTATAGGCGATCTCCGCTTAGCAGCAGCAGCAGCAGCGGTGAAGAAATATCATCACGTGTATAATGTGTACGCGCTGCGTGGCGCTAAAGCGTTCGTATATATGTATACGTCTACGTTATATAGCTTATTAACTGCGCGCCGCGCGCGTTTTTACGGCGCGCGCGAGCTTAAAGAGCGCAGCAGCAGCAGCAGCAGCAGCAGCACACGTGTGTTGCAGTACGTACAGTTTGCAATTTAAAAATTATACGTAGTAAAGACGTTACACGGTCTCTATTTTTTTCTTTCTTTCCTTCGTCTTGCATCTCTCTGTGGCTGGCGTCGAATCGTCGTTGAACGGATCGTTTATTTTTTCGCGATGAAAAGGCTTCGCTGTATGCACGCGTGTAATGAGACATAATTCGATTCCTTTCGCTTTCGCGCCGGCCGCCGCCGCCGCCGATCGTCCGTATATAATACTACATAATACACACACGCGTGTGCAGATCGATCCTCGAGCTCTCGATTCGTGATCGCTTCCTCGGCGGACAGCCGCGTGCACTATAAAATTATATATGGTTTTATGTACGACATAATAATCCTGTGTTGTGCAGCAGCAGCAGCAACAGTTTTATGCCTCAAAATAGCTACCTTCTGTGCGGTTTACATCTATGCGAAAGTCGTCCCATTATGTGTGTGTGCACTACCTACGATGACTTTCGAATGTATGTGTGTGTGTGTGAGCACGCCGTTGTTGTTATACTGCCGCGGGACATATGTCAACTTTCTCGATGGGTTTTTAAACGCGCGTATCGACCAAAAAAAAACCAGAAAAGAATGATAATAATGAGAGGTCCCACACAATCGATCATCGACTCTTGATGTTTTCTCGCGCTTTTAAAACCTGCTCTCTCCGCAAAGTATAAAAACGTTATAATTAAAGGCTTTTCTCTCTTTTTTGTTTGTTATAAACAGGGCTCGGATCCGCGAGTCGCCACGTGCAGGGGCAAGCTGCAGAACAAGAGGAGCAAGCTCAATCAGGAGATCAACAAGGAGCTGCGATTGCGAGCCGGCGCCGAGAATCTCTTCAAGTTCGTATACAGTGACGACGACGACGACGACGACGATATTTTGTATACGAGTACGAAAAATAATTTTGAAATATCTTTTTCCTTGTCCAGGGCCACGACGAATCGCAAGCTCAAGGAGACGGTCGCGCTCGAGCTGAGCTTCGTCAACTCGAATCTGCAGCTGCTCAAGGAGCAACTGGCCGAGCTCAACAGCTCCGTCGAGGTCTATCAGAATGAGAACAGGTAAGTTCGACGCCCCCTTCTGTACGTATTTTTTTTTTTTTTTTTTTTTTAAAGCACGAACAATAAACGGACGCGCGGGGTATATACGTATAGGCATTATACGCGCGTCCACTTGTTGCGTTATACGCTTCGTTCGCCGCGTGACATATTATACGACACAGGGTCACTGCCTCTTCCCATCGTCGCACGGTCATCCGGGCATGTATAAAATCGTTAAAAAAAGTATTTAAAAAAAGGCAAAAAAGGAAAAAGAAAGAATGAAAATTGGCCTCGCGAGAAGAGTAAGTCGGTAGTGGTATTGGTCGTGTGTATAGTGCACAACTGGCCGGTATATGGTCTGTGTATCTGTGTGTGCCGTGAGACAAACGCCGATTTTAACTGTACATGCGCGGCAGCAGCCACGGAAAAATCTCCTTTTGTTTGAAACGTGACGTTATATGCAACGCGCCGCAGCACGCCACCATTCGAGCGCGGGCCCCGCAACAGCACCGACAGCAGCACCAGCAGCAGTTATTGTTATCATCATTGTTATTATTGTTATTACGGCGGCTGGGCTCGCGCTGCTCTTTTTATTATACTCGATTTGCTTCGGAAAATGCAGAAAAAAAATAGAGGAGGCAAGGAAGGAAAAAAAATATACATCTCGAGTCTCGTATGGAAAATCGTTGCACATTATTAAACGCGCGTTGAGTAATAATCGCACACGACGTAGTATAGATGCGCAACGATTAGTCGTCATCGTCGAAAAATACTTAATAATCGCGCGGCTCGATGGTAGTACTAGTAGTAGTAGTAGTAGTGGTAGTAGTAAGTAATGTCACGGTCTCGTGCGCACTGCAGCCTACGGAGCGGTGTAATAACGCGTTCTATTACCCGGCGGATTTCCCTTCATTCAATTGCCCCGTCGTCCTCGGCTAATAATCGTTAGTACGTAGGCTTTCTACAACAATAATTCGACGGATAATCTTCGGTTGCCATTATAAAGACACACACACACACACACACACACACAGATTTTCACATGGAGAGATGCGGTAACGCGATTAATTGAAGAAAAATCGGAGCTATGTACAGTTTTGCTTGCAGTAGAATCTTCGATCTTTATCCACCTCCTCCCTTTCCTTCGATACGAGAGTTACGTTACTTTTTGTATTATAAATATATATCGAAAGAGTCCTTGATTTTCAAGCAACAAAAGAAGTTTTTTTTTTTCTTTACTTTACGAGAGAAGAAAGGAGAAAAAAATGATAATAAATTCACTCTGTGTCACGATATTTGCGGTGTGTGTCCTTTTACATACGAACAAAAGGCGCAAAAGTTCGGACGATAACGGGACGAACGACGCCTGTGTGCACGGAGCAATAATATAGAGAAAATACAATGTAAAGATTTAAGAGTGAAGAGGACAGGATTTTCATGCTTTCGAAATCGTTTTATTTATTTATTGATTTAATTTTTTCTTTTTTGCAGCGACGATGTCGCCATGCCGCTCATACCCCTGGGTCTCAAGGAGACGAAGGACATCGACTTCAGGGATCCGTTTAAAGTACGTATGCAATGACATCACGGATAACACATCTTAACATTAAGATATTTACAGAATTACACAAGTCTCTACGCTCCTTTCTTTAAACGCTCTCGAGCGGCGGCACGCTCGGATCGTCCACAAAATCCTCCTCCCCCGCGTCTTTCACTACCGTCTCCGTCTCGACTTTGCTCTTCATCAGCGGTTTTCCGTCCTCCGTACAGACGGTCAGTTTTTCTCTCAGCGTCTCCTCTCGCCTCGGCGGGCCTATCTCCAGATACTCTCGTTTCGTCACCTCCGGCTCGGCTCTCACGCGCTGTATCGTCCTCGTCGTCTTTTTCTTGCTCGTCAAGTAGACGCTCGGACCCTTGGCGAGCCTCGGCATGGTGACGACGAGGTGGCCCGTCGTCGTGTTTCTCTGCGCCCTGCTGAGCTCCGTGCTGACCTCGTACGGCAGCGTCAGCTGCAGCACCTTCGACTTGATGCTCACTCGGACGTACTGGGGCTGCACGTCAACGTCCACGAGGCTCGTGTCCAAGTGTCTGCGGTGAAGAAAATAAAGAGATTTTATTGTTTCATCGACAAAAAAGAGAATAAATGTACCATTTGAATTATAGGTCGTAATTCTTTCTGACTTATGTATAATTTTCACTTAGTCGCTTGCATATTTTTCCATGCGAAGGTACTCGCCATCTAGCGGTAGGGACGGATTATAATTGAGATTGAATTTTCATACATAAATTGAGCCACTGATGCAAATATTAATTTTCGATCAAAATTGTTGTAATCAGTATTAGTTACATTAATATTTCTGAAATAAAATCCAGCATCGATTATTTCAAAGTCGATGTCTGATTTTCCATCTTAAATCTGCATTAAATTTAAAGTTTTTTTTTAACAGCGTTGATCACAGTTTTAACATTTCTCTATCAAGTATCGATATGTTTTAGTCGTTGATGTAATGGCAACATAAAAATTTTTGATCAATAAAATAGTTTTAACGATCTCTCTATTATTTTTTAGAGAACGAAAATCATTTTCCGACACTCACTTGTAGAGCTCGACGTCGAGCACGATGTTGTCCGGGTCGCTCTCGTCGTCGAAGCTGAACGCCACCTTGGGCTGATTGATGTTGTAGGGCTTGCCCGCTGGATTAAAGAATTTCTGCGCTCGCTTTTGCGGCGCCTCCTTCTCGGCCTGCCTCGTCTCGTACTTGTTCATCTGCTGGATTCGCTTCTTGGCTATGACCACGCGATCCTCGGGCGTGTGCGAGCTCTTGGACTTCCAGAATTTGTCCGTCTCCTCGTCGCTGTCCACCTTCTTATTTTTTCTTGTCGTCGTTGTCGTCGTCGTCGTCGGTGACCTCGCTGATGACGACTCCTTCCTTTTCCTGCCTCTGTCGAAATCTCACCTTCTGCGTCTCGCGAAACTTGCGATACATCTTGTAACCCTGGCAGACGTCGTCGCTGGCCCGGGCCAGCCTCTGCAGCGCCCTGATTCGATCGCTGCGACTGATCGGCTTCATGTCCAGCTCGCGCAGCTGCGGCAGCGTCGCGATCACGTAGTCCCGGTAGCCGTCGTAGTCGCAGCACGGATTGCCCGTCAGTATGAGCTGCTCGAGAAACTCGTTGTTCCTCAGGCACTCGACGTCCCGGGCGTCGCCGACGAAATTGACCATGAGATCGAGCTTCTTCAGGCTCTCGAGACCCTCGAGATTCTCGATCACCTCGATGTTGTTCAGGGCCAGGTTGAGATACTCGAGGCGCTTGAGCTTGTGCAGATTCTCGATGCGCGATATGAGATTGTACTGGAGCAGGAGGATCCTGAGGTCGCGGCAGGCGTGATTCAGCAGCTCGATGCGCTCGATGTTCTCCTGGTGCAGGGAGAGCTCCTCCAGGGTGGAGATCTCGCCCTCGTTGTGCTCCGAGCGACGGCGCAGCAGCTCCCACGTTATTCTCGACATGTTTTTACTACCGATTGACGCGATCAGGGGAGGGTTATGTTTTTCGAGGGTGTGTTGTTGCGCGGAGGTAGGCGTCCTTTGTATCGATCCAACAAACTATACCCTACCTCATAGTCTAGTGGAAAAAAAGTTTCAGATGAAATGCTAATTTTACCAACATCACTAACGAACAATTACAATACTTATAAATAACATTACTAATAAAAGACGTTACCGACGATTTCTGACACGCGATACGTTTGTTTACACGTACGTTTCATTAACTTTTATATGTAAGAGAGATGAATAATTCCTATGAATGGAAATTAATTCAAAGTTTTTTTTAAAATATTTTCATGAATAAAAAAAGTACTTAAAATTCCAAATTTATGAGATAATGTGTAATAAATAGAGCCTGGATTATATGCAATCGCATACTTTGCATGTGGAATTGCATATTTTCAATATTCAAATGCTTGCACTAATGTAAATAATCGAATAACTCGTTTTTAGTTAATCAAGTGAAATTTTTCTTAAAAATTTTTCAATGTGGTCAGCGACAAATTACATAGTTGCATATTTGAATTATTATTGCATTTTCAAACATTTTTAACAAATTTTTGAAAGATTTTTGGAGCATATTTACATGCATATTATGGCATTTTTTGCATATAATCCGGGCTCCAGTAATATAATGTAAAAAATTGTAAAAACAAAAAGTAATTTAACGTTGAATTTCATAGAAATATATCATAAAACACACGTTTACAAATGCACTTTCACACATTTTTACGTTATATCACAATTCATACTTCTATACGATAATTTTAACTTTTTTCTTTACTTCATTAATAGTAATGTTTACTCTTTTCCTCTCTTCCAGGACTTTATACTCGAGCACTACAGCGAGGACGGCGAGAATTACGAGGAGGCGATCGCCGAGTTCATGGAAACTCGAATGGTACGAGCTCGATCATTAAACACCATTTTTTTTTTTTGCCTCGCACGAACTAACAATTTTTTTCATTATCGTTGTCAATCGATGTAGGCGATGCGCACACCGACCCGCGACGTCGCCGGCATCGGCCTGCTGCTGCGCTACTACAATCAGCTGTACTTCATCGAGCGTCGCTTCTTCCCGCCCGAGCGCAGCCTCGGCATCTACTTCGAGTGGTACGACTCGCTGACGGGCGTGCCGAGCTGCCAGCGCACCGTCGCCTTCGAGAAGGCCTCGGTCCTGTTCAACGCGGGCGCCCTCTACACCCAGGTCGCCGCCAAGCAGGACCGCAAGAGCCCCAAGGGCCTGGACCAGGCCGTGGACGCGTTCCTGAGATCCGCGGGCACGTTCAGATACATACACGAGAGCTTCACCAACGCGCCCAGCATGGATCTGGGCCCCGACATGCTGGACATGCTCGTGCAGCTGATGCTCGCCCAGGCGCGCGAGTGCCTCTTCGAGAAGCTGGAGCTGCAGTCCAGGGACGCCCGGGACGCCGAGGTGTCGCTCGATCTGGCCCAGGAGGCGGCCCAGGTCTCCGCCGTGTACGCGGACGTGCACGCGATGATATCGCGCGAGCCCGTGCGCGACTACGTGCCCGAGTCCTGGATAGCCCTGGTGCTCGTGAAACGCGAGCACTACCTGGCGCTGGCGCATCGACACTGCGCCGCCGCCCTGCTCGACCATCCCATCAGCGAGTTCAGGGCCGAGACGCGGGCCGCCCTCGAGCGCATACAGGCCAACGACTCCAAGACGCAGATCGACTACACGGTGCCGCGGACGGAGAACGACCGACAGCTGCTGGGCAGGTCGCACGTGCGCGAGGCCCTGGTGCTGCACGAGGAGAGCCAGCGACTGCAGCGCATGTGTCGCGAGCTCAAGGGCAAGCAGTCGCTGACGCGGGCGCTGCGCGCGGCCCAGGACGCCACCCTGGAGATCTACGGCAGGTCCGGGGACGAGGACGATCTGAGGGAGCTGCTGGACTCGCCGAGCATCTTGGCCACGAGCAAGTTCCAGCTGAGCCTGACGCATCCGGACTTCGGCCAGCACAACGTGGACGACCTGTTCAAGTCGCTGGGGCCCGTGGCGATATTCTCGGCGAAGCGGCACTGGACGGCGCCGAGGCTGATACAGCTGCAGCGAGGACCCGGCGGCGAGGGTTTCGGTTTCAGCGTGAGGGGAGACTCGCCCGTCATCATAGCGGCGGTCGATCACAATTCGCTGGCAGACGTAAGTACATCGACGTCGTTGATTCGCTATGTAGAGATCATATGAACATTTTTACGATCCGATTTTTCCGGCGCAGTTGGGCGGAATGAAGGAGGGCGACTTCATCGTCAGCATCGCCGACAAGGACGTCAAGTGGGCCGCGCACGAGCAGGTCGTGAGGCTGATCAAGCAGTGCGGCGACTCGATAAGCCTGAAACTCGTCACGCCGATGGACAGAAATTATCTCAAGGTAATACGAGACGCGCGAACATTTCGATTTTTCACGAATTTTATATAATATATCTATAACATCTTGAATCGATTGGCAGAAACCAGCCAAGACCAGCAGCAGCCACAATCATCGGGACAAGGGCAGCGTGTCGGCCAGCAGCTCGTCGGGCGTCTCCTCGGGCCAGCCGTCGCCCGCCGGCTCCGTCACGACGGCCCACGTGGCCAAGCGGCTGCCCTGGAACCCGTTCAAAAAATCCGGCGGCGGCGGTGGCGGCAGCGACAGAGGCGGTGGAGCGGGAAGCGGTCGCGACAGCAGGGATCTGACCTTCGACAACGTCATACTCAGATGATTTTTTTATCGCAGCTGCTGCTGCTGCCGCTCGTCCAGCTGCTATTCCAAATCAACGAGAACTACCTGAAATCGAAAAATTGTCGCGCGAAATCGCTGTAAATATTATATATTGTATTTTCATTAATTTATTGTAAAACGACGGATTTCATTTGGGTTTTCTCTCTCTGTCTGTATCTGCTGTTGAAAGAATTCGTATTCGTTGCCAAAACTCTGTACATTGATCGAGCTGTAGCTAACGTTTAAGGATGGATTTGTGTATAAATGGAGGGTGTTAAATTAAAAAAAAAAAAAAAAGAAAAGAAAAGAAAAACAAACGCAGAGTCGATGTCTTTTCGCAAAACGAAAATGTTATTGTGCGCGGTTGGGTAAATAAATTTTTGTTTTTTTTTCCGAAGAGATATTGTCGTCGTCGTCGTCGTCGGAAATTTAACTCGATTTTAACTTCATGATAACAGATTTTGTTATTGTTTAAAAAAAAAAAAAAATGACAGTTGAGATCGAGTTAAGAGACACTTTTTTCTTTGTAAAGCATCACATCTCGCTTATTCTGGTTGAATAAGTGATTATCGAAGCAATGTGAATACTCGAAAATTTTTTTTCTTTTTTTTTCCTTTCTTGGTTATAATGTCGAAGTGAAGTAATTTTATATTTCTCGTTGAGTGTAACAATGTAATTAATTTAATAGTAATTAACGATAGATCCGGAATGGATTTTTTCTGCCATATGTATCGGTTTTTACGGATGTCTTGAACCATTTGTTTCGGCGTTATTAAGGTATTGAAACTCGTAAAAAAAATTATGTACCCCCTTTCATTTTTTTTTCTCTAACTGTGTGAATTGCTGAAAGTGCAATATTTTTCATTTATACGTGAAAATTGTACACTTGAGCTTGAGTGTCTAAAAGTAGTGCCAATGATACGAGGTATCATACAAATGAAAATGAAACAAAAAATTTTTTTAATCCATGTACTTTCATTCTCGAAAATGCGGAATGGAAATTTGTAAAGTGTCTGTGTGTGTTTGTGTGTCTGCATGTGAAACCGAAATGAAGAAGAAAATGATTAATATCGTGTACAAACTTTATGCTCAAGTAAATAGCATAAAAAATATTTTGTTAAAAAAAAAATCAAGTGTAACTTTTTTAATAAGCAAACTGGTTTGTGCGATTGAATGCCAAATTTCCCCCTATTGAGAGATATCGACGCAACTCTTCTTTTTGTATACGGAAAATTTTTGTAAAAATTTACGGAAAATATATATTGTGAATAAAAAAAAAATTAAATAATAATAATCGTGTGCGTATATTATTTTCTCACGTACATTCGCGAGCACAATGCGCTAATTAACCCTCTTCTATAAAAGTTGCGCGATATGTTACAAGTCACGCGAGATATCGAACTGTCACGTATAGATCCTTATCTGCTACGACGATGTTCAGTCGTAGACAGCCCATGGACATTTAATTGAATAAAACGAGGCGCAGGAATGTCATTGTCGCGCGTGTGACGTAATGCCATTTTCGGTCTTACGCCGGCTTACATAAGATACGCGTAATCAAAACACAGACGTTAATTGACTTGGCGCAACTGCTGCACCTCTTCTCTTTTCTTTCTTTCTCCGCGCTGTATATCGCACGTGCGAGAATCGATAATAAATATAAGTTAATGTTGCGAATTGTTTCGCGACAGCCAAGGCATGAACGAGCACAATCGAGAACGTGTGTAATTTTATCCGGCCACGGAGTATCTAATCTCTGCGCTCGTGCGAGCGTAAACGCGTGAAATTTAAGTGCCCCATTGTGCAATTGTGTTTTTTATTATATCGAGTATTAGTAATTCGTCTTAATAGCGTTTGAATGAAAAAAAAAAAAATTTAATTGAAGCACCGCGATGTATATTACAGATTAAACACACGCGCGACACTAGCTGGTTTAGAAATTATACACATTTTCCACTTGAGCAGGTGGAATATCGCGCGAAAATTAATGTAGCATTGTAACCCGCGTGATTAATCAAAATGCAATTAATGCAACAACAAAAAGAAACAGATGTGTGTATCTCGATGTTTGTTTTCGATAATACACACATTATTGGCTGCGAATTTATAAGTTTCCTTTGGCAAAACTTATCATTTCTTTTCGATACCTCGACACAACATTACAACGTAATAATATACTAATTAATTCCTCGAAAAAGAGGAAACGCGCCGATCGCGTGGGTGACGTTATTCGCGGCAACTGTCGTGCAGAGGAGAGGGAGGGTGTACAAGAGTACTCTCTTTCGTTATCGAAGATATATACATTGGGAGCGTCGCGGCTCGCGTCCAATTTTTTTTTTTATCGATACGTAATCGGATATATATATAAACGACGATTCCGCTTTCGCGAGCTTTCAGTTGATTATCCGTGCGCGGGTTGTTTGGGACGCGACGAGAGCGTCTTCGGAGAGAGAAAGATTCGCGCTCGCGGGCGAACTCGATCGAGTCGTCGTGTGAAATTTTGGTTGTCATCTTCGAAACGATGTCGCCGTTACGGCCGAGGGTCGTGATTTTCTTATTGATCGGCTGTTACGCCGCGTCGAACGACGCCTGGTACCACGGGGTAAGTCGGAAAATTTCACTCGATCGAGGAAATAAATGCGTTAACAAATCGTAATTCTCTTTGACTAATACAGATATAAATATTTTCGCTTAGTCGCTTGCAGATTTTTTCATATGAAGGTACTTGCCATCTATAGGTAGAGGCCGACTTTAACCGAGATTGAGTTTTCATAAATTTTTCAAACATAACGCATTAAAACATGAATTTTCAATTAAACATTTTTAATCGGTACAAGCACATTTCAATGAGTTAAAAAAAACAGAATCGACTATTTTAATGGTGATGTCTGATTCTACATTAAATCTGTATTAAATTTAAAGTTTTTAACACAGTGTTAAAATTCCTCAACAAAGTATCGAGAAATTCTAGTCGTCAATGTAATGGCAACATAACAATTTTTAAAAAACAAATTGTTTTAAAGATTTTCCGATTACTTTTGAATATCCGGTAATCCTGGTAAAGATGCTCAAAGTTTTTAAGCTATAGTTTGTAGAGAACGGAAAACTTTATTGCAAATTAGAGCTTAGCATAAAACTAAAAATTTGTACTTTTTTTCAATACTTTATAGTCATATTATACTAGACCATTTTTTGACTTTGAAAATTCGTGGTAATTACCAGTTTGAATGTTTTTCATTTGAATTCACATAAATGTGCGCATGAATAAAACACTGACTAAATATCCTTTTTCGGTTAAAAAAATAGAAAAATAAACAGTTTCTGCTGAAGACTTGTGTATAGAAAATTAAATATTTTAAAATATTTAGTGCGTGTTGTACAGAATTTTATGAAAACCTTTCAGTTCATACAATTAATTTTACTTGCCACTTGCAGATTTAAAGATCAAGATACTCGCCATCTATCGGCGAAGCCCCTAAAGTGTTTAAAAACTTGTTATAATTTTTCAAAACAAGGAAAGTGTCATGTTCAGCTCATTTAGAATGTTCTTAATATTTTATAATTTCAACAGATAAATCTAAAACAAAAAATCGTATTGAATTTGAAAAAATTTTAAATGACTATTTTTTGGCAATTTGAACTATGCGAATTTGTTTCAAATATCAAATTTTACATGAGAACACCTTGAAAAATGTCTTGTTTTCCATTCGGAATAACAATTCAATTCTCTCACGCACAATTACCTTCGCAGCCCGGCAATCACAATGGGGGCGGATTCAGGCACGAACCACCACCAGCACCCCCATCAGCCTCTCACCACTACCTGCGCAGTCCTCGTACCTGCCAGTGCGGCTTCAACGACACGGCCTACCTGCAGAACAGCTGCGGCCCGGCGATGCCCTTCATGACGATGATCGAGCAGGTGCTGATGTCGCGGCTCGACATCACGGACGGCTGCAGGCGCGCCGGCTCGGATCGGCCGCCGCGTCGCCGCAGCTTCGACTACGTCGTCGTCGGCGCGGGCGTGGCCGGGCCCATCCTGGCCAGGAGGCTCAGCGACGACCCGAGCAAGTCCGTGCTGCTGATCGAGGCGGGCCCGGAGGAGCCGACGCTGTCCTCGGTGCCGGCGATCGCCTTCAACGTGCTGGCCTCCGATCTCAACTGGAAGTACACGACCGAGCCCCAGGCCTCGGCCTGTCTCAGTGAGTATAGAATAAACGATTCATCATGCATTAAGCAGGGTTGTGTAAATTTATATTCAATTTGAAAACCGTTCATCTGCTGAAATCGATTTCAAGTAATAATTGATAAATAATTTTACGTGATAATGTAAGATTAATTAAAAATTAAGAATGAATTTAATGGATTTCCATTGATACATAATTTTGATTGATATTTAAAACAAGGTGATACAAAATTTAACTATAAAAATATTTTATTTGATTTGTATAGTTATATTTTTTACAACCCTGTTTCAAATATAAATAAAAACTACTTATCAATTGAAACTAATTTTTATTGATGATATGACATCTCAATTGATTACCACTAGAAATTAAAAGTATTTATCAATTGAAATCTATTTAATTGATCTTCAACTTTAAACTCAAGTTTTTACTTTAAGATGAGTAGAGAGAGATAAGAATTATGAGTAAAGAGAGATGAGTAGAGTGAGATAAGAATTTAAAATTATCCATCAATTAAAATCGATCCAATTGATAATTGATTTTCTTTCATCGGTCGCAATCAATTTTAGTTTATGAATGATATTCAATTATTATTTGAAAATCAATTATTAATTACTGGAGCTCAGATTATATACAAATGCATATATTGCTTATGAAATTGGATATATTCATCAATTTTTGAATTTCGCATATTTCGCATATTTTTACGAATTTTAACAACATTTTTAAAAAAAGGAGCAGTTAAAAAGCTCAATCTTTAATATTCAGGTTCTTGTACCAATGTAAATAAAAGAATAACTTACATAATTACATATTTTATTACATAATTACATATTTGATGTCGAATAATCGCATGCTTGAATTATTTTTGTATATTTCAAAAATTTTTGACTTATTTTGCATAATTTCTACATATTTTTATGCATATCTGTGCTTATTTTAATGATTTTTGCACATTTTAGCCTTTTTTGCACACAATCTGAATAATTTTTTCAAACAAATATTCGCAACCCTGTGCATACAAAGTACCAAGCACGATGGATTCTAATCTTCTCTCCTCCCGAAAATCTGCAGAGAAAGGGGGCCGTTGCAGCTGGGCGCGCGGCAAGATGGTCTCGGGCTCGGGCGGCGCCAACGGCATGATGTACTGGCGCGGCCATCCCGAGCCCTACGACCAGTGGGCCCGGCTCGGCAATCCCGGCTGGTCGTACGAGGAGCTCGTGCCCTACTGGGAGCGCGCCGAGAACCCGGTGAATCGCAACCTCACCACCTTCCGGCGCTTCGACACCGGCAATCCCCTGGTGATCGATCACTTCCCGCACAGGCCCGCCTTCGCCGACGAGATACTGCGCGCCGCCTCGGAGCTGGGCTACAGGACCGGCGGCCTGAGGGAGCGCGAGCACACGGGCTTCGCCGTGGCGCCTGTTCTCGTCAAGGACGGCCAGCGCGGCACCACCTCGAGATACTACCTGAGACCGGCGGCGGATCGAGCGAATCTTCGGGTCTTGACGAACGCCGTCGTCGCCAAGGTGCTGACCAGGAAGCATCCGCATAAACACGCCTACGGCGTGAAAGCCGTGCTCAAGGACGGCCAGGAGGTGGAGTTCCTGGCCGAGCGCGAAGTCATCCTGTCGGCCGGCACCCTGGGCTCGCCGCAGATCCTGCTGAACTCCGGCATCGGGCCCAAGGACGACCTGGCCAAGGTCGGCGTGCTGCTCGTCCACGACTCGCCCCAGGTCGGTCGCAATCTACAGAATCACGTGTCGATCGGGCTGTCCGTGACGATCCGCGACAACTTCACCGAGGCGCTGACCCTCGAGGCGCTCAATCAGTACCTGCAGCGGCGCAGCGGGCCGTTCGCCAGCACGGGCCTGACCCAGGTGACGGCCTTCCTCGAGACCAAGCACGGCGAGCCGGGCGTGCCCGACATACAGGCCTTCATTGACGGCTACAGCTCGTACTGCGTGAAGCACGGCCTGGCCGAGGAGTGCTCGGGCAGCCACGCGATCGGCAACTGCTCGCAGCGCAGGCGGCTGAATCTGAGGCCGACCGTCCTGACGACGAGATCGCGCGGCTACATGACCCTCAAGTCCAATAATCCGCTGGACTATCCGCTGTTCTATCCGAATTACTTCAGCGACGAGCGAGACATGAAGGTGCTCATCGAGGGTATCAAGAAGTTGCTGGAGCTCATGGACACGCCGACGATGAAGAAGTACGACATGAGGTTGGAGAACGAGACGCCGATCAAGGAGTGCGCCAAGTGAGCATTACCTTTTTTTTCGCATTCCATTAATACTGATAGAATTACTGAAATAAGTAATCTAGATATTTAACTTACGTTAAGTAGCGTTATTATTCTTATCTAAACGAAATTTCGAGCATCGCTTGGTTGAGAACCACCTTTTATTTAATTCATGTACTTAGGATGTAATGTGGTAAATGATGTTTAATGTTGAAAGGTGCATTGGTTTGGATCATGTTATTTTGAACTGTCAATCGCGTAAAATTAAATTTTTTCCAATTCTTCCTAAGCGTGCTTTGACTCATACAATTATTTTTACTTAGCCACTTGCAGATTGATAGATACAAAGGTACTCGCTATCTAGTGGTGTAGTTTTAAAGTATTATTATTGTAAAGGAAATGGTCGAATCGGTCTAATTTTTTTATGTGTATTGATGTGTAACGTTTTATGGCTCGTTGGGTATAGACTAGTGAATCCGTGAAGAACAAGCGAGCGAACGCGATAATCGTAGGTTTTTAGTCTTTGTTTGCTTCTCGCGCTGTGATTGGTCGACGCTAGGCAGTGTCGAGTGACTGCTTGCTCGCTTCTGCCGCGACACGGCAGAAAAATTAAAATATAATAACATATATAATGACGGTACAATTCGGTTGAAACAATTATCAAATTGAGATGCATCGACTTGGAAAACAATCGATTCCCATAAGAGATGATCGGGTCGATTCTGAGAAATTGATAGGGTCATTGTCTAAACGCCCCCAATTAAAACTTAGATCAATCAAAAAATCTCTCAGACTACTCGCCGTAAAACCACATGTATACACGAAGTCAGCTTGATTCAGTAACGATTAGAAAGTGTAATTCTAGCGAAGTAGAGGCATTAATTCTCATAAGAAAAAATTTAGTTCGAGCGGCCAACGCTGGCGATTTTTTAGGACGCGTTCTGTTTTTCCATAAGATTACGTGTAAATGGTGACTGCAGCGCCACTCTTATAAGCTCCGCCCAAACGCTCAGAGCGAGTACACTCTTAAAATGCATATAGCGAGCACGAGGCATTGCTGTGCTCGCTTCAGACTTTCTAATTTAACGACTCGCTTGCCACATGCAGCTCCCGTACAGATTCGTCAGTGTACATTACGACGCCGTAGTAAGAACATCTAGATCTCTTTGGCCGCAGTCTGTGATCGAAAGTGAAAAATATTTTAAATTAAAAGTGCTTATATTTGTGTGTTTGTGTGATTAGAAGAGCAATGGCCGAAAACGACCAAAGTTGTTTGAGAAAATTAACACTCATGCGAAAACAGGCAAATTGGGAGATTGAAGCGGAGCGACGACAATTGTTTCGTGAAGTTCTTCTCTTGGTTAAAAATTGGACGGGTCAACTTCCCAACCTGCGGGACATTTTTCGAACAAAAGAAATCGATTTCCTCCTCTCGTGCGCCGTGGATCCCAATAATGAAGAATTGGGAGGGCAATTCATTGAATTCGTGATCAACACCGGCTACAAAGACGAGCCGGACTTGGACGAGGAAGGCAAGCCTCTGTTGCGTCGCACCACACCGATAAATCATGAAATGTTACAGGATCGTTATTCAGGATGCGATCTCTTTCGCAAACTTTTCAAAATCTACGACAGATTCGATGTGAATTACGTCGGTGAAGATGGATACACGCATTTCCATGCGGCCTGTGACTTCGGCTTGGTAGAAATCGTCGAGAAATTTCTCAGGCTCGGTCAGGATCCGAATTGTCAAAGTTTTTGCGAGCCACCGCTACACGCGGCTATGTTTGAGAGTTTTCACCGTCATGTGGTCGAATTGCTGCTGAGAAATGGCGCAGATCCGAATCTGGCCAACAAGGATGGCTTGACTCCGCTGCACCTTATTTGGCGGAGTGATAAGTTTCGATATGAGGTGGCGGGTTCATTCCTAAAGATCTGCAAGGACTTCGGTCGAGCGGTGCAGGTCGACGCTCGGGACAATTTCGGCCGTACATCGCTTCAATGGGCCGTGGCTATTATCTCGCCGTGCAATGTCGATGTACTCTTGGATAATGGCGCTGATCTGTCAAAATTCACTTTTCCCACTGTGAGTCACTTTGACAAAAAATATTTAGATCTTGAGGATTATGAGTATGAAGGGCTATGGGATGGCATAAGCCTAGTCATCGGGCATCTTGAAAAGAGAGGATACGAATTGGACGAAGACGCCTTTCTGACGATCAGGGCACTATTCATCAAGTACAAATTGTTTCGCTTTTCATCAAGTGAAAATCTTGAACGATCTCTGCGCGACGAAGAGTTTGTGAGAGGGACGAAAAAAATTATGTGGAATTCGACTCTGTCACTCTACGACTTGATTCTGTTGAGCCCCAAAGAGGCGGCGAGAGTATTCACATTTACCGACTACCTCAAGTTTAGAGACTGGCAATGGAAAGAAGATCACTGGCCGTCCGGAAGAATTAGTCGATTATGTGAAGAGCATCTGCTCGAGATTGTATCGAGAAAATTTTTACCGTCCAGGTGGGCAGTGTATTCTTTGTGGGAGCTGATACACTGCAGACTGCCACTTGAGTGCTGTGAAATGATCCTGGAACACCTTTCGAGCCAAGATTTAGTTAATATTATGGTGGCGACTGGAAATCAAGACTCGTGAAGGCGATGAGCATATTTGCATTATTCTCAATTTTCTAATCTTATTCTAAATTTGTTAATTTTTTTGATGATTCAAATAAATAAAATAACACTTCATCATTCAAAGTAAAAGATATGAAATTGTATATTCATTGCTTTGACACCTTATCTAAACCGAAATTTAATCTGTGCACACATCAAATTATACTTTAAATAGATGACAAAGTACGAATATTCAAAAAATCTCGAGTTGCCTGAATGCTTTTGGGTACTCAAGACAAAGGTTCTGTACATAGAACTTTTACATACTTGTTTACTATGAAAATTTTTTACATTTATTTTCAATGATCGCGTTGTGTAAACCAAAATGTGACTCTTTGACGTTTATTTTTTTCCCCCTCGCGAAGTATACATACGCGGACTGAAATTGCATCTAAATTGATTCGAACAATATTGTGAATGTGGGGTCGCGTTATACACGCAAGGCACATTTGAATTAATGGAAGTATAAAACGTTCCTCACTCGACTCCACACTTTTTGCCGGTGTACCAAGCGTAATTTTAATTCCAAACAGATTGTCAGAGAAAGAGAGAGAGAGAGACATATGTCAAAAATTTCCACGTTTAATGGTTAATGAAGTCTGCATGATGGACGCGCGGTATTCTTTTGAAATTTTAATTTATAGAAGTATAAATGAAGACTCTTAAGTGTCAGCGATGTAACATTTTCAATTCGACCAATTTTGTAGATAAAAATTCCATTTGTCAGGTTTTAGAGGATGTACATTAAATATTCGAGTGTGTTTTTACGCGGCGAAAAATGTTAAAAGCTCGAGGGGTGAATTATTCATTTTTGATCAAACGTATTAGTGCGCGTTGTACATAATTTAAAAACACACGCATTTACGCCGCGCACACATTTTCGATCATATTTTTTGCCAAGCTTTCAGGTGGATTTATATTTTTGTTACACGGAGTGTAAATAGAGGTGTACGAAAATATGTACATATATTTTTTTTCACGCAAACTTTGTGCGACATGTTGGCGCAAGGAAAAAATTTACCAAAATTATTTACAAAAAGTACACGCGTTGCCACGAGTTAAAAGATTTTTTCCCTCGAACTTCTTATGTATGACAAATTCTTTTCTGCTACCTCGTCGCTATAATCCAACTTCCATACACGTAAAATTACCTGTGTCAAAAATAATTCAATTATAATTTTAGAAAGAAAATAATTACTTAAAGGGCCGTTAATTTCCTCAAAGAAAACTTCGTGTCATTCATATACATTTCTCTGCGCCATAAAAACTTGATAGAATTAGCTTATCTCTAGATCCATTTCATGCATAAAGTCTCGACATATTTTGGCATGAAGTAAGGCTTGATTATGCCTCGCTACATAATATATAAATAGAAAAAGCTACCTACTACCTCGGTCTGACATTACATTTTTTTTGAGACTACGCGCGCAGCCTTTCCTCCCTTCAAAGAAAAATTTAGAAATAGAAGAAAAAAAGAAACAGGTTATTCATTCAGGCTATTCAAAATAATCCAATTAGAATAATCGCTAAAAACAAGTCAATCAATGGTATCATATATTTTAAAATATTTTAAATGGTCATTGGACCCCTATCATTGTCAAGCATTTCTACCCAGGTTGACCCCGATGATAAAATAATGATTATTTTTTTCCGTCTGTCTCGCACAGCCACACCTTCGGCAGCGACGCCTACTGGGAGTGCTACATCCGCCAGGAGACCGGCCCCGAGAATCACCAGGCGGGCACCTGTCGCATGGCGCCCGACGGCGTCGTGGACGAGCGTCTACGCGTGCGCGGCGTGAAGAATTTGCGAGTGGCCGACGCCTCGATCTTCCCCGTGCTCACGCACGCCAACACGATGGCGCCGGTGATCGTCGTCGCCGAGAAAGCCGCCGACATGATCGCCGAGGACGCCAAGAACGGCAGCGGCGGCGAGACTTATCCCGGAAGGTGGAGGCCGTCCGGAGGTCCGTTCGGACCCCATCATTACGGCGCAGCGCATCGTTCCTGGCATGGACCTCCTCGTTACTGATGCAGAAACTTCATTGAAATAGTTTTGTCGAAAATTCGTGTAGTAATTTCATAGTTATAGCATCCCACCGCAGCGAGCGACGCGTTGTACGTCTGTAGAATAGAAAGTTGAAAATAAATCTTTTAGAAAATATGATTCAATTATTTTTACTGACAAAATGAGGTTGACAATAGTGTTACGGAACAGATTTACAAGGCCTCAACTGAAAGCTCATCGAAACACATTCGCCAACAGAGAAGTTGGAGCTCGGAGGCAGACGCGAATACCTGCTGTCTGGCAAGTGCTTCGCAACCAGTAGCGGCTTTTGTTAAACATTGTTTATATAGGTTTCCAAGTAGTTGGAGCGACGCAGCAACGGGCATTCTCCTGGTAACTCTCGGACGGTGCGGTGCTCAAGCTCTCGTGAATTCATCTCAATAAACTTGATTTTTTTAAATTAATCTTGTTTAATTTCTTTTATTTTTTCAAACTCCGAACGACTCATAACGACCTCATGCGTGCGACGACAAATAGTGAAATTTTCTTGTCAAACCAAAAAAAAAAACAAAAATGGTTGTAAGTTGCAACTTTGAAATTAACTGCATCTATGTGCTTACAAAATTTTTATCCAAAAGACTTGTCGCACATAATTGACAAATTTGCTTTTTAAATTTTAAATGAACTCCATTTAGATGCCTCATCAGATTACTCTTTGATTTTTTGATGGACCGCGGTAATGTGCCTATGCAAGTCTCTTTTGGAACCAAAGCCTTTCCGCATACTTGTCGCACATGTAATTTTCGATTTTTCGATGGGCATTTATAACGCGGGCATTTCAATATCTTTTCGTGACAAAAGATCGTTCACAATATTTGTGCAGTAAAATCTTACTGCAATTATCGCATTTATGACGTACATTACCACTCTTATTTTTGAATATTTGCTCTTTCGAAGCTGAAATTGTGAGATTTGCGTAATAGTAAAAATGAAATTTTCCATTTTCAAATTTTATATTCGGAATTTTAAGTCTATTATAATGAAATTTAAGTATGAAACAAAAACCTCGTCGCCAGAACTGTATTCATATCTGGTGCACCGAGTAGGCAACCCAGGTGGACAAAAGAGCGAAAACATCTTGACTTCCTCGGAGAATGTCGTCGCCGAGACTGTATTCACACATAGAGCATCGAGTGGGCTACCGTGGTATTTTAAAATTTTCGACAAGAAGAGAAACCTCGACTCTATGTGTATGTAACGAGCAGGTTAGACGGGTGGATTCTCGTGCGGGGATATCGCCACTTCTCGAAGTAAGTCATCGTCGAGCCTGGACTTCGACCTAGTTAGACGAGCGGCTCTTCAGCTCAACTTGTTTTATTCGATACATGTATAGCGTGTAGCGTCTATATGAGCAATTCTTTAAATGAAACGCATTTTTTGAGGTAGAATCGCGACAAATTTTTTTTTCAACCTACGCGGACACGGACCCTCGGGGAATGTTTTTGGGGGTCCAAGGAACATATGTAACCACGTAGGAACCATTGAAATTTCAATGGAGTTTTTTTTTCAGCTACTTTTGTGATTTCAAATACGCAAAATAATATTTTTTCGAGAGTGACTATTTTCGTGAATGACTCAATTTTCAACTCACGAAAAAAGTATCCAAATTAAAAAACTAACTGACCAATGAATCGGATAGGAAATTTTCTTAGCTTTTCAATGGTGGTATCAGATTTTCCGATACGTTGCACATTTACCGAGAAAATGGCCACTAAACGTTCCGTGCTAAATATCTCGAAAATCTATGTACGGCAAAAATGAACTTCATGGTTTATTTTTAATTTTTCAATGTGAAAATGAAAATTATCGGAAAATTCGACTGCACCACGAAGAAGCTGAGAAAGTTTTCTATCGAAATAATGTATCCATTCATTTTTCCAGTCGAATTATAATGTTATACGTGCAATTTTTTATTATAGCGATCCGCACCGCATAGAAAACCGCGTGTCTGAGCGCTGGCTTTGATCAAACGGAAGTTAAAATGATTAATTTTTAATAAAGTATACTAAATTAATAAAGTGATGAGAATAAAATGCAAATATCACGAAGTAAGTATGGATAGAGTGCATGCCTATCCGTTCGCTGCCGTTACTACTGCCGCAATAGCAACCTCGCGAAAGAGAGGTCGAAAAAAAGACTTATATATACTATTATGTATATTCTTCGTGTTCTGTGTAATGTGTCCAGCTTCTAGAACATACGATGAAAATAGGGAGCTTGCATACAAGAACTAATATAATGTCTATGACGGAGCACAACAAGTTTTCCGCGAAATGCGTTCGGGGCCGCGAGGGCTGCTCGCGCGGCGACATGCTGGCGCCGCGGACCCCAAATGTAAACAATACAAGCATAAAAATATACGTCTCACTATTGTCACAGTGTACATCACAATATCATTGGCAGCTTTACCAGCGCATCTGAAACAAATCGTGTGAAAAACCTGTGTGCCTTTTGTGATTCTTTTGTAATAAATATTAATATTATTGTAAAATGGATCAAGCCAATCTTATTGAACAATCAAGATTGGAGAAACGAGAAAAAGAACAATTTTTAAACTTGAGAGAAGGAAAGACTCAGTCCAATACGCAAGATCGTCAAAAAGAAACGAGGTTAATAATTTTGATTATTAAAATTCAAAACAAGCTACTTACATTACTAATTATAAAAATAAATTATTTTTTCGGCCGAAAAGTCCTGACGTTCAAACCGTTTTTCGTAGTCAAATATTACGGGTAATTGATGTACCTTCTGCAGTTGAAAATACGAACTTGTCAACTGAAATGTATAAAATCGATGATAACATGTATCAAATTTTAACTGAAATGACTCAAAAATGTTTTATATACGAATAAAAAATCTTTTGCAAACAATTAATAATTCACTTTCCATAAAAAAATTGTATTTTCGTTATTTACCATTCATCAAAAAATTATTCCCTTAAAATTATATTTTTTAGATCACAGTGGAATTTTTTTCAAGGAGAAATCATGAGATACAATATTGTATCTTCGCAATAATATAAAATTATTTACATTAATAATTAAATTTCTTTTTCACATTCGATGTTTACAGTTAAAAGAAAAGGTACTAATCATGAAACGAAATTAAAATCAATAAAAAAAAAATCGAAACATCAAGTTTTAAATTACTTTATTTATTTGAACAATGACACATGCCAACGTTATAGCTTTGGCCCCGCGGCAGCCAAGCAAATATTACCCAAATTTTTGCTCGACAATCGCTCCAGCACCATCTCGCAGAGCTCGATCGCCAGCGTGTACTTCGTCAGCTCCAGGAAAGGGTCCAGCGCGCATCGACGGAAAAATCTCCGCGACATCTTGTCGTGCATGTGACTGGCGCAAAGCCGCGCGTGACTCGATGGAAGCGAAAACAGGTACGCATTCTGTCCTCGACAGAAATCGTAGTAGTCCGTGTACTTGATTACTTTTGTCGACGGTACGAGTCGCGGTCGGACGAAGTCGTACAGCGACAAACCGGGAACGATCGTTATCTGCTTCGCTTTGCTCGCGAACGTCTCGTCGTCGAACCGAGATTTTTCAAAACCCGACGTCCTGAACCATTTGCGCTCGAAGAAGAGTCTCACGATCGTCAGGACGTCGCTTCGGGACATGTGGTATTCTCTCTTTTCCAGAAGCTCGACGATGGCCATGGCGCCGGCAGCTAATCTAAACCTATGATCCGTATGAATTTTCAATATCTCGGAGAAGTGATTGTCGGTGGGAAACACGAAGTTGGACAAGTCGGCGCCTCGATTCAAGAGTACATCGACGGTATTCGGCAAGAGACTGGCCACTGCTCGTTGAAGGGGTGTTCTTCCTTTGTTGTCCAAGGCGTCGACCCGCACCAGCTGGCCCAATTCGGCGTTTATATCGAAAAATATCCGCACCAATTCGTCGTCGTCGTCGTCGTCGTCGTCTTTGTTTCTCGTGCAAATGACGTGCAGAGGAGTCGATGATCCTGCCTCGTCGGCCGCATTCGGATCGGCACCTCGTCTCAGCAGCAGCGTGGCCAGCTGTTTGCGGCGGCGCCTCAAGGCGTAGTGTAGCGGCACGTTGCCCGACGAGTCTCGCACGTCCACCCACACCCGTCGACCATTTTCCTCGCTGATCTCGAATAACGTCCTCGCCAAGTGGGTGTGGTCGGTAGACGCCTGACAAATCAGGTGCAGAGGCGTCGCGCCCTTCGCGTCGATCAAGTTTGGATCGGTGCCCTTTCTCAACAGCGACTCGAACACCTCGTCGTGCTCGTTCTTCAGAGCCAAGTGCAGCGGTAGATCGCCCGTTTCCGGCACGGGACCGATGGGATTCACTCGACCCGCGACTTCGAGGAATCGCTCGACTACGTCGACACAGCCACTCTCGCAGGCCAAATGAAAATGCGACAATCCTGATTCGTCGGTGTAATTGACGTCCGACGATCCGTTGTATATTTGCAAAAGATCGGGGATCAGGAATTTTTTACCGATGCTCGACGCGACGTGCGCGGGTGTGGTGCGACGCGGCGACGATGCCTCGTCGTGTCTGTAAGCCACGATACGAGCCACGTAGCGAACGAACGTCGACGCGCAGGGACACTGGCCGGCGGCGTTCACGGAAATCGCGAGAAGGAGCTCTATCTCTTTGGGCGTGAACGAGTCCTCGAGAGACGGAAGTTCGTGGCTCTCTTCGAGTATCAATAGATCCACGAGCAGATGGATGAATTTGTGTTGCTCCCCTATGCCCTCCCAGCCGATGTATCCTAGAGCTATGTTCCTCAATTTCTTGACCAGCCGATAGTACGTGGACGCTTTGCTGCACGCACTCTCGTCCGACGCGCGCGACGGCCCGTAAATCATGCGGTACGCCTTTACTTTGACGATCTTCATGATGACCGCTTCGATCTCGAATATCGAGATCTTGGAGAGATTTCAGTCCAAAACTCTGCCTAGTCTTGTTCAAGCCCCTTGGTACATACCGAAAGAAGGAATAAGCCGTGAGCCGAACTACGTCGCTTTCACTCCGGATGTAAAGCAAGGTTGGAAAAACATTCGAATCAACTTGCCAAAGGACTACTCACTAAAAACACTATCCGCAACTCCAGGTTGAAGAAACACAAATTTGATCTTCAAATCAATCTATCTACACGCATTTCACTGCCTTGTAATAATAAATTATAATTGATCAATGTTAAAACTTTGTGAGATACTCAATGGAGTGCTTGCACATCGAAAATCTTTTTTCACATTCTGTAAGTATTATACGTTAAAATTACACTCTTTTTTCACATTCTGTTAAGTATTATACGTTAAAATTACACTCTTTTTTCACATTCTGTTAAGTATTATACGTTAAAATTACACTCAATATCATACGTATGATAGATTTTGATGATAAAACAGAAGTTAAAAAAAAAAGTGTACAGAAGTAAACTCGTGGTCGAAGCTGTGGCAAGCGGTACGAATAGAAAATCACTGAGGCAGATGCTATACTTTCCTTTGCTGCGGCTCAAACTGCAGCGTCGTAACCGAATATCGACTGCTTACATGCGCGCGTCGCTCCACGTATAGAAAGTGAACACAATGCAAGAGATACATGTATGTACAGTAAGGTGAGCGTTACTTCTTCCGACTCGTTTGCATTTCTTGTGTCTACCGCACAGATGTCTTCTATTCGATGAGAAAATTAGAAAGCTGGTACAAAAATTTTGAAAGATTGATTTTAAGGCGGCCCCCAAGCGACTTGAAGCCATTGCATGTTTTTTAAATGGGAAAAACATGAAAATTCGTTTCTAAATATGATGAAAAAATTTTAGACCCTTTTTTGCTGCTTACATTGCATAATAATATGTTCATAATATATACCCCTCCCCGCATGAAGTTGTAATGAAGATAAAAACTATACGGTCGCTGTAAGATATTCTGTCAAAATAATTGACACATGCTTTATTATAATCATATATTTAATGTAATGTTTCGTTTGAAAATAAGAGAAAAATTATTTTCACACGCGGATAGCATATTTAAGAAAATGGAAAAAAATGTAAAAAAGTGTTAAACAATGTAATTTTATGCTGCAAGTTTATGCATTGGGCTGTCCGGAATCGTTAGTAATTTTACATTTTTTACGTTTTATTACATTTAACAATTTAATATGATAGTTTTAACTTCTATTTTTACTCTTTCTTGAACAATTTTTTTTCCGTCGGGGATAGTAACACGAATTTCAACACTTTGAAACGTGGATAATGTCATGCAGCAATATTCATTGTTTACTTATAAAATTAATCCTTGATCTTGAATTTTTTTTGTTCGTTTGTAAATTCTTATTTCGTCGACGTTTCTACAAGTTTATGCAATGATCTGTAGATCATTCATGTAATTTATACCTTGCAAAGAAATACGCGTCACAAGTAGCGTACAAAATTGTACATCTCTTACATTCAGATAAGAATGAGGCAGCATGAATGGGCACACGTATTATCGAGCGTAGCACTGTATGAGTGCTCACACGCATAGGCAAGCGCAACGCTGTATGAGTGCCTACACGAACAAGCGAGCGCGTCACTGTGTGAGTGTTCGCACGGACAGGCCAGCAATGCATGGTAGTAGTATACGAACAAGTATACGAATATACATATAGGTGCGTGTACAGATAATGCTATACGAAATGTAACGTATAGGGGCACGTGTTAATTGTGTAAATGGAAATGTATTGAAGGGCATCACTATGTGACAAACAACATAAAAAACTATGTACAGTAACAATTGTAGTCACAACAAAGTGAATAACAATTCGGCGAATTACTGCGATATGAGCTTTCCTCAGTTTTAGTAAACAGGGGTGAAAAGTTGTTGACGAATGAGTATGAAAAACTGAACAGTATATAAGCTGGGCAAAAGTCAAGCTCGAGAGCTGATCGGATATTGCAGTTGAGCACGGCGGAACTATGCCAGAGGTTCATTCCTTCTCGAGTCTTGTAACTATTGTTAAACGGCGAAGCTCTGATCGGTTGAGATTTTACAATTAAAAGTACAGGTATTTGAAAGTGGCTCAGAGCAAGTAAAAAGTACAAGTGTTTGAAAGCGGTGAAGCTAGAACAAAAATATCTGTTGGCTTTGGCAGCCAGAGTATCATCAAAGCTACTGTCGATCAGCAGACCTTGGGTCTACCAATTCAGCGAGGTACAGCCCTCAACCTGTCAACAGCGAGTGCAGCCCTCACGACAAAAAGGGTTTTAATGTAACAACAATTAGTAAGCAAATACTGTCTTTATAAATACGGCGAGTAAACAATAAATCTGTGTGCATTAAAAGGTAAATGAATGTTATTATTGAATTGTAAACCCCTCCCTATACACTATGCTATACTTGTGAGACAACAGTAAGTTCATTTATTATAAAAGGTCTTGGGCCAGGAAAAGGGCTCATTACATTTACATTGTCATCGAATGTAAAAAAAGTCAAGTAAAAGTCTATGAAAGTATAACTTACAAGACGCGAAACTTTTTTTATGATTTTTTATAAATAAAACTGAAACGAGGCACAAAAAGGAATTAAAATTAAAATTAGTGAATTAATTTTTTTTTTTTTTTTAATTCATTTACTCGACCGATATGAACAGGTACATAAAAATAAAATCACTACGCATAAATGCTGATCGCCTTTACATCGCCTCGGCCTACAGCCGCGAGACACACGAAGTACAAGTCAATGAGCGCCAGCTGCTTGATGATGCACTCGCAATTCTCGACCGGCAGCTGGTAATTGATCAGCTGCATGAATAAGCCCAGCGACCAGTTCCGGAACACATCCATCGATACTCTCGCGCACAGTATACCGGTCGAGTCCCGCACGGGCCTGGCGCGCAAACCGTACCATCTTCTCGCCAGCTCGAAGTACTCTTTGAACGTGAGCAGTTCGGCCGCCTGCTTGGCTCGCAGCTGCACCAAGTCGTGCAGCGACGGGCTCGTCGCGTCGTCCACCCTTATCCTTATTTGTTTTGCTTCCGTCTCGAAGCGTTGATCCGCCAATAACGCCCCCAACGAGTCTCGGCCGCGAGACCGGTCGAAAGCGTAATAGATCGAGCAGTTCTCGTAAAAGCCGTAGTTGACGAATATCTTCATGACGAGCAGAGCCTCGTTTTCGTGCAGCTCGTAGCCTCTCTTCTCCAGGCACTCGACGCAGGCTAGCAGGCCGGTGGCTTGCACGAAATTAAAGTCAAGCGGATAATTCAATCGATGCCGTCTGAAGAGCTCGGAGAAGTGATCGGCGGTGGGAAACACGAAGTTGGACAAGTCGGCGCCACGATCCAAGAGTGTGTCGACGGTATTCGGCAAGAGACTTGCCACGGCCCACTGAAGGGCTGTGCGCCCGTCGTTGTCCAAGGCGTCGAGCCGCACCGGCTGGCCCAATTCGTCGCTTATCTCGCAGAACAGCTCCGCCGTGTCGTCGTCGCGCAACGGGTGTCTCTGGCAAATAACATGCAACGGTGTGAATCCGTTCGCGCCTGTCAAGTTCGGATCGGCGCTTCTTCTCAATAACGATACGGCCTCATCCCACTTGTTTTTCCTCAGAACCAAGTGCAGGGCTGCGTTGCCCTCGTTGTCCTGGGCGTCGACGTCGACCCTTTTTTCGAGCTCGTCGCAGACCTCGAGGAACGATTTCATCGATTCGTCGTCGTTGTCGTTTTTTGCGCAAACGATGTGCAATGCAGTCGATCCGTCGTCGCTTGCCAGATTGGGATCGGCGCCTTTTCTCAGCAGTAATTTAGCCGCCTCCAAGTTGTCGCGTTTCAGAGCCACGAGCAGAGGCGTGCGACCCAACTTATCCCGAGCGTCGACGTTTATCGTCCGATTCATTTCCTCGTTGGTCCAGAAGAACATCTCCAGCGAGTAGTCGTCGCCGGCCAGGCGTCTCGCGCATATCATGTGCAGCGGGGCCTCTCCCGTTTCTCGCCAAACGAGATTGGCGTCCACGCCCCGTCCGAGCTCGAGAAATTTCTCCGTTTCCCTCGCGCAGCCGGAAATGCAGGACGCGTGAAAGTGCGTCAGGCCCGAGTCGTCGACGTAGTTCGCGTCGAATCTCGTGTATATTCGAAAGAGACTGGCCACGACGACGCTGCAATCGTCGCGTCTGGCCGCGTGATGCAACGCCGTGGTGCGCCGCAGCACTGGCTCTCCGGTATCGTCTGCTTGGGGCGCGTCTCGGTAGCCGCTGCGCGCCACCAGGTCGACGATTCGCTTGGCTCGACGGGGTTCCAGCCTTTTCGCGGCCTCCGCGAGCAGCCAGTCGATTTCGCCGGGTTGATCGAAAAATTCTCCAACTTCCGGCGTTGGACCGCGCCAATTTCTGATCACGCATTCGAACATCCCGAGGAGTTTGCGTAGCTGCGACTCCGCGTTCTGCGAAGGAACTTGTGCTCGACACAGTTTCAAATTCTGGGACAAACTGTGAAATCGATAAAGAAGTTCCTTTCGCTCTTCCGAGGCTCCGTCTGGCGTAGTTTTACAATTTTTCAAACAGTTCATTGAGTTGCCCATTGTCACACACACACACACACGCACTCGTCAGCACGATTGTTTGTAATTTTTGTAATATTGAATTTTTTCACTTTCAAGCACTGTCCGTAATCGATCACATCTTACTTTGCTGCTTATGGTCTAATGTCTACACGCGTACTGCCTATATATTGCATGCGCTACGAAGCACATGGTCGGAACTATCAAATACGAGAGTTGACGTTCTAAAACGTGGGTGCACATGCGCGTGTAAGAGAAACAGATGTACTTACGCGACACGGCAGAGA
Organism: Trichogramma dendrolimi; assembly: GCA_034770305.1. NCBI lineage: Eukaryota > Metazoa > Arthropoda > Insecta > Hymenoptera > Trichogrammatidae > Trichogramma > Trichogramma dendrolimi. Next base: position 499,651 of record JAPMIB010000071.1, on the reverse strand, counting down.
TGATGCCATAAGGTTCCTTTCATCTTTCACCGAATTTGATTACGAATTGGTATAGGAATTTGAACCGCATCCGCGACGCGTCGAGTTCTCGACCAATGCAGACCAATTCCGAACCAAAGCAGGCCAATACGATGGCGCTGGTGGAAGAGTGGATATCTTCGTTCTTGATGAAAATTTTATTGTAATTTTGTCGAATTTAAAATTTTTTATCACTGAAAAAATCTGAAAAAAGTGGAAGATACTTTTTGATCAATTATACGACATTTTTATTCTATAAACTTTTCTTCTGAACTTATAAGTTTTCCAAGTTAAAAAAAGAATAAACATTTATTTGATATTTAGAAGAAAAGTTTATAGAAAAAAAATGTCTCAGAATTGATCTAGGAGTATCCTCAAAATTTTTCTGAATTTTTCATCATGATTTTGGTCGAAAACCTTACACGGTGACATACATCGAACTTTTTCCCCAATTTTTTTAAGCTTTGCTAAGAACGATTTTTTCTTGAAAGGCTCGTGTTATAGAAAATAATATTATTAAAACTTTTAATAGTTTCAAATCCTTCTTTATAGCACTGTGTGGCATAAGTTCACATTTATGGCACGCTTTTCGGTGGCATAAGTCGCACATTATGGCACCGCTACGTTCGCATCGCACTCGCATACGCTCGTGCGCTAACCTCACTTCGCGCTACCAGAAAGTGCGACTTATGGCTCGGAAAAGGGGGCATAAATGTGAACTTTACACAGTACTATAAAATGTTGTACGATACTCGTGCCATGGGGACACTTTTCGGACCAGCTATTAGGGCCCGAGCGTAGCGAGCCAAACTACGCCGTGCCAAAAAGTGTTACTTATGCCACTGGTATCGTAAAGTACTATTATTCAATTCACACGTATAAAATGTCATTTCACTTCTCGAATAAATTTTATTTACGCTGGACATTTACATGTAGTAGGTAGACATACAGACACATTTCTATACAGTGTACATTTCAAGTCTTCTTGACAAGGAGCGGAATGTAACCAGACATTCGAATATGTCCTTGTATCGTCACCAGGAAACACATTTTTACCACTTGTTAGCTCGTTTTTTCATCGACAAAATCTACCAATTTCTCGTAGCTCTTTGCAATGTAGAATAGAATTATGATCTTCTAAAATAATAAATTTTTTACTTAGACGGTCGTTTTCGGACTGACTTTAAGTCGGACAATAAATTTTACATTTACTTACCACAACCGGCGCATGGAGGATGGAGCACACAAACGTTGCCTTTAGGACAATCTTCATGATTTCGGCATTCGTTCCAATCCAGCGGAAGCTCTTTTGCGAACGTTGAAGTACATATTGCTGTCAACACCATAGCTACAACAACTGCCTTCATATTGACGAGTTAAGCTATTTTGATTATAACTTTGTAGCTTGTCAGCAATGCAATGAACTTTTTTAAAGAATGATTCTGATAATATAAAAGTAAAAAATGATACTTCGTCCAACGGTATCTCTCGAGCAACTGAAGTATTTTGTTCGTCAGTTGCTGCTTTTAAATACATAGCTAAATTGTTAAAATATTCATGTATATTGTAAATTTTAATGTGTCATTCCCTCTGTAGGCAGGACTAAATTTTTGTTAAATATACGGAATTAATTTGCTTTGTAGTCTTGTGCAACTTATGCTTCGGAAAACATTTTTTTTTGTCGAGTGTTAAATATATTTCGGAAGGCACGGAATAAAAACGACTCTTCTCCTTGATGTGCTGCAAAAAATACATGAAAAAAACAGAGAATTACTTGTCTATTGAACGTTTGATGCACAAGTCTCTCGATTTAAATTCAAGACATCAATAAAAGGAAAAATAAAATAATTCTTAAGAAGTGATACATGTTAAAATTTTGTTATGGTTAATTCAAATTAGTTCATAAGAAATTTTTTTTTTGTAAATAATTTATAAAATTTTATTTTTGATGCATTGAAAGTTGTTTTTACATATTGAGATTACATAAATTCAAAAATCTCACGCCTATAAAACTTATTGACCTCCTCTCACTGTCCGATGCAGATTATACAACTTCGACTGTGTGTCTGCATGTGCTCTCTAGATTGATACGAATTCTGCATATTAAAGTTTTTTGCTGTAAATATGTTAATAATCGTATGCGCATTGTCTCAAAATTAACTCGGGTTACTGAAAAAAATGTGAATTTTCTCGTCAGAAAAATCAAAAATCTTATTTTCAACGTATTTGTTGACGAGCAAACGAACAGTGATTTTGAAATGTATATTTTGAATATAACTGCATAGCTGCAGCGAACCAAAATTGATTTTTCACACGGTTACCGACATTTTATTATTGTAGATTTGAAAAGCACCAAAAATTTTACCTGTGACTATACTTTATGGCTTTTTTAAAGATCATTTCAAGGACTCCAGTAAAATAAAGATCCTTATTTAACCTACAATTAAGCTCATACAAGGATATATAAATTTATAAAAAAGTGTCATGACCAATATCAATTAAAAGTATTTATATTTACAAAATTTCTAGAATATATTTTTTTAATGTCTTTATTTTAATATTCATTTTTTCAATGTACAATAATAATAAACGATTCAGAGCGAATGTTTGAGTAACTCGTTTATGATCTATTTTACATGAACTACATAAAAATTATGTACTATCCCCGATTGAAATTTAATTACATGTCTCAGTCATATCATTGAACTATTGTTTTTCGATTTTACAATGTACAATTCGACTGATTTATTTTGTTAATTTACATATTAAATTAAGTTCTGTTTTTGATCATTCGTTATTCATCCATGATGGTCGTCATTGAAGTTGAAAATATTCAAGAAACGATTCTATAGTTGCCATCACGTTCTCAATGGCAGGCCCTTCGAACTGTGCTTCAGGCTCGGGTACAGCGTCGGGTTAGGGTATAACGTCAGGCTCTTGCTGGACATTATCATAAAATGCGCCATTTTCTGTAGTCTCCTGAGGGGCAGTGTTAGAAGAGTCGTGCTTTGTGCTCAGTCCAAAGTCTAAGTTTTTCCGCGACAGTTTTTTTTGGCTCCGAAGGCTGTCTTCTGATTTCCAGTTCTTCAAATAATTTTTCGTAGGGCTGAACTTCAAAAACGTATGCTCTCCTTTTTTTCCAAACACGAACTCCAACTCCTCACGTCGCTGAGCTGGTACCTCCTCGTGTAGCTGAGCTGGTACCTCCTCACGTCGCTGAGCTGGTACCTCCTCATTTGGCTCAGCTGCTTCCTCCTCGTGTGGCTGAGCTGGTACCTCCTCACGTCGCTGAGCTCGTACCTCCTCATTTGGCTCAGCTGCTTCTTCCTCGTGTGGCTGAACTGGTACCTCCTCATTTGGCTGAGCTTCTTCATCCACATTCATGTTGTAGGATGTAAATTGAATGACCAAATCAACGATAAGATGCAAGAAATTTCCTAAAATTTGATTCTATATTCGTTTCGTAGAGCAGATCGCGTGGTCTTTTGGAAGATGTAAACACAGAGTGAGCGAAAGTTTCAGTCGTCTTCAAATTGAACGAGATTAATCGTCAATTCGTATAAACATTGCTAAATTACTGAAAAGAATAATAATACACGTAGTGTATGGAAAAATACTTGAAAACCTCGTTGGAATTGGAAATTTTTTGAATATTCAGAGTTTTTATGCAGCGAATTGATGATCAGTCGTGATTCAGCATAAGCTTTGGCTTTTTAACCCATTAACGCGCAAAAGTGCAATTTTGTGCTTGAATTTTCCATTGTAAAAATTTATAGATAAATTAAAAATATATTTTCTTGAAAATCCATCCAGGGGGTTTTGGGTATGCTCTTTCAGAATCCGGTGTTATTTTTGCGATAAATAAACATTATCATCGTTTATTTTGCAATTAAAAAAAAAACATGATTTTTTGACTTAAAATTTTTTTTTAAAGTCGATTTTCTACCTTGCTCTGCCTTCGGAGGGTTCCCATAACACCAGCAATCGTGCACTTTTTTCTCTGAACCTTCAAAAAACGCGCTGCCGCGATTTCTATCCAGCCCCTATATTTCTAAAATGGCGAATTTATACCGAGCAACGATATAAAAATTCCCTCATTTTTTAATCGTTATTACACTTCTTAAATAGACAATAACTGCTACAAAATCATAATATAGAAATTGCTTCTAAGTTTGTTCTACTCTGAAATAGTATTAGATTTTATTGAAATAGCGTTAGATTAGATGAAATATTAACATTTTCATCATTAAGATATTAAAAAGATCTCGTCATGAGATTTATTTTCTCGTCGATGACGTTTATATCAAGATATTCACTGAATACTTCGATTTTAAAATTGGTGCAAAAAATTTTGAAATAGTCTTTTTTGACGAGAAAAAGAAACATCTTAATAAAATCACGGAAATGTATCGGTGCGATAATCAATTTTTGCAAGTCTCAAAAACCTCTATAAATATCTCTCTCTCTGAGGCTCATCAAATAAAAGAAAAAATTATCATCATTTGTCTACTTTATATATTGATTTCAAAAATTATTATATAATTGATTTTGAATTTCCGAATTTTTCAAGCCGGTGAAGTTCATTATTGAATCGAAGTTCAGAGGTGAAGTGAAACAGTCAAGAAGTAAATTGTTGTAACTTCATGTTCATCACAAGTAGATCCATATACAGACTCACTCCTTAATCGCATTACAATTTTGTTTTTAAAAATATGTAGCGGTGAAATGCAGACGTCGAATTACAATCGCGAAAGTTGATATAATTCGAAACTAGATCAGAGCTCACGAGAAGAAAATATAGAATTGAATCGACAACTCTACGAGCAAAAGACGATCGAGCGATATATTTGTTTATAATAAATGTATGATAATAGCCTACACAATAGATTCATTTTGTAAGATGTTATTTTTCACGAGCCTCATTACAGTATCAGGGGATATAATTAGCATGAATAATTTCTCGAGTAAGCTATCCATCCGCTCATATTTGTATTACGTCTTCTGTGTACTTTACATGAATAATCGCTTCTGTGCTCTATAATGATGCCGCCTAGACCAAGCTTTAGATAGTTAATAATTCACATAGGTACAGTTTTCAATGATATAGGCTTAGTGCATTCGTCGTATCGTCATTGGACGCATCGCGACGACGACGACGATGGCGACTTTTTACGAGAAGATGCGCAACTGCCTGTCGATCAATTTTCGAATCGTCGCGCTGATGGGCTGCAGACTTCGCGGGGGCGCCGCTCCAACGACGACGACGCCGACCGCCGCAGCGGCGGCCCCGAGCTTCGCCGACAAGCTGCCCATGTTCTACGTCATCTTCACGGAGACGCTGGCGCTGCTCGGGCAGATCAACTTCGTGGCGGCGCGCTGGTCGCGCGATCCCGACCTCGCCATGCAGTGCATCGGCCACGCGCTCAACAACACCCTCTGCCTGTCGAAGGGATTTCTGCTGCTGCTGAATACGGGCCGACTGCGAGGACTGCTGGACGAGCTGCTGCGTAACTGGCGACGCTATCAGCCGACGCGCGCCGAGGATCGGGCGAGGATCGCGCGCAGCGCCGAGAAGTCGCTGATGCTGTCGAAGGTGCTGATGGTCAGTACGCTGAGCTGCATCGTGGGCTTCGGGCTGCCGCCTCTCTTGTGAGAATATGCAATATATGTATTATAAGTATGACTAGAGAGCGTGTTATATTATATGTATGATAATACACTAGCTCGAGTAATCCCTTTTTTCGTCTACACCCGCGCCTAATATCTGCGGCGACGATTAATTTTTATTCATGTAATAGTGTGTAATGTATAATTTTTATTCATGTAATAATGCACCTAGAATAAATTCCCGAATTCGAAGATGAAAGTACGTACTTTCGAGCATGGAATGAAGAAAAAATAATTTACTGCATTTATTTACTGTATAGTTTATGTCTAATTTTCTTTGAGGGGACCTTACACCTCCAAACTACAAAAAAATGTTTTTTTTTCAAAAATTTATTTTTATTAGAATTAAAAGTCACTTAGTAATGAAAAATTTTTCATATACTTAATTGACCTTAATATGTATGAAAACGAGTTTTCCAACATTTTAAGACGCTCGGTGTTGACTGCTACCAATGTTTCAAAAAACATACAAAATATACTCAATTTCTTTAGGCTGAAATATTTTCAATTATAAAAATTTGAGCTTTAAAAAATTATAACTTTATTCTTCTGTATTCTTCTGTTCGTTGTTGTTTTTTTTTCTTTTCATACATTAATATATGATTTCTTTGTGTCATGGAAAATAAACCTCTGAAACAATTTTTGTATAGTTTGGAGGTGCAAGGTCGCCTCGATATTTTCTATATATTTTTCATATCAATGAAATGAATTAATTGAAATAAATCTTATAAATTCAATCAAAATGGTAAGTTTGTATTTCTCCATAAAAATACCTTGTCGATGCCAATGCTATCGAAAACATTCTTAAGAGAAACAACTTAAGAGCTTTTATTTAATTTACCAATCTCAAAAATTAGCAAAAAGTGTTGAACAAAAATAACTTTTGTCTTTTTTTTCTTATTCAAGTATACAATCAATTTTCCTAATCTTTTATTAAAATAAAAAGTGACCGGTCATTAGTTTTAAGAAAAATCACTTAGCACTAGAAACACACTTATCATATTAAACTCAACTATATCATTTAAATCATTTTAAAAAATTGTCTAAACGTTTTTAATCGCCCTACCAAAAAAAAAGAGATATCATCTCAGTCTTTTATTTTCTATCGCAGCAATCTGGCCGTCGATCTTCTGCGCCACGGCTCGGGCACGAACGACGATCGTTACAATCGAACGAGCCCGAGTAGCCTAGACTACTCGAAGCGCATATTCCTGATCGAGTATCCGTTCCCGATCGTCGAGCCGGCCACTTACGCCCTCGTGTTCCTCAGCGAGGAGCTGATGTGCGTGATCGGGGGCATGTTTTACGTCGGCTGCGACACGACCTTCGCCCAGCTGCTCACCCACATCACGCTGCAGATCAAGGTGCTGAGGCTGGACGTCGAGGCGTTCGTCGATCGCCAGTCCAGCGACGCCGAGCAGATGAGAAAATTGATCCTGCTCGTGCAGAGGCATCGCAACCTGTTGCGGTATCTATCGGCGTGTCTTTACTTTTTTTTTTTTTTTTTTTAATTTTTAATTTTTTATTATTTGTATTCAATCGACGATTCGTTTCTGTCGCTCAGTCTCTGCGAGACGCTCAGGCAGATGTACAATCCCGTGATCGGAGTGCTCGTGCTGATATCATCGGTTAACATTTGCTTCAACATCTTCGAGATGAGTCAGGTACGTATCGTATTATTTGAAAAAACGCTAAAAACGCTACCAATGACTTTGATATACTTGACGTATGCGGATACCAATGAATTTTCCGGATTACTATTAGCCCCTATTCTACTCCCTGAACGAAGAGTTGATGAGTTTAGATTTTTATGTGAAAGAATGAACGAATAAATCTATTTAATATTACATTTTTTGAAAACAATCAATTCACTACATAATTGTGTCGCTTGTGTCCAATGGATTTTGGTTGAGAAACGAAGAGGCATGAGAAACGCAAATTATCTGTTATACTTACTATCCGACGCGATCAACGAAGAAAAATAATTCAACAGATTTTGATGTTTTACTTGTAATTATTTATTAATGTGTCTTGCATTTGGCAAAGAAATATATATGAATACATTTATTTTTATTTTTTAATGGCTATATACATTGGGAAATAAACTCTATTGTTTTCGTGATACAAATAAATTATCTACTCGGCGTTAGCCTTCTCCGTGATATAAAAGACTTTTACAGCGCAGCCGAGATCATTTTTGTGAACTTCAAATCCGACACCCGGTGGTAAAAAGTGGGTGAAGTCATCGATTAATTTAAGATGTTCTTGAAATAAGTGATAAGTCTGGATGATAACTCCTGAAGTATCCATGTCTCCAGAATGAAACGCGCTCATAATCCTTAAGAAATCGTAGTAAATCTGAGGCTGATACTGAAATTGATATTTAACTTTATCAAGATACGATCGGGCATCTTCAGCTCTGACCCTCGTGCCTGATGTTCTTGAACTTTGAAACTCCTGGAAAAAATTATTGGACTGAAACGCAACTTCTTCGTCCGAATTTGACATAACTTCTTCTTCTGAACTTGACACAACTTCTTCACCCAGACTTGACATAACATCTTCATCCGAACCTGACATAACTTCTTCATCCGAACCTGACATAATTTCTTCATCCGAAACTGACATAACTTCATCTGCACTTAACGTGGCACTGGATGACCTTTCTTCGTTTTCCACTGTAAAAGAAAATCAATATGGTCAGATCATACAAGAGAAAAAGATGTCGAGGGAAATTACTCGAGTTTTTTTAAAACATAATAAAAGCTGTTCATAATCCCACGGTTTTTTCACTGACTCGTACGCGCCATATCGTATCTGAAATGAAGGCGGGGCTGTGACGTTTTAGCTTGCTGAATAATATTAAAATCTGGCCCGTGACGTCATAGCCCCGCCTTCAGATCTCAATGCTACACTTAAAGAAATTTAAGGCTATTATACTTCCGCTTGGTCGTAACGCGAAATGTAACGCGGTGTGGTAGCGCTATAGCTCAAAATTTCGGTATCGTTTTAATCCGAACTGGGTGAATTTCGCGCCCAAAATAAGAACAAAACTCGGCCAACTAAGAAAGATAACGTGAAAATATGAACATTCACGCAGTTTAATCACACGGGGCATATTGCGCTTTAGATGTTTGGGTGCGAATCCTACCCAAAATTGAGCTGTATTAACACTAATACAGTGATTAAACCTCCCCGCACTACATAAGGGCTTTATACGACTTGAGTGAGAACTAAACACACCCAAATTTCTTTCAGTGTACGTGACATTTTGTCACTTTCTAATCTGGAAATCGAGTGTAACGTGTGTTTTTCACGATATTTTTAATGAACATAAGCCTAGTTCATTAAAATGCATGACATTCTATCGAGTAAATTACATTATGTACGTGGCATCGAGCAACGATACAATAGCAGAGGAAGAAGAAGAAGAAGAAGAAAAAGAAACAGATGACGCCGTAGCAATTGATAGGATACGGATGTCAAGCAGCACGAATGAATACACGTGCTCGACCCAATGTTAAAACTTTCTTTAAGGCTCCTCTTCTCTGTATAGAGCAACAAATACCGACATACCGATATTATTTTGTACCAATTTTTTTTATTCTTTAGGCAACCATTAAACTTGAAATTTGTTGGGAGTGAATATGAAACTTATAAAAATTTGCCTATGTCGTACCGGTACTTTCGAACAAACTTGATTTTCAATTATCCGCCTTTTGTAACCTAAAAAGTAACGTGTTTTCGAACAATTAGTTAAAACGATTTCATTGAACACTACATTGAAATCGTTTTAACTAATTGTTCGAAAACACGTTACTTTTTAGGTTACAAAAGGCGGATAATTAAAATCAAGTTTGTTCGAAAGTACCGGTCATGTAATCGAAAACTAACGACATAAGCACATTTTGATAAGTTTTATAATCACTCCCTTGGAAAATTCAAGTTTAATGGTTGCCAAGAGAATAAAAAAATGGGTAAAAAATAATTAAGTATTTGTTATCGACTGAGTGTGTACGTACAGAGAGCCCTCAATGCGCGCACCTATCCAAATAACTGATACGATTTTGGAGTGTCGAATTTTTTTATATGATAATTGTTAAGTAAATATTTTGAAGTATTGATTTATAACACTAATTGATGTACTTATTTCCGTTTTTGTCCGTGGATAGTTTTTCAAATACGAGTAATTTTTAAATTGTCTCTCTGACACGTGCACACACACCTACACACTTACTCGCGATTAGACAGACGTCAAGATTTATGCTGGTATATATTTTTCGAGTTGTATCATAAAAGTTGTTATAAATTTACACTTACTTCTTGTGAGGGCCAATTAAAGTCGATCGGATCACCGTTGGGTTAAATTTTAATTTCGAGGTTTATGAAGCTGAAATGACGAGCGGTGAAGCAAGCTCGAGTTGTACACAGTTGCGTGTTTCGATCACAAATGACAATGCAGGAGAAAAAACGTCCCGCAGTAGATCACGTCGACGTTTCGAGTAGTGCTACCATATGACTGCGCAAGCGTTATACAATTGGAAAGAATAGATACGTTTCACTTTCCAGGAAATAGTCGGCTTGATGCCCACGCTTACTCTAATGAAATTCAAAATTTCATGAAAAGTTTCATGAAAAACGTGTAAGGGGCCGCTGAATTCCCAAATTTATAAAAAAAAAATGTTTTCAATGTGAAACGTCAGTTCAAAAAACTTTTTTAATTTAATTGTTAATACTATACTTAACTACTTTGAATAGCTATGACAAATTTCATTTCATTTCATTTCATTTCATTTAGTAATTTTTCCAGAAAACAGGATCAAAGTTTTTGATTATAATAACAATAATCGAAAAAGCTTTACATTAAATATGAATCTAACGTCGTATTTATTATCAACAGCGAATCTACCACAAATATTAATTTTATAGGTAAACCATACTTCTGTTTATACAATTTATTTCACTTTGCCACTTGCAGATTTACAAATAAAGGTACTCGCCATCTAGTGGTGAGAGCAGAATTTTATTACTATCGATTTTTCATCAATATTTTGATTCATTTTTGCTTTAAAAAATGCTACCAATTCACAAACACAATACAATTGGCAAAGAGCTTCCTCCTACGCCAAATTAGTAATAAATTTTTGGCGTTCATTCAGACGCATTCTCCACAAAAACATAATTGGGTGACCTAAATGAAAAAAATTAAAAAAAAATTAAAAATACAATATTTTCCAATTCTATATAAAAAATAATTTGAAACTTATTAATCTATGAGTTCTTGACCACAATCTTACTCATTCGCATAATACACGTGAAAACCCCACATCCGTAATAAATGTATACTGAAAAATATCTTATGAGTATGTCACATTACACGAGTATGATCATAAAAATAATAAAAGTCAATTAAAGTATTTCCGCGTAATGTAATGATTTACTGTAGTATAGATATTCGGGAGAAATTCATATAGCCATGATCCAACAGACTCCATTAGACTGCATATGTAAATCTTAACCGACAATGTGTGATCATCAAACTCAGGTGGCATGGTAGCGTCGTTCATTACCGAGTGTTCTGAGCGATTTAAATAAATTTAGATAAAAAGGAGATCTTTATTAGAATTTACGAGCGTTCCGTGTGATCGGCTCGTTTGATCAGCTGCGGCCACATGGTCCCATCTTAGATATCTCAGTTAAAGTGTTTACTTGAGTTGATCTTTATTTCAGCGCATTGAAACTGTACAAAACTTTTGACCATATTTCACGCTCGAATTTTGAAAAAGAATCACACGCGAGTTTTATTGAGCTCGTTTCGTCACCAGCGCTAAGCGCGATTCAGCCACGAGATTCAGCTGAGACCTCGGAGACTGACTTAAGAGCATAGTTAATACTAGACAACTCGAGGGCGTTTCGCACTCGAGACTGAGCATGAATTGTGCTCGACTCAGAGCGCGAATGTATCTCTATATATTCGAGCGCGAAACACGGTCAAAAGTTTTTCCGTGTAGTCTTTAGTTTATGGCGACGCTAACGTTTCTTTGCCATCGGACTGAGTTTACAGGTCGGACACCATGCCTAGTATCTCTCACGGCTATATATTATATTTCTAAAATCAGAGCTTTATTGCAGTCTAATGGAGTCTGTTGGATCATGGCTATATGAATTTCTCCCGAATATCTATGCTACAGTAAATCGTTACGTAACGCGGAAATTCTTTAATTGACTTTTATTATTTTTATGATCATACTCGTGTAATGTGACAGTAGATCCAACTATACACGTTTGCTCGATCTCAGATTTTTTCAGTGCAGGTTATTGAAAATCATTAGGCGCGTATTTTTTTGTTTTTAAATTAATTAATCAATAATGAAGGTGCTACATTCAAAAAAGGCCTGGATATCATGCATTGTTTTGAAATGCAACATCTCATTGATTAATTGAAAACCAAAAGAATATATCAACAATTCAACAACAAAAGAACAAATTTTTATTTTACGTCTGAAATATTCATTAGTTATTTCAATTTTTTACAATTAAAAATGCGATAACTATTATTAGCTTCAATAATAAGCGCGTGTGTGTATGTCTCGTATTACAGGAAGTGTCGGAGGGGAAGTATTCCACAGGCTTGGTACACGCCAGCATACTCACGATGACGATGTTACAAGTGTTCTACTACTGCTCATTCGCTGAAACTCTGCGTGAACAGGTGTCAAACACTTGCCCACATTACGATACAACACGAGCTAATTTTAAACGATCGCACGTGGAATAATCGCCAGGATTCATTTTCTTTTTTTTTCGGTCTCGCATCCATAGGCAGAACTGCTCGCCGATTCGATTTACAGTTCGGATTGGGCCGATCTCGATGCGAAATTTCGACGGGATTTGCTGTTCTTCGTGACCAGGGCCCAGATACCAGTGGAATTTACGGGATTCAAGATCTTTCGAATCAATCATCGACGAATCACATCCGTATGATAAAAAAAAAACAAGGATATGTTCTTGTACAGGATATAACGATCTTATGTTGCAGATATTGAGAAAGTCCTACACGTTTTACATGGTACTGCAGACGAGTAAATGAAAGATTACGGAGAAGAAACAAAATTACGTGGCTTCAATCTAGATTATTTAGCTAATTTTTTAGAGATTCACGACAACCAAAAAAAATAAATTTCTATCGAGAAGTTGTTGTGGTTTTTTATTTTACCGAAGTGAATATAAATAATTTATTATAACTACATTATAATTTTGTTTGAGCTTGTGCCTTAATTATGCTGTACATTGAACTAAAATAAGCTCAAAACGAAAAAATTAAAATTCAAGATAATCATTGAAATAAATTGATAAAATTTTATTTTTTTATTGATATAAGGTTATTATTCGTACTGCCGAAATAAAAACACAATTTAAATCAAAGTTTTAACCATACGTCAATTGTAATATTTTTAAATTTATTACTTTTTTAATGACAGTCCAATCCAATGAAATTTGTGTGATCAAACTAGTATTTCCATAAAACAAATACATTAGAACTATCCAATTATTTAACCATTGTATTATTTATAATTCGTTGCTATTTGTGTCGAAATAAGCATGGCTAAAATTAATTAGTCATTTATTCATTTGTTTCAAATTTATAACCTCGTGGTAAAAATTGGTTGAAGCCAACGAATAATTCAGGATGTCCTTGGAATAATTGACGAACCCTGTGCATAACTTCTGGAGTATCTATTTGATGAGTCTTAAAGTTTATCATCAAGCTTATGAAATAATTGTAAACCTCAGGATCATTCTCAAATTGATATTTAACTTGATCAAGATACCATAGGGCATTTTCAATTTTGAGCCTTTCTGCTTCATTCATACTTGAAGTGCTATCGACTGACTTTTCTACCTCTTCTGCTGTAAAAAAAAACTGCAGTTAAGTAAGATCATATGAGTTGAAAAGGCATCGAGAAAAATAGCTCTAGTATTGTTAAAACATAATAAAAGCTGGACATAATTCCACGTTCTTTACACGGATTCGTACGCGACATATTATATCTATTGGAATTCGTAATGTAATCTTATATCGCTTGTACGGATCTCGGCATGATACATGACACTGTGTCTCTTTCTAATCTGTCGATACACGAGATACGTCGAAATCGAGTTACTTGGTATTATTATGCTTTTAAAATATCACGAGTTCCTCGGGAAAATCATTGGTGAGTTAAATTTTCGACTTAGACAAGATGCATGCATCTGACAATATGATACTAGATATTGCCATTACCCAATGAATTATATTTAAAATAACATTGAAACTTAATTTGCTCGTAATTATTTAACAACACGTTTCACGGTTTTCGAAGGAAACATCTCCAGTATAATTTTTTAAATTTGCGATCAAATTAGTTTTTTTACAATACCAATAACTTAGAATTACCCAGTATTAAACCATTGCATTTCTTACCTGGCGTTATTGTTGGTGGTGAAATAGACATGCTTAAAGAGACTTTTACAGCGCAGCCTTGATCATTTGTTTGTACTTCAATTCTGTCACGCGGTGCTAAAAATTGATTAAAGCCAACGATTAATTCAGGATGTCCTTGGAATAAGTGACCAATCCCGCATACAACTCCTAGAAGATCTATTTCTCCAGACTCAAAGTATTCCATCAAGTTTAAGAAATCTTTGTAAACCTTGGGCTCGTCGCGAAGTTTCGCTTTAACTCGAGAGGCATACGATAGCGCATCGTTAATGTCGAAACTTTCAAACTCCTGGACTAAATTACTGGACTGCGACACATTTGCTTCATCCGAACTTGATGTGACATTGGTTGACATTTCTACCTCGTTGACTGTAAAAGAAAATCTATATGGTCAGATCATACAAGAGGAAAACATGTCGAGGGAAATTACTCGAGTTTTTTTAAAACATAATAAAAGCTGTTCATAATCCCACGCTTTTTTCACTGAGTCGTGCGCGCCATATCGTATCTGAAGTGAAGGCGGGGCTATGACGTTTTAGCCTGCTCAATAATGTTAAAATCTGGCCCGTGACGTCATAGCTCCGCCTTCAGATCCCAGTACTATACGTATCTACTTTAACGTCTCTCGGTATGATACATGACATTCCGTCTCTTTCTAATCTGTCAATCGAATGTAACGTGTATTTTTAACGATATTTTTCATGAATATAAGCCTAGTTACGTTTATATGTGGAAAAGCGAATTGAAAAGAATTTCCGGTAAATAGTCAATGCAATGCATGTCATTATATCGAGTAAATTATATTATTTACGTGTCATCGAGCAGCAACACAATAGCAGAAGAAGAAGAAGAAGAAGAAGAAAAAGAAGCAGACGACGCCGTAGCAGCTTATCGTATTACGAACGTCACACGTTTTTCTCAATCTTGTAATGAATAATTGTTAAATGAATAGTTTTAAGTTGATTTATAACACTAGTTCGTGTACTAATATTCGTTTTTGCCCGTCGACACATTTTCAAATACCAGTTACTTTAAAATTTTTTCTCTGACACGTACACTCACACCCACGCACGTACTCGCGATCAGACAGACGTCAAGATTTTTTCTGGTACGTATTTATTGAGTTGTATCATAACAGTTATTATAAATGTGTACCCACTTTTTATTAATAAAAGCTGATTGGATCGCCGATGGATTGAAATTGAATTTACGCGATAAAACAGCCACGAGGCGTTGTACAAGATCGTGCGTTCGAATCTCGAATTAATGTCATATCAGTGCAGGTGAAAACCTGTCTCGCAGACGCAACACGCGGAGATACCGAGCGGTACTGCCATCTTACGAAGAGCACGAGAACTGCGCTGTACGGCGAGAAGCCGCAGCGAATAAATCTGTATTACCCCGTCGATACGAAAAAATACATCTAGACGTCATTATTCCGCACTTTCCCCGCCTCTCGAAATCAGATCTCGATATTGTATCTCTCAGCAGGATAAACATGGCCAAGCCAATGCGCCATGATTGCGATGGCGCAGCCCCTCGCCTAAAGATTGATAAATTAAAATATGGATGTATACGATTTTTGCTGGGATATTTTTCAATATGTAATATAACACAAATTGTATCATAAAATTATAGGGAAAAAATCGATTCGAACGAGTCGCAAGTGTGACCCGAATTTTCTTTTTTTTGTTGCTTGGTCAGGACGAATGGAAGTTGGATTTTCATTTTTCAAATATTTCTGTTTTTTTTAGGGTATTTTTAAAGTACGCTTTTTTTGGCGTACGTCGCGAACGATTATTTAATGATTAGCAGTGTCGTGCCGACACTGGCGACGCGAGCAATGCGAGTGTCGCTGGTCGGGGGGCGGTCATTGAAACATTCGTATAATATATAAATTTTTTGTTATATTTTGTTATGTATTCTTAACATTTTACGATTTTTTTTAATATTTTTTTCATATTTTAGAAAATTTCGAATGTACCCAATGAAAAAAATTAACTGATTTAGCAACGTGTCATTTAGACGTCATTACATTTAAACACATTTATTTTTATGCAATTAGATAATTTAATTCATTCAAATAAATATCTATGTAAATTAAATAATTATCTAACTGAAACAATTACGTATGTTTCTTTGATTCAAATAAATATTTAATGAGTCACCCGCAATTAAATTATTTCATTGAATGATCTAAAAATTCATTGATTCAACAAAAATTTTTTCTCAGTGGCATAAAGCATTATAAAAATTTTGCACAAAATCAAAAGTGTTATTAAATATTATTATTTAAGATTAGGCCAATATTGGAATACAACGGCTTATTTAATTCGTCACAGATCTCGAGTAACATCTTCGTCCAGCCATAATAGCCCATTACGTAAATCAATTGCAGAGACGTCAATCCCTCTGCATCAATTAAATTCGGATTACGCCTCTTTTCGACAGCGATTGGAACGCCATCCTGTTGTAATGGTACAAAGTAAAGTCCAATGGTGTGTTGCCCGACTTGTTCGCTTCATTTCTATCTCAATTTTTCCTCATTCACATGGATAACACAATGCTGCTCTGTAAAACAATCGAATTATGATCGGCACCGACTGAAATAAAGTCCTTTGAGAACGTTGAAATAAACTTGGGTAACATTAACTGGGTAATGGAACAAAAACTTTAATACAGGGAAAGTAGGAACCTGATGGTATGCGAGAGGGCACGCATAGGACCTAATTAATCCAACCAAAGTGTACATATTACCTTCATATAGTTGTCCCAGCCTATACTTTAATTTTTTTTTTTTTTATTATAACAATGATATTTTTGTGCTCAAATCATAATTTTTATAAAATACAAATAAATTAAAATTATTCAATACGTAATCTTTGCGTCAGTTTGTCGATTTGGTTAAGAAGGATATCAGATGTGACCTCATCTGGTGTTATCAATTTTTTGAAACTAACGATAAATTCGGGATCATCTTTGATTAAACGACAAATCCTCTCGATGCCTTCTCCATGATCCATGAGTCGATTCTTCATCTTCAGCATAATATCGTTGAAACGTATACGAGCCGCGGGGTCGCTGATTAATTTATTTCTAGCTTGTGCAAAAAACGCGATCGCGTGTTCAGACGCGAGATCTAGACACACCGGGGCAAATAATAATTGATCGACTCGTGACCCAGGATGATCAAATAACAATTCGCTTCTTACTTCGGTTTGATGATTTAAATAATCAATATGTAATTTGAAGCTAGCAATCAATTCGGGATGATCGAGGACAATGATCGGGATGGGCTCCGAATGGCAAGTATGTGATTAAATTCACGAAACAGCTCTTGCAATAAAGTGTTAATTTTCACATCAATAGTTGAGTCTTTAACTTTCATAATATTCGTTATTTCATATTATACGTTTTTGGTTTCAAATCAGAACTTGACTGTTCTGCTTTCATGATAACTACGCCAAAATTCTAAAAATTCTCTCATTCATACAGTAAAAATAGTGCATATTATATTTGCTTACGAGGTAATCGATATCAACTTTAATCTCTATTTAAATTTAATTATCGCTATAACAACACGATTTAACTTTTATCAGCACTCTAAAATTCATTTGAATTTCATAGTGTGTGCGGGCCCAAAAGCCAATGCGTGACATCGTATGCGCACTGCGCAACGCACGTGTTGGAGGCTGACTCATTCGAAAAATCTAATCTACTTTCTAAAATAAATGCTCAATCATTAGAAGTGTACATTACAAGCATCAGTCTATATAAGTTCGTGAAGCTGTTCACATCTTCGTTTCAAATTCTACCTGTTTCAAGTGTAGGTGCGTCATTAGTTTCGACCACGTGTTCAGTAGAAGAATCCAAATCTATCATGGCAGAAGATAATTTTAAAACTATTTTTTTCAACGAGAAAATCATAAGAGATATATTGAAAAAGTTTAGAAGTAAAACCTTTCAAATGGATTTTGAACAAATGAAGGAATTAACAGATCCGGTAAAACGTGATCCATCTACGTTTTTGAAAATCGCATTAGACAAGAAGCTTTTCAATGTATTTACATTTATGAAAGAGCACGCGGAGTTAAATATTCATAAAATATTTATTTATGGAAAGTCTGCAATTCATTATTTGGTCAATCTCCAACACGAAAGCGAATTGGTCAAATATCATGCTTACGATGACTCAGAGTCTAAGTCCCTCATTGCTTATTTTCTGAAAAATTCCGAGGAAAATCACTGCGACGATGATGGATACACCTATTTACATGGAGCCTGCTTCAGTGGCGATATCGAGGGGGTGAAACGATTCGTAAGCCAAGGCGTGGACGTCAATGTCGACTCGTACACGTGCTCGCCGCTGCACATCGCCTGCAAGTACCGCCGAGTGGATGTCGTGAAAGTCTTGTTGGAAAACGGCGCGGAACCAAATCAGCTGGACAAAAAAGATAAGTCGACTCCGCTTCATGCGTTGGCGCGACGTGTGTGTGACTGTGCCGAGTTCTGTACCGACAATAAGACGGACGACGAAAGAGAAAAGAGAAGACAGTCGAGGAGATCGTCGACTTACTCGTCGCTAAGGAGCAAATATCGAGACCGAAATGCTCGAGGTTTCACTCTCTGAATCGGCGGTGTCACTTTTGGACTACGAGCTGACAAAGTCGCTCTTGGAACGAGGCGCGAATCTGGATAGTTTGAGGGAGAATATTGCGTTTAGTACGTATTATACATCATCTGAATTGGAATTTTATCCCATTACTCTGTACATAGCCGAGATGATTCGGTTGTTGTCGTCGAATGGATTTTTCTGGAACGTTTACACTCGACTGAAGATTTTGAAGTTTTTTATGAAATATCGCGATTTAGATATCAAAAATTTGATTGTGGACTACGACATTACAACATATTATAACAGCAGACAAAATCTCATAGACATTGAGTATTATATGTCTAATTATAAAGCATTTGGCTTTTATTTGGATCAAGTAACTGCCGATTACTTACATGAAAAACGAGAAGAATCAAAATTAATAACATTTAATTTAGTGATGATGGCGGCTGCTGAGGCTTTTACTCGAAGCGTACCCAGCTACAGAGGAATCGAAGTGGAAAAAATGAAAGGTATTATGGTGAATAAAGACGTCTCGCTGTTGGAAATTTGCCGAATGAGTTATAGGGAAGCTTCATTCATTTTGAGCAAAATTAAAATTATCGTTTACCAGCACTAAAAGATTTCGAAAAGAACATTCAAAAAATAGTCAAAAAACACATAGCAAACGTTCTGTTGAGGCAACAATTCGAACTTTTGGCCGCTGATCTGTTCATGATGGATCATTGTAAACTGAAACTGCCGTATACTGCCTGCCGAATAATTGCGGGGCACATGCGAGACGAAGATTTGTTGCGCTTGTGTGAGCAGACAAAAGAAAGTGATTTAGAAGAAACGACACCTGCCAATGGAGTAAATGACTGTGTAAACGAAGATTAATTTTATTTCTACACAATGTACTCATATGTAAAAGTGCACTATTACATTTTTGGTAATAGCTGTGTAATAATATTTAATTATCGCTAAAAAATGTTTCAATTAACTTACATAGTACAATTTGTATTTATCATTTCACAGAATCAATATTAGTATATCTCTGACATAAGAAAATATGATTGAAATCATATGTTTCGTGTCATTGCGCTTAAGATAAGTATTTTTCATGTAAATAGCCGTAAGAAATTTTTAAATAAAAAGAAAAAAAATTAAATTTTCAAAGTGTTATTATAATTCTTATTTATAAACTCATCAACGTCCAAAGTGATGACATTTTTTATTGGCGATCGATGTGATTTTGTTTAGAATCCGAAGAAATTAAGAATTAATGCTTCGTAAAAAATTTGGGCGAAAAATCAACTTTAACAACAATTTTTTCGAAGTGTTGCGATGAAGAATCCAAGATATAAATATGATCAAAGGTGACAATGGTGGGTGCAATAAAATGTAAAATTGCTAACGATTTCGAACAACCAATGCCTTATAAAATACACCATAAATAATGTTTTTTTACACTGTTTTACATTTTCTTACATATGCTATCTGCATGTGATCGCATCTACCGTAGCAAATAATTTTCGTGAAAAATAATTTTACAGAATTTTATGTTGTACTATTTTATGTGTATTATTGTTTACTTTCTCCATGTAACTTTAATGAACTTGAATTCATATTGGTTTTCATCTCTTTAATTATCGGTAAACAAACGTAACAAACTGTAATAAAAAGTAATAAAGTGTAGAAATACGTATCACATGTCGGAAATCGTTAGTAATCTTACATTTTTTTACACTGTTTTACTTTTTATTACAGTTCGCGACCTTATTATGTACTTTACTTTTATTATTATTTATTATTTTATTTTATTTATTATTTATTTCACTTTATCACTTGCAGATTTACTAATCAAAGTACTCGCAATCTATTAATGAAAGTTGTCTTTTATTATCATCATTGAATTTTCATCTTTTTTTTGGTTCATTATTGCTTTATAATTAATAACATACAATTACATTTTCATAAAATTCTTGTGCAGTTTATGTCAAAAATAATAATAATAAAAATTTTATTTATTTATTCAATTTCAAAAACTATTTGAGAGTAACTTGAAAATATTCGTTACGTCCGTAACGTGGATTTGTGAAAATTATTAAGCACGTATTTTTTTAGTTTTTCAAGTAATTAATTGATAATGGAGGTGATCCATTCAAAAAAGGCGTAGATATCGTGCATTGTTTTTAAGGACGTTGGGAACACAACCGAGTTCAAATTAGCAACTATCAATAAACTGCGGAAGGTAGATACATGATTTGACTAGGTGGGTCGGTGTGGTATCATAGGCTCAAAGCCAATACGCATGCTATCACGCGTATTTTTGTCTACTGCTAACCTCTCGAGTTTGATTGCATGTATAGCAAACACAAAATTTTTTTATTTTTATAAAATTACTTTGAAATATGCTCGTGCATATAGTACAATGTAATCGATATCATTTGAAAGATAATAATTTCATCTTTTATTATACGAAATTTGGTCACGATCTCCCATTTTGACTTAAAGTTACACTTAAAATTGTGTGAGAAATCTGCGCTTTCCTATGATTTCCATGTTAAAAAGTGTACTTTTGAAATTAAATTATACAAAAATTCATTCGACAATCGATGCTAAAATTTCGGGAGAACATTATGAGTGTTATCAACTATCAAATTCCGAAGTTTCAACTTCGTGGCCCGACTTGATCCAAAGGTCCCCAACGTCCTTAAATGCAACATCTCATTGATTAATTGAAAACCAAAAGAATATATCAACAATTCAACAACAAAAGAACAAATTTTTATATTCCGTCTGAAATATTCATTAGTTATTTCAATTTTTTACAATTAAAAATGCGATTACTATTATTAGCTTCAATAATAAGCTCGTGTGTGCATATCTCGTATTGCAGAAAATGTCGGAGGGGAAGTATTCCACAGGCTTGGTACACGCCAGCATACTCACGATGACGATGTTACAAGTGTTCTACTACTGCTCATTCGCTGAAACTCTGCGTGAACAGGTGTCAAACACTTGCCCACATTACGATACAACACGAGCTAATTTTAAACGATCGCACGTGGAATAATCGCCAGGATTCATTTTCTTTTTTTTTTTCGGTCTCGCATCCATAGGCAGAACTGCTCGCCGATTCGATTTACAATACGGCTATTGGGCCGATCTCATTCTTGAATCAATCATTGACGAATCGCTTCCTTATGATAAAGATGAATTAAACAAAAATTAAATGACCGTCATAGCGTTATGTTCTTGTACAGGATATAAAGATCTCATTTAGCAGATTTTGAAAAAATCCTACACGTTCTACACATGGTACTGCGGACGAGCGAATGAAGGAGTCCGGAGAAGAAGTAGAAGAAAAAAATTATGTACCCACATTTTAGCACACACACACACACATTCAAAGACATTCCCATAAACGCGTATATAAAAGATCTGCAGTCGGAGTCAAGAGAGATAAAGAGTTCGTGCACTTTCTTCGTCGCGTACACACAGACACAGGCACATACACGTGCATTCGCTATATGGACTTTTAAGGTCAAGAGAAAGTTCGTATATATACACACGCGCTCGTAAATGCCTATGCGTCTGTACGGTTGTGTATATAGATATGACTTGTCTAGCAACTTTTATGATTTTCTCATATTATATCTCTCTCTCTCTTTCATTTCCATTATATTTTTCGCAATGCACGCATCGATAAATCTCATTTCCACGCGCGTAGGTATACGTATATACGCCTCGCAGCTTCGCGACTCTTCTCATCCTATATCTCGTTGGGATTGGAAATTTTCAAATGATTCTGCGTCGTCGTCGCCTCGAGTTCACCCTCGGGCTTTGATCTGCGCGCACCACTAAACTTGTCCTTGCGTGCGCAATCTGCACCTACATCGCGCGGCCGGCGTTGTGCAATCGGTGAAAGTATATGTACTATTGTAAAAATTCCAAGTTCTCGAGAAAAAAAAACTTCGCACCCCGTGTAAACTTTTTTTTTCCGTTATTACATTATACGTACAGTATCGCATGAGAGAATTCAAAAAAGCACATCCACTGCAGCTTGCGATCGCACATACTTTTCTCTCTTCTTCTTATTCGCCGATTTTATATTAAAAATAATAAGCGGAAGAAGATTTGCCAATGATGTCTTTCGCCTAAATTTCATCAATCTCCAACCGCAGCAGCAGCAGCAGCACACATAATAGAGAAAGTCCACATCCTTTTTTAGCGCGGCCGAGGAAGGTCAGCATCGAGCGAAAGAAAGCGAAATTCGAACGGCTTGTGTGTATATGTGTGTGTGGTGGCGGGCCTCGCGCGCCCAAGCTTGATAAATAACATTACGTATACGCACGCACACACACACATAATAAAATATTTGGCTTTCGTTTTCGCTCGATCCGCACCGCGTGCGCGTGTATACGTGTATATATGCAAGAAAAGGAAAATTGGCTCGCGGTTGAATAATCGCTTAGAGAGTCGCTCCAATTGCGTAATATGAGAACGGGATCGTCGTTGTTACGCGTGCATTATATTAAATACCCGCGCGATGCGTAAGGAGAAAAAAAAAATTATAATTTTCTTTTCTGATCGCTGTAATAATTAGGCGTAGCAAATGGGGCATTTCACTCGGAGCTGCAACGAGTAAACTACGATAGAGAAAGACTGCGCTAGACCAAATTGCACAATTTTTACACGAACAATGTGAAGAGACCCACATACGAACACGAGCGAGGGAGGAAATGTATAACGTGTATGCGCGCGTGAAATTTTAATTAATCGCCGAGCTTGATGCACCGCGCCGATTATGTCGTACACATTGTTGTAATGTCCGCGCAGCGAAGGGAATATATAATATAATTACATAAAAGGCCGTGTGTGTGTGTGCGCGCGAGCGAAGATCGTACGCAATTTTCCGAGTAATCATACGGGGATTAATTAATCCTCTGCAGCCGATACTTATGACGATTTTTTTTCTCTCTCTTTGCAGTGCACTATCCGAGCACGTGTGTTAGTGTGTGTAAATCAGGACAAGGGCGTAGCGGTGCAGCGAACTCTGGGTCGCGTTAATACACATCGGCGCGAATAATTGTCGCAATGATCTCTCTCCAGGCTGCTGCTGCTGCTGCTCTTCCACGAGTCCGAGTGCATCGAAGCGATATAATACTTATACACCTGGCAATTACACATCCCATGCGTCTCTCCGTTTGTAATAATCGTATGCATTATAATATTACGTATTTCAACTCTTTTTTTTCTTTTTTTAGATTTATCGAACAAAAAAATGTATAATAAAGTCATAACAACAAAAGTTACTCGCGCATATCGCGCACACGAGCATATAGCACGTTTATATAGCTATATATTATATTATATTGTATACACACTCCCTCCCCACCATGGCTTCGTCGCTTTTACGCCTCGCGGATAGTAGGATATAGCGTTTTAGGAGCTGCTGACTCGCGGACGACGAGACGCACAAGCTCAGCCACTTTGCGGGACTTTGCAGTGCTGTGTGTGTGTGCCGTTGAGGTTTTCTGCGCGCTCTGTGTGCTGCTGCTGCTGCTCGCCGCAGTCTCCGCCGTAGTCAGTCAGTCAGCATCCCGGCGTCGTAGCGTTTGTACCGCCGCTTCGGCTTACCTCGGGGGATAGTTAAAGTGAGTTCGGTGTTTGTACAATACACGTTATTTTAATTATTTTCATTGTCGTGTCGCCTTTTTTGCACTCGTTGTTATAAACCTCGAGTATACGATCACAGGTGCGTGTCTTTTTTTTTTTTTTTTGGGTACATAACGATCGATTGTGTTTCGTCTGTTTATTTTCCTTTTCGATCGACCCAAGGAATAAAGTGTCGTATCGGAGCACACGTTCAATCGAGTGAAAAGTGTGTTGTGTGCTCTTTTGTCAAAAAATATACGATTACGTTGGCAATTAAATTACGCGGAAAAACCAAAACTAGCAGTCATTCGTCGCGACAGCGGACAATGTATAATATACGGATAAACAAAAAAAAATCGGCTAAGCGCTAAAAATATCCATGCACGCGCGAAAGCTTCGGACGTCGGCGCGGCGCCGAGCGCGCGACCGACTCTTGTGTCAATATTCGCGCGCATCCAAAGTATCCACTCCTTTTTTTTTTTCACCAGAAAAAAATGATCGCTCGTGTGAGTTTACGAGCGCGCGAGTCATATGTAACGTCGCGGCAGCAGTAACAAAAAAAAAAAAAGAAGAATAAACATCCGCTCGTGCAAACCTCGTTCTTTTTTTTTTTTTTTTTGTCTCCCGACGAAGTCACCGAAAAACCAGTTCTGCTCTTTAAAAGATATGTATATATATAAACGACGATTACGACTCGCATAGACGAAAGAAAGTTTTCGATCTCGATCTCGCAATTCAGCTTCCGATCGGAATAATGTCCAAAAACGATCGTTATGGTGCGTGTAGAGTAGTTCGACTGGTATCTCTGTCTCGGCTCTGACGTAACACCCTCTCGATACGTTAAAACGACGTATATATGTGCGTGCATGTGTGTGTGTGTATGCGTGTAATATGCGTTCCTCCCCGTATCGAGAACGCGGAGAAGTGAAAGTTTGAGCGGTAGTAAGCGGCGCAGCGGTAGCGATCGTGTGCACGAGGCCGAGTTATGAAAAAAAAAGTATTTAAGGTTTTTCCTATGCGCGCGCGTGTGTGTACATAATGCAAGTTATCGACAGCGAGCGATGTAATTACTTCTTCTTTTTTTTTTTCGATAGATCAATACGACTGCGCCCACGAGAGAAAGAAAGATTAGCGTGGTCGGTTTCCCATTGTCCTGTAAGAAAAAAAATTGTGGATGATGATGAGGATTTGTACGACGGTAGTCGAGAGAAAAAAAATTCGCGCGACTCGCAGACAACGTTTCTCTAGATATGCTATTACTACTTTCACCCGCGTGCGTGTTACATTACACGTCGCGTCTGGATCGAGCGTCTCTTTTGTGCACACATAGACGTGTTTCGCGCGATCAGCACATCGGATCGTATGTACCTTACTACGTTACGATTCGCCGATCTCGATTTTTGCACTCGCACACACTGACACCTGCTCTTTTCTCTCTCTCTCTCTCTCTCTCTCTTTCGTCGGAATAGAAAGCCTAAAAGCATAATACGAAAAAAATTTTGCAATAATCATCGCGCGCGCGCGCCCAAAAAAGAAAGAAAAGAAATGTATATATACGCAGTAGGCGATATTCGCGTAACGCAACAGCGCGCGATACGTTTTCGATACTTTCCTTCGTTATAAGGCACGTACGTACATATATCAATAATTTACATTCACGTAATATAACGTATTTATCGATATTCGCGCACGGGCGCGTGTCAAAATATTATACTTCATTTTTTCGGATGATTAGCCGTGCGCGCAAGAGAAAGAGCCGAAGCCGCGATCGTAAATATAAATTTCTTTCTATATCTCGCGCGTAACGAAAAAATCATGTTTTTATATATATTATACCGTTGGTCAACTCGAGTGGTATTTTTTTTTTTTCGACGTTTCGCAATGTATCGCGAACCTTATAAATGTATACGCAATTACACATCATCTGCACTTGTCTCAAAGAGCTGCTGCTATACACACACACTATACAATATAGTTCGTTTACCTCGGGTTCGTCTAGTCATCGGCGCGATCTTCGCGCGCAAGGTCAAGTGGCCTTTCTCGCAGCTAAGCGCCTAACGCTTCTCTTTTTTTTCTTCTCTCAATCTCTATCACCTGTGCGCGTATATAAGCGCGACACGATTTCCACACACACACACACATGCGTCCGAGGATTACGTAAGCGCGAGTAAATGCCATACAAATGAAAATAACGACGACGATAATGACGATGATAAAAAATCGATGCGTTTCATTTTATTTTATTTTAATTTTTTTTTTATTTTCAATCGTAAAAAGTAACAAAGACGAGTCGGTGGCGCGACCTTTGAACGAACGAGCGAGAAATAGCAGTCCGCGTACATCCGATGCATAATACATTTCGATGATTTTGACTGATTATCTCGTCTTAGTCTCGCATGCGTAATCGTCGCTTTGTTATTCAAATATACATAATACATATCTCGCGTGCATAATCCTCTTTTTGCAAAGCTCGTAATACATGAGCTATTTTAACGATCCGAATGACATTTCCACGTCCTTATTGCAGGATATACAAAAAAAAAAACTGAACAAAGACATCGTCGTCATCATGGGCGGTCAACAGCAGGAGAGCAGCGGCAGTCGTCAGCAGCAGCTTCGATCCAGCGAGGTCTACCAGTGCGGCCTGAGCTCGCAAGCTCAGGCGGTGGCGAAGCAGCAGCTGCGCGAGGACGAGGCGACGCGCAAGCACGCCTTGGAGCAGTTCCGCGAGTGGATACGCAAGCATCCGCGCATCAAGCGCTGCCGCACCGACGCCGTGTTCCTGCTGCGCTTTCTGCGCACCAAGAAGTTCAGCCTGCCCCAGGCCCAGCAGATGCTCGAGCGCTACCTGACCATCAGACAGACCTATCCGGACTGGTTTCAGAATCTCGACATCGAGGACCCGAGCATCGAGGCGATCATCGACGCCGGCTACCTCGTGCCGCTGCTGCGCCGCGACGAGCAGGGCCGCCGCGTCATACTCAGCCAAGCCGGACGCTTCGACCCGTACAGGTTCACCTCGGCCCAGATGGTGCGCGTGCACAGTCTCGTGGTGGAGGCCCTGATGGACGAGGAGGACAGCCAGGTGCACGGCTACGCCTACCTGAACGACGAGTCGGGCCTGACGATGGGCCACCTGTCGGCCTGGTCGGTGAGCGACATACGCAACATGCTCACCTGCATACAGAACAGCACGCCGATGCGGCACAAGGAGACCCACCTGCTGAGCGTGCCCGGCTGCGCCAACAAGATCATCGAGTTCGCCCTGGGCATGCTGAACGACAAGCTGAGGTCGCGGGTGCTGCTGCACAAGAACGTGAAGGAGCTGCAGAAGAGGATAGACCCGAAGATACTGCCCAAGGAGTACGGCGGCGAGGTGCCGTTGGACGACATGATCGGTAAGGTTTTACTGCAGTTTATCATTACTTTTTATGTATAAAATTTACGTTGAAATGCAATCATAAGCAAAAAAAAAAAAAAAAAAATTCTGTACTTATAAGATCGATCGAAAATTTTTAAGAAAATTCAATCATCGTTAAAACCATATTGACCGCTAGATGGCGAGCATCTTTATATCCGTAAATCTGCAAACGGCAAAGTCAAACTAATTGTACAAGTCCAACGCTTAAAAGAAATAAGAAATATTACTTAACTTTTTTTTGTGAAAGGTCATTTCTAATTGTAAGCGTAAATTATAATATATCGTTGAATTCAATTCAATCAATTGAATTCAAAATTACAAAGTGGTACTATATATTAATCTACTTTCAAGTAAAAGAACATAACAGTTGACGCGATCTGGATAAACTTGAAGAGGAAAAAAACTTCCTTCGCTTTCGCATTAATTTTGTTAGAAATATTTTTAAAATTATTCGGGATGAGACTAATTTTCTTCTCTCTTTTTTTTCTTGCGTGCAGCCGAGTTCAAGAGGAGCTTGCGAGCCAAGAGGGACGAGATCAAAGCGCTGGACGACATGCGCATCGAGATTCTGCCCAAAGACAAATGCCAGTCCGCTGACAGTAGTAGTCTCGGCGGTCTGTCCGGCTCGTTCCGCAAACTGGAGGTCGATTGAGCCATACGATACCATATATAAATATTTATACACGAAGAGATAATTTTTGTTAATAATTTTTAAGCATATTTTAATTGTATTTGAAGTTATTGCGATCAGTCTGTGCGTGGAGGGGGACTTAATTTCATTATCTATTTCTATTCTAAGTTGCGACGATTGTATCGTTTTAATTTTAATGTTGATTATGAATAATTAATGTATAGATTAGTGAAGAAAACAACAATAGCAGCAGCAACTAACGCAAACACGTATATGTGTCTGTGTTAAACGGGTGGTTTACAGTTACCTCATCATAAACAAAAATACAACTGCAACATTTTTTTATCCGATCGTAATTGTGATCTCACGACTACGAGTGCTCGTGTCTCCTCGGATGCGAGTGATAATTCATGGCTGTATCATATTATTATTTATTATTATAATTAAAAGTAACACTTAAGCATAATTCATGTAAAAAAAATAGCAGCATATCGAAACATTCCACGAATTAAATATAGCTTTTGAGCCAGATGCTTGATCGGCTCTTGGAAGATATATGGTTGTCTTGCTTTTTATTACGCCTGTTTGTCAATTTATAAAAACTGTAATTTTGTCATCGATTTGTAATGCGATTTTCAAAAAAGATAAAGGCTTTTAATTTGAGCACTAATTCATCATTAGATTAGCGATCGTCAAAGTAGACTTTAATTTCTTTCAAAAAAAGAAAGAAAAAATCTTACTGAGTCATGTGCCAGTCGAGTAACGTAAGTAAAGTTTTCAGAAAAGGGTACAAATGATTGAATTTATTACCAAGTTTAATCGATCTTCGAATTATTACTTACTATTTTCCTGTTTTCTTGTTTGAAATTGATCCAATATTGTATTATAAAATTCACTGCAATATTAAGTCTTACTCAAAAATCAAAATGAAATTTTAAAAATTCGAATACAATAACTTTCATCTTGAAATAATATCTGCAGTCAATGTCTTTGCATTAATAACTATACGATATTTTTCGCATCGAAGAGGCTCGTAGACACTCCTTTCAGAGCTTTTATATATCAATGATTGATGTTACTAAATCATCGCGTGCGCGGAAATCAGTTGCGGGATCGGCATTCGAAGGTTAAGAATAATTCTAGTTTCGAAGCGAGAATGTTTTACTGACATATTTATTAAGAACACCGCTTGAAGAAAAGCTTCAACTAATAAATGTAGGACAATTAGAAAAGCAAGTTGAAGACGATTCATATAATTCATGGGTCTGTATCAATACGTATAAAAGATGAGAAAAAGGGTTTGTTTAGTAACAACAAATTATATTAGAGTTTGATATACTTTATTGTTTGTTTACAAAATCGAAGGATATTCAAGTGAAAAATGTAATTAATTTCGTAGAGTGAATACAAAATTCTTCATGCATTCCTCATGCATTCTTCCGGACAAGTTTCATACTTCTAAGGTTTTCTCCTATCATGCACTGCATTTACGTGACTTTTCAGTACACTCTGGTATCCAAATGATTTCCGACAAATTCCACATTCGAAGGGTTTGCTCCGATCATGTATTGCATTTACGTGTTTATTGAGCTTACTTTTCTCTCCAAATGATTTGTGACAAATCTCACACTCAAAGGGTTTGCTACGATCATGTACTGCATTGACGTGCCTTTTGAGTTTACTCTGGCATCCAAATGATTTCCGACAAATTCCACATTCAAAGGGTTTGCTAAGATCGTGAACTGCACTTATGTGATAATTGAGATTTCCTCGTTGTCCAAATGATTTGTGACAAATCTCACACTCAAAGGGTTTGCTACAATCATGTACTACATTGACGTGCCTTTTGAGTTTACTCTGGCATCCAAATGATTTCCGACAAATTCCACATTCAAAGGGTTTGCTAAGATCGTGAACTGCACTTATGAGATAATAAAGATTTCCTCGTTGTCCAAATGATTTGTGACAAATTTCACATTTATATGGTCTAATGCTCTCAAGTATAGTATTAATATGTGTTTTTAGATACGCTTTTCCTTTATGAGTTTTTGGACACAAATAACGCATGCGAGATAATTTCAACTCCTTCGATTGGACACGTTTCAATCGACAATTGAGTGGAAATTGACAGTGATTATCGTAGTCAAATTCCTTTTTTATCAAAACTATCAGATATTTATCCTTCGAGTAATTGGTTGGATTCCCTTTTTCTTTTTTCACAGTAGATAAACAATTTTGGTGCTCAGTTTTGCAGATGGTCGTCGATAAAGACTTCAGTTCAGGTGTTTCGTACTTACACTCGAAATCTATGAATATTTTTTCGTCTAAGTTTTCTTGTGACGTCATAACTTTACTCATGCGATTTGCCTGAAATTAAAATTAAGTAATGGTTTTTGATAAAGAAAAATAGAACATGATTCAAATTATTCAACTCACTATTGATTCATTCAATTGAGATGTATCAATGTTTTTGACTTCTCAAACGTCCACGGAATCAAAATCACAATCGTCGCATGCATCTGACCAAGTAACGTTTGGCTCTATCTTCACTCTGAGGAATGATACAATTCGATGAAGCGATCGCTTAATAAAATATTATGGCAAACAAAATGATAGTTATACTTATCTGTGTCTTCTCTACTTTCCATAACTCGCTCAATTATACGTAATCGCTGTAATGTTTCATGTTATATATTGAGAAAATATTTAAGGTTATATTCCTCGTGTGGCCAACACTGAACCTCGAATTGGCACCAATTTGTAAACACTGGCTTACTGCAGGAATTTAGCTCCTCGCTAGGGAGTGAATGAATGCACTACTCGTATGTCAGTGAGGTAATGCGACCCGTGGCGGGTTTTGGAGTTTGTCGGAGCAGACATTTTTTGAATGAATTTGAAAATTTTATATTGTAATATTCAAATATATTTTATTAGGATTTATTGAATCGATATTACAAGAAATATTTTTGAAGTGCTCAGTTTTGTGAAGTCAAAAAACTTATCGAAGAGAACGTCGCCAAGTTAGAATTTTAAACTGGTTCAAATATTGTAAAGACAATGTGTAAACAGATAGCTCCATAAATTTCAAGTAAACAATATGATTATAGATGATTTTTACGTTGTTCCTCAAATACATTGCATAGAAACTTTCAAAGTTGTTCCCGAGAAACTTAACTGGAAGATCATCGCAAGAAGTTACTATTTCTTGAGACAAATTTATTTTTTCTCGTTCCATAAAGAAAACACAAAAAGGAAACTCACCAAACAAATTTTATTTAACTATAATTGTAAATGTGCTGGAATTCACCAGCTAATCAGTTTAGGCAAAAAATAAATGAAACACAAGTTCTTGTGTATGTTTTTAACAAGTATGGAACTTGTTGGTCGTCAATTTTTTATTTTTAACACATTTACAATTATTGTAATTAAAAAGACAACATCGGGAACACGATGAAACATCAATTTAAATGTTACTTAACTATTATTTTTCACCCGAATCTATTAATCTACTATTAGTTTGCCTTTGCCACTTGCAGATTTACATATTTAAAGGTACTCGCCATCTAGCGGTCAATGCTCGCATTAAAGATGATTGACTTTTCGTTCAATTTTGATAAGTATAGAACATGAATACAAAATTGATTTTTTTTTCATTTATCTTTGCATTAAAAACCTGATTGCATTAAAAAATATGATTGAATTTTCACGTAAATTTCATGCAGTTTCTATAAAAAAAAAATTTCAAACCAGTACTGAAACATTCATTCTGAACGAAAATCAAATCTGCCTTAAATTCAAGTTTTTTTTAACAATGAATAAATCGCAAGTGAACCTACCGATCATTTCATTATCGATAGATTAATTATAAATTTTCAATTTAGGCTATTAAAAAGGGGTTTTGCTGAGAGCACATTGCATTCTGAGTCTATGCTCATACTACACTCTGCTTATACGTTACTTATACATATCACAACATACATTCAGACATTTGTTGGTAATTCAATGTAGTTTCCAAATAAGTGAACCAAACAGTGACACGATCTCTTATCACCTTCACATTAACTTTGGATCGTAGTCGCCAAGCAAGTATGATATAAATCCTCGTTCGTGAATGATTCATCGACGATCATGCCGCAGCACTCGAGCGGCAGCCGAGAGCGCGTCAGCTCCATGAAGCACTCGATCGCCCAGGCCCGGAAAAATCCTCTCGATAGTTTCTCGCACAGGTGCAAAAAGCTACGATTTTTAAGCTTGCGATCCATGTGCCACATATCGTTTCCGCGCGCGAACTCGAAGCAGTGCTTGGCCGTGACTCGTCTCGAACAGTCTGCATCCGGCGATAAATTTCATGATCGTCAGGGCGTCGCTTCGCTGCGAATCCTTTTGCCTCGAGACTCTCGACGATCGTCAGAGCGCTCGACGCCAGCTCCATTTTCAAACGACTCCTGTAACGACAGCTCGTACACTTCGAGTCGAAAAATTTGCCGAAGTAATTCTCGTTGGGAAAAACGAAGCTGGCGAGATCGACCCCGTTACTCAACAGAGTATCGAGGGTACTCGGCATGAGATTGGCAACGGCCAATTGAAGCGGCGTCCGCCCCTCGCTGTCCCGGGCGTCGACGTGCAGAGCGGTCGATCTTGCCTCGTTGGCCACACTCGGATCCACGCCTCTTCTCAACAGGAATTCGACCATCCTTCTGGATCAGTGGCACAGAGCGAGATGCAACGGTGTGTTGCCCTTTTTGATAGCGTCGTTGGCCTCGAAGAGCCATTTCGGCAACTTGTTGCTGTTATTGCGTTGCAAATTGCCGCACACGATGTGCAGAGCGGAAACAATTTTATAATTGATTGACAATAATTTTGTTGGTAACTTTTAAGACTTTTCCGAATCATATTTGCTTGGCGGCTACAGCCAAAAGTTAATATGAAGGTGATAATCGAATCTGATGTTATCAGATGTTACGAATTCACTAGATCGTTGAAATAATTATGTGTTTAAGAAAAATAGCCTTAAAGCTTCATTTCATTACAGTTTTTTCTTTTCATCATAAGATGTTTCACGTCTTGTAGCTTTTTGTTATTATAGATGCTGAATCTTTTTGGAAATATATTGTAACAACAAAATTAAAAATTAGATTTTTGTTGGAAAATTTTGGTTGCGAATTGGAGCTGCAGGTAGTATAAGAAACGACCGAAGGTAGTTGTGTCGATAATATAACCAAAAAATATATAAATTACGTAAATTACGTTTGGCAATTGAAACAACTTTTATCTTCTAAAATTATTTTCTGTTACACTAATACTAAATATATTAAGATATTTCTTTTCAATATAGTCATTACAACTTAATTATTGCAGTGAATAAAAACTGATTTCGAGACATTTGAAGGATATTTTGGAGGCAAAACTTACAAAATTCAATTGAATTTAATCCAGAAAAAGCTCAAACTCGAATGAAGAGCAATATTTGTACTGCATCAGCATCTAAAAGATTGATTGCGTGAAAAATAATTTGCATTCGACGACGTCTTATCAGTCGCAATAAACTCGAACAAATTTATAAATTATTATTACGGAAGTCCACTATTCGGAATTAACAAACATTGTGTTTACAAATATGTAGATCGACACTATATAATTCACGATGACGGCGAACATCTCCATGTTGACAATTATATTTGGCGTAAACTTTACTTTTAAGCTGAGCATACATCGTGCATTCATAATTTCCAGATCTTTCAAATACTTTGGATTTGACCTATGCTCGATGTAATTATCCAAAAACTATTCCATTGCCGACTTGAGATGACAAGTCTTGCAATAAATCACCGATGAAACACGCCAAAAAAAGGGTAATCGAACATACGACGATCGTTACTATATTTTTTATAGCCAGAGCTCCATGAGTCTTCCAACTAATCTGAAAATATTTATTTCTGGTTAAAAGAGCGTATTCAAAAAAAGTTATGAAATTATTAATTCATAATTTTGCCCATTCTGATTTAAATCGTTACCTCTTTCATAGAAATCGTTCCAAAGATCAAAAAATGCGCCGTAAGAACAATTAATTACGAAGAAAGTATAGCGCACGACCTTGCACGCCTCTTTGCCATACGCCAAAGCTCTATTGTGCCGTCGAATTATGGCGTGTAAGGTAGCTCGATCCTTGCCCCGCAGATCGTGGGCTGCAGCCTGAACCATTTCGAACTCCTTGCAGATTTGACACAAAAAGGTACACAGATAAAAATCAAAAGACAGCCAAGCCGGTAAGACGAAGACGCTTGCTATGATCTGCAAGATGAGCATTGCTACAAACCTATGACAGAAGGTTCATCACATTTACCCAAGGTATCGATCGATAGATTTTTATTTAGAATTTTTTTCTAAAAATATTTTTTTTTTAGATAAATTTTTAGCAGATTTTATAAAAGATAATATTGCTTACATGCAAGCAAAGGCTATTCTTAATTAATTACAATGATATTTATTCAAAAAAGCTTTTGAAAATCTATTCTTACGCCCTATACTTAGTAGAAAAGCTCAAAATTGTACGCTTAGCTTTTATTGATTGAAAGTGTTACTTTTTAAAAAAAATTTATGGCCATAATACTCCACGTTTGTTGTACCATTTATTGACCATTTTTTTGAGTATATGAAATTTTTGCAGAGAACCACTTTTTATACTTTCTAGATAAAATATTTGATAAAATATTTGAGACTGTCACGGTGTTCGCGTGCCGTTTCCCGAATTGGCACTTTTTGCGGTGGCGAGCTCGGGTGACGAGCTTGCGCAGGTAGGAAGTCGATCGCTGTGCGGTCAGTACACGAAGGTAGACTTTAGCACTAACAACTACCAATAATACGAAGTTGACGATCTACTTATAGGTGTAATTATTTCACCTCTCCTCCTCTCATCCCGTTAACTCTAAGCTAGCGACGACGGACGGAACCCTAATTACGACCCCCGTAACAAGACAATGACTTTCGCTCTTTGACTTATGCAATTATTTTGGCTCTCTCACTTACAGATTTATAGGTAATGGTACTCGCCATCTAGTAGTGAATGCTAGAAGTGGTTTTATTGCATTTGAAGTGCTTGAGAACTGGTCTGCATTTTTCGAAACAATTGAATAATAGTTTTCAGATCATTTAAAACGTACGTAATTATTATCTTGCTATTCTATTAGAAAATTTAACAAAAGCAAGCCAATGAGAGGAAATGTATTTTAAAACATTTCAAATGGTAATTTTTAGTCATTATGTATCTTATATTGATGTATCTTTTGATACATCGAATTTGTTAATAATTAGCAAAAATAATATTTTTCCTTAAAATAGCAATTCTTTTAAGTTTCTTTTTCTCAAAAGAAATGTTACCATCTGAAAAAATGTAAAATAATTAATATTTCAATCAAAAATAGTTTTACTATACAATAGTGATTATTGAATTATTAGGTGGAAATCTTACTTTGTGTCAAGATGTTCTGTCTTATAACCAGGAAGTGGCAGCTTCTTGAAAAATATGGGAGGAATTAAGTAAAGCGACCCCCCGATTGTATATCCAATAGTCAAAAACTTCATCAGTAAATTGCGAATAAATCTCCACTTATTGATTATTTTGCATTCCTCTATGCGCAATGATTCTATTGGCCCTGTTTTTTCCAACACGATTGTCTGATTTATCAAAGCACCGATTTGTGGCCTTGAAATAATATTTATTTGATTAAAAACCAATAGTTAGAGAATAAACGTTCAAAGTAATAGTTTCTGTAACATTCACCTACTTTCGAAATAATAGATAATAAATTCTTGCCAATGCTGTTGATATGGCGGTGAGAAGACTGATGATTCTTTGAACATAATTTGCATGACTTTATTTTATGAACTAATTTTCGATAAAAAGTACCTTCATGGTTAGAAATGTTGAAAAAATCAAGGATACAAGGATGTACAATGAAATATTAATAAATGTATATACTCTATTAAGTCCCCCGTAGATTTCGCCGTTAAAAGTCCGCTTATTAAGCAAAGAAAATAGCCCGTTACACAAAGGCTTGGCAGAAGGTGATGGATTTTTCTCGTCACATGATTCAAATTGTCCGATTCGTTGAAAGGCCAAGTTCCACCAAATATATGTACGAATTTGTACAAATGGAAAATATCATAATTTTCAAATTTATCGTAATATTTTTTTGTAAACTTTTCAAGTAATCTTTCGATCATTATGACACCCTCAAGTGGATACCGAAGTACAAACTGCCGAATATTTTATGCGTTTTTATCGTTTATGAATATCCATGGAGATATGCTGTACAAAATAAATAATTAAAAATATAGCCGCCTGTAATACAATAGTTGAGTGAATTGAAATAAGAAACTAAATTTCTTGATTCTAGAGCAATAATTTAATAACTAAGAATGAAAATTGATTACTTTCATATTGATTTTGATTACGTTCAACGTGTTATGGAAAATTTAGATATTTTTGTGTTAAACGATGGTTGAATATTATCTTTTACTTTATTAAGTGAATAAAATTGGCTCTGGAAGCTTATAAAAGTGTCTCCTTATTACTAAATACTTCGAAGGTGGACAAAAATTGGTTCCCTAAATATTACTTGTATCGAATTTGTGCAAAAAAAATTTTCTGATAAATTTCTTTTACGGTTGTAGAATCATCGTCTACGTCCATATCACTCTGAAAACTACGGTTCTCGTCCGATCACCGAATATAAGCAAAGTTGAGCGCGGTTAGTACTTGGATGGGTGACCGCCTGGGAACCCCGCGTGACGTAGGTACCCCTACTTTTGACTTTTTTTTAAATATTTTTTATTTTTGTCAGTATTTGGAGCTTTTTCTTCCTATTTCCTTATTTCCTTACTTAAAATTTAATCGTACCATGAATGGTCATTCACTGCTCCAAAATCGTTCTACAAATTTTGCTCTTAAATATTACTTGTTCCTTATAAACACAAAGTGCTTTTAAATTCTATGATACAATTATTTAGTTTCAGCTTATTATTCATTAATTTGTTGAGAGGTTTTTGATAATATGTATTTATCATAAATAGGATTCATATAATATTTTATTAAAATAAAAGTAATTTACACTTCAGACTTGACATTCTTATTTGCCGTCATCGTGTGAAGTTGCGCGCGCGTGCGTAACCTAGTTTGATCAGTTTTGATCAGTTATTCGACTAATGAATAGCGACAGATTTTTAACAATCTCATAATTTAATATTATGTTATTAATTCACAAATTTTATTGATAATTTGAGTCATAAAATGGATAAAAAACTAACAAGCTTGACTGGTAGCCAAAAAAGATGTTAAGCATGTAAACTTTTCTATCAGAGAAAGAACAATATTCAACAATACTGTTTTTTTTTATTGAGCTGGCAGGATCAAAAAAGTACAATACCGGTGGTATCGTATCGTTGATTCTTGTACGCTAAAAAAATTTGCTGCAATCGACCTTCAAGTTAGTCATACATCGGATCAAAGTATGCGCGTAAAATTCAAACACCTGCCAGACTCATCACCAAAGAAATCGGCACCAAAGGAATAAGGCCCTAGACAAACATTCACTTACAACAGAATTTCCGAAAAAAATTACGACAGAAATCGTAAAGCTGTGAGGTCACTAGCCTACTTTACGCTCCCTCGTACACATAGATGCCTGTTAAGTGGGATTCGAATACGATTTCGTACCCACGTGTTTCGTATTATGAACTGATTCGAAACTTACGGGATGTGTCAACACAGAGAGCTGTCAAAAGTAAAAACGAATAGCTTCTCGTTAGTCGTGGGCTCCTGATGGGCTAGGGGTCATCTTTGTGACCGAGAAATAGGTCGAGGCTCAACGAACTCGTGTACCCTTCTTGTATTACCGGAGCGACTAATCGGAGCAGATGTTCAAAATAATAAACGACGATATTCGACGCAATCGAAATTTCATATACCTACTCGTTGATCATGCTTGCCTATCTAAAAGAGGCGCCGAATGGGGAATACGCTACTCGATTCGAAGAATTGAGATAATGAGTCAAGTTAGACGATAGGTGCCGCCGTATGGACGAGGCTTCTCGCTTCAAATACAGTTGGAGATTTGAAAATTTATCGATTAGATTTCATTACTGCTGCAATAAAATCGTGGTTATGAGTAGCAGGAGGCTGTCGTAAAATACATTATGATGACAAGAATGTGAATTTTTCTGCTTCTCATTCATAAATAAAGATAAAATTAATTATTTTTACATTTTTTAAATTTAATTTTCTTTGAACTATGTTTCAAATCCAGAAAAGAAACCGATCGACCGATTGAACCAAATACACGCACGCATAAACATTCAGATATTTGTCGGTAATACAATCTAGTTTGCAAAAATATTCTGCTAATAAAAAAATGAAGAGGCATTTTTAAAAGGCTGTGACAAGTCGACCGATTTTCGACTCGACTCCAAGCGCGACAAACTACCATAGTAAAGTCTATTAACTCAAGAATATAAATCAATAGTTCTTGATCGAAAAAAAAATTATATGCTTTTATTTTTTGTTTAATTTGTGGACATTGTTTTTATCTTTCAGTATAGCTTTAGCGAAATAACACATAATATAGGAAGAACTTGAGATATAATATATGAAGATTTTTTCAGTAGTCTTTTACAATACACACTACACCATGGATCACAGTTTATGACACAAATCAACAGAAATTGTATGCATCAATTTGATAATAATGCGTCAGCGATGCGCTACAACGACGTGAGCTTTGAGACTTCTTTTTTGTCCGAATACTTTTCCGCAAGTATCGTACGAAAGGGGATGTCAATATTACGCGACTTCTTGACATGTTTCTTGAGTTCATACAGAGATATATATACTTCTTTTTGCATTTATCGCATGTATATATGTGATACCATTATGCACTGCATCGATGTGAAATTTGAGATTTGTCTTTTGAGTAAATGACTTATCACATGTATGAGTAATAAATAAAATTTTACGTATATCAGGCACACGCTACAAACATTCCAGACTCGAGGTCGATAAGGAAGAAATCTTCGCTATCGTCGACGAGAGTCGCGTTATCACACACACACACACACAATTTAACGTCCGTCGTCGGCTTACCAACCGCCATCTACACAACCCGCGCTCGATCCTACATACAAATGTGGATGTAGAAAATCTCAGCACTGGAGCTACGATATAATTCCCCTATAACGCAGTGGCAAAGAGCTGCTGAAGAGTTCCATCGAACTGCGGTGGTGTTGGTGGTGGTAGTAGCAGCGGCGGCGGGCGCCCCTTCTCTGTACTGCTAAAACTACTACTACCATAATACAACGTTTTCTGCAAAACGCGTCTTCGCGCACGACGCGCAATCGACGATCAGTCGAGTGTTCGGCTCGTCCCCCGTCGCTTCGTGCATATACACACGAGTGTGCCACGGTGCATCTAGATAAATACAAATATAATCATAATAAAACAACGGAGTCGTCGACGACGACGACGATTTTGCTGCCCTCGCGACGTTGCGAACGTCGCTGTGCCGTTGCTGCGTTGTGTTCTATTATCGTTGTTGCTGTATAGTTTCCCTTTTTTTTTTTTTTAAATAGAGAGAGAGAGAGAGAAGAGAAATAAGAGCGTCAACCCCGAGTCGTGCGTGTGCATCGGTGACTCATTCTCTCATATATATATGTATTATATATTAACAAACCGTTGTGTACGTGTATAGATAAGTGCGTTTGTGTATGCGCTGCTGCCCCGTGCAATGTATTTTTCGGGGGGGAGCAGAAATTTAATAAAAGACATGTTTCTAAGGCTGCACTGCCTGACATAATGTGAAAGTAGAGGGAGAGAGAGAGTAGGAGAGAGCAAAGTCGCCAAGTGTCAAGAATATATTATAAATACATAATATTATTATGCAGTGTATGGTGCGTTAGAACAAGTGTGTGTGTGTGTGTGTCTCGTTCGATTTTCCCTGCCCGTTTGTGTTCTTATTTTTTACTTCACGGTAAAGGACACGACATAACCTACAATTGCTTGTGTGCATTTGTGTCGATTGTGCGTGTGCGTATAAAGTGCAGAATTATCAATCGTGCGTGTTTCAAAATTCAAAAAAAAAAAAAAAAAAAAATTGATACAAAAAAAGTGCTGATTCGTCTGTGTGTCGACGAGTGCGTGTGTACGAGTGTGCGTGCGTGCGTGCTCAAACGCTCGCGTTGGCAGAGTTTCGTGACGAAACAACAACAATAACAACGACAACGACAACAAAACGAAAAGAAGAGTCAAACACCGGCTCCGTTTTTTTTCTGTAGAAACGTCAACGCAGTAGAGCTCCTCGTAGTCTTGAGAAATATATAATGTAAGTGAAAATCTAGGAAACAATAAGAAACAACGATAACCGAATAAAAAAAAATGCAATCGCTATCTCGTTTGTTTTTTTTTTTTTGTTTTTTTTTTCGATCTCGAGTATTGTAACTGCTTTGCGTTACTGCACTTGCTACATGTAATAGATATCGTTGGGTATGAGCTGAGATAGGATAGAAAATGCACTTGTCTCTCTCTGTGCTGCTTCGGGCTCGTGTATAAGATAGTAAGAGAGAGAGAGACGACGCGCTACTCTGCGAAAGTGAAGATATATAATACCGTCTAACTGCAGGTGCACCGAGAGGCAGCGCGGCGACGCATTCACAGCTTACACATACACACACACATACAACGCTATATACGATGCTATTGTGTATGTATGTGCCTGTGTGTATGTGTTTCGGGTTTTCGCTCACAGCAAACTGCCATGGCATCGAAAAACTTATCCTTTTCACGGGCTACTGCTGCTGCTGCTGCTCTATGCTGGCGTTTCGAGATACAACGTATACATACACATATAATGACTCTCCGACTGCCAGAAGCTCGACGCGAACTATACACATAGTATACATAGCGTTCTCTTGATTAGCGGAGTTTGATGGTGTTTCTTTGTGCGCGCCCTTTGTTAAACTGCCTGCCGCTGTCACTGCTGCTGCTGGGGGTTGATACGTATATAGATATATATTACATAGATACGGAGCTGCGTCGGCCGGAGCAAAGTTACGCGCGCTCGTTCGCGTTTGCGGGAAGAGAGGAATTGATGAAAAGGGACGAATCTTGATAAGGCTCGACCGTTAATGTACATATATATATATATAGCCAGTATTGTGTTGTCTCGGGAGCTTCTCTCGCTCTCTTATTTATCTCGGTCGCGCCGATACGCGCGCGGCTCCTCTTTTTTTTTTTCGTTCATTCTCGAAGCCCACATTTGAATTGTTTATTTACTTTTCAATGAAGGATTCCAATACGACTTCTTATTTTTACTGTATACTTCGAAAATTAAAGCTACGTGCAACAGAACGGAATTGAAATTAACGCGACTGCAGCGTCGACAGTGCGTGGTCGTATATATCCTAGTGTCATTAAAAAAGGATCAACCGACGGGTGCAAAATTTTCATTATTATTTCGCGATCTCTCGCTGCTTTTGCTGCTTTGCTCTCGCTCGCTCGCTATAGTAGTGCTTTAAAGGCCTCTCGGCACTCGTTAGAGAGAGAGAGAGAGGGTCTTCGCTGCGTGGATAAGTATATTTGGAACAGCTGTTGTGTCGGAGTCCAAACTATATACCACCGCCGCCACCGCACATATACGGAAAAGCAGCAGCTCTGGTGGTGGTGGTGGTGCACACACATTCAGCAACGGCAGCGGCACGTTTCGCGGCTTTAGGTTCGAAATTAGAAAGTTCGGGGACAACGCGGAGTAGCAATAGCAGCGGCATGTGTGTGCTTATTTTGCCATATAACTATATACACTGACTGCCGTAAACGTCCTATACGTGCTTCCTCTCTTTATTCTTCTTCTTCTTCTTCTTCTTTTTTTCTTTCTACTCCTCCCCCCCCCCCGCCTAGTGCGATGCATATAAGCGAGTGTGAGCACGAAGGGATATACACACATATTATTTTTGAACTTCCGTTCGCTAGTAGTCGATCCTTATCGCGCGCACGGACAAGTAATCTAAGTAATTAGAATGCTCGATGTTCTAGACTTCTTTACATGCAGAGAGAGAGAGAGAGAGAGAGAGAGGGTTCGAGAAAGAAGTAGAAAAAAATGCATAACGAGGGAAAAGAAGAATGTTATAGCACAGAGAGAGAGAGAGAGAGAGAGAGAGAGAGAGAGAGAGAGAGAGAGAGAGAGAGAGAGAGAGAGAGAGAGAGAGATAGGGTATAATATATACGAACGAGAGCAAAAAAAAAAGGAGCGTAAGGTCTATCGATTTCCATTTGGCCTCGAAAAATGAAAAAAAAAAAGAAGAAAAAAAAACGAGCGACGCGCGATACGAATCATGGGCGTTAAAAGAGTGAGAGAGGAAAAATTCAGTGGCATATAAAACTGCATCATTGAAAATACGGTTCTTTTATACACAGACACACTATATGGGATACCATGTATATCGTCGAGAAGAGAGAGAGAGAGAAATATTTAGCCGCTGTAAAATCTCTCCACTTACTTGGCCAATATTGCGCCTCGTAAAACGCATATATATCGTCTATATAAACACACACACACACACACAAGTATAGCGCAATACA
This sequence comes from Trichogramma dendrolimi, assembly GCA_034770305.1. Lineage (NCBI taxonomy): Eukaryota > Metazoa > Arthropoda > Insecta > Hymenoptera > Trichogrammatidae > Trichogramma > Trichogramma dendrolimi. Next base: position 456,551 of record JAPMIB010000071.1, on the reverse strand, counting down.
AAAGTGTGCCTCTGTTGCGAGCTTCGCTCGCGCTTCGAGCACTAACGTTCTTCTCTTTTTTTTTTTGCCCGCGTTCTATTTTCAAACGCTCGCGCGCGCGCGTACGCAGACTCGTGGCGTAGTATAGTGGATAGCTAATGGTACGCGATGCTTTTTTCGAGAGAGAGAGAAATACAGATATATAATAAATCAGCCTATACGATCTTCACACACACACAGACACATAGTGGCAAATTCGTCGATGTTTGCTTGCTTGCTTGCCCGCGCGCGGACGTGTTAATTTTTGCTCTTCGTTTATTTGCACTCGATGTTTATTCTTTCGTACTTCGACTTCTTCGCAATATAATATAATGACTGATAAGTCTGTTTGAGAACGTGGGTACTCGATCGGTACGTGCGTTTGTAGCTGCTACCGGATTGGATTTTGAAGAAAGAAAAAAAATTAATTATCGGCCACATAATGATAACGATCGATGCGCGTGCATGAATTCGAGCTTTTTTCTTATTCACGCTCTAATAAGTGTGTATATTATATCTGTATAAATCGGGCACAGTAGCGTGGGAGCTTTCGTCGTTAATAATAACCATAAATCTTCGATATATACATATACAACTCTGCTCTCAATGCAATGAGCACTGTGCATCGCTCATATTATTGCTCGAGCGCAAAAGCGCATTTCCTCGAATTCCGTACATATACACACACAGATATATATATAATGTGTAATATGCGCGAACGAGCTATACTAGCTGTGCTGTGGTAGTACGCGAATTTCTCATCCATTAAGCGCACTTTAGCCGTCTGGCTATTTTCCAATTGATCAAGCTCGTGAAAAGAGAGAGAGAGAGCGAACCACGATGCACGATATGTACAGCATGTGGAAAAAGGCAGAGAGAGAGAGAAAAATCGAGGATTATAAATCACGGACGCGGTATTCTTTTTTTTTCGAGCTCGAGCTGTACATATAGCCCTGCGATCGATTGATTCGGTGCAATTATCCCATCGATGATATTTCCCCCCCTTTTTTTATGTGTGGCCATGCGCAGGCACGAAAGACTGCAAGCATCGCACGAACCAAAAAAAAAAAAAAAACGAAGAGGAAGAAGAAAACGCGCACGTGTGATAAAAAGGAGGTAGAAAAAGAACGAACGATAAGAAAGAGGGTGGTGGTAGCGGCAGTAAGCTTTGTGTCTCGGGAGATCTGTGCGTATTATATATTATATATATATATACGTGTGCGCGTCTTTTGTCGCTCGTAATACCTACACGCGGCCGTACGGCAGCAGGTTGTGCAACATAGGCGAAAATCCGAAGGCACTGCTCCTCCTATATGGTATACACAAAAGAGGATTGAAAATTTGCATTAAGTCGTCGTAGTCGTCGTCGTCGTCGGTGGCGCGCGAAGATGGGCTTCTTCATCGCTTGGCTCCTCTTCTTCCACTGCGTCCCTTTTTTTTCCCTCTCTTTTCTACTGTATACAAGCGAGAAAAAAAAACCGAGAGAGGGCTGCAAAGATGCGAGTCGGAAAAAAAGTCGAGCGTCTGCGTTTTTTACGCAACAGCGAGGTGACGTCGACGAGATGCACGCACAAGAGGGACGGACGAGTGATCTCGGCTCGTCGGATATCAATGTCTAGCCGAAAAAATTACGTAAAACTATCATCTATCATTCGCGAGCTTATTCGTTGCATCCTATCTATCTATATTATAATGTATTATACGTCTGCGTGCGTACGGCGCCACCACCACCACCACACACGAGTGCCAATCATACAACAATAGGGGAAGAGCAAAAACAAGAGAGATACAAAACAAGAACGTTGCGTGCGTATATCACATCCATATCCACACACACACGCACACATACAAGAGCCATACAGAGTTCGTATACGTCGAGATAGCTTGATCGGCGCGTCAATCACTCGCTCTCTCTCTCTCTCTCTCTGTATATATCCGAGAATCCGACTATCGCTCTCTGCGATTGAAATTCTCGAAAGCGCGCGTATTGCATTGATTTCCAAAAAAAAAACAAAAAAAAACAAAAAAAAAACGTATTGGGAAATTTTCGCGCGCGAACGCGCCTGATTTATCATCGACCGTACATTGCATAAGCGCGAGCTTTTTTACGCGGAAGCTCTTTTTGTTTATATCGAGGCGCGCGATATGTAATTGATGGTGATTAATAATAGACAAATCATCGCGCGCCGCAGCTCTCTCGGGCAGTTATATGACTTAATGGTCTTGCGCGCGCGAGCGCGAGGAATCGCTGATCGTTTTACGCCGCCGCATCGTATTTATATTTATCACCGCGTGTGTGCGTATGCCTATATACGTATAATAACGAAGCAATTGTGTAAATGTGTCCAGCGAAGTCGAGTTACTTCTCTCTGTGCGCTGTGTGCTGTTTCCTCGTATCGCATTCACTTTTTTTTTTGAACTTGAAAAAAAAAAATTAATAATAATGAAAGAAGGAAGGAACGCGACGCCGAAATATCTCATATATCTCGCGCGCCTGAGCCACATTATATGCGTTCTGTTTCTTCTTCTTCCTCTTATTCGCTCCTTTTTTATTCGACTGTAATCCGATGATGAGTCAGCGACGAGAATCAGGTGAAGTATCAAAAAAAAAAAAAAAAAAGAAGGAATAAGAAGAATATAAACTCGACGTTTGTATTATGCACATGTGGCATTGTATCTAATAATTCGACGCATCGTTTATTGTATGTGCCATTGTAATTCGTATACCCTTGAACGTTTGAATCATATAATATAATACATGCGAGAGAATCGATGTCGATTCAGTTAATATATTCGTTCGTTTTTTTCTTCTTCTTTTTCTAATTATAAACGCAGAAATTGCTTTGTCGCTATCGTTGTTGTTGTTATTGCAAAGGTAGTATAACACAGTCAAAGCCTGTTCGTGGCAATGATTAATGCGGGCGCATCAATCCCTTGACTATTAGGATCCAGGGCAGATGCTGCTGCCTCTGCTGTACAGAGCTCACCAGAGCAGGGAGAGGGAAAATAAATGCTTCCAATTAACCTCTCGCGGTGCGTGATTAAACTCGCGCTATATAGCCGTGGCAACGCCATCCCTTCGTTTTCTCTATTTCTCTCTCTCTCTCTCTCTCTCTTGCCCCATCGGCCTCGCCGAATGTAGAGGCTTCAGTATGTATATTCTTTTAGACAAGCTTCGTGCGCGTCAAATTTTTGCGAGAAAGTTGCTTGTTTCGAGACATTGAGATTCGAGTCTAAAACAAGACGATAGAGCGTAGAGTGATAGAGTTTCGATACTTCATGTTCTTATATATCCGAATAACTTGATTGCTTTGATTTCGAGTTTACGTATTTCCGAGCGCTCGCCATCTCGCGTTTATCGTCGAATAACGACGAATCGACGGCGTTGCTCCATTGTGTTACGCTGTAAGCAATATGTCAATATTGACATAGTGGGATTTTGTAAAGATACGTTTTTGAGTACAAGAAAATGCTAAACGTTTCAAAGAATTCAAATCTTTTTCACTTTTTCATAATACAAGATAAAAATAGCCCAGATACACGAGCTTCTTTTTCAGGTCGATTATTACTCGATCGTTTATAGATTACAGTGCACAAACTTTTTGTAGATCGCCGTCCAATCAGGTGCACAACAACGCGAGCAGCGAAACTTACCATTACACATCGAGCCCCGACAAGATTGTATACGATTTATATAGGGTACGGTAATCGCCCGCGCGAGCGCCCGCCAGCCGAAAGAAACAATTTCGCAGCTCCTTGTGCATATATACTCGAGCGACTTCTTCAATTTATTCTTTGATTATAGCTCCGAGGCCTCCCGAGACTTTGCTCGCTCGCTCGCTTTTGCATTGTCTTGCTGCTGCTCTAGCTTGAACTTTTTTTTATTTTTCTTGCGTGCGCGGGGCGCAGCACAAGCTCCGATGCAATTAGGGACTTAATTTGCCTGCGCGAACGAACGAACCAACGAACGAACGAGCCAAGCGCCTCTCCTTCGCTCCGTCGTGTAATAACAAAACTTTGCTATAAACACTTGAAAAACGGCTGGTAGTTATATATGTATATCCCCGCACCGAACGAGTGTACAACGCCGCACGCCGACGCGTTTCAAGCGTCGCGCGAGAAAAACGAAGAAGAAGAAGAAGAAGGCGAAAGAGAGAAAATTCCGTTAACGAGAGAGGGAAAAAACTGCACGAGCCCTCTGTCTCTCTCACCAATTATAATCTGCAATTTTCGGTCGTCGCCTGGATGGAGGTGGACGATTATCCTCATTCGCTAATGACCTTTTATCCGAGCGACGCGGAGGCCAATATTACTGTATGCGAGCGATTCGCGCGTGTTTTAACGCACGGACAATTTTCACCAATGATATCCGTATTGTATGTAAAATATTAAACGCGTAATTATGTACCCAGGTGACGGACCTCGGGTTGTCGAATTCCGATTTTTCCGATGAGTATCGCGAGAGAAATTTTTCGTTCGTAACGAGTTGAACTCGGTCAAATACTGGATTTTCATGATAAACAATGAGATTTAAAGAGCAATTTTGCGAAGAAGAGATTCACGTTGGTATCGAGAAATCTCGACGAGCTACGCGCGCAAATTACTGCGACCCACCGCTAGATGGCTTTATCCTAATTTCCAAAAAACTACAATACAGAACAATTATATAGATGTATATAAGTTCGGGAATAGATATTGCAGCGCATCGTCCACGTAGTTACGTTCAAAACTTTTTCTAATTTACGTCTATAAACTGCTTATAAAATCAGCGATGAGACCCCACAGTACCTAATTATCCGACGCTTATAATTACATCACTCATCGATTTTTCTCTCTCTCTCGCTCTCCCCCTCGCTCTTGCTCGCTGTCGCCACGAAAGCGCGCGAGACTTTCGCGCGCGAAGGGGCTCTCCGATAAATTGCCGCGTGTATATAATAATACAGCTCTCCGATCGCTATACTCGCTCGGCGTTGATTAGTTTTCGCGGGGCGAGTAATTTTATACACACAACCTCATTATCGTTTACGTTTTCGTCGCGGCGCTGCGCAGCTTCCATATTATGATCGAGCGAAACAACAACGAAAAAACACACGAGATAAAGGATGGAAATTCAAACGCGATCGTCGTCGACACGTAGTGATAATTACAAAACAGAAATAAATAGATCAATATTTGCGCCCGCCACGGCTCTCTGCTACTGCTGCTGCTGCTGCTGCTGCAGTCGCAGTCATGTTTGTGTGTTTATGCATGCATGCACGGCCGCGACCACCGCTGCCACTGCTATAGTACTATTTACTCGACGTTTATATTATCGTGCGGTCGAAAAACGGAAATTCATCTAATCGAGCGCGCCTACGTTTTTTCTTCTATGTATAATCAATTGCGCGCGCGCGCTGGTTCTCGACCTGTGTCTGTCTCTGTCTGTCTGTATAATCGTTATACACCAGCCAATCGCGCGAAACCAAAACCAACTAAAAACAAAAAAAAAAAAAACAAAGGGAAAGAAGCGTTAAGGGATATCAGTCACGCGAATCGCGCGACTATAAAACTCACACAGCTGTGCGCAGTGATACACGACGTCTGATCGCGTCGCGAGCTTTAATGTGCGCGCACCTTGTGTTAAAATCAGGGGGGAGCCGATGACGCACTGTGCATATTATGTATAAGCTGCTACTACTACCCGCGAGGCCAATGCAACGAGCCCCACCTCCTCCTCCTCCTCCTCCTCCTCCACCTCCACTGTCGCTTCATCATCGAAACTCTCTCTCGTGACGACGACGACGACGAGTCGCTGCAGTTGAGTGAACTCTCGACTGCTCTCTTGTGGCTCCTTTTTTTTCGCATACAGATACGCCTCTCCTCATTCTTTTTTTTTCTCTCTCTTTCGCACTCCCGGCGAAATGAATTACGCCGATGAGTACTTGATCGATGTCGACGTCGTCGTCGTTCTCGTCGTCGTCGTGTATCATATTGTATTCGAGAGCTGCCTGCCTGCTATTATACATTGTGTGCGCCCCGAAAATTTTTTTTTTGCTGGAAAAGGAGCAAAAAGATCTCTGCCGATGTAACGAACCTGCTATTATAACTCCGTTAATTCGAGAATATTTCACGAAATCGATCTCGAGGCTCTCCGTCGTTAAATCATTACTTTTTTTTCGCGTCTCGTTTCGTTGCCATTCATTCTTTTCTCTAAAATATACAATATGAAATACGCATGTGTATTAATATCGTGCGTACGTTGGCATTTTTTTTACGATACGTGAAGCAAAACAGAGAAAATAAGAGACGAAAAACTAGACGCCTAGACACAGGGTATACGAGCGACGAAAACCCATAGAAATTCCAACGTGCAGCGAGCGAGAGCCTAGGCTAGACAGCAGCAGGCGCGCTCCGCTCGTCACATTGTTGCAGCACACAGACGCACACTTGTATACGTATTACACATTATATATACAAAGCGAGTTCGGAGGGATCTCCCTCGCCGCCGACAGCACACAGACGTATATATATATATATATAATACTCGGTGCGATGACGTATAGTGTACAGGCGCGCACTCATATACATATTACACACGTAGACTACTGCGACTAAATGCGTGGGTGACGACGACGAGCGACGAGCGACGATGGCGGTGGTGGTGGTGGTGGCGACTGCCGAGAAGGCGCCAGCAGCAGCACATGCACTTGTACGTGCTTTTTCGGTGTGTGCTCGTATATATATAGGCGCGCATTAAAAGTCGCTGACTCCGGTGCGCACTGTATACACACAAATATGATAAATCGAGTACGAATGTGTGTGTGCGATCAGATGGGCGGTACGGTAAAAAAAAAAGAAAAAGAAAAACAACAACGACGACGAAACGTATCATATAGGAGAGATAGAGAGCGACGACCGATGCATTATTATACGCGCAGCAATGCGCGACGAAGCGTGAGCGCGAGCGTGCGCATCACGTTGATTATTATTGCAGATAATGGATAATTAAACACACTCCTCGGGCGCGCGTCCTCGCGCCTTCGAGCTTTATGCGCGATTCGTCGCGTGTGCGCGCCATTATACATTGTACAATAAAGTTACTTTTTCGTGCGCTTACGAAATATATTAGTTTTTCTTCATTTCTTGACGTTTCTTTCTTTCAACAAAAGCGAAATATTTCGGACTGTGTACCGTGCGCGTACATCGAATAATATTCAATTGTACACAATTAATGCGTCCGTGTGTGCGTATAAGAGCTGGCATGGAGGGTGGAGTGTGTACATGGAGCGCATTCCGCAGCCTCAGCAGCGGAGGCAGCGATCACGCGCGCGTGTGCACATCGTATCGCTTGGTGGATGCGCGATATTCGAAATATTTGGACGCGTACGCACGTGCTGCCGCACGAAATTCATAATAATAAAAGCGATAATATACGTCACTTGAACGACGACGACGAGTTTCTCTGCTCGCGCCCAAAGTATAAACACACACACACACACACAGTGCTTATGTGCGAAATTATCTCGCAGGTATATAGTACTCGTGTGCGTGACTCTCAACTTTGGTGTTTTCAATTTACCCGGATACCCGCTTAAATATATTACGTAGTCTGTATAGAGGTATGTTATACGCACGAACGAAATTCGTTCGTGTATATAAACATCGGCTTGAGTTTCGCGTTTCTGCGGCTATTTGGTGAATGTTATATATACGCATAATGGGGATTCGCGCACGGAACGAGATTCCCGCCTTTCGGACGTTTAATTAGACCCAGAGATATAATACACACGAAAGCTCGACGCCGAGCTTTTTAATATTATCATTATCGCGTATCGGGGGATCCGTGCGCGGACACTTGCCTCGAGACAGACAGACACAGAGAGAGATTCTCTCTCTCTCTCTCTCTCTCTCTCTCTGTCTCTTCGCTTCCGCTCGGATGCTGCGTTTATATATCGTATATAGCCGAGGACGGAGATGGACGATAAACGTATACTATCTAATTTGCGGGAGTCGAATTTAAATGGACACTGTACAAAAAAATATAGCGGTGGTGCGCCACATCGATCGAGATATAAGGAAGCAAAAGCGAAGCCGACGTTGCTGCTGCTTTGATTAATTCTTATCAAAAAGAGAGAGAGAGAGAGGAGAGATAGATGAGAGAGATAGACCGTAGAAGCTACTACTCTCGATTTATAGAAATATAAATCACTGCCCACAGGGATATCTCCATGATTCGGAGCTGCGGAGAATCGCTTTTGCATATCTCGATCGGAGAGCTATATAGAGCTTTGAGCGAGCTATATAAGATTCGGAGGTAAGAGACGAAGGAGAAGAAACCCGATCGCTTTTCATACGTACATACAGTCCCATTAAGTATATATGTATATAACGTAAGAGGGTGGCACATGCGTGCGGTGATGCCAGAAAGGAAGGATCGATCCTCGAGAGCACACACCACGAGATTCTCTCTCTTGAGCCTCGGATAGAGTGAGAGAGAGAGAGAGAGAGAGCTTCCTGCCATAATGTAGCTGCAGTGGATGCAGCGGTAATACCCCTCTGTATACACGTATATAGCTACTATAAGAGCTTTCGATCTTTCTGGATCACCGTAGTATACCGCTTACATGCACATGCACACGTATATATATATATAGGTGTAACGCGCGCACGTGACCTGGACGCGCAGGACGTGTCGCGACGAAAAAAAAAATCAATCAATTTCCTTTACTCCCTCTCTCTCTCTCTCTCTTTCGTACATAGGTACACGCGCACTTACACGCATCATCGTCGTCGTTGTAGTCGTTGTTGGGCGACGACGACGAGTTGCAGCAGACCGACGAGAGAGAGAGAGAGAGAGAGAGAGAGACCATGCTATATAGAGCTATAGCTACGTAACGCTGGCATCAGAGCAGCAACAGCAGCAGCAGCAGCAGCGGGAGCAGCGGAGAAAGCGATCGATAAAGTCCGACTATACTGCTACAAATATATATACATATATTGCGAGCACTGCATGCACACGAGAGCGAGAGAGAGAGAGCTGACTGCACTACTGTGTACACCGCGTCTGTGTGCGAGTGTCTGTGCGTGGGTTGTGTGCGTGCCTCGCTCGCTCACGGCTTGGCAACCCTCGTCTACTCTTTCGCTCGCACATCATACATATATATAGATATATTACCTTCTGTATAACCGACGCAGCGCAGCGTACAGAGCACAGACCGACCTACCGACGCCACTTGCTCAGCAGCAGCAGCTCTTCGTGCGGCTGCAGCAGCGGCGGCGGCGGCGGCGTCGACGCGCACATGTGTGCGCGTATCATATATATATATATACATATGCGCGGAGAGACACGAGAGCGTGGGTATTATATACCCTTCTCTCTTTCGTCCATGATTTTTTTTTTTGCTTTTGCTTTACTTCAAGCTCTCTTTCGTTTACGAATGAATGTGTGTGTATGTGTCTGTGTGTGTGCGGGTGGGTGCACAAGTGCAGCTGCTGCTGCTGCTGTACGCGCTCGATTATTATTATATATGTACGTATGTATAGACAGACTCCTCGCCTGCAGCGAAAAAAGATCTTATTCCTTCGAAAGATCGCGGCGCACACACGGTACATGCATGTGCTCTCTTCTTTTTTTTTTATTTTATTTTTCGTACATACATCTCTTTCTCCCTCTACTTTTTTCCTCGAGACTTTTAGATATATTTTTCGTGCAGCTCTCTGCGGATGATCGATGATGTTATTTTCAACTTGCTACTACGGCGTTGGTGGCCTTTTACCTCTCTCTCTCTCTTGTATTTTTACCCGTGCAAAAGCTCAGGTATAGTGATCGAATCGACCCAAGTACAGAGCACACTTTGTGTATCTATCTGTGTGTGGTAGTATGGCGCTTGATTTTTGCTCGCTCCACTATATACATTATGTATACACAACAACACGCTTTGGTCGCCGAGGGGGCTACCACCATTACTACTATTACTACTACTCGAGCCGGTCGTAGTCCGGGTCAGTTGCGATGCGAAAATACACACATCGGGAGAGCTGATTTATCGATTATATCGTGTATATAGCGAGAGAGCAGCTCCTTCTGATGCTGCCGATGCGGAGTCAACGACATTTCGACGATGATTTTTTAAACTCTATATATTATACAATCTCTCTCTGCACAAAAATATATATTTACTCTCTATGAATGCTGCAACGTCGGCGACGACGACGACGACGACGACGACGAGGCGCGTCTACTACTACCACTACTGCTACGATATCGGGTGTATGGCGTTTGCATAAATCACTCGTGCGCGCGAGCGAATCATCGGCCGATTACGCCTGCTGCACGCAGAAGAGGAAAAAAATTGATGCTCGCGAGAGCTGCTGCTGCTGCTGATGCTGCTGGAGAAGCGTTGCGAAATAATAATAAAAAGAAGAAGAAGAAAAAATAAGCATTCGATCCCCGACGTCTCGAGTACTTTTGCTGCACAGTCGATATCGTTTCGAGAGAGAGAGAGAGAGAGAGGGGAAGAGAGATGCGTCGCCGTATCAAATAATAATACGCGTACTACTACTTGTATACCGATACGCGTACAAGACGATTTTCGCATTACGTAAAAACGGCTTGCGAATTGTATATTTATTATTATAATAAAAAAAATTCAACTCTTTCAACGCGAATAACGCGTCGCGTTACTTTTTTTCTTCGACTCAGATTCATCCATCCGAGTAATTACTCGCTCGCTGTACAACGATATACATTACAGTCCATTGAATTATATTATAATGTAATAATATGTAGCGAAGCGCGCGGCAGCAGCGCACGCATTTCGATACGCTACTATGCGCTCGCAGCACGTAGAGACACAGAGTCGAGATACGCGCGTGACATTGTTCGCCATTATCATTATCGCTCCTGTATTATAGCAGCGAAAGAGATACATTTCAGTGAGAGAGAGAGAGAGAGACTATATACTGCGTCCCATTAATTTCCTTCCTGCACGAGTGTATGTGTGTGTGTGTGTGCTGGGCTCATATCCGCCACTCCTATGCTTTATCAAAATTTCGACCGATACAGAGAGAGAGTGGCCCGCTGTACAGCGAAAGAGAGGAAGATAGATGCGAGAAAGAGGAAAAAAAATCAAGCAGAGGAAGAAGAAATGACGATCGTTACGGAGAATTATTATCATATCGCGTATAGTAGAGATATTCGTTCCAAAGTGAATCTCGACGCCTTTTTTTTTTACTTCTTTTCCCGATCGAATTATATACACACGACATTAGCCCTCCCCGATATAATACATCGAGGAAAAAGAAAAAGAGCGAGCTGAGATAAGCTACTTAAAAGCGAGTAAGGCTCGATAGCTTTTAAAAAATACACGAGCAGCTATTATAAGCTTGCTGATGATGATCAAGGAGACGCACGGCGGCGCCGGCGGCGTCGAGCCCGCAATCCGTACGCGATACTTGTGTGTGTGTGACTGTGTGTGTGTGTACCTACATACCCCCCCCGCGCGCGCGCGCGCATTACATTGCGTATGTACGTATAAATAAAAAAAAAGAGAAGAAAACTCGGGGCGTTACGTAGCCTTATACCACTGCTACTGCTAACTTTTGAGTGCCCTTGGAATTGCAGCGGTGCTTGCTGGCTCGCTATGCGCTGCCGCTGGATGCCCGCGAGTGGGAAAAGTTTTTCTTTCTCTCTGTTACACGGCTGTGTACACGTTATATGTATGTATATAATACACGTGCACCTCGTTTACTCCTATCTTTTTTTTTTTTACTTCTTTCCTTTTCCTTACCTCCTCTTCTTCTTCCTTCTCTCTTTTTTCCTTTTTGCTTTTTTGCGGTTGCGCCGCTGCAGCGGAGCTTTCCTGTGTGTGCAGCCTGTCTCTCTCTCTCTCTCTCTCTCGCGGTAACGGCGCATCGTCGATTTTCCTTTACTACTACTACTACTACCGCTATACACAGTACAGCTTATGTACAACTATACAGCAGCACAGCTTTATGGTATATATGCTGCCACGCCGGGAGAGTTGGTTTTATCGGAGTCCTTTGTTACGCCGTCTGGGCAGAAGTGCACTTTATCAGCAAAGAGATAAAGAGAGCGAGAGCAAGGAATATAAGGGCTGCTTTATGTTATTTTCGCTCTCTCTCTCACACTTTTTTTTCGTCAGCGAGTACGTATAATACGAATTAAAAAAAAAAAAAAAAAAACATCGGCGGAACTTCGCGACTCAACTGCTCTTCTAATTAACAACTTATAATACTACTTTAGCCCTCTCTCTCTCGAGAGAGAGTGAGTGAGGGTGAGAGGATGAGATCGATGCGTCTCGCTTTATATAGTATACACAAAGTTTTGTGCCCGTATTTATATAAAATATATACGTCACCGGGCGTCGCCGCCGCGAGGATGAGATTTCAGCCATTTACATTAAAGTGACTCCGCGCGCGCGCTGTATTATGTGCATATAATTCCGTCAGACCGTCGGCGGCAACAGGATCTCGACGGCGCGTCTCGGGGATATATCCATTTGGTCGGGAAACGCATACGCCGCAAACACAACCCCGCTATGCCTACCTCACCGAGGAAGTATAAGAACGAGGCATACAACCCCGCACCAGAGTTATGAAAGTTGGAAAGCTCATCTCTCTCTCTCTCTCTCGGCACCCTGACTAGTAGTTGGAGTCTTCTAGCTCGAGCTTTCGCGCGGGTTATAAGACGCGGCGGCGTCTCGGCTCGCGCGCCCAAAACTTGTATAATGAGATGATAGTTTTTTTCTTCTCCGCGAGGAATGGAAATTTTCGTAATTTGTCCTATAAAACGCTGTTATCTCGTCGTCCCTCCTATATACTTCATCGTCGCTGACATAATATCTTAGATAAAAAAAAATGAGAAAGTAGAAACTCAGGTAGCCGTATATAATATTTACACTGTATATTATAAGTAAACTGATTTATATTTACGATCGGCTGCTGCTGTACATAGACGACGACGGTGCTGCTGCTGCTGCACTTAGCCATATATGCTTTTATCGTATACCCGTAAACCAATACCCGTGACTTATTATCGGACGTATATGTACACACGCATATATATATCGTATAATTCCACATTCCAAATGCCTATGCGCAGAGCACACACATGTAGAGAGAGAGAGAGAGAGAGAGAGAGACGGAAAAATCAATAATAAGCGCCTATATTACGTTATATAGCACTTGGCGCGACGGCCAAGTGCAGTGTGTGTTTTTGCGCCCATACATATACATGCATACATCGAGGAGCTTATTTAACACCCAAGGCGTGCGTATACACATACACACGAGCGCATAAACAAATACCGACACACAAGTGCGTCATGCCCTGCGCGCGCGCCGCATTATATTATATTGTACATTATAAACAGAGAGAAAGCTCGCGCGTACCTGTATATATAATATTGTACGTTCTGCAATTTAATCCGTTGTGTATCGGGCGCGCTGCTGCTGCTGCTCATGGTTATTCGAGCGCACGGCACACCTATACTATATTATACTGCAGCTTTAATATACTGCCTAAAGCTCGTGTGTCGCGACGACGACGACGACGACGCCGACAGAGAGAGAGAGGGAGAACGCTTATAATTAAAAACACCGACGTATTCAATTTCGCGCAATTTTCTTTCCGTGCAGCTTTTTTGCAGGCAGCAAGTGCGTATGTTTTTTTATAGTAAAAGCGGCGGCAGCGGCAGCTGTTTGGTGGAAAATGCTTTTTAAAATTTATTCTTTTTCCTTTTTTTAATGAAGCCCGAGGGCCAAAGCGCGTGATGTAACGTTAATTCTCGTCGTTCGCGATATAATAAACGCGCACGACGGTTGTAGTTTACTGCAGCGGTAGTAGTTGTAGTAATAGTACCTACACATAGTACAATTGTAGTTAGGGAGTCGCGAGCGTCGCGTAATTGATATATACTCTAATTACCGTCAATTGACACTGTGTACCCGTGTGTCCTCTCTCTCTCTCTCTCTTCTATACTCTCGTTGTGCATAAAGTCTCCTCGCGGCGGCGGCGAATGCGAAAATTACTCGGGAGCGAGTAGAGCGGAGTATAGCGGCAGCCGAGAAAATTGTCAACTTTAACGAGCCGAAAGGAAAAGCTACGATATATACGTGTACGTACGTGTGTGCATGCGGTAGATATAATACACACCGGAGAACTGCAACCGTTGCAATTAAGGTCTTAAGCTTTCTCTCTTCGTGTTTGTATTAGCCACGCTCGTGTGTGTGTGTATACGTGTGTGCACACTTGTAGTACCGTACAACGCGCGCTACAACGTTTACCGCCTCTGGGAGGATAAATCGCCGGCTGTATGCGCGGCTCAAGCTTGTACCGACTCGCCGGCGTATTTACACATGCATATACGAAGCTTGGCTACACTAGTCCTCTGTATGTGTGTGTGTGTGTGTGTTGTAGAGCGCTATATACGCAAAGATAAGAGAGGAAAATTTCACGTACTAACTAGGTATGTACACTGTTATAGGCCAGTAGCAGCAGCAGCTGCAGTGCACGAGCTTTAAGCTTTACGCTAAAGGGAATACGTATATATTTCAAAAATTCATTTTCATTGCTGCTGCTGCTGCTGGGGCTAAAGAGTATAAATACGCGTACGAGTGATAAACGTCGTCTAGTTGATAAACCGGCTGCTGGTGCTGTTGGTGGTAGGATGTATGTTTATTCCGTGATGTCGCGCGCGGAGAGTGGAAAAAAAAAAGAGAGAAAAAAAATTGTGGAGAGGAAAAAAATTATAACCGACGCTGACGTCGCTGGTGCCACCGTTAAACTTTTTTTCCAAGATGGAACGAGAGAGAGAGAGAGAGAGAGAGAGAGAGAGAGAGAGAGAGAGAGAGAGAGAGAGGTAGTAGACGCGCGCGCGACGAGAGAGAGAGAAAGGGTAATTTCTAAGTTTTTTATTTGAAAACAGCAGTGGCGCCTAGGGTCGCGGCGAGTCACTAACCTGTGCCAACCTTTCACACACACATACTTACACATAGAAGCTCGACTGCGCGAGTTTAGTTAAACTTTTTTTATATATATAAGTGCACGTGGGGCAGCAGCGCACAAACACAGTGGACGCAATAGTAATAGCCCAGGTAGTAGTTGCGCGCTATATACAGCTGGAGAAGGCAACAAAAAAGTTGCCATCTTCTTTATACTTTTTATCGCGACCGTGTCTACGACTGACCCAGCGGAACGAGATGAACGATTTTTTCTTCTTCTTCTTCTTCTTCTTCTTCGACGATCGGGCCCCAGAGTGCGAGTTCGTATATACTTTTGTTTCGTCGTCGTCGTCGTCGTTGCGCGAGAGATTTTCCGCGTGCGTATATGAAAATGAAAAAGAAAAGAAGAAGAAAACACACCGTTGGAAATGTTTCTTGTGAAAAGAGCGACTTGGTTTTGCGATATATAAGTATACCATTTTTTCTCTCTCCTTTCTCCATAAATGTTACAACTTTTCTAGTGTCTGGACTCGGCGCGATATATACAGTTTTGCAACTGTTATATGTGTATAACGTCTCTCTCTCTCTCTTTCTCTTTCTCTTTCTCCTACGCGATGAAAAGCCGGCGTATATAAACCATATACTCTTTCAGCTGGATTTTCTCTCTCTTTCTTCCTTTTTTTTGCACGGGGGAAAAATTCTGTATCACTGCCGTATATATATACTCGCGGGCATATACACAAAAAAAGCTCGAAGGTCGAGAAGAAAGGAATACACTCTTCGAGCTTACACACCCTGCGCAAGCTCCCATACATACATACATACATATTTTTTTTTCATACACTTGCACGTTGCTGTTTTGCACGACTGCTGCTGCTGCTGTTGCAGTATTCTGTATACAGTTACACACAGAGCCGGTGCAAAATATGAGAACGGACGAGTAAATTTGCGCGCAAAAAGCTCTCCGCGCCGCGACCATGAGCTCTTTTCAATTGCGCGCGATGCGCGGCGCATCTCTTCTCTGATTTAACCGATCCGTAAATGCGTTACATCGTACGCCTCGTCGTGTATAAATTGCAATAGTGATAATTTTTTTTTTCTCATCTCTTTTTCAGTTCAAAGAAATGCCATACGCATGCACGCATAGTTCTCGCTTTTCCTGCACCGCGGAGCTTTCGCTTTATGAGTTTTCGCGTTCGTCGAGCGACAAATAATTTTTTTTCCCTGATTTTTTTCTTTCTCTTCGCAGCACATTGTGTGTCGATTTCTGCGAGAAAAAAAAAGCAAACGGTCGTCACGTCGCGTACGTTGTACATACACCGTGTACGTTAACCGCGCGGCAAGCGAAAATAATAAACGCATACAGACGGGGCGAGTGTTTGTGTTTCATTTTAAATACGCTATATATATAGGTATGGGGCGCGTCGAGTGCGATTTTTCCAATACGTAGGTATTATTTTTTTGACGCCGTCGTTCATACACGCTTGAATCTCAATTAGCCCGCGTGAAACCGTTACGCATCGATCGTTTCGCTTTTTCGGCGCGCAATCAGCGCGCCGTTATATATGTACAATAATAATAAAATATTGTAACGTACCAATCAGCGGGCCAGTTAATCGAAGCGTGCACGAAAAGTAGCCCTCGCGCGGCTTGTCATCGCGTCGATTATATCACTCTTCATCTTTTTTTTGTGTAATATTTCTCTCTCTCTCTCTCTCTCTCTCTCTCTCGATGGCTCAGCATCAACATTTTTACATCGTACAAGTACGCTGTAAAACGTATACACGACAGCGATCATATAAATATTTTATACACACATACACACATAAATGCGTATGAGCGTATAGATATACGCGATATATACATTTTGCATCCACTCCCTTCCCACGGGGCAATAATCATGCATAAACATAGGCTGTGCTGCTGCTGCTGTACTCGGCGAAATCGCTTTTGCATATATGCAGCCGCGCGGAGTACGTATGAACATTTTTTTTTCTCTCTCTCGCTTTCTGCGCCTATATGTATATTACGTGATATCGCGTTGCCTATATATTTTTTTATTTATTTATTCGTCGGGGACAATTTATTAAAAATCATTTTTCCTGACGCGTAACGTCATTTGCAATCTAGCAGCCTCTAAAACGTATACCTACCTTTATCTCGTGTAAAAGCGGCTATTTTTTCATCCACACACACACACACACACATACTCGTATGGAGTTTATATATGCATGTGTAGGTAATAGGTATACGACGCTGCTACACTTGTATCAGTACGACGGTATATATACTGGATGCACGTCGGCGTGTATAACTTGATTACTCCTCATCAAAAGCGAGGCTCTAGTTATACGTGTGTGTGTGTGTGTGTGTGTGTGTGTGTGTGTGCTCTGTGCACAGTGCACCTCCCACTGCGAGCTCTCTCCTTCTCTCTGACTCGCTCTTTGTGCCCTGGCATTTTACTCTCTCACTCTCTCTATCTTCTGCCATTCTGCGCTTACGTCTACTTTGATATTTTTCTTTTCTAAAATTACACACACATCTACATAGTCACAAAAAAACGTAGCAGTTCTTAATTGCGAAAATACTTGGCTACCTCTCGCCTCTTCGCAGTGTATCTTTTTAGTTATTTTTTTTTATTCAATTTTTCTCTTTTCTCTCTCTATATCTGCCAAGCGATGTAGTAGCAGCAGCGGCGTTTTAAAAACGCTTGAAAAATTTCATCTCTCATACTGCCTCGCTCGTCTTGATCTATTTAGTTGCGATGCACGAAATGGAGCGAATGAATTAAAGAGAAGAAAAAGGAATTTATCGCGGATCAACTTTGATCATTTATGCATTTATCCTTTATTCAAAAAAGAAGGAGAAAAGTGAGATAACACACACACACACACACACACACACACACACAAATCGATACAAGCTTTAGATAAATTAGTGCGGGGCTTTCACTTGCCTGTATATTCATGCCCTATTCTCAAAATCAACATCAAGTGCCACTTGGCAGTTCATTAACGCAGGCATCGACGTTATATAGCCGTGTGTACTGAAAGTCAAAGTTATATGGATACCATTAGCGACGTGACGTACAGCTAGTCTATGCGCATGTGTGTGTTATACGTATCTGTACACTATCAAAGCGATCGCGAGCTAGCTTGAATATGTATAATAATCTATACATCTGCGCATGTGATCCTCCATTAAAGCGGAGCAAAGGATTATTTTAGGTCAAATTGCGAGTCGAGAGCAGCATCAGCAGCAGCAGCAGCTATTAATAACGTTATTATTATTCGACTCGAGGATCACGGCACTCGTGCGCTTTATTATTGAATTATAACGTGTCCTATCGCGCTCGTATTCCGGGATTATACTACAGTACCCCCTGTGTTTACGTAGCATGCGTAGCATAACGTAATTTTGACTTTTAGAGCGCGCGACATTTATACCCGTGTATATACACACGCGCACACGGGGCACGCGTGCTGGATTCGACACGATGGCCCGATTTTCACGCGCGAAACGCGAAAATCTCGTGGGTAAACAGAATTAGAAAAGTTGCACCACCACCCCTCCAGAGTCTAGTCGCGCGCGCGTGGATATGTGTGGGTGTGTGCGTTATCCACGCGACAGACGCAGCATCGCGCGCGACGACGACGACGACGACGATTTGCAAACAAAATTTTTTTTTTTACCCATATACCCCTGTGTATATAAAATGTGTGCGAGCTTGCGAACGATCGATAAGATATATAATAATAAACTCATACGGTGTACGGAGCTGCGAATATCGCAAGCTCGAATAAAAAGAAGAAGAGGAAGAAATCGTGCCGACGTTTCCACGACTGCGAAATTCTCTCTCTTTTTTTCTTACATCTTACTTTTTTTGCTTTACTTTCTTTCTTTCTTCCTCTTTTCGCAGCCATAAGGTACACGTACACACACACACACACACACGTACTCGCGCATGTGGCACGCGCGGCTGCTGCTGCTACTATATGTAAGAGCCTCGTTCGAGCTTTCGGGACCTTCTCCCCCCCCCCCCCCCCCCCAACCCCCTCAAAAAAGCAGCAGTGGCAGCAGCAGCCCCGACGTTGAATAAAAAATAAACCGCAAGAAGATAAACCTGCAGAAACGTCACGCTGTTATACTCGCGTACGTGGAGTTGAGCTATATTTTTTTCTTGCCTACTACTTCTTCTTCCTCTTCTCCGTCTGCGTCTTCTCGCTCATCTTCGTCTTCTTTTCATGTTGTCTCTGTGTGTGTATGTATATATGGTGGTACTTTCATAGAAACTGACGCGACTTTGCCGCGCGCATAAGTGTATGTATACAGCAAGTGTACACGTGTACAGCGCGGTATATGGAACGACGAGAAAGAGAGAGAGAGGAAGAGAGTAAGGAGGAAAAAAAGACGAAGAAGATGCGGCGCGTGTATGCATCTATCTCTTTTGCGCGCTCTCCGAAAGACGATAAAAAAAAGGTCAAGCGAAATATGGATGCGGTGGCCCCACTTCCGCGTGGTTTTATGTATAGATACCCGCGGCGGCGGCGGACACTCTCGCATCCCTCAATTTTCTTTATGCGCGCACCGCATCAATGTAATATCTAGGTCCGCGCGAAACGATGTGTACTTTTTGTTCGAATCGGTATAAAAAGAGTCTCGAGCTGCGAGCGAAATAGCATAATACACCGAAATCGACTGCAGCGTATTCCGAATGCCGAGAGAGGGAAAATTCGTACCGTACTGCGCCCTGGGAAAGTTCGATCGCTTTTCGGAATTCATGCAAATTGGTCGAGTACGTCGCACGGAAGCAGCAGCACTGCACTTCTCTTTCTTTCTTTTTTTCTATCGGGTGCGCCCGCAGCATGGCTCTTTCTCTATCGCGCGCAATTTCTATAATTGACTTATTTAATCGTGTGGCGCGCTCTATTTCCGTTTCTCTCTCTCTCTCTCTTTTGCGAATCGTTAGCTAATTGAGATACTCGAGTGCCCGAAAAAAAAGAGAAAGAGAGAGGCACAGCTCGAGTCTCGCATGATAATTGAAGCCACCCCCCAGAGCTCGCCTTTTAATTCGGCAAAAAGCAACGAACCAAGAGTCGTGAACACACACACACACAGAGGAGTGCAGTGACCCAATGCAAAAAAAAAAAACTATATCGATCCGTCGTCGACTTTTATATTGATATAAAAGCTGTGGAGCCCCGAGTACGTATATACACGCTCGACTTACGTATTCTTTTCTTCTTCTCTTTTATACGTATATGTATATAATAGGGGCGGCTGGTGCACGAGACTATACACGGAAAACCCTTTTAATTAACCGTCAAACCGGATTTTCCGCGGTGTGTATTATGTGTACCTGGTAAATGCTTATACAGCGGTTGCGTCTGCCGCGCGCGCGCGTCTGCATCGTTGTGTCGAGAATAAGAGAGCTAAATTAAAAGTACACACTCTTTCTCATTGCTGCTGCTACTGTGTGTACTGTTTACCGTAAAATAAAAAAAAAAAAAATAAAAGAGAGAGACAGATAAAGAAAAAAAGAAAACCTCTCCTACCCTCGCGGCGCGCAATCGGCGAGTCGTCGCTAGCTAGCTAGCTCTCTTCTCTATTTCTGCAGTTTCGTTTTCGACTCTCGTTCTCTCTTTATACGAGGCGCACGTGTGTGTTAGCTTGAGCGCGCCCGCGCGTGCACACGCGAGATAGCGAGAGAGAGAGAGAGAATCGACAAAAGAAGCTAATTTCTTTCCTCGTCTTTCCTCCTTTACTTTTTTCTTTTCTTTTTTTTTCTATTTTCTCTCTTTTCATCCGCAACGTGTATATCCGCAATTTGCAGCTCGATTGTCTTTGAGCTGCGAGCTCGCAATACAGAGGCATGTGTGCAGCTGTAAAGCAAATAAATAATTCATCCCGCGAGGAAGTCTTCAATACACATGTAACACGTATACGCACGATGCGGTTTTACATACACATATGGTACGCGTCGAAGATCCCCCCCGGATGCTTGTGCTGTGGTGGTGCATCGTTGGATGTGTGTGTGTGTGTGTGTGTATAATTATACATGTATGGAAGCTTATGCTACTGCTGCTAGGCTCCTTGACTCGCGCGCTCGCATGCGATATTTCCGCTGTTTTTGCATCACGCGGCTTTAAAGGATCTCTTTTCTCTGTATGTAACAGCAGCAGCAGATGTGTCATATATATATATATATACATGTCTCTCTCGCAGCAGCACGTGTGTGAATTTTTACGTGACCTATTTGCCATTGGACGATGACAAAAAAAAATGAAAAAAAAAAAATTAAAACAGATTTACCACGCTCGGACGTGGAAATCGTGTTACATCCTAGTTAGCGCGCGAGGCGAATTTTCGTACATGCATACAGCAGCAGCAGCAGCAGCAGCTCTGCAAAGCGCTTGAAACGGCGGAAATTTCGCGTAATTAAAATTTGACCTCGTTCGTTAGATATTCTCCTCGTCTCGTTTCTCTCTCGCTCTTCTCTTACTGCTGTTATCGCTGCAGAAGAAAAAAAGAGAGAAACAACTCGACGAATGAAAATTTTGGCTTATTCAAAAAAAAAAAAAAAAATTATCAAATCGTATCTGTCTTGATTTGGGTCGCGTAATAAATAATTATTTGATCAACTGTGTCTCGTCGTGTGTATATATTCGTATGTATACATACGATTAGTTTACTGGGTTACACACCCGATGATTTATCATTTCAGAAAAATAAATAATCTTTTCTCGTATTACGCTCTCTCGTAAGTTTCGCAATTTTTTTCGATAATCTAGCAAAGTGCCCGAGCGAAATAAATAATAATAAAACAGCAAAAAATATTCGTATCTCTCTCTGTCTAGATGATTAACCGCACGGTCCATTAACGATTGTTACAGATATATATATATATATATATGTACGCCCACGCGAGGAACATCAGCGGCATCGGAGACGACGACGTTATAGCCGCTGGAGTAGTATCAGCGAGTCAACAACGACGACTACGACGACACACATCGGCGAGGCGGAGGGAGGATCGCCTCTTCTGTCTCGACTACTATGGCGAATCGCAGTAGCCAAATCATCGTCAACAGCAGTAGAGAAGCAGCTGAAGAGGAGGAGGAGGTGGTGGTGGTTGTCGAACAGCAACGGCCCTGCTCGGAAGCTTCGATTGGCCCAGCGCCACCCGAGTGAACACTTGCAGATATATACTGTATACGCTCCAGAGAGACACACACACACGAGCGAGAAATACTGCAGAGAAGAGAGAAATTTCTAACTGCGTCTTTTATTCATAAGGTAAGGATAGATCGTGGACTGTATGATTCATATACGGAACAATGCGCGCCGCCGATGCAGCTCGCGAGGATCGGAGAGAAGTATAGCTGTTGAACGTATCTCCCTTCCTTCTCCTCCTTCTAGTTATTTTTTTTTCAAACCTACACACAAGTGGCGTGTATCAGCGTCGCGGAATGTCGCACATAATGTTTTGCAAAGCAATATATTCTCCCGCATTTATACACCGCGAAGATCGCAGAGATAAGCGCGTGTCGCAGCTCGCATGCACGCATCGATCGATCGCAGCTTGCTCGGCTCGTGAGGGGGGGAGGGCTCGTAATAGACAAAATCTGATTCACTCTCTGTCTCGCGGGGGCGACGACGACAGAATCGCATGTCTGCGTGTAGGTTTGCGCCGCGCACCCAATATTATATCATATTATACAAAAGCAGCACGACGACGATGACGAAGAGAGAGAGAGAGAGAGACATCGCGGCGCCGGCGTATGCGGAAATAACGTTTTCGACTACGTAGATGTATAGCGGAGATGCGCATCCCTATATACTCTTGACGTCATCTTACATTTTATTGTAACATCTCGAGTTCTTACTTGAGTTATACATAAATACAAAATTTTATCGATAACTAATTTGAGGTAATAGTTGGAAAAAACATTGCGTGTTGTTTTTATTTTATCTAATCAACGTCGGGTTAGATGAATGCTTATACTATTCGAAAGCGCGATTGAATTGATCGATTGGATTTTAATGGTGTATATCGAGTATTCGGCGTTGCATGAATATATCTAATCGAGATTGACGTGAATGACTTTTAATTAATTTTCACCTGCATTTCATTCTCCCATTATTCTCCATTTCTTTTTTCGTTAATAGGTCGATCGAATGCGCTGCACAGACGAGATCGATATTTATTGAGAGAGAGAGAAACTTTTAGGACACTTGCGATAGGCAATAATTTACGCGATAAATTGTTCAAGAATCTAAATTACTTTTTCATGCGTCTTCGTATGCTACGATCGATGCCAACACTAACTTATTAAAGAAGTAGATCTATCTGATTTCTTATAAACACTTTACTTCATGAACGCAACTTTGTTTAAAAAATGATTCGAAAAAACTGTGAAAACTCCCCAAGCTACTTCTACATTAATGATTATCACTGATCTTATTTGAATCTTGAATTTTATACTGCAACACTTTGAAAAGAAATTCTCAAAGTTGATAATTTTAAATTTTACTTTATGCACTAAGATTTACTTTCCCACTTGCAGATTCATTACATAAAGGTACTTCGTCGTCTTGCGTTGAATACTGGCTTTAATAATAAACGAATTTCGATCGAGTACAGAACTGAGTCCCTTTCGTTCATTTCTGTCTTGAAAATAATATAATGTTTTGAACAATCAATAGCTTACGTCAATTTCAACACTTTATCTCGCACTAAAACCTGCCCATAAATTTCCAGGTTTAATCAACGAGCATCGACATGGCAGCGCCCGTGATCGAGAAGAAGCGCTTCTACTGCCGCGAGTGGGCCTTCCTCAAGCTCGCCCACCTGCTGGAGCAGCGCCCGGCCTCCAAAGCCTGCGGCGCCCTCGTCGTCGGTGGCCCGGGCAGCGGCAAGACGGCCCTCTGCGCCGAGCTCGCCTGGCCGTCGAGCGGACCCGGGGCGCGTCATCAGCGCGCCCTCAATCGCCGTGTGCTGGCCCGTCACTTCTGTCAGGCGCGGAGCGAGGTCAGCCTCGCGCCGGCCCAGTTCGTGCGCAGCCTCGTGGCTCAGCTGCTGCGAGCCACCCCGGACACGCGAAGCCGAACCAGATCGTCGCCGACGACGACGACGACGACGACGAGTCCAAAGAATGACAAAGCAGCGGCGGAAAACGGAGGTACGACGACGCATCATTCCGCGCGGGTGTCGTCGCGCGAAGCCGTGGCCGAGGCCTACGCCGAGAAGCTGCGCAACGAGCCGGAGATCCAGGCGGCGCTGCAGCCCGAGGTGCTGGATCGCAATCCCGACGAGGCGCTGCGCAAGGCCGTGCTGCTGCCCCTGCTGGAGATCGCGCCGCCCAAGGACTGCCTGATGCTGGTGGTCGACTCGATCGACGAGGCGCCGCTGCCGGGTGCGACGCCACTATTCGTGAGTCGTTTTGTTCTTTTGTATAATTGAAATAAAATCTCGAATAACAAGAATCGGTGTAAAGTATACGTAAATGAGATTAATTTTTCTTCAATCGTCAACATTTATTAAAATTAATGTATAAAAGTGGAGGAATTTTTTTTTCCTACGCGTTTATGGATTCAATTTCGTGTAAGAGCATTTATGTTAATGTGATTTAAATTCAAGTTAAAGACATTTTCACGAATCGCATCGAAATTTAATGCACATTCACATTAGTTTTCATGTAATTATTTTTAATTTTCTACATTTGAATTAATAAATTCATCATTAATGCTTTTACCTAGAAATAAATTTCATTAAGTTCATTACCAGAAATTTTTCTATTGTTTAAATTAAACATAGTTGAAGTCACAGTCTTAGCTTTTATTCAATTATTACGACTTAGTCACTTGCGGATTCACAGATAAAGGCCCTCGCCATCTAGTGGCAATTGCTTTTATGATGATTGACTTTTGTTGGATTTTTTGTATAATTAGTGAAAAAAAATAATAAACAAGTACGGTTAAATGAATTTTCAACGAAAAGCTCATGCAAAACACTTTTAGTAAAAACCGATTACTTTCAGTATACTTAAACTGAAGATTTTCTCAACAGTGCAATGAATATCACTCATCCGTGAATCTAGTTTTTATATATCTTTTGATATCGCGACAATTTTTTCATAAAATTAAAAAATTTTTTTTCTAACTCACGCCTAATGTACAATAAAACTTCATAATTTTATTCTTCTGTCAAAAACAGTCAGCCGCCAGCGTCTTGGCCCTGTCCGCCCTCAACAACAACAACAACAATAACAACAACAACAGCATCAACGGCTCGAAACGCGAATCCGAGACCGAAGAGGACCGAGATCAACAGTCGCAACAGCAGCAACAAGCGCCCCTCGAGGAGGCGTCCAAGACCATAGCCGAGCTGCTGGCCAGCCATCACCATCTGTTCCCGCAGTGGCTGCTGCTGGTCTGCAGCGCCCGACGCCAGAGCAAGCAGGTCTCGCGACTCTTCACGGGCTTCAAGAAGATCGCCCTGGACGATCTGCGCAAGCCCCAGGTGATACGCGACGTGCAGCAGTACATACTGGCGAGGCTGGACCAGGAGGACGCGCTGCGACAGCACATATCGCGCGACACCGCCGAGATGCTGAACCACCTGCACATCAAGAGCAACGGCTGCTTCCTTTACCTGGAGAAGGTGCTGGACGGCGTGGCGGAGAGCTTCATCGTGCTGCGCGAGGTACGCGAGATACCGGGCACGCTCAACGGCCTCTATCTCTGGCTGTGCCAGCGCCTCTTCAGCCGCAAGCAGTTCCTGCGCGTCCAGCCGCTGCTCAACGTCGTGCTCGCGGCCAAGCTGCCCGTGACGCATCGGGTGCTGTACGACGCGGTGCGCTGCACCGCCAACCCGGGCTCGCACGAGCTCGGCCCCGACGAGTTCAAGCAGCTGCTGCACCTGTTGCGCCGCGTGATCTCGGTGTCGCGCGACGGCGCCCTCATGTTCTTCCATCACAGCTTCGCCGAGTGGCTGGTGGACGTCAAGCACTGCACCCAGAAGTACCTGTGCTCGGCGAGCGAGGGTCACGCCCAGCTGGCGGTGCACTACGCCCAGCGCGGCCCCAGCCTCGACCCAGCCGAGTGCTGCGCCCTGGCCCAGCACGTGCAGGCGGGTTTCGCGCATCAGCCCCGCGATCGTCAGCAGCAGCACCAGCAGCACCAGCTGAGAATCAAGTCGCTGGTGACGGCGAGCTCCGTGACGACGAGCAGCTGCCCTACCGCTGCCAACGCGACGGCGGGCACCACGGCCGACGAGCCGGCGGCAGCGATCGCGACGACAACGACGAGTCTGAAGCCAACGACGTTGGATAATTATACGCTTCAGCTGCTGTGGCTGATCGACAGCGGCGCGCCGTTCGAGACCTGCTACCTGGACAGCAGCGACTGCGTGGCCTGGCCCAAGCACGACGCCAAGCTCATGAAGCTGCTGGTGGACGCGGGCGCCAAGCCCGCGGAAAAATCCCCGGACGAGCTCGACCATCCCGACCAGGACGACGACGACGACGAGTACGATCACTTGGCACCTTCTAGTCACGTGAGTTGCAGCTCTAAGTTTCGTTGTTGTTATCGTTCTAATTATTAGCCACACGGCGCTAACACTGAATTTAAAACCTTGCAGATTTCCCGAAACTCGAGCCCGACGGACGAGTCGCCGTTGGGCCCGCTGGCCGAGTTCTTGGGCGAGAACGGCGACATCAACGCCACGGACTCGTGCGGCCGCACGATCTTGCACAATCTGGCCTCGGACGGGAACGCGACGCTTCTGGCTTTGGCTATCGCCGCCTGCCCACAGGTATATACCTACACCTAGACGTTGTACCATATACATAATTCTGTCGATCTGAATATTTGCAAGTAGCAGTGAAATAACTCGTTGGAATATTACTATACATTTTTACGATTATACTGCAAGCACGCTAATGTTATACAAAATAATCGGGTGGAATAGTCAGTTATGGGCCACCGTGATATATTATTTAAGTAAATGAAAATAAAAATTTATATCTCCGCTCATTAAACGTTAAATCATTAATATATAATATGATTTATTTCAACAACGACAAAAGGTTCCTCATATATTTCGAAACACGTTTAAATAGTTTAGGGCTCAAAAAATTTAACCGATTTCTAAGTTCAGTTTTTAATTAGTTAGTTCAAATTTTTCTTCTTTAATCATTTCTTAAGAAATATTATTAGTCATAATTTTATCTCGTACAAGTACTCATTCGAAAAATTAACATTTTTTTCTACCAGAATGTATTTTCAGACAATTTTTGTAATTTTACGCACAATTTCGATAAGTGGGCACAATCAAAAATGTTCTTAAAAGGTCATTTTACCCTTTATAAGCTCACTATTATAACTAATGAAGTAATTCAAAATTATGTGAATTCTTCTTCGAAAAAAAAGTATAGGAGCAAGTATGTTAGTCTGACCGACATAGATTGATTCTGACTTTGAAATATTTTTCTAAACTTTTTCATTTGGTAATCTCATTTATTTCAAAAAAATTTTTCATAATTGAAACTGTAAGCTTTATTCATACTGCACTATTTAACTACACTGAAAAGTTTTGTAAGAGAATAATTGAATAATCGACTATCAACTTCATTCTCAGGCCAAGCTCGAGGCGACCGATCGCCACGGACAGACGGCCCTGAACCTCGCCGCTCGCCACGGCTACGCGGACGTGGTGAAGGTGCTGCTCGGGGCCGGCGCCAACGTCGATCACGCCGACTGCGACGGCTGGACGGCGCTGCGGGCGGCCGCCTGGGGCGGTCACACGCGCGTCGTCGAGCTGCTGCTGGGCCACGGCGCCATGGTCGACTGCGCCGACTGGGACCAGAGGACGGCGCTGCGCGCCGCCGCCTGGGGCGGCCACGAGGAGATAGTGCGCGCCCTGCTGCAGGGCGGCGCGGACGTCAATCGCACGGACGACGAGGGCCGCACCGCCCTGATCGCCGCGGCCTACATGGGCCACAGCGAGATCGTCGAGCACCTGCTGGACTTTGGCGCGGAGATCGATCACGCGGACAGCGACGGGCGCACGGCACTGAGCGTGGCGGCCCTCTGCGTACCCTCGAATCACGGATACACCAAGGTGAGATTATACTTGCAAGGGATAAAAAAAATCCATGACTTCAGTCAATTCATTCAATGACAATTAATTATCATAAGTAAAAAAAAACAAACAAAAATTCTCTCCTTTATTGAAGGTTGCTGTACATTAGTTATGATATATACATTTTTACATTGTGTTTAATAGTTCATTATTTATCATTTATTTTTGAAGATCCTTATACCTGGACGTATAAGTATTTAAGTTAATATATTTTTAATAATGTTTTAATGGATTATTTTGGTGAAGGATGAATTTATAGTTGTTAATTTTTGTACAACTTTATAAAAAAAGAGTTAATTTTACATTATAACTTTAAATTTTATAATTATTTCATGTGCAGGTTTTCGTTTTAATATTAATTGTAAAAGTCATCATTATAAAATCGGTATACAAACTAGTTATTGTAATCCACTCACTAAATATCTTTGTATACTAAATAAATCGACATTCTTGTATGTCGGTATTATCATAACATCTCTGAATATTAATAACACAAGACATCTCCGAATGTCAATAATCAAAGTAACTTTGCTAGGTTCCTTTATGTCCAATCTCGTTAAAATAGTAACTTTGCATACTAACATTTTAGGATATCTCTGTATACCATCTTGTAAGATATCGTTGAATATCAATTATGCATAATGAATTTATCGGACTCAGCGGACTTTTTACAAACGAAAAAGATTTACGTATGCTAATTATTTTTTACCGAATCAGGTGGTGAGTCTGCTGCTCGAGCGCGGCGCCGACGTGAATCATCAGGACAAGGACGGCATGACGCCTCTGCTCGTCGCCGCGTTCGAGGGTCATCGCGATGTCTGCGAGCTCCTCCTCGAGTTCGGCGCCGATGTCGACCACTGCGATGGCACGGGGCGCACTCCGCTCTGGGCCGCCGCCAGCATGGGCCACGGCGCCGTCGTGGCGCTGCTCCTGTTCTGGGGCTGCTACGTCGACAGCATCGACAACGAAGGCCGCACCGTGCTGAGCGTGGCCGCCGCCCAGGGCGGCTGCGACGTCGTGGAGCAGCTGCTCGACCGCGGCCTGGACGAGCAGCACCGCGACAACTCGGGCTGGACGCCGCTGCATTACGCCGCGTTCGAGGGCCACCAGGACGTGTGCGAGGCCCTGGTGGAGAGCGGCGCGAAGCTCGACGAGGCCGACAACGACGGTAAGGGCGCCCTCATGCTCGCCTCGCAGGAGGGCCACACGCAGCTCGTCGAGCTGCTCATCAAGGAGTACGAGGCGCCGATCGATCAGCGCGCGCACGACGGCAAGACGGCGCTGAGGCTCGCCGCCCTCGAGGGCCACTACGACACGGTGAAGGTGCTGCTGCAGCACCGGGCTGACATCGACGCCAAGGACGCCGACGGACGCAGCATACTGTACATTCTGGCGCTGGAGAATCGACTGGCCATGGCGAGATTTCTCCTGGAGCACGCGAGGCCCGACGTGGAGAGCCGAGATTCCGAGGTGAGTCTACAGCTCGATGCCCCTTAAGAAAAGTAGGAAGATTCAAATGTCTTATGAAAGGTAGGAAGTTTCAAATTTATGACGAAAACTAGTACATTTCACGCGATGTCTGAAGAAAAGTAGGAAGTTATAGTTTTTTTTTGACGTAAACTAGGAAATCGTTAGAATTTTTGACGAAAACTAGGATATCTTACTATTTTATGACGAAAACTAGGGTATCTTATTTTTTTATGACAAAAAGTAGGAAGTTTTACTTTTTAACAAGATAAGTAATATTTATCATAAAAGTAACTATGCATAGAGATCTCGTTACTTGTTATTAAATTATCATTACTCATTATTAATTCATATTGAACTACGCTTATGCACAAACTAATGTTTCTCTACTCCAAATGCTTTCGAAAAATGAACTTCGATTATGGATGTATTGAGATAACTATATTGCCTGCATAAGTACTTGTGACATATTTTACATTCGAAGAGTTTGCTCTGATTACGCAGCATCATTATTCTGTCGACTCAATGTTTTTTGATAAATCTCACATTAAATAAATAAATGACTTGTGCAAAAATGTTATATTTAAAGGGTTTGCTACGATCGTCTCTAGGAAAATTAGGATAGTTGAAGTATTCGTTAAATAAACGTAAGAAAATTTATGAAACAATTTTTTATTGAAATAAAATGTTATAAAAAAAGTATGGTGCTCATTGAGAATGAACATTTGAGCACATTTCATTGATACCCACAATTTTTTTGTGGATAATTCTATTTTATTGTCGTAAGCGCAAGAGATCTCTGTTCCAATTAAAGTTAGATTGATTTACCTTCATAAAGTTTTAACTTCTTCTCCTTCTTCAAAATTGTATTTGATTTTAACAACTTTTTGATCAAACATAACTTCACGCACATGTGAAATTGTTATATTAGTCCAATTGAAATTATTGGTTTATTCCTCGAAATCTTAGGAAAATTTTTTCAAAAATTTCAATTGGAATACTGTCAAAATCTCGCAAGTGCGTAAAATAATATTTTGAATCCCAAAGAGAATTGATTAATATCAAGTATAATTTGCAAGGAGAGGGAGAAGAAATCAATGTTTTAAGAAAAGGTAAAACAATTTAAAAAATAATAGATACAGAGGTCTCTCGGGCTTACAATGGTAAGATAAGATTATCTAATAAAAAAATTGAGGATCTCAAATAAAATGTGTGAGAAAATGTGGATTCCTCGCGAAAATCATAATTTTTACACTAATATTTCATCGCAATAACATTTTTTTAAAACCTTGAAACATTCTAGTTTTCGTCTAGACATTTGAAACTTTCTAACATTCGTTCAGAAATCTGACGGGCGTCGAAATCTTATGATCGACTCTAAGACAATTCTAAGACATTTTTGTTCTATGATGTTTTCTTTTAAACTTAATAGTTTTTGATTTGCATTGACATGAAAAAAATTATTACTATTACTTTGTTCGAAAGCAGTAGATGAAAAGTTTATCGAACAAAAACGTCATAGAACGGATCGAACAACATCCTCAAAATTTTTTCGAATATTTCTCTTGCTCTCCCACTCATTTTGCGTGTCGCAATCATTCACATCTCTTCGTCGTCCTTCGTCGTTTACGCCACGCGCAGGGAAGAACGGCGCTGCACGTGAGCTCCTGGCAGGGCCACGTCGAGATGGTCTCGCTGCTGCTGCAGGAGGGCGCGGCCTGCGTGGACGCCCGCGACACGGAGAATCGCACGCCGCTGCACTCGGCCGCCTGGCAGGGCCACGCGGCCGTGGTGAGGCTGCTGCTGGAGCACGGCGCCACCGTCGATCACACCTGCAATCAGGGCGCCACCGCGCTGGGCATCGCCGCCCAGGAGGGCCACGAGAGCTGCGTGCAGGCGCTGCTGCGCCACGGCGCCGACCCGAGCCACTCGGATCACTGCGGCCGCAACGCGATCAAGGTCGCGGCCAAGAGCGGCCACGACACCGTGGTCAGGCTGCTGGAGGAGCACGCGGCCCAGGCACAGGCCAATCATCAGCGCAGATCGTCGAGGCCTGGTGCGTACGCACGCACACCGGGATAGAAATAAAAATTGATTGACAGGAATTATCTTGTTCTTGCGGCAAGAATCGAGTGACTCTGTTGGTGTCAAATTGAGTAGGCAAAGGTCTCAGAGGCATGACCGTACATTTGATATTGCCTCATATTGATTTTACAGCAAGATTAAGATGATTCTCGGCATTCGATTTTTATATTTCTATCACTGTATCTAACGATGAGAATAGAAGAGAAAAAATAAAACACCGATTTTACATTTATCACTGCACAGGTGGTAGCAGCAGCGCAACGTCGGTCACGTCGAACTCGACGACCGAGACGAAGCCCTCCTCGGCCGTGCTGAATCCCCTGTCGTCGACGCAGCAACATCAGCATCAGCAGCAGCAGTACAGCCCGGCCGAGTCACCCGAGTCCACGAAGCGACGAAGCTGCGTCTCGCTCGGCAACAACTCCAGCAACAGCAAGTCCAGCAGCAATCTCACCGGTAGCACCAAGAGCGATCGCAGCAAAATCAATCAGCAGCAGCAGCAGCATCATCAACAACAATTAATGATCAGTGGTGCAGCAAGTGCCTCCGCCGCTCAAGCGACGGCTCATCAAGGATCGAGTCGCGTAAGCTTGCCCATTATTTTCATTTGCGCGATCAATTATCGAGTGTCAAAAAATCCGGAAACGACTTGACGTGCGCATTAAACTTCCTATTTTACACGTCGACTCTCATCGAATGCCGAGGTACTGCGCACGGAATGCGACTTGCCACGAAAAATAGAAATGTATTAAATTCCAAGATCGTAATAATACAGCCATATGGCAAAAAAGATCGACCATTGTTTTAAGAACTAGTAATATTACGAAGTCAATTTTTCGAAAGTATTTTGACGAATTGTGAAAAAATTTTACGATATATTACATCGACACATTCGAAATAAGCGAGATTATAGTAGCGACCGAGTTTGTATATCGAAAGTAATACGACACCCATTACATAGATGACCATAACAATATGTCAACGACCGCTTGAATTACGATCTTGCCCGATTCATTTCACGCGTACAAATCTAGCATTTCGGTATTAAATATTAGAACTGCGTGAAAAATCAAATAAACTTCAACACATGTATTAAGGAGCTTAGACCGCTCGATCAATTTACTAAAAGATTCTCCACCGCCTACACTTTCGAAGCCTCTTGCGGCTTTATTGACACCTGAAATTCGACACTTCCCAACTAATCACACTTCTTTCTCTTCTTCTCTCGTCTAGCAGACATCGGCGGCGAGCAGCAGCGGGATGTCGTTCACGCAGCAGCTGCAGCAGTGCTCGCGCGGCGTGAAATCTTCGCGGCCGCTGAGCAAGCTGCTGTCGCCGCTCAAGAGCGAGCCCCAGAGCCCGATCTACGCGTCGCCGCCGCGCTCGCCGTCATCGTCCGACAACGGCCTCATACCCCTGTACTCGCCGACGTCCAAGAAGATGACGACGATGCAGGGCTCGTCGTCGTCGTCGCCGCCGCCCTCGGCCCAGACGGCGGCGAGCATCATACAGACGCAGCTGGGCGTGTCGCTGCTGCAGGGCGATCGCAGCACGAGGTACAGACTGGCCACGGCGGCGGCCTACGACAGGACCGGCGCCCTCTACGACGCCATCTGCATCAAGAAGAATCAGGAGGCTAACAACAAACCCTTCGAGCTGACCAACGAGATGCTGGGCCTGACGACGACGACCACGACGACGACGGCGACGAGCGGCGATAATAACAAGCAGAGCAAAAACGAGAGCTGCGCCGAGAGAAAGCTGCCCGAGTCGCACTTCTCGCGCGACACCCACATGCGGATCATACTCGGCAACAAAAGCTCGTCGGTGGCCGCGCGCAAGTCCACCGCGGACAGCAACTCGTCCGGCGGAAATTCCGGTGCCGGAGCCAACAACAAGCCCAAGAGGAACGGCTTCGTCTCGGCCTCGAATCCGGCGATGCGCCTCGTCGCCGGCGTGCGCAACGGCATTGAGAACGCGACGAATCGCAACAAGCCCGTGACGACGCGCGTCAACGGATTCCAGTGGAGGGCCGAGCCCAGAAGGGAGACACCCTTATAGGAGCAGGTACTGCGTCCGATCTATTTTTCTATAATGACGTTCGTTAATTTTTTTGTTATTTTTTTTCTCGGCAGGATTTATTGTTGGCCAAGTGCACGCACGAGACGTCTATATACGGTGGCCAGGGCACGAGCTACAACAACAACAACAACAACAACAATAACAATAACAACAACAACAACTCATCCCACGACTGGCGTAGCTACTTGAGCAAGAAACGCAAGTCCATCAGACGACTCTTCTCGTTTCCGTTTATGAGCAGAATCAAACAAGCGCCAAAGATGCATAATGCAACGACTAGCAAGAGTAAACTCAGTAACAATAATTATCACTGTGGTAGTTGTAATCGTAGCGTTAGCGGTAATAATAATAATAATTACAGTAGTGGCAAGCGCAGGAGGCGAAGCGACGCAAAAGTGATGAAAGATGATAAATAAAATGTGATTTTAAGTTCGTAGGGAGGTTGCACTTATATACCCCCGCACACACACGTGTGTGTGGTTTTGGACGTTTACAATTAACCAAATAAAAAAAAAACAATAATCATCCCCTCGAAAACGAGATACCAAATGTTTTGATCGATTAAACGATTTAAATTAATTTAATAATTATGTAATAATTATATAAGAACCATGATTATGAATCTGAAGTGAATTAGTAGATAATAAGTCGAACAGAAAATTTTAAAAATTTAAGATATTCATCGTCGAGATGATAGTTATATATATAAAGTTGAAAACGTAGATCATAACTTTGGAATGTATAATCTTCGACATTATGATTACGTGTATATAAAAAGTGTAATGTTTAGATGAACAAAAAAAAACCCCTATATAACACATTGATCTCACAGAGGCTTAGTGCCGGGAAGGCAGAGCATCTCCATTGGACACTTTTTATTTCAGAGATTGCGTGTGATTCATGTTGACATAATTCAAAAAAGTAAAGATAAAAAGATTATTATATAGCGACCGATCGTGCATACCGTTGCCGATGATGCGAAGTTAAGACTGAGGCACGCCGAGTGTATAAGTGCTAATTTTTTGACAAAAATAAAAACATAATGAAGAAGAAAGCATATAGGACTACTTGTGTTGACAAACAAAGTATGATTTATCGATACGAATTTCAAAGATTAAAGTGAATGCATATATATATTAGATTTAATTATAAAAACAAAAATGAGTATTTACAAGATAGTTAATTTTTATTTTTAGACCATTAAGACGAGTAGCGATCATCATCACAATTAATGTATCATAATCATTAACGAAAAAAATTTCGTTCTGTTATTAAAAATGCGAAAGACAGTAGAGGACTCAATAAATTGAAAAACAAAACAAAACATTCGAGTATTATTGTAAAGAAATTCATTTAGTGTCCTTTCCACTCCACTAATCAGAATTCACAAGTTATAGAATTCATAGTTCACTAGCTCGATTTTCCGAGGAAAAAGTGATATTTGACGCGACTATGAGAGAGTCAAATGTCTCGCATGCAACTTTTAAACTTTCTGGAACTTTTGACGTACGCTCATAAAAATTTCCACGATACACGATCACAGCTTCCCACCATCACTTTCCATTTTTCTTCCCCGCACATAAATACCAGGCAACATCCGATCTCTCGCCAGTTTTCTTTCCGCTCCCGAAGAGAGCAGAGCAGTTTCGAGTCTTCTCTA
Organism: Trichogramma dendrolimi; assembly: GCA_034770305.1. Taxonomy (NCBI): domain Eukaryota; kingdom Metazoa; phylum Arthropoda; class Insecta; order Hymenoptera; family Trichogrammatidae; genus Trichogramma; species Trichogramma dendrolimi. The sequence goes on along the minus strand of JAPMIB010000071.1, from coordinate 421,152 downwards.
CGCCTGCGAGTGTGCGAGTTCGGTGCTATAGAGGATCGCGCAAACACTTTCGATCCAGAATTAAACTAAATAATAAATCGCGCGTTTCATCATGGTACTAATGACTATGACCTTCCTGAATCTGAACGCGGACGTCCACGAGAGAGACCACGAGGGACGCACCACCTTCATATACGCGGCGCAGATCGGCGATGTCAGCCTGGTGCACAGCTGCTACCTGAAGGGCGCGGACATAGACGCCACCGATTGCAAAGGAAGGACGGCCCTGGCGGTCGCGGCCAACCGCTGGAAGGATCCGGATTACGAAAAGGTAAAAAACGTCGCGTATTTTCACGCTCTCGCAAATGTGTAAAATCAGATTTTAAATTTAAAAGTAATGAGAGTAATTTTATGTTTAATCTTCGTTGAAAATTAATCCATCGGTACTCGATTTGTTTGTTTACGTAAGCAATGAACGAAAATGATTCGATTCTGTTCTCAAATTTGAACGATTTTATTGAAAATTAACGTTTTCGTACGGATTTAGTATTTGCGTAAGTTGTACGACAAAAAATTATGAAAATTCAGTCAAAATTAAAGTCAGTCAAAGTGAAAATAATTGCACAAGTTCAAGCGCTATTTAAAATTATAGTGGTAAACTTAACTTGGTGAATCTAATAGAAACAAAAAGATAATAGTTTGAAAGTTTCCTTTTCTCAAAAATTCAAAAAAGTGATTTTCACAGGCGTCGATGGCTTGTGAAGTTATATTTTTGCAATTAAAAAATCGGGGCCGACAATGTAGCGATAATATCGAAAAATTAGTCTTTCAATTAATCGAATGCTGTTATTGGTTTTAGCCTCGAAAATAACTTTCATCGATTTAATTTCCAATATTTGAAGTTTTTTAAACGAAAAAAATGGAAAAATGCATCTTTTGACTATGAAGAAATAACCAAAATGATTTCATGAGCATTTCAATTTGCAAATTGTTAGGATTTTATCCGTAGATTCGAATGGTGTTGTTTGTTCTAATACGAGTTGATTTTAAATTAAAAAATTCGATTGGCTTCTACGTAATTCACAAAACAGATTTTTCCCTTCTAGAAAATCTAAGCAACCCATGGAGCTACATATTGTTGGCCCCATTTTTTATTGTCCAAATAAAACTTCAAAAATCTCTCGTCTACCGTAAAAATTCAAATTTTTCAAGTGAGAAAATTTCAAAAGCATCGATTCTTTTTTCAAAAAACGTTTCTAGACGCAATATCAGCGAAAACTTAGTCCTTTTTATTTGTATTTATATAGCTATTTTTAACCGAAGTTTAAGTTAAGCTTTTTAACACAGCTCGGTTCCCTCGATGTAAATATTTCTAAGTGATGCAAAATTCCGACAAACGTCTGACGCAGTTATTATTTGTCGATCCTCTGCAGGTGGTGAAGTATCTGCTTGTGCGCGGAGCCAACGTGAATCGCGAGGATGCCAACGGCATGACCCCGCTGCTCAATGCCGCCTACGCCAATTACAACGATCTGTGCCTGCTGCTGATCGGCTGCCGGGCCGACATCCAGCACAAGGACCGCCAGGGTCGCAACGCCCTGGTCCTCGCCACCGTGCGCGGCCGCTGCGAGTGCGCCGCCACCCTGCTGCGCCACGGCTGCAAGTACGACTATCGCGACGAGACGGGCGGCAGTCTCCTCAGCATCGCGGCCCGCACGGGCAGCCTCGGCCTGGTGCGCCTCTTTCTCGATCACTGCGCCACGAGCGGCCTCGATCCCGAGCACCAGGACCAGGACGGCAGGACGCCGCTGCATCACGCCGCGCTCAAGGGCTACGACGCGATCTGCGAGACTCTGTTGGCGCGCGGCAAGGCCGACGTCGACAGGTGCGACAAGGAGGGCAAATCGGCCCTGATACTGGCCGCTCAGGCCGGCCACGCGAGCGTCGTCAAGGCGCTGCTCAAGAGGGACGCCTGCATAAATTACGAGCCATTTGGTGGATTCAACGCGTTCAGGTAAAGATTGTTGTTGTTTTTTTTTCATCTCGATACACCGGAGACAACGATTACTTCGAGCGCTAATTTTTCTTTTTCTTGCAGCACGGCTATGCGCGGGGGACACTCCGATGTCGCGCGAACAATCGTGGATCACCTGGAGAAACTTCGCAAAGGTCAAACGTGTACATTATTCGGAATAAAAATAAAATAGATGGGAAAGAGAAGGAAAGAAAAGAAAGAAATAATGTTCCGTAACACGTCTGCTCTTGTAAATATTTTAAATGTGTCTAGTGTACTAGGCATGCCCACTGTCTATTGTAAGTAAGTCAATAAACTTAAGTCACGTTAATAAACTTGAGTTGTAAAGTATGTCAATAAACTTAATCGATAAAAAATCTGTGTTAGAGTTTTTTTTCTCATCCGAAGTACAGTGTTGATCAAAATTTCCAAAGAATTGTATATATATAATATTCTAAGAAGAAGAATAGTAGGCGTTGTATATAATTCGATGTGCAAAGTGTGTTTAGCATTATCTATAGCTAGAAATGAAGGAAAAATTTATCTCGAACCATAATTACCCAAGTTTAGAATTTTTTAGGTAATAATTAGATTAAATTACCAATGTATCATTTTGAAGTTTTACGATCGAGTGAAAATACTCTTTTAAGCGACGTTTTTCGATTACGACTTCAAAATTTGGTTAATTTCACATTTTCGTAGTAAACCGCATTATATACGCGAGCGTAATTAGCTCAAAATTAGATAAGATAATTCGGACGCACTAATGTGGGCGGCTAAGACGCAACTATATGCAGTACGTATTAAAAATTTCACGGGCTGCCGTGCAGGGTTCACTTTGTAATGAGCCCTTTTCCTGGCCCAAGACCTTTTATAATAAATGAACTTACTGTTGTCTCACAAGTATAGCATAGTGTATAGGGAGGGGTTTACAATTCAATAATAACATTCATTTACCTTTTAATGCACACAGATTTATTGTTTACTCGCCGTATTTATAAAGACAGTATTTGCTTACTAATTGTTGTTACATTAAAACCCTTTTTGTCGTGAGGGCTGCACTCGCTGTTGACAGGTTGAGGGCTGTACCTCGCTGAATTGGTATACCCAAGGTCTGCTGATCGGCAGTAGCTTTGATGATACTCTGGCTGCCAAAGCCAACAGATATTTTTGTTCTAGCTTCACCGCTTTCAAACACTTGTACTTTTTACTTGCTCTGAGCCACTTTCAAATACCTGTACTTTTAATTGTAAAATCTCAACCGATCAGAGCTTCGCCGTTTAACAATAGTTACAAGACTCGAGAAGGAATGAACCTCTGGCATAGTTCCGCCGTGCTCAACTGCAATATCCGATCAGCTCTCGAGCTTGACTTTTGCCCAGCTTATATACTGTTCAGTTTTTCATACTCATTCGTCAACAACTTTTCACCCCTGTTTACTAAAACTGAGGAAAGCTCGTATCGCAGTAATTCGCCGAATTGTTATTCACTTTGTTGTGACTACAAATGTTATTGTACATAGTTTTTTATGTTGTTTGTCACATAGTGATGCCCTTCAATACATTTCCATTTACACAATTAACACGTGCCCCATATACGTTACATTTCGTATAGCATTATCTGAACACGCACCTATATGTACATTCGTATACTTGTTCGTATACTACTACCATGCATTGCTGGCCTGTCCGTGCGAACACTCACACAGTGACGCGCTCGCTTGTTCGTGTAGGCACTCATACAGCGTTGCGCTTGCCTATGCGTGTGAGCACTCATACAGTGTTACGCTCGATAATACGTGTGCCCATTCATGCTGCCTCATTCTTATCTGAATGTAAGAGATGTACAATTTTGTACGCTACTTGTGACGCGTATTTCTTTGCAAGGTATAAATTACATGAATGATCTACAACTACAACTTCGAGCATTGATCATTAAATTGTCAGCTTATAAATCAATAATTAAATTTCGTAAATTAAATTACTCGTCGATCGACGAATCTCCCGTAATTAAAAATTTACGTGGCGATAAGGGCGTAGTTTTATGTCATGGTAGCCATAATAGTCATAATAGCTGCGATGAATTGATGCAGCATTGCTACAATGTTTTCAAACCCAGGCATTAATATACAATTTCTTTTCCTTTGCCACTTGCAGATAAAGACGCTCGCCATGAGATTGAAATCCTAATTTTTAGTACAAATAACGCAAATAACTAAATCAGTATATCGAAACATTAGTTTTCAATCGAAATGTTTAAATTTAATAGTATTGAATCATTTTTGTCATTTTTTGCATTTGATAATGTTCAATATTTGTTACTTTAATTTAATCGTCATACTTTGCATTGAATCTACATTAAATACGAGATTTCTTTCCATAGCTTATTTTCTTCAGAAAATTGTATCGAGTCACTTCGCGTCCAAAGCGTGGGAGTGACTTTTTTATCTGAAATTACACAAAGGCTTATATCCATTAAGAAACGATGGATAATGGCTTTCCAACGAGCGGCTTTACCTAATCATGACTAATTCATGCAGATGAATTAAATCCTAAGGTTTTGGGGGAACTGCGAGGCCAGATAACGTTAAAAAATTCAAAGCACAGCCTATAAATGCACCGATATTTGTCATTCTTCGTCAGTTTTTCGTTCGATTTTCGTGGAGCATCGTGTCTAGACGATTTCAGTCTCTCTAGAGTCAGTTTCGTCGAGTTTCCTCTGTAGATCGCGGTGCAATTATCAGTGTGCCAGTGAAATGCGCTATCTTTGCCCAACGAGAACGAGGAGGCAGAGGATGATCGCGTTCGAGCACGAGCTGCCGAATCGTCATCTGGGCATGGCCCGGCTGAGCAGGGCCTGTCGGCTCGGTCAGACCGAGGTGGCCAAGTTCGTGCTGCTCGACAGCGGCCTGTTCGATCTCAACCTGTACACGCGGGAGGACGGCTCGAGGCTCGTGCGGCTCGCCGCTGCCGCGGGAAACATGGAGATCGTCCGGCTGCTGGTGGTCCGCTGGCACGGCGTGGACGTGGTCAACGGCCGCGACGAGGACGAGGGTCGGACGGCCCTCATGTACGCGGCCGAGAACGGCGACAGGACGATGCTGGACTACTTTCTCGGCCGGGGCGCGATGATCGACGCCGTCGACAAGGCCGGAAGGACGGCCCTCGCCGTGGCTGCCCGACACTGGAAAAATAAGAAATGCGCCAAGGTAAATTGATTTTGTTGCCTCGAAGTGCCCTTGTGGCTTATCGATCGAAATTTATGTCTTGAGATTTATGAACATCTATTGGCTTGTTTATTTTTTTAAATTATTTGGCAAATATCAAGTACGTTTTAAATTATCTGGAAGGTAACGATTTAAAAAATTTAGACTAGCTTTCAAGCACTTCAAATACCACAGTAAATACTACTTTTATCCTTCACCACTAGATGGCGAGTACTTCTTTTATCAGTAAATCGGCCAGTGGTAAAATAAAAATAATTATATATAAGTCATGGCAAGGTTTTGTATACGTATTCTCGTGTCTATTTTGTATGGCTAAACTAATAATTAAACGTTGTATTGACACCAAAGTCTGATTATGAAATGGGTCACGAAAAAGTTACAATGTCCCTATTTTTCAATAATTCTCAAGTAGAAAAATCGATTTATTTTTAACATTTTCTGAACATCCTATGAGAACTAGCGAAGAAAAGTTGATAAACGACTTTCGCGTCTTGAAATAAATTAAATAACTTGATAACCTTTTTCAATAATAATATAAATCGCTTGTATTTTTAATACTTGAACTACGAAATGATGTTTCTTTGTTAGATTTTTTAAAAGTTTACTACACCCTCGTTGTAAAGCAGGGCAAGTGTCTAAGGCTAAAATCTTGCGTATTACAATATATACATTTCACGCCGGATCATCGATTGGTACAAAATCACCAATCAAAACTCCAAAGGGCGTTATGAGTTGAAATAACTCAGAAGCTGACATTCGTATGGAATCGCTTAGCAAGTCTTTTTGATATAGAGTTATGATGTTGGCTGAAAATGTTAAATACCCTGCGACATCATCATTGTTTTTGTAATATAATAGGACATTATACCTTCAATATCCATTCAACTCAACGAAACTCTAATGCCTAATAACAAATTAACTGCTGGCACGGCACAATGGTACTCTTTTGAAAAGTTATATATGGTCAGAGATGATTTTATGTATTATAACTCATACCTTTTATCATTTAAAAAACTTTGCACTGTGTTTCAATCGCTCGATCTTTATGAATTCCCGCAGACTGTCAAGCTTCTGCTGGCGCGAGGAGCCGCGGTCGACCTGCCGGACCGTAACGGCATGACTCCGCTGCTGAACGCAGCGCACGCCGACCAGCCGGACCTGTGCGAGCTGCTGCTGAGCTACGGGGCGGACGCCGATCGCTGCGACGTCGTCGGCCACGACGCGCTTTGGTACGCCACTGTGCGGGGCCACGCGGCGAGCGTCGGCGTGCTGCTGCGCCACGGCGCCCACCCGGAAGCCCACATCGACGGCTGCGGCGGCAGTCTGCTGAGCATCGCCGTGCGACGCGGCGACTCCACGCTCACCCGGCTCTACCTGATCGCGGGCTTGGACTGGGAGCAGCGCGATCACGCGGGGCTGACACCGCTGCACCATGCCGCCCGCAGCGGCCACCTCGAGATTTGCGAGATACTGCTCGACTGGGGCGCGGAAATCGAGGAGGTCGACAGGAGGGGCAAGACGGCGCTGATTTACGCCGCCGAGAGCGGTCACAAGAGCATCGTCAAGGCGCTGATAAAGCGAGGAGCCGAGATAGAGGTCAAGCCGATTGGAGGCTACAACGCGATCAGGTAATAATTGCGTTAGTCTTCTCGTTAAATTTTAATAATTTTGACACTTTTCGTTTGCGCTTGCAGTACTGCCACGCGAGCGGGTCACTTCCGTGTCGCTCGTATGCTTCTGGACCTTCACGAAAAACATCTTCGCCAGCTCGCAAGGACAACGGCCAGTGGAGGTACGCCTGCAGAGCGCGAAACTTCTGCGGGAAGCGTGCAAGGATTTCGCGGCTTTTTCACGGGACTTGGAAAACGTTGGCGTCGGCGTTGAAATGCTCAACGCTATTAACCAAAAATTTTATCGATGTACATATTGTCACGTGGACGCGCCGAGCATCAGGTAATACTGACTCGGCTCTTCCCTGTGGCGACGATTCCCCACGTATCAATATTTAAAATTAAGAGCTCAAAAGGGGGCTATCATTGTTTGATTTTTACGTCTAGAGTTTACTCCGTAAAAGCCAAAAGTATACGTTTAAAGTTAGGCGTAATGGCCTGTTAGATGCACATAGAATAACATTTATTATTAATTTAGCCTATACTTCCAGTGAAGAACTGCAATGACAAAACATATTTAAAATGTTTTGTATTTTGTAATTATAATCAAGATAATAATGTTTAACTTAATAATCCATAACTATTAAAATAACAGTAGTTTTTTTACGTTAAAATGACTCAAGAATGTCGACAGAAATGTTTTCTACAAAAAAACATATAATTCCCATACTATTATTAATTTATTAAAGATTGTTGTATCAAAATACTTTATTTGAAAATAAAAAAACCGCTAATGCAGGGCGACACTTTACACGCTATGAGAGATTAAGATTTTACTGTAAATCTATGTAATATATTGAATCAAACACAACGTAAAGTCAGTCCCTTTATTATTACAGTCTTAGTATTATTTTTGAATTATGGTTACGATTGATGCTATGTATAAATGTAAATAAGCGGTAGATTTTACAGAAAATACAACGTATACGTTCATTTCTACATTTTGCGTCGATTCAAGTCATTGATATAGTAATTTTAATTTTGTAAATAATGAGCATTCAATAAAATTCACAATTATTTTACTTCAACAAAATTAAAGTCGAGTGATTTAAAATATCCCCCAATTATCAATCTGATTTCTCAAAAGACCGCATAGTATCGTATATCGAGTAAGTACAAGTTACGCAGCGTCAACGCCGAAGAAATATCGCGTATCGATGATGAACGAGTCATCGTCGCAAAGAGAAACAAAAATATCTCGAATTGCAATGAATTTTGGGCACTTTTATTTCTCAATTTTATTAAATGGATTAATAATTTTCAATTTGACCTTAACCAAAAAGTTAATTTGGTTGGCATTACAAAATAATTCACAAATATGTGAACCAAATTGTCCGACGGCGTCTGGTTAAAAAAAACCTTTGCAAACTATCACAGAGCTTCCTCACGGAGAAAGCAACTTGTTCAATGTTATTCAATGAATGTGATATAGATTCATTTAATTCGACAAAATATTCATAATTATTTAAATGTTTTGATACTAACAAAGATTATATTTATCCCAATAAACCATACCAATATATTGAATTCTCGTACTATATCTAGACAATCTTAAAAAGAAAGTAAACGACGCTTTTCGATTACCACTTCAGAATCTGATTTCTAATTACCATCTAGTTACCGTATTTTATAAACGAGCAGATGTAGATCGAAATTAGATAAGACAAGTCCGACTTACAAATGTGGGTGGTTATGATGTAATTCGTAACGACATGATCATATTACAATTGCACCATGAATCTTACATTTGAATGAGTATAATAGTGAGATAATTATATTTTACATGACCCGAGTTGACGACTCCACACGTGTGTCCATACATGCTTTGTCATCGTATTCAACCAAAATTCGTTTCTACCCGTTCAATACTTTCTAAATTTTTCAAAGAACAGCAGTGGAAATGTAGAACAAAAATTTTTTCCGACCATACGACTATTTAAAATCTTCTTTAATGTATCTCACACTAATGTCTACATTGGACTGACAATAAAACATTTTTTTTTAAATCGTCGGGACGCCCCTTCAATGTTTTAAAACCCCCCCAAAAAAAATCTCTGCAAAATTTCGGAGCTCATATGAAGGAAAAAACCGCGCCACGAGACGAGTGTTGATTTACATTAAATTAAATGAAAAAGTTGTTTTCTCGTATTTTTTTTGGTGTTTTAAAACATTAAGGGGCGTCCCATCGATTTAAAAACCAATAAATTTTTTATTATCAGTCTAGTCTACATATAATGATTAGGTGTATCCACACCATTTTATATATGATGTATTCTTAATTAAAACCAACTACTTACACTTCTACACTTAATTATCTGTTATATCATGTGTTGAGTATCTTGACGACTCATTATAATTACATATTTCTCTTAATAGTATTAGATGTTTTTCGATGCTCTGAATAGATTTTTCGAAGTTAGTTACCTCAATAGTTGTCTGTTTAAAAGTTTTAAACAAATTAATTGTTTATACGGTCGCATTTTGTTAACTATTGAAGATTGATTAAAACGATTTTGTAAAACTTTATTTTTCTTGAAAACACGAAGCAAAAGAATTATCACAAAGTAACAGTGAGTTTTAACATTGCGCGAAAAAAATGACAGGGATAATTTTTTGTTTAGGATTATAAAAAAAAACTATAAAAAAATTTTTTATTTATCAGAAAAAATTTGTTAATGACGAAATTAGAAAAAAAATTGTTATTGTGAAGTTAAGCATTTTTTTTTTTTTTAATTTCTTGGAAAATTTTAAACAAAAAGTTACTTTTGTCATTTTTTCGTCCGATATTCATTTAACGAGAAAAAGAAGCTTTAAAAACTTGAAAAATAGCGCGTATTTCTGCGTCAAGCCTTTTACGTTTGAAAAAGTAAGCGAGCATCGAATTGTCTAGAATGAGCAATCCACGCTTACCGCGACTGGCCAAAGGCATTTACTTGAGATTACGGCTGTAGCACGCAATGAAACACTGAGATACAATTAATGGGTTAGAATTCGGTGCAACTGATTGACTCTTAACGACTATGTTTTAATAGCTCATCATAGCATCTGAATGATACTATCGAAAAAGGGTGGGAGTGAGTGTGCTCCATATGTCAAACTTTCTCTCCACACACCTAAGCTGTATACAACAACGCAGCCGATTTGAGATTTCCCATTCAGTTTTCTTTCGGTGCTCGAAGTGTAAAGATCGCGTCTCTCGCCTCATTCGCTACCACACGTTCGCGATGAACGATCAACTTTCCGAAAACTTGGACGTGAATCTGATGGAAGCCGAGGGTATGCCGCTTTTGTGCCTCGTCGCCTCAGCCGGACAGTTTGACTCGGTCAAGATGTTGGTCCAGATGGGCTTGGACGTCGACGCTCGCGACATCCAGGGTCGAAGTGCACTCATGCATGCGGCGGAGTTTGGCGACGGACGGATAGTGGAGTATCTGCTTGACAACGGTGCCGATATCAACCTCGGCGAAAACGACAAGAGGACTGCCCTGATGGTGGCTGTCAATAGATGGAACATCCAAGGCTGCGCCGAGGTAAGCCTTTTTCGAATTTTCATCGCGAATTAGCTATACACTGGCCCAAATTTCAGCGCACTGCGCGCGTTCTTTTCTGTTCTTTTCGATTTTACTTTGCCGTTTGTCATAGTTTTAATGTTTAAAATTACGCGTGGCATTTTTCGACCAAATCAATCAATTTCTAACTCGCTGTAAAAGTATCAAAACGCACCTAAAAAAAAAATAACTAACTAACGAATTCGATAGCAAGTTCAGAACACAATATCTTTTTTGCTTTTTTTCTTGTTCCAATCGAAAGATGGGGTCTTCAGTGACATCTCAAAAGAATCGTTGAAGCTAATACTTCAAACTGCTAAAGTTTGGGGCAGACTTTAATTTCGATGTATAAGGCGATTTTTTTAATTTTAACGCTTAGTGAGAATCGTTCATATATATATAATAAATGCCTTGTATTTACAAGGTATATATTAGACCGGTTCGTTTTGGAAAAATTTTTTTTAATTTTAGGAGCACTGGCAGAATCCTTTAGTTAAACTAAAAATATGAAGTTTGCCGTCTACCTGGTGTCGCTAGGTGCTCTGAATAGCTGTCGATAGCTTTTTAAAGTTTAAAAACGTGGTGCAAAAATTGTACAGCATCGCTAAATAAGATTTAAATTGCCTACTGTGCTATGAGGGTAAAATCTATATTAACAAGACGTTTTCTTACGTAATTTTTTGCGTAGAATTGATCCCCGTCGTTATTTTTGACCTAAGAGTACGATAAAATTGAAAAAAATTCACTTTTTCGATTTTTTTTTTCATAAATTTCGAAAAGTTCATGTTCGAGGGCGTGTCAAATGAACAGAATAAATCTAGAAAATTTTTTGATACTACCAAAATTTAGGATTTTTTATGACAAATCCAACGGTATATATTAGTATATACTTTAAAATTAGTTACATACAAAAAAAACGACGTTATCCCAAAAAACGACATTACAAAAAATTGAAAAATTGAAAAGTGTATTAGTTTCTTCTAGGAAACGGCTAAGTAAAATCAACTATGGAAAAAATTGCATGAAACCATCTGATAGGTTTTTGTCTCACCTTTCCAACGCCGTTTTCAGAGTTAAAAAATTCGCAAGATTCGCTGAGATACAGCGGTTTTGGTACGATGAACTTTTTTTGTATGATTCTGCGTCGCCGGTTTTTTGATAAATCGAGCTAGCTCAGAATTATTGAATTTTAAGTTACAAAAGTTCATCGTACCAAAACCGCTGTATCTCAGCGAATCTTGCGAATTTTTTAACTCTGAAAACGGCGTTGGAAAGGTGAGACAAAAACCTATCAGATGGTTTCATGCAATTTTTTCCATAGTTGATTTTACTTAGCCGTTTCCTAGAAGAAACTAATACACTTTTCAATTTTTCAATTTTTTGTAATGTCGTTTTTTGGGATAACGTCGTTTTTTTTGTATGTAACTAATTTTAAAGTATATACTAATATATACCGTTGGATTTGTCATAAAAAATCCTAAATTTTGGTAGTATCAAAAAATTTTCTAGATTTATTCTGTTCATTTGACACGCCCTCGAACATGAACTTTTCGAAATTTATGAAAAAAAAAATCGAAAAAGTGAATTTTTTTCAATTTTATCGTACTCTTAGGTCAAAAATAACGGCGGGGATCAATTCTACGCAAAAAATTACGTAAGAAAACGTCTTGTTAATATAGATTTTACCCTCATAGCACAGTAGGCAATTTAAATCTTATTTAGCGATGCTGTACAATTTTTGCACCACGTTTTTAAACTTTAAAAAGCTATCGACAGCTATTCAGGGCACCTAGCGACACCAGGTAGACGGCAAACTTCATGTTTTTAGTTTAACTAAAGGATTCTGTCGGTGCTCCTAAAATTAAAAAAAATTTTTCCAAAACGAACCGGTCTAGTATATATATATGTGGAAATCTGAGAAACTTTTAACTTTTCGACTAAAAAAAATAAAATTTTTTTTAGTATGGCACGTATGTGCAACATGCATTTTTGTCTACTTATCGACTTGAAAAATGATAAAAATGTACGGCTTACGGTTTTTATCAACCGGTATTTTTTTTTATTTAAATAAGCGACTAATGAGGTAAATTCTAATTTTTTTTTTTAAAATTCTTACAAAACTCTGACTATATTATGAATAACCGAGCAAGCGTTAGCGAGTGAGGTATTTCGCTAGGATTACATAAAACGTTGAGTAACTTTTCAACGTGAATCTTTATGTATCCAAGGAAAAAAAACGTAACATTTTGAACTCGTTTTCACAGGTGGTCATACGACTCCTGCAGCGCGGAGCCAACGTCGACCACCGCGACGTCTACGGCATGACTCCGCTTCACTTCGCTGCCCGCTCCAATTATTCGGACCTGTGCGAGCTGCTGATCAAACAGGGCGCCAACCTGACGTACCGCATCGCCGAGGACCGCGACGCGCTCTGGTTCGCCACCGACGCCGGGAACTTCGCCAGCTGCGTGGCTCTGCTGCGTCAGGGGGCGCCCTGGTGCCGCAACTACGGCTCGCGGGGTCAAAACTTGCTAAGCATCGCCGCGATGAACGGCTACCCCCGGATTGTGAATCTCTATCTGAGGCAAGGCCTGGACGCGCAGCAGACGGACAACACGCGCAAGACACCGCTGCACTATGCCGCCCTGGAGGGCTCGCGCGAGACCTGCGAGGCTCTGCTCGACTGGTGCGTGGACATCGAAAACGCAGACGATGATGGCTGGACGGCGTTGATCTTCGCCGCTAAAAGTGGAAACAAGGACTGCGTCGAGGCGCTGATAAAACGCGAGGCTAGGATCGATCACGTGACCAAAAAAGGAGAGACGGCCTTACAGTAAGTTTTTTTACCTTATCGCGTATACTTTTTTTCATCGATTTATTCGATTCATTAATTTTTCTTTCTCTGTTTGCAGTATCGCTAGGAAGTACAAAAACGATGAATGTGTCAAAGTGCTCATAAAACACCTCTGCAAATTGCCGAAACATTGGTTGTAATGGAGAGAAAGAGCGGCTGGCGATTTGTTTGTACATATTGTGTAAAATATTATTGTAAATATAAGATGTAAATAAATTTTTTTTAAAATAATTACACGTATTTTATTTTGTACAATTGACATAAAATATTTACAATAACTATTTATATCGTACTATCGATTAATTCGATAAATCAAATTACTTCTTTATATACAGAGTCGATTTTACAAAACGTGCTTTTTTGTCAAGAATCCATATAAAATCATCATTCTCTTTCGTCGTCTCACTCTCTAAACCTGGTGTCTCCTCAAAAACTCATTGTACTCTTCGTCCTCGTAATCTCTATCGGGTGGAGTTATCTCGACGTAGAAACAACCGTCAGCGAGGCTCGGATTGTTTTTCTTCATCTCTCTCTCGAAGTTCGGTCTCCATATCGGGTGCAATATGTTCACCCTCATACCGCAGATGTACAGTTCTTCTAGCGCTCTCAAATCGTACAGGATCCGCCATTTCCAGGTGTCGGGCAACCAGCTGATGTGAAGTCTTTTCATGGTATAACACCAAGACCCTTGTATCACTGCGCGCAGGTTCTCGTAATTCCAAATTCGATCGCTGATGTAATCCGGAGTCTTCTCGTACCTCGAGTCTATCCAGAGACTCTCGAGCCGTCGGAATCGAACGATGCACTGAAAGATCAAGATATTAATATTATTTAAAAGCTTAAATTCAGCTTCGGCTAAAAATAATAGCTATGTATATTGGCCCCGAGCGTTCTTCTTCTTCTTCTTTTTTTTGGCCTTGTGAGCGGGCCCCGAGCGTTAAGACAGCGTGTCGCTTTCTCATGTTAATTCTCATAAGAAAAAGTTTTGTTCGAGCGGCCAACGCTGGCGTTTTTTTAGTACGCGTCCTGTTTTTCCATAAGATTACGTGTAAATGGTGACTGCAGCGCCACTCTAAGCTCCGCCCAAACGCTCAGAGCGAATATCAAAATATTGGACCTTTTTTGTGATAGTAATAGTACTTTACGATACTAGTGGCATAAGTAACACTTTTTGGCACGGCGTAGTTTAGGGCCCTCGCTACGCTCGGGCCCTAATAGCTGGGCCAAAAAGTGTCCCTATGGCACGAGTATCGTACAACATTTTATAGCACTGAGCTAAGTTCACATTTATGCCCCCTTTTCCGATGCATAAGTCGCACTTTCTGGTACCGCAAAGTGAGGTTAGCGCACGAGCGTATGCGAGTGTGATGCGAACGCAGCGGTGCCAGAAAGTGCGACTTATGCCACCGAAAAGCGTGCCATAAATGTGAACTTATGCCACACAGTGCTATAAAATATGTTATTGCTGCATCTGATTGACCAAAAAAACTTCTAACCAAGCTCTGGAGAATCAATTGGATCACTTCTTTCATATAACTAAATATTGTGTTATAAATCATCACTTGACCCATGAAAGTACCCTAACGAGTTTTTCATCAATATTGATCTGTAGAGTGTGAAAATCGTCAGAAAAGTACCTTCATCTACTCGATAATAAATGTTGTACAAATTCACATACACGTCAAAATGTGACAATTTAAAAATAAATCAATGTTTTATTAACACTAAATGACACATTAAAGTTTTTAAAAGAGAAGCAAACTTTTTTTTTCGAATTCTGCTCAGCTCAATTGGATGAGGGTACTTTTCTGACGATTTTCAAACCCCACGGATGAATATTATTCAAAAACTCTTTTCAGGATCATGCGGCAAGTGATTTATAACACAATATTTAGTTACATGAAAGAAGCGATCTAGTTGGTCCTCCTGAGCTTGGATAGAAGTTTTTTTTTTATCAATCGGGTGTAGCATGAACACATTTTACTATCACAAAAAAAAAATTTGAATTTAAGCTTTCAACGCGGGTCTGTCCCCTTAATTTCTTTTTTGTTTTGCTTACCTCAAACAATTCAACGGCCTCGAACACGTGATAGCAGTCGATTCTCAACGAGCTCAACGTCTCGGGTAGTGCTCGCAATAAATTGCGCAAATTGTACTGAATGTATCTTTTATCGCGATTGGCCATCTCTACGGTCAACGCGAAACTCTGGAGATTCTTCAGCCCCGCCCTTTTCACTACCTCGGCCAAGAAATCGATGTCCATATCTCGTATCGTGATATCGAGAACTTGGAGGCTCGGTTTTTCTAGAAGCGGCTCGATCTGTAATTGCACCTTCGACAGCTCCAGCTTGAGACATCGTAATCCGTGGTTTTTCCACCATACCAGCCTCAACAATCTATTGCTCGTGCTCTGGGAGAAACAACTCGCGTCGAGTTCGAATTCCTCGCACAGGGTGAAGGCTTTTTTAATTCCGTGCAAAAGTGGACCTGGGTCGATCCGCCTGTCCACGCAGTCTCGCAGAAACTCGCTCAGTTGCCGGGGAGTCACGCGTAAGAACGACCCGTCCACCGCCTCTCGCCATACTCTACTGACTGCGGAGATATTATATGCGCGCGACGGTTTTTTTAATTATTCGAAGTAGAATGAAAAAATAGAGAACGAAGGAGCGAGCTTACCCGTGCGATAACGGACTCGGTCTATAATCGGAAGCTGTTGTATAATTTCGAAGTTAGAATCGAAATCCAGCCTTACGACACATTCCAGCTGCCTCGATGGATCATCGACCATACTTGGGAACAACAAGTACGAATTTTTAAGATTATTATATATACGTACAAGATAAATACGTATGTGATTCGCTACTCGCGCTGAGACCACTACTAGCACAGATCTGTTTGTCGTCGAGTTATTTACTTGGTATATTTAGTTTAAGTGAGGGGTATAATAATTTCAAACAAAACTTGAACACACCAATTTCGATCGTCACGATTAATCATCTATTAATAAAATTGGTTAAATAAAACCAAAATATAATGCGTAGTAACAAATTACGTATACATCGTATTTCAAGATTTAATAAATTATAATACGCTATTAAACTAGATCGGTACAGCTAGTTTAAATTAACCAAAAATAAACGAATGTGAATATCCATAGCGATCGACATTTTTAGAAAGAAATTTCATACGTGCCAGAGATGAATTTTCCAATGGTAAAAATATATGTCGAGCACCGATATCCAAATTCATTTGTCTACATATAAGAGCTAATGAGTCTACGTCGTTTTGGGAATATGTAAGATCCTTTTTCGAAATCAAGCTTCGAAAAAGTCTTGGTTTTTTCAATATAGATAATTTTAAAAACATTACGAAACTCTTTCCTGCTCGCGGAAAGAGTCGAAAGCCTTTTTTTTACGTGATACATTTTAACTTCGTTATTGCTAATGTATGTTGTTGAAATTACAACGACACAGGAAAATCGCAATGATCGATGCACGACGATCGACATCGATGCATCGAATTTTTTTGTTGCATAAACATATATATATATATATAATGTATAATTTTCAGTCAATAACAGACTTTCGTTGCAACACGACCGAAAACCTTTTTTTTCGTCTCTACTCGGCTGCAGGACCAGCCTCGTCGGCGATCTGTCCCGTGCTGAGGGAAACATTCTCCGCCTTGAGCCTCTTGTTGCAGCGCAACATCTTGGCGCGAAATCGCGCGCGGTCCTGCACGCTGCCCAGGCTCTGGCTGCAGCCTCGAATCCTGACCGACTCCAGCGACCTCAACTTGCAGAGGCATTCGACGGGAAAGTCGGACTTCAATCCGCTGAGATGCAGCCTCTTCAATCTCCTCAAGTTTTGCAGGGCCTCCTCGATTTGTTTGCGCGCGTGATTGACGTGCTCGTGAATCTCGCCGAGCGAGTCGAGCTCCAGCTCCTTGAGCCCGGTGAATCCACCGAGAAACTGCGACAAATAGTAAATAATACGACACTTGAATATGTTTTTCGATGCCGTTGGGAAATTCGTACTCACTCGGAACAGAGTCGGCAGAGCAAAAATATTTTGGCTCCTGATCGTCAAGCGCGGGATTGTCCGAGCCAGCTTTTCGAACATGACCCCCATCTCGTATCGGGCGACGTTGTTCGCCACGATGTGCCCTCTTATGGTCAACGTCAGGTGTCCCAGCCTCGGGGAGACTGATTCTATGGCCTTTATGCTCAGCATGAACAGGTCCCACTCGTCCACCGTCACGTGCAGCTCTCGGAGGCCGACCTTGGAAAACAGCGGCTTCAAATGATTCGCGTTCTCGATATGGTTCACGTCGAGCGTCAGACTCTTGTAAATCTTGTTCTTTTTCGCCAATACCTTCAAGACCTTCGCGTCTACGGCCCTGCCTAAGGAGGTCTTGAAGACGACGGCGGGCATGTATTTCGTGCACAGATCTATCGTGGCGAGCATCGTTTTCACGTTCAGTTCAGGACATTTCCTGCAGAACTCCAGAAATCCGTGCAGTTGCGCCACCGACACTCGTTCTAACGAGAGAAGTATCGTACTCTGCCATCGCTGGCTGACTCTCAAGCAACCCAGTCGATTATGGATGGGTAAATATCGCAGGATCATCGTCAGACACTCCAGGGGCATGCCTTGATCGAGATTCGGTTGAGCCATGTAAGCCGGTCCTTCCGGAGGAGGAGGAGGCACCGTAGTTCGTTGACGACGAGGCGGCGTGTTTCGTTGACGACGAGCTGCTGCTGCATTTCTTGTACGACGTCCACGTGGCATGGTTACAGGAGCGAAATGTTCAGTTGTCGAGGGCCAAAAAGTTAAGTTCACGAGCACGTCTACTTCAAAAACTGTACTTTCGATACAGTACGCGCGACTGCTCTCAGCGGATTATCGGACTCGAGTGATCGGGCCTCTATTATTATTGACTAACTATGCCCGCTTGGATTTGAATAAGGCGGTTACGATAAATTTGAAACGTATTGTTGTTCAAAAAGTTTATTTTGGTCGATGTATACAATTATGTACAATCACACGAATCGTTACTTATAAAATTATTAGTCAATCATCATTACTTATTAAATATGTTTTCATTACAACATACTTCGAGTAATGTATTTACAATGAAACATTGTCCGAGATCACAAGCAGTTGACGTCGTCGAGCTTCGTGTTGTTTCTCAGCAGAGTGGCTCGAAACTCCTCCCTGTCGACGCCGCCCCAGAAGCCCTCTCTGCAGCCGCTGATGCTGATGCTCTCCAGCGAGCGCAGCTCGTACAGGCAGGTCGGATCGAAGCTCGGCGGTGGCGCGAACAGGCGCAGATGCCTCAGGCTGAATCTCCAGCCGAGCACGGCTTGCCTCACCTGGTCGAGATCCAGGCGGACGCTCGGGAGATGCTTCTGGGTGGCGCCGCCCTGGATCACCAGGTCCTCGAGGTTCGCGCACTTGGCCCCGATCAGCTGGAACAGGTCGGGCACGAGGAAGATCACGTTCGCGTAGAGGTGCAGTCGCTCGATGCCGTTGGGCATGGCGCGCAGCGTGGCCCGCAGCCGCTCGACGTTGGCCCAGCTCTGGTCGGACTTCCAGAAGTCCAGCACGTTGAGGGTGAGATCGTCGAGGTAGCGGCAGTTCTCCAGGGCTTCGCGGAACTGCCCGAGGTAGCTCGGATCGAGGGTAGCCGCGATCCTGCGCAGGCTCGGCCTCGTGAACAGCGGCTTGAAGTAGCGGAACACCAAGCGCTGCGGCACGCAGATCGTCAGCGAGCGCAGCGAGCAGTTCCGGCCGAGTATGCAGGCAATCTGGAACTCCTCGATCGGGTCCTCGTACGAGTAGAAGCCCGTGCTGAAGACGACGTCCTGCATGTGAAGGGTGATCTCCTTCAGCGCCGTGTACATCTTCGGCCGGCGGCCGGGTATGCGCCGGCAGTAGTTGACGAAATCGTAGAGTTGGCGGGGCGTCGTGCGGCACCACGAGCAATTTATCAGGTAGCGCCATCGTTTGCAGACTGGAAAAATAATAATAATAATAGTAATTCGTGAGGCGCGTGAATCGTCGAGTCGCGAGGACAAATACATAAGGACGATAAATAAATTACCTCGCCTGAGTTCGAGCCGATCGCGTATGGGCAGATGTTGAAAAACTTCTATCATACAGTCCTCGTGTAGGCGATCAAAAATACTTCTTTCACCTTCTTCTTCTTCTTCTTCTTCTTGTTGGAGCTGCGCTTCTTCCGCTTCTTCTTCAATTTGTCCTTGTGGTGGCTGGGCTTCCTCAACTTCTTCTTCTTCTTGTTGGGGCTGCGCTTCTTCCGCTTCTTCTTCAATTTGTCCTTGTTCGGGCTGGGTTTCCTCAACTTCTTCTTCTTCTTGTTGGGGCTGGGCTTCCTCAGCTTCTTCTTCAATTTGTCCTTGTGGGGGTTGGGCTTCCTCAGCTTCTTCTTCAATTTGTCCTTGTTCGGGCTGGGCTTCCTCAACTTCTTCTTCAATTTGTTCTTGTGGAGGCTGGGCTTCCTCAGCTTCTTCTTCAATTTGTTCTTGTGGGGGCTGCGCTTCTTCCGCTTCTTTTTCTTCCTTTTCAACTTGGCCTTGGGATGGCTGCGTTTCTTCGTCCTCTATCTTTAATGCGTCCACCTCGAGGGAGACCATTTCCCATGACTCCTCGCTCGCGCTCTTCGTGATCTCTTTTCTACCTCCATTTTCCTGCTTGCGCTCCATGTTTGCAATATCCGCAAACAAAAAAGTAATAATTTACCGGCGCTTCGTATTTTTCTCTCGATACTTACGAATAAGTATATCGGAAAAATTTAAATCCTCGACGCTCAGTGATTTGCGCAAGTACTGAGCGATGAAACATAGACCGATCGTGTACGAAAGGATATTGTTGACAAACAAGCCCTACGTTCGGTCGTACGGTTTACTAGTCGATATTAAACTAATACGTATAGATGAGCAAATAAAATGAAATAATGATCGGCTTGTAAAATGTATTATGTCAATGTGTGATTTTCACATAAAAATTTTGAATGAAAATTTTCATTTACATTTTTCATACTCATTAGGTCAAAAACGAATAGAGTTACAGATGGATTATCATTTCAAATTACTCGTCATTGTAACAATTTAAAAATATAAAGATACATCAACAATTAGAGAATGATATTAAAAAACTCTGTAAAATTTTGATTCATTCGTTCGTGGCAGAAACTAGAACGACTGATCGTTACAAATTTTAGTACGCCTGTCACCTACGATTAAAATGTTACGCCAAAATTTTTAATTGTTAAATGACTCATACTTTTATGTATTGATTTGATCTTTCCTTGAAATTGTATTACATCATTTTTTGTTCGATTAAATATTTTGTTAAAATGTTCATTCTGTACACGTTTACTGTACTAAATGAGAACTATTTTGATCCTTGGATAAACTCTAACTTCTTCAATTTATAAATAAGAATTGCAAGTTTACTTTTTCTTATTTCACTAGAAATGAATGTATACTGCACTTCTCGTAAGCTTTTCATTCGCCGCTGTCAATGCATCACATTAATTATTTTCTTTCCGGTTGCCATGGCCCATGAGCGTTAAAATATTCTAAAGATCTTAATTCGATCAAGCAGTTTAAATAAAGCTTTTTCCATTATTGCTTCCTCTTTTAATAAAGGAAGCTCTAGTGTAAAAAAAAATCAAAAGCAATTTGAAGTACATCATGCATTTTAATAACTATACTACCTTTTTTTTATAATTATCTCAATCATCATCATCATAGCTGTAAAAATTATTTTAGATTTAAGAATGAAAATTTTTTGTATGATCTTTCTGATTTTAAAGTTTATTAATCGTTGAGTCCAAAGAAAAATCTGAATAAACCTCACAAATGTGTCGAATCTGTTTATTGACTCATTGCATGCGATGTATTACTAAATAAGTGCTTGAAAAAACGATACTTTTCGCCTTTAATAAATTGAATCCTTAAAGTTTAACTTTTAATATATTAAAGGTTCAATTTTTAACCAAATCATTTGATTTATTAATTGATATTAGTTGGTTATTAGGTAATTTGGTATAGTTGCTGACTATCTATCTCTTAATGATTGGAAGTGAATCTGTCACGGCTTTTGTATTATGCAATTGTTCAATAACGAGGTCAAGAAGTCCAAAAGATTTTTATAATCAAGAACACTTTACAAACTTGTATGTAAAAAGTTTTTTTCATGTGCCTGTTCTATCGTTCAAAACACGACTTTGAAATAACTATAAGTGCTTAATTTTACTAAAATTTAATTAATTTGAGCTTATATATACCGCGTAAATTCATATTCAATTTCATTTATTATCTATAATGATGTTCGTGCGTGTATATAAATAGGAAATTGAAAACTCTTTTTTATTCTTATGCATTATTGTAACGATGTATAAAATCAACAGAATTACATCAAACATTAAAACATACAACTGAGCTGAGTTCTCGTTTTTATAAATTAATTTCATAAAACAATCGTTACAACTAATAACAAAAATTATTCTACATATTTATACGTACACGCGTACGGAAACGTCGAGTTTTGACTTATATTATTATTACAATTGATTTGTACTCGTACAAATAAACACGCGTCACATCCACGTCTAATCGACGTTATTGTTGTCGTCGTTGGACTCCACGAGTCTCAGCACGTGCTCGCCGTAAGCCACGGCGAGCCACTCGCGGGGCAGCCGCTCCAGGTCGCGCCTG
This sequence comes from Trichogramma dendrolimi, assembly GCA_034770305.1. NCBI lineage: Eukaryota > Metazoa > Arthropoda > Insecta > Hymenoptera > Trichogrammatidae > Trichogramma > Trichogramma dendrolimi. The sequence goes on along the minus strand of JAPMIB010000071.1, from coordinate 399,118 downwards.
GGCACCACCGACACGTACGGATTGTGAAATCTCTCGTGCAGTATGGCGCCGATCCTGGCCACGATGGCGTCGCGGCACTCGTCGCGCAGCCGCAGCCTCAGCCGGCCGCCGCCGTCGTCGGTGGCGAAGTACGTCGCGAGGAAGCGGCAGGCGAGCGGCTCCTGGTCGCTCTCGAAGTCCCAGTCCTCGGCCGGGCTCTCCTCGTACAGGCCGAGCTCGGCGAGCAGCTGCACGACGTCCGTGGCGCCGTCCACGTCCGACGCCATGAGTCTCTGCTCGATGCACTGGACCATGTCCAGCGCGCTCGATCGCGCCTTCTCCGGACACTGCGGCTCTTTGGCCCGGATCGCGCTGCACTCGTCGAAGTGCGCCTTGTCGGGGAAAGCGCACGAGCCCCTCGCGCCGTTGTCCACGAGTATCTCGGCGCTGAGCAGCGAGAGACTCGCCAAGGCCCACTGCAGCGGCGTCCGGCCCGACTCGTCCGCGGCGTCCACCAGCACGTACCGATCGTTCTTCTTGCAGATCTCGAAGAACAGCCTCACGAACTTGGCCTCGTATCCGTACTTGCATATAAGGTGCAGCGGGGCGAATCCGTCCCTGTCCGCCAGATTGGGATCCGCCGAGCATCTGAGCAGCCACTCGGCCGCGCCCTTCCTGCGTTGCTTCAGGGCCAGGTGCAGCGCTGCGTTGCCCTCCTCGTCCCAGGCGTCGACCAGCACCAGCTTCTCCAGCGCGTCATTGATCAGGAAGAATCGCTTCACCATCAAGCCCGTCCGCTGCTGCGGCGCCTGGTCGTCCGCGCCGTCGTCGTCTCTCTGGGTCATGATGTGCAGCGGGCTCCATCCCTCCTTCGGGGTGGCCGCGTTCGGATCCGCGCCGCTCTCCAGCAGCAGCTCCAGCAGCGCGTCGGCCTTGTAGTGCCTCGAGCGCGCCACCACGTGCAGCGGCTGCCAGCCGTCGCCGGGCCTCGGCCGGTTGGCGTTGGCGCCGTTCTCCAGCAGCAGTCGCGCCATGCCCTCGTGTCCGCGCTCCAGGGCCAGCTGCAGCGGCGTGCGGCCCCTCTTGTCCCGTGCGTCGACCAGCACGGGCTCCTGCGCCTCGTCGCAGCTCGCGAAGAAGACCGCGGCGAGCCTGTCGGCGTCGTGGCGCCGCTTGGCGATCACGTGCAGCGGCGTCGTGCCGTTCGCGTTGGCCGGACTCGCCTCGGCGCCGTTCTCCAGCAGCAGCTCCATCAGCGTCTCGTTGCCCCGCTTCGCGGCCAGATGCAGCGGGCTGTTGCCCGCGGCGTCCTGGGCGTCGACGTCGAGAAACGTGCTCGTCGCCGTCAGCAGCTCGTCGAGATTGCCGAAGAGCGCGTCCACCAGCTCGTCGTTCTTGGCGCGCGAGCAGGCCAAGTGCAGCGGCGTCGAGCCGAAGTCGTTGGCCGGATTCAGGTCGGCACCGCGTCTCAACAGTAATTCGACCAGCTGGGCGTGGCCGTTACGCGTGGCCAAGTGCAGCGGCGTGTTGCCACCCTCGTTGTCCCGGGCGTCGATCTCCACCGACTGATCCAGCTCGTCCAGGATCTCGAAGAACGTGTCCGCCGTGCCGTCGTCTATCGGCCGCGAGCAGATCAGGTGCAGAGGCGTCGATCCCTGGCCGTTGACCCAGTTGGGATCGATGAGCGCGAAGCCGGACAGATCCACGCCACGATTCACCAGTTCATCCACCACGTCCGGCTTGACGTTCTCCAGGGCCAATTGAAGGGGCGTCCGGCCCAACTTGTCCTCCGCGTCGATCAGCACGGTCTGTCCGCGAACCTCGCAGATGTCGAAGAACAGCCGCACGAAGTCGGCCTCGTACTCGTGCTCGCACAGCAGGTGCAGGGGCGCGAGTCCTTCGCGTAGGTCTGCCAGATTCAGATCCGCGCCCCGTCTCAACAGCAGCTCGGCCATCGTCCTGTGCTCGTTGGCCAGCGCCAAGTGCAGCGGTGTCTTGCCCGACTTGTTTCGGGCGTCGAGGGCCAGCTGTCGATCCTCGTCCTCGTAGATCTGAAAGAACAGCGTCGCGAAGTCGGCCTCGTATCTGTCCTTGTGTTTGCACATCAAGTGCAGCGGTGCGTCGCCGTCGCCGTTGGCCAAATTCGGATCCGCCCCGTTTCTCAGCAGCAGCTTGGCCATCGTCGGGTAATCGTTCTCCAGAGCCAAGTACAGCGGCGTCCCCGTCGTCGCGAGGTCCAGAGGCTTCGTACCTTCGTCGTTGGCCAACGTCGGGTCGGCGCCGCGACTCAAAAGTAATTCGGCCAGTTTCCTGTTGTTCTTCCTCAGAGCCAAGTGCAGCGGTGTGTCGCCAGACTTGTCTCGCGCGTCAACGTCCACCGTCCGCCGAGTCACATCGCATATCTCGAAGAACGACTTCGCCATGCCGTCGTCGTCGTCGTCGTCATCTACCGATCTCAAGCAGATCAGGTGCAGAGGAGTCGTGCCTTCATCGTTGGCCAGATTCGGATCTATGCTCGCGAATCCTCTCAGCAGCAGCTCGAACAGGTGTCCGTTGCCACTGGACAGAGCGCAGTGCAACGGTCTCGAGCTCCAACCCAGCATTTTTTTTTTTGTTTTTTTTTTACCCCAAATCGAATACGCAGTCGTGCTTGATATCGAACAGTTTTGCTCGCTGCGAGAGCTATCTCGTGTATTCGACGGCGCGAGAATCGTTACTGGATCGGCTCTCGTTTGCGTTTCGAGTTGACGGGTCGAGAGAGATAGAGAGAGCCGAGTCGAGGGGCCTGTAAGCAATAAAGTAAACACGCGTGTAGCACAACGCGTATTGTTTGATAGCCGAATATATTTTGAAAGCTGCCTCAAAAAGATTTGAGAATAATCATATTTATACACTTTAAAGTTCAAAACTATTACTTTTTTGATCATTGACAGACACATGCATTTGTAAATTACTAATGTGCATCTAATTATGACTTTGGCCTGAAAATGTAATTTTAATTGGCGTTTTTTATTTTGATATAAATTTAAATCTTTCTTGACGCACATGCTTAAAGTTTATTGTTAATCGTTTAGAAAATTCGTTGCTCACACTTAGACCGTTAAAATTTTAAATTTTTGGTCATAAAATTGTCATTACTGTGCGATCTTAGTCGTATATAGCTAAAGTAATATAAGTATTATATTTCAAGCAGTCAAATAAGATAGGAAAAAATAGGATAACCTTGGAAAAATATGGTTGTTTAAACAAAACAAAAAAGTAAACTTCTTTGAAAAGTTTCGATTTTTCACATTAAATAATTTATTTGAATGGATAGTTCATATCTTACTGGCACTACAATTTATACATGCAATTATTATGGAAAATTCATTTTTTTCCAACTCCTAACCATTCTAACATACTAAATTCTTTCATCCTTTTGCACAAAGAAGTGTCAACTGTAATCTGCAAAGAAAATACAATAGTTTTATTAATGAAGTTTTATCTGCTTTAGACGGACTCGTGTAAGCTTTGCAATTCTACTTACCTCGCAGATTTTTCTGAGTATATCATTGTCAGTTGTACGAGGACACGCCTGCGTGTATACAAAAGTGGTGCAAACTTTTTCGATTTCAACGGTCAGTTGTTCGCATGCTTCGCGTGTATCAAAAAGACCATTGACGTTTTTATCCATAAAATCGGAAGTGACTTCGAATGCATTATGCGTACTGAGGCATATGTCGTACATAAGTTTGTGACCCTAAATGTTGATTCACCTTTAATTATCGATTATCGATGTTTTATCACGTAGCAGGGGGTAAAATAGTTATTTTACAACTTACTAGTGGCTTTGTATCATTGACGCCAACGGTAACGAAAAGATTTTTGCAAATTCCATCTGTTATGAATTTCTAGTTTTCAATGCAAAGGTAATTTTAATAATGTAACTCGTCACCGAATAAATTAAATGCCCAACTTACTTTGCACAAGTCTTGGTAATCTTGACAGTAATTTTCAATTTGATTACATCCATGGATAAATAATTTATTCAAAGTGAAACTCAAAACTTCACAAAAAGCTTCAACCGAGTCAGGCTTGTAGGTACCTCGACAAACTTGCTCTACTGTTGTGGAGATCTGATAACAAGGTGTTACAAAATTAACTCTGAGTTTAAAAAAAAAAATTATTATTATTCAAATTCATGTACCGAGTTGGGTTCGGCATATGTTTTTTTTAAGGAAATCAAAAACAAAAGAACACAAAAAATCCTCATAATGTTTTTTTCTATAAATGATTAAATTTGAAAATACGTGTGAATTATAGAAAATTGTTAGACTAAGTGCAAGTTAAAAACTCGAAGTTTGAAATGAATATTTAGAAATTGATGAATCGTGACTTTTATAGTTGGTTAATCGCATTCAAATAAAATAACACAAAATACTTTTTCCTTGTAATTAACTCAATTATTATAGCCCTAACTAAAAACTATTTTATAGTAAAATATGAAACTTTTTGGCACGATTTTTTTCATTTTAAAATTTGACAATTCAATCGATTGAAAGTATAATTATTTCCAATATTTTTTACTACAATCCATACGGTGAATCTGTTTGTTTTGAAGTTGTTGAAGTTTATTTTCAGGTCTTTCTCTGGTCATCAAAAAAATGATAAAAAAGGTAAAAAATTTCCTCGAAGGAATCGTCAACATGTTAAAATTTAAAATTGTTTTGAATATTGTATGAAAAATGTATAAACTGGTAACTTGATTGTAAACAATGTGATCATAAACGATTTTGACATATTTCCTAGTCACACTGATTATGTTTATAGTAAAAACGAATTAGTTTGAATGTTATATTTTCCGATGAAACGAGCTATAACACTAATAGATCAATTATACCTGTTCAATTTCCTGAATAGAAGAATCTGTCGTTTATTCGAGGCCCCAAAATGAATGAAAGTGAGAAGAAATCCAAGGAAGTTGTCTCTGAAGAAAATTCAAGTGAATATGCCATTGTTGTTTCAGTCGACGAAAAATCTATTTGTGATATTGGCAAGAAGGCAATTACACTAGAATCAAGCCTGATAGCATACCGAGACACAATTCACAATAAACGAGAAAACTACTCATGCGACAAATGTGAGAAAAAATTCGAGTTCCGAAGTCATTTGAGTAGACACCAAATAGCAGAACACAAACCTCCCAAAGATTTTGCATGTGACAAGTGTGAGAGAAAATTCGAGTTCCGAAGTCATTTGAGTAGACACCAAATAGCAGAACACAAACCCCCCAAAGATTTTGTATGTGACAAGTGTGAGAAAAAATTTGTGAAACAATCGAGTTTGTTAACGCATCAAAAGTTGATACACAAAAGTCGCGAAGATTTGAAATGCAACAAGTGCGAGAGGAAATTTGAGAATAAATCCACTTTACTCAAGCACAAAAAAATATTCCACGAAGTTTTCAAAAATTACTTATGTGAAATGTGCGCGAAGAGATTTGAAAATAAACATAGTTTGCTCGCGCACATAAAGACAGTACACGAGTGTCTCAAATATTACGCATGCAATAAATGCGAGAAGAAATTTACACTAAAATCAAATTTGTTCATTCACCAAAAGACAGTACACGAAGGTTGCAAAGATTACCCATGCGACAAATGTGAGAAGAAATTCTGGAAACAAAGTAATTTGCTCAGACACAGACAAAGACACCAAAATACAGTACATAAAGGTCGGAAAAATGTCGCCTTCAACGACTACAAAGATTACTCATGTGACTATTGCGGTGAGAAGTTTGCAAGTAAATCGAGTTGGCTCTTGCACATAAAAACAATTCATGAAAGTAGCAAAGATAACGCATGCGACAGGTGCGAGAAAAAATTTAGATACAAACAGCATTTGCTCAACCACCAACTGACAGTCCACGAAGGTGGCAAAGACTATGCTTGCGACAAATATGAGAAGAAATTTGGAATGAAGTCGAATTTATTTAAGCACCAAAGGATTGTGCACGAAGGTCGAAAAGATTATGCATGTGGCATGTGCGATGAGAAATTTGGGCAAAGAAAAGATTTGTTCCGGCACCAAAAAATAGTTCACGAAGGTCGCAAATATTTCACTTGTGACAAGTGTGAAAAGAAATTCGGACAAAGAAAAGATTTGTTGCGGCACCAAAAAATAGTTCACGAAGGTCGCAAAGATTTCGCTTGTGACAAGTGTGAAAAAAAATTCGGAGAAAGAAACGATTTGTTCTGGCACCAAAAAATAGTCCACGAAGGTCGCAAAGATTTCGCTTGTGACAAGTGTGAAAAGAAATTCGGACAAAGAAAAGATTTGTTGCGGCACCAAAAAATAGTTCACGAAGGTCGCAAAGATTTCGCTTGTGACAAGTGTGAAAAAAAATTCGGAGAAAGAAAAGATTTGTTCCGGCACCAAAAAATAGTCCACGAAGGTCGCAAAGATTACGCATGTGACATCTGTGAGAAGAAATTTGGAAATAAATGGAATTTGGACATCCACATAAAAACAGTCCACGAACGTCATAAAGATGTCGCATGCGACAAATGCGAGAAGAAATTTGGGGCTCTAAGTAATTTGATAAATCATCAAAAAATAGTCCACCAACGTCGCAATGATTACGCATGCGTCAATTGTGAGAAGAAATTCGGACGCAGATGGGTTTTGCGTTTACACCAAAAGACAGTTCACGAAGGCCAAAAAGATTACGCGTGCGACAAATGTGAGAAGAAATTTGGGAGACCATTTAGTTTGACCAGACACCAAAATACAGTTCACTGTGGTCGCGACGACTACGCATGCGACAAGTACGAAAAAAAATTCTGACAAAAAGTGCAATTGCTCGCACATGAAAGGCAAATACACTAGGGTTGCAAAAATTTCGCGTATGACAATCGCGAGAATAAATTATCATTAACAGTTGTAAATATGTATAAATACTCATACATGTATTTTTCTGAAATTTCAATAAAAATTGTGTTGAAATTTATTTTCTAAAAAAATTATTTGGTTTATGAATTGAAATTAGAGCGTAATTAGATAATTTGGACTGATTACCTGGGTATTAATTTTTTACTACGCGAACTGTATGTATCATTTTAGAAAAATTGTTTATGTGCCAAGCTTAACAGCTTGTTTCGACATTTCATCTAAAGTTTATCCTTTTGTCGAATGACTGTAAATTCTTATACAGTTTAAGTTTTTACTTAAATGTTGCATATCAATAGGAAAACAAATACTATCTTTTTTCCTATTCGTTCCTTCATTTTGATGACGTATAATCTGACACATAAAAATAATAAATTTTGTTTTATTAATTCGAAGTAACTTAATTATTCATTAATTCGACATAACCGTGTAATCTTATTTGTTGTCAGTTGAACGAATGTAAATATTACATTTTAAGCAGTTATATATATAAGATTGGAAAAATTGGGATATCCAGAGTATGAAGTAAAGTATGCAGGCTATATTAGTTCTGAACTAATTAATGTCATGAATTTGTAACATTTTTATTATTTATAATCTTACAGATCTGTGATTACAACATGTTTGAAAATAGCGTAAAATTTCATTTTTTGCGCCCAAAAATAGAACTCACAATGTCTAAAGGATTCAACCCCTCTACAGCTTGTCCTGGACGTATTTTACACACATAAGCGTCAAAAAAACTCTGCAAATAAAAATGTGTATTAATGTAATTAACATATTTTTCATTCCCAATTTTTAACTTTCCCATTTTAATTACCTTGCATTGTTTCACGAACTTTTCAGGGATTAAACGAGGACTGCATGCCTCCTTATTTACGAACTTACGGCAAACACTTCTGACGGTCCTGGTCAAGTCTTTGCATGCTACGTCGCGATCAAAAAGAGCGTCTATGTTCATGCTTAGATATTTCGTTATGGTTTGTACTACATCTTGAGATTTCAGACACCCTTCGTGCAAAATCGTGTAACCCTGAAAAATAATTCATCCGTTGCAGTGAATATTTTTGTATGCAGCAATAGGGAACACGGCTTATACTTACCAATGATTTTGTCGGCTTATCTCCGATGGTAACGTTTGTGAAAAGATCTTTGCAGATACCATCGGTTAGTATTGCCTGTAAATTTTCAAAGAAGCATAAAAATAATTTCAAACATCAGAAACGTTGATCGAATTAATTCCCAAACTCACATTGCACAATGGTTTGAAACCTTGACATAAATTTTCGACTTTGAAACACGATGAGATGAAAGTTCCTTCCAAAGTGGAACTCGCAGTATCGCAAAATGCATCAATGGAAATAGGCTTGAAGGTACCTTTACAAATGTCCTTTACTGCTGAAGATAACTGAATGCAAATGACGTAAAAAAATCAACTGTGAAACTTACAAAATTACATTTTTATTTGTGCTCAATTACCGTTGGTAAATTGGGATCAGCATCGATTTTTTTACAGAAAATACAAAATAATAGAATATAAAAAGCTCTTATAGTATTATGTATGTTGTCCAAAATAATCCGAAAAAATCAAAAATTTATCTCGTGAACAATTCGAACTTTTGAGATCGACTGCAAGTTGAAAACTCGAAGTTTGAAAAGAATTCAATTTTTATGAATCGAGATTTCCTTAGTTGTTCAGTCGTGAAAAATGTAATTTCGTGCAATACTTTTTTTCTCGTGATTGTTTCCATCACAGCACCTATAAAACTTTATTTTAAAATTTATAAGCAGGAAACATTTTTTTAACGATCTTTATAATTTTAAAATTCATGAATTTAAACCATTGAAGGCCCAAATTCTAGTTCATTGAATGTTTTTAAACTGAAATATTACTGCAAACGAATCAAAAATTATAAATATTTAGATGAATAACGTATGCATTTTGGAAATTGCTTCGGATCATATTGTGTTGCATACGGCCAGGCGTTCTTACATATTTCCAATCGAATTGTCAACTTTGAATTCACAAATACTTTTGAAAGCATAATAAACTAATTTGAGAGATGCCGAACGTACATCCTTTGAACTGTTTATTTTCAAAACGACATAATTAAATATTTCGATGACACACGTGACAGTTCGAAAGTAACATAATTTCGGAACACGCGCGACCAGCGTAAACAATGCCGAATTGAGCGGCCTTCATCCATCCCTTATTCCTTATGTCCCTGCTAATTAAACTCTTGCGAAAATATGATAATCGAGATAGAGAAATTACCACGCGCTGCCGCGAGTATGAATGAATATCTGAGAAAAGCTATAAAAACTGCGATGACCGCGACTTCGCTGATGTCGGGAAAAGAGCGTCCCGGGGTCCGTTAGTATACGCGCGCGTGCAAGATATGTGTCAATTGTTGACCCATGTCGAACTCGCGACGTACACAACAACCTCCAAGGCAGGGATGAATAAAAGAGGATTGTTCGCTCAGTGGTTTCTCAAATTTTGGATCTCTGGAAATTTCCGATCTCTTATACGGCGTACAGTCAGTCACCATTCGTTACTGTGGACTCTTGGATTTTGAATCTTTCGAAAATGTGATTAAACTTTTGTTAGTTTTTCAACGAAAATTATTGTCCAACGCTGTACTTCTGCACAGGCAGATCGTCAGCAATGGACTTAAAATATTGTTTTATTTAACGGGTGTGATGTGCGATTAATTTATTGTAACTGCACAAGCGAGTGCATCTGCGCGATCCAGACTCCATGGAGACTTCTATCAGCCAAGGGACATCTGTGAGCTGGGACACAACAGTGTGAGAATGAGTATGTGTGTGTGTGATATGTATAGCGACCAATGACACTTGTTAACTATGTCATAACTGCACTCGCGCCAGAAATATTGGCGCCAAAAATTACACCTGCATGGAAATATATCAGCGCCGAGTCAGTAGCAATTGGCGGCATATACAGCGAAAATTACACCAAGAAATTGCGTGACTTGATGGCATTTTCACTGGAGAGAGGAGCTATTATGAACACCATCCTACAAGGAGCACTAGGATAGCAGGTAAACACCGAAGGGATTTCCATAACTCCGTTCCTGACAGAGAAAATCCTCAACAAGATTGCAAACAAATACGGGGAACAAAATATACGCTAGCTTATGATGTCGGGAATCGATCGATACCATTGCTTACCAAGTTTGAACATTGAGTCTGAAAATAACGTACTGAATGTAACTGTATTTACGCGAGTCGATTATATTTGAGTGTTTGTAAAGAAAAGGTTAAAGTAACAGCATTGTAAATCTATTTCGTTAGTGAGACATAAATTATATATTTTGTATGCATTGTATGCACTAGCTTTGACTAAAGTATTAAGCTAAAATACGCATGAGTGTGTCAACACCATTATCGACGATTCTAAATAAAACTATAAATTTATTATCATATCTATCATTTGCATATTTATTTCTATCTACCTACACCTTGACAACAAGAACAAATAAATAAATAGTTTCTTGTCTTATTCCGACTGTGTGATCTATGACAATATAAATAACAATCAAGTCAAAAATCTTAATAATAAAATTAATAATAATCTTAATAATATAAAGTTTTTATTATTCATAATCTTACAGATCTACATAAAACATGTTTGAAAATAGCGTAATAATACTTTTAGAAGCATTTTGAATATTATTATGTGTAAAACTTGAAAATGCAAGATTTAAGATACCTGAAACTTTAATTTTTACCCAGTAATTGCATTCCAAAAATCTGAAAAAGTTGGCCAATCAATTTTTCCTGGATGTACTTTACACACATAATTGTCAAGTACACTCTGCAAAGAAAAATGTGTAATAAACATTTCAATAACATAATTCACTATTTTTACATTACAAGTATTAGCCTTCTCATTTTAATTACCTCGCATGTTCTTGAGAAAGCTTTGGTAATACGAGGACATGCCTCTTTGTGTACGAAATCAACGCAAACTCTCTCGACGTTCTCTCCCAAATTTTCGCATGCTTTCTGACGATCGAAAACAGCGTCTATGCTTATGTTTATAAAGTCGGTTGCACTTTGCATTACATCTATAGACTTTAGACACCCTTCGCGCAAAAGAAAGTAACCCTGAAAGTTAATTCATCTGTTGCAGTCGATGTTTTATTATGCAGTAGTTACTGCTTACCAATGTTGTGGCCTGTTTATCTCCGATGGTAACGTTTATGAAAAGATCTTGGCAAATACCATTGGTCAGTAATTTCTGTAAGTGTTCAAAGATGTATGATAATAATTTCAAACTTCAAAAATATTCGATCGAATTTTATTCCAAACTTACTCTGCATATTGGTTTGAAACCTAGACAGAAACTTTCGACTCTGGTACACGATGAGAGGAAAACTATTTCCAAAACGGAACTCACGATATCACAATATTTATCACTAGAAATGGGTCTGAAGTTACCTAAACAAACCTCCTCTACTGCTGAAGCGATCTAAATGCAAGTGACGTTGCAAAATTGACTGTGAAATTTATAAAATTACATTTTAATATATACGTTCATTTACCGTGGGTAGATGATCCAGCTTAGGCTCGGGTTCAGCATGGATATTTTTAAAGAAAATTAACAATAAAAGAATATAAAAAGCACTCATAGTAATATGTATGTTGTGTAAGTTGATTGAATATGCAAACACTCGTGAATAATTGAAACTTTCAGATTGACTGTAAGTTAAAAAATCTCGAAGTTTGAAAAAATTGAATATTAATGAATCGTGACTTTTTTAGTCGTTCAATCGTGTACAAATACAATTACGTGCATTACTTTTTTTTCTCGTAACTATTTCAATCGCAGCGCCTTTAGAAATTTATTTTCAAAATTAAGCATGACCATTTTCTAGCACGATCTTTAAAATTTGAAAATTTACAAATTTAAACCATTTCATACCAAAAGTCTAGTTCTTCAATTGAAATATTAATAAAAACGAATCAAAAAGAATAGTCATTCAGACGATTAACGCACGCATTTGAAAAAATGCTTCGGATCATAGCGTGCTGCATACGGCCAGGCGTTCTTGAATATTTCCAATCGAATTATCAATTTTGAAAGCTACTATTGAAAGCATCGTACATCAAGGTGAACAGATTTAATTACAATCGGCGAATCGTAAATTAGTATATAAGGAGCAGATGCTGAACGTTCATTATTCAAACAATTTATTTTCTAAACGACATACTCTTCAAAATGATAACGTGTTTACATGAATTCGACGCAACATTTCAGTAGTATAAGTCCAATCATTATACATTCGCACGTATAAATAACAATATCAAGTCAATAGACTCAATGAACTAATATTAAGAATTCAATACAATTACACTAGGGTTTTTCTTTTTCACAAGATAGTCTCACTTGGCATACACTCCCAAGAAGCTATGACAGTCCGGACAAAAATGCTTCTTTTCTTGCAGATCTTTATCGCAATAGGCGCACGGAGATAAACAGCAGCAACTGCGAAAAAAAAAACACTTATATTTTTATACTCCAGATTTCACGGTGAAAAATAATTGTTAAAGAAACGAACCATATATAGCACAGTAACTGGGCCGCCATTCGATTCTTCCACGAAGGAACGTTGCAAATTTCCGACATCACCGTCTTTTTGCACTTCTGGCATACGAGACTTATTGGCTCGGTAGAATAAGTCACGCGTCCAGGTACTTCATTTAAACAAAAATAATAATAATAAAATTTATTCTCATTTTTACTCGCTTCGACAATATGTGTACATACCATGATACGGAGGATCGTCGACCGGCGCCGCGGTCAATTGTACATCCTCTTTTCCTTCGTCGTCGTCCCTCAGCGGTTGCTTCTCGTCGTCTTCGAAAGGATTCACCGCGGGCTCGTCCTCCTCCTCCTCCTTCTGCTCGACCGAAGGTGCCGAAATTTTTTCCGGCAACTTCGGTCGGTTCACCACGGGCGCGAACTCCCTCGGTGGATCCGCGGGTTCCTCCGCGTCCTCGAACGGATTCACGGGTGGCTTTTCCGTTTCTTCCTGGTTGCTGGTGCTGCTGCTCCTCGCAGCGACGCCGGCCTGCTCCGACAAGTTTTCCGAAGAGCTCGTCCCGTTCTCGAATGGATTGACGGGAGGTTCGTCCTGCTTTTGGATCATTTTGTTTTCACTGCGCGACGCGGCGACGATGCACACCGAATGAAACTCGCGTATACACGTAATACACGCGAGATGGTTGCGAACTGCTCAACGCACCCAAAGTATGTAATATTAGTGAAGAAAAAAGACGAACTGATAAGATAATATTGGCATTCGAGACCAGTTGCGATTTCGAGAAATTTATTTCGGATACGAAAAAAAATCACACAATATTAAATGCCACCGGTGTTGAGATTCGATATATAGAAATCAAAGAAAAAGAAACTCACCTAGCTACTAATAGCTTGTAATTCAATTTTGACGTGATTAATCAAGCGATATATCGTTTACGACCATCTGCCCGAAACAAATTACATCAAAATGACCATTCGAAAATAGGATTTTGACTTGCAAGCGGTACATCTTGATTAGAAGGAAAAAAATCTCAAGCATGAGTGATTTGAAACGTAATACATCGATATCGAAGAGCGAGTGAGAGAGATAAGATTATGGGCGATTCCCCGGTATACATATAAAGCTCGTTGCATCAGGAAAAACCAAGTTTATTCATTCAAAAGACGTTCGTAGTAAAACACATTGTGTTTCAGATCGTCTCGTTTCGTATTACATTATTATATGAATCCATGAGAAACAAGATAGAGACAAAAAAAAAATCCTCCTCGTATCCATCGTGAACCGGTATTTACTTTTTCGTGTACATGAACAAAGAACGATCGCGAGTGACTTTATAATCTGCGATAAATAAGGCCGAAATGAGGCCAAAGAGCACTACAACGAGCGCGACCTTTACCCAAAATTCGACGTCCTTTTTCTCGTAACGCGCGTGTGCTCAAATTGACCAAGCGCTCCTTCGAAAATATTATTTTACCTGCCTGAAAAAAAAAATAAATAAATAAAAATAATAAAGACTCAAACGTTTTTTTTTTTGCTTTCTCATCGCGTCCCATTCACGATGTATACCTGTCAAGCATTGTAAACACTATATAAGCTCATATAGAAAAAAAAAAAAAGATTTGCATTGGACGCTGATGTCATAAGCTAAATATATGTATACATCACCTCGTTTTGTAAATACACAAAGCGAGTCCAGAGCGAGTCTCTGTCTGTGTCTCTCTCTCTCTCTCATTCTCACGCACACTCATTCAGACTGATCGTCGTCGCACTCGGTGTGGGATAAATTAGATAGTCATACACATCATACACATAATATAAAATCTCGGCTGCGGATCGTCGTGAGCTTCAGTCACGAGTCGCTAGTCTTCCACAGAGCACACGCAGCACGGCACACAGTCGAGATTATTAATATTATAAAGTGAGTGATCCCAGCAGTGACCGTTTGTTTATTATTGTTTTTTCTCTGTACAACGTACAGATACGAGTACTAGAATTGATCATTGAATTAAAAAAATGAATAATAATAAAAACGAAATAATTACGTTATCGAATCAATGCGAGTACGAATCGAGATCGGATGTGTTTGTCTCGAGGGGTAATTCGAGAATCTGGATCGGCGAATTGCGCGTCGAAACTGCGTGTCAATGTCAACGTGTGCGCGTGATTAAATTGTAACACCTGCAACCGCGTACATTTGTGTATGTGTAACCGAGCACGATTTTACTCAACGAGACGCGCGCAAAAATCGTTCATAATCGAATCACGTCGGCGTGTAATATCTAAATAGGTCGATCGAGTTTCGTAACTTTCTCTCTCTCTCTCTCTCTCTCTCTCTCTCTTTCTGCGTCTGCATTATCTGTGCGCGCAAACATAATACAACGCATATACACACGATGCAAATCATCGAACTCGTTTTTCTCGCAGATCAATCGTCACGATGGCCAATAGTATGAAACTGTCCGCGCTCCTCGTCCTCTGCCTCGCGGCCACGCTCGCCCAGGCCCGCAACGACCTGGTGATCGGCGTGCGCCAGCCCAACGACTTTCTCATTCAGCGCGAGCTCGTGCAGAAGGACGCCGACGTCTCGGCCCTGGGCATCAGGACGAGCCACGAGCGCACCTTCACCGGCAACAACATCTCCAACATCACGATGATCCGCGCCCTGGACCAGCACGACAACGGCCACGGCGCCACGGCGCAGATAGTCGGCGGCGGCGTGGGCTTCAAGTACGTCACCATCAAGTTCAAGAGCGAGCTGTTCCGCGGCATCGACTTCGTCGTCGAGATCTACGGAAAATAACGCGGATGTCTTCATTTTTTTTTTTTCTATAACGTAGCTCTCTATGCAATATACATTGACTTTTATTTTTATGTATAACGACGACGCGGAAGTTATTGATCTGAACAAATATTTGTGTACCATGTGATTTGAATAAATATTCAATTATTTTTTAAGTACGTATTAACTCTGTTATTTAACGATTGCTCAAGACTGTCGAGATGAATAGTACGAGAGGTTGCATACTTTCAGGCATCAATTAACGAAAAGTAAACAATCAGTCGCTTCAAAGTATTTTATTCCATTATGAAACAGCCTCGATTTACCGCGACGTGACATCTCCATTCATTTGTATCGAACGCAATATCGAGATTTACAAGATAAACGCCACTGAATGCGGAATAATGTCTTTTGAAGCACATACATGAGCAACTCTTTGCCTCGAAGGCCCGCACAATACGGCACAACGATCGAATGAGAAAAAAAATGAGGCGATAATGAATTTTGTACGCCATACGAATTCATACATCACGGTTGATACTCATTATAATTGTTATACCGACGACGAGATATAAATCACTACTTGCGCGCGCGCGCTTCGTTTCCTTTATGCGCGTGTGCCTGCACAGGCGCGCGCATTTAATGCGATTATCAATTATAAAAACGATGGGAAAAGTAAATACAATTTTTTTTTCTGTCTCTCTCTCTCTCTCTTTTTTTTTGGTACATTTAAATAATAAATCGCGATCGTCGTCGTTGTCGTTGCGTTTGTACATTTTTTATGAAAGGATTTAAATTGATTGTTGCGCAGCCGCTGGCTCAAAAGCGCTTTTTTTGTCTATTGTTAACAAAAAAAAAACAACATTTAATCTCTCTGGTAGAAATACTCAAAGTGGATAATGGCTCAATGACCAAAAAATGATTATTCAAAATGTTTTAAATTACACTACAATTAATTGGCTCGTGTTTTGGCGATTTGTATGTTACAATTATGTTAAAAATATCAAGTGCATTTTCAATAATCTCAAAATAGAAATGTATTTGTTTCAAAAAATGAAGACTAATTTTCGACCAGTTTCAATACGACAAAACTACTTTGAGCCTCCGCCACTAGGTGGCGAGTACTTTTATTTCTGTAAATCTGCAAGTGGTAAAGTAAACATAAATGTATAAGTCTAGGCATGGTTTCTCCAGTCCTCGACGAATTTATTGTTTGTGTGTTGATTTCGAAAACGATATAATTACAATTTTATTTTCCATATCTAGGAAAATTCAAACAAAGTTAACAAATTGAAAAACTAACTACAAATAGAAAAAACAAAAGATTACCTTTCTATCATTTCTCTCAGTAGCTCGTTTTCAGTGTTTAGTTTGCTAATTATTTTATTTTAAGCTTTCAAGCGTTTTTCAAGTTCGTTAATTTTTTCTTGAAGAGAAACCACATCGTGCTGTAAATTAAAATTGTCAAATTATTATATTTTTAAGATTTCATTGAAGTATTTCGTGCAACAGGTGTATATATGCAGCAATTTTTTTTCAAAAAAGGGTCCGTAAGTGTGGCAAAAATACTTTAGCGAATTACACTTTTGGTCAATAAATATCCAGTTATAATGACTCTTGTATGGCCAAGAAACTTTTTTGTTAACCAAAAAACTAGCCATAAAATTTTTGATATTTGATCACTCAACGAACGAACGAATTTACACACGCGATAATCGGCTAAGAAACGCGAACCACCTCAAGATCGGCCTCACTCGTACACGCCGAAGTTCGACACAATTGCACGTATCTTACACGCCTTCGAGCACAAGTGATACGCGGGGATATAATACGTATATTTGCTCGTACAAAAGGCTCACATTTAACGCAATTACAAACTTCTCGTTTTAAGTAATAATGATAGTTCGTCGAAATTTCGGGGAGCTCGACGATCCTTTGCCATACGCGTGGAAACTACTCGCGCGAGATATATACATATAATATTGTAATTTTTTTCTCTCACTCCCTGCAGAGAGAGAGAGCCATCATTCGCTATATATTTTGCTGCGCAGCATGTGATGTATTCCGATTCAATTTTCGGCGAAAAGTTTATAGAATTTTCGGAAAATTATTCTCGCGCGCGCGCGTGCCAGGACGAAAGTTTGCAAACGCCCGCGGAGCTTTTCTACAGCGCGTGCACACGCACACACACACATTTATAATATGTGCGTATTATCAAATTCATAATGTATGTAAAATTTCGAGGCCACGAAGTTACGAGTTGAATTCTTCCCTTTTTTTTTCTTTTTTTTTAGTTTTGATCCATTATAAAAAATTTAGATTTGGATTAAAGAAGGATTAAATCAAAACGATTTTATCGTCATTACTATATATTTTGATCTTTTTTCGGTGTATTAAAGTTTTTTTTTTCTTAAAAAAAAGAGGCGGGAAGAGTCACACCGAATGATATACGTATATTTTCGCGTCCTCGTCGCCTTGTGTCCCTATAATCTCTAACTAATAACTCACTTTACCGAATAAAGCGAAAAATTCTCTCCTCGGCTTTTTCGCTCTTTCTCTCACTCACTCGCACAGCAGCAGCAGTAGTAGTAGCAGTGTTTTCCTGCGAGTATAGTCCCTCTCTAGCTTTGCTCTCTCACAGGAGAGAGAGAGAGAGAGAGAGAGAGGAGAGAGAGAGGAGAGAGAAGAGAGAGAGAGAGAGAGAGAGAGAGACAGCGCGAGAGCTCTTTTAAAGCGTCTGCGCGCAAGCTGTGCGTGCTTGCGGAGCTTTTGGCGCGCGGGAACCTAAATCTCTCTCTCGCTCGCTCGTCCTCGCGTCCGACGAGCCGACGGCGCGTATCAGTCGTTGGAAAAGCGACGAGCCTTGAAGCCACGGGCAAAAGTGCGAGAGGAAAGCTTGCAACGTCCGTATATACGTAGTTCACATGTAAAGAGAGAGAGAAACCCCGGTGTGCTTTTACATGTATACGTAAACGTCCTGTATTTATACCACATATATATGCGTATATTTTTGTGTGCTCGTGGAGAGGCCTGTGTCAGAGAGAGAGAGAGAGAGAGAGTGAGAGAGAGAGTTAGTTCAAGTTGCCATCACTCGAGATATACAAGGCCTCATGTCTCGGAGCAGTACACATGTCGCAGTTTCACGCCGGATTCCTTGGACTTTTGCTCCTTTATTTTCCGTTCGGTGAGTGTTTGACCATCATCATCATCATCATCATCATCATCATCATCATTGCTATTATATCGTAATCACGTTTAATTAAAAAAACAACAACAACAAATAAATAAAGAAATAAGCAATCTCGGACCGCGGTAAAAGTAATTAGGCTAAAATAAATCGATTTACCGATAAGTAGTTTACAATCGGACTCACGGCATCTTATATAGCCTGTATACCAGCAAAAGAGAGAGAGAGAGAGAGAGAGAGAAAGAAAAAACAACAACGGGAAAAAGCTTCTCAAAGAGCTGACGCGCGCGCGTCGTACTACAGCGAGGGTAAAAAGAGAGCTCCTTTTATGTGTCTAATAATGTATTGTTACAACCACTTCGTGGTGAAAATCTCATATAAACGCGTGTAGAGTTTTCCGCCGCGCGACTCTCTTCTCCTTTTTTTTTATCTCGTCCTCAACTCTCTTCTACCCTTTCTTGACTCGTAATCCTAAACTTAAATTCGAGCATAATAGTGTCTTTTCTGCGTCTAGCTCTGTGTGTGTGTGTGTGCATAAAGCCTTTAATTTATATACACCGGAGAGAGACAGAGAAGAAAGAAAATTTCTTCGGTCTCATCACGTCATGCAAATAATACCAGGATGTATATAAAAAGGCCCGTCGCGTCTCTTTCTACGCGTCTCTCTTTCTCTCTCCTGTAATACTCAACCGCGCGCGCAGCGGCGCACACGAATTACACTTCTTCTTCTCTTTCGAGCTGGCAAAAATTCTTGCGGTCTTTTGCATAGCGATGTAAGAAAGTACGAGGTTAAAAAAAAACGAGAGAAAAAAAATTAGGAGGATAGGGAAAATGGCTTTTCTCGTTGCGGGGTGGGCAATATCGCGTGGCTGAGCTGACGCGGCGCGCGGTGATGTTCCATCCCGGAGAGCAGAGCGCGGTATCGGATAAAGTGTCGACGTGTCTTCGCGTCTCCGCGCGAGCGCGACTTTCTTATATAGCGAAAATTTTTTAGCGCAGCGACGGTTAAAAAATATAATACGAATTGTTTTCTTTAGTTTACCTTTTTTTTTTTTATTCGTCGAGCTCTTTTCGTTAGGCGCAACTTTATTCTTTCTTCTTTTTTTTTAATATCAAACTCGAGGAATTGTTTGCTCGAAAGAGAGGAGAGAGAGAGAGAGAGAGAGAGAGAGAGAGAGAGAGAGAAAGCGAGAAGTTTTTCATCGCTGCACATAGCCAGAAAATATTATATACATAACGCAGGAAGGAGGCGGCAGATAGAAAAGATTTTTCGGTTGATTATTTCGTTGAGCAATTGCTTCAATTATAAAGGTGAAGCTTTTATTTTGCTCACCGATGTATAAATATCACAAACACACGCACAGGTATACATAATATTATATATATATATATATATATATATACACGTTGAATGTATCGCGACGCGACCGACCGAGGGGTGTGATTAAAAACTTTGCATAGTTTGTCTGTCTGTGCGTGTATATATCTGCAAGCACAGACTAAGGCAGCAGAAGCGACTCAACAACTCGAATCCCATTAAAACTTATTATTAGCTTCGCTTGCGATATACATATATTATTGCCTTTTGGTGTCGGTGCTGAGCAATTATCATCGTGTTGCAGTTCATAATATGTACAGTCCATATAATACAAGCTCGGCAGAAGAAAATCTTCGTATACGCGCGCGGTGGAAAAAAAAATAAAAATTTACCGCTCGATTCGTATACTTTGTTTATAATTTTATTATATTTTATAATAAACATCCAATTCATTGTGCCTATATGTATGTGCAATACGTGGTAAATCGGGGGCGCGCCCGCAGAACAACATCGTCATCATCATCAGCAGCAGCTAAAGCAGCTGTTGGAGGATGTACATTTGACACTCGTATGTGTGCGCCGCAGAGCGTCAAGATGAATTGCATATATTACATATTACCGTGTATAGGCTTTTGTTGTTGACTTAACTGCACCGCGCATTGGTGCAACGCGTCACTATATAATGTATACGCCGTACGGGTATATGTAGCAAGTAAGTAAGTGCGGGTATATATGCCCAGGGTAAATCTGACGAATTGTTTACATAATACGACGTGCTGCTGCTACGTACTCCATTTTCCGACGAAAATTCGAAGATTTACCTAATCTGCATATTACATTGAACCGAGTCCTCGTCGTCGTCGTCGTCGTCGTCGTGCAGGTGAAAATTTATGTACGGCCAAATCCCAAAATAAAACGCAGCATCGTAAGCAAAAAGAGATGACATTTTTTTCGCGAGAAAAACGCCGTCAAAAATATCTCGAACAATTCGGTACGTAAAAAGTGAACTCTTTGGTTTATTTTTGATTTTCCATCGTAAAAATTGAATATTTCGAAAAATGTTACTGCACCATGGAAAAGCTGAGGAAATTTCCTATCGAATACAGTAGTCAGATACTTTTTCAACGACTTGGAAATCGAGTAGTAAGTCGTATTTACGCATAAAAAGATGAGTTTTCGGCGTCTAAAATACAAAAGTAACAAAAAAATCTTTAAATTTCACGTTCAAGCGTTTTTTTTCACTCCTAGGACCCCTAGAAAAAATTTGCGGGGGTTCGGGCCACTGGGCCCGCAAAAGAAAATTTCCCCTTTTTTCGTTAACGAAATCGCATTTTATTCGGGGATTTGACCATGTATCTAAGTTCGCGTCGAGAGCACCGAAATTTAACGATTGACTTCACTCGTCGCTCTCGGAAAAGTTTTACCGAATTAATTATGAATTTCGTTTCTTTTCTTTCTCGTCGTCGATTCATTTTACCTGCAGTTCCTCGTCGTCGTCGAGTCTCTCTGATTTTCTCTCTCTCTCTCTCTCTCTCTTCGTCTATATAGAATAAAGTCTTTGTATGTACACGCGAGTGCGTTTTCAGAAACTTGTGCGTATATTATACGCCGCGCAAGGTATTATCCTCCTACCCCGAATAAATTTCCCGAAATGCGTGTAGCGCATGTAGCGAAGTCGTGTGCGCGCCTGTGTGTGCGCGACGTTTAGAATTGAGATACGTATTATAACTGTCGCGTCGCGCGATGATAAATGGCACGTCAATTAATTATAACGCACACGATGTGTGTGTGTGTGTGTGTGTGTGTAGGAAATTACGTGGCTCGCGTGAGCGACTAGGCTGGGGTCTGGGGCTGACGATGATGTTCGATTCGACGAAATCTCGATACACGTATACCTTTATTACTTTATATAATTTTTGGGGGAGAAGATGAAGGCATACAAAAGCCGCGATCCGTAAATTACGATGCCATTGTCTCGACAGAATCGGTGCGTCGATGGGAGGATTCGCGGCTTAACGCTCTGTGTGCTCCATGGAAACGTATGCTGCACGTCGCATGAGCGAACAATGTAACCGAATTCTATATATCTTCGATCTATGGGGCTCATTATGTTATTAGCTCGTTTCGATATATATAGCGCGAAAGAGGCTGCGAGAGAAGTGCCCGCTATTATCGCGTTAATTAGCATATCCCTGGATAGAAGTGCTCGACAATATTATTTTTTTTTCAATAGTTTGGCCGTATGATGTTCGACATTGTTTAGTTGTCGCTATTTAATGATCAATTTTTGTACTTGGAAAAAAACAATGATAAAGCCTCATGACAATGAACACCGTGCTGTGACTTTATGTACAATCATTTTGACTTTGCCACTTGCAGATTTGACGAAATAATGCTGTACTCGCCATCTAGTGGCGAAGTTTCAAAGTGTTAATGTCGAGTTCAAATTCGTCGTTGAAAACAGGACTACACATTGTCTGTTTCAAGTCATTTAAAGTGCGCCTCACAATTTCAATAGAAAAATTGCCAAAAGCAAGCCAATAAAAAATTTAAGTATCTTAAAGCATTTCGATAAATGATCGATGTTGAACATTTTTACGTATATCTATATCCCAAATATAAGCCGAAGAGAAACAGATGCTTCGAAGCGCGAAATTTTTACAACAGATACAAAATCTGCTCGAGCTAAATAATGATTTTACCCCTTCCCAGAAAGAGAGAGAGAGAGAGAGAGATGGAGGAAGAGAGAAAACAAAAAAATCTCACCGTCATTTTTCCGCTTTATCTCGCACTCTAGCCGCGCAGTCGTCGTCGTCGTTGTCAAAAATCAGGCCATCGCCGCGCATATAACGATTCGTTTTCGATATCTTTGCGACAGATACGTATCTTTTTGCAAAAACAGCTGAGGAGCGGGTGAAAACATTTTTCTCGTTTGAATATCTTACGTACGCGCGCGTTGCGCTGCGAGTCGCGCGGGTTGGGATATATATTACATAAGGAGAAAAAGGGAAATAGCCATTGTGTATCAGCACTTTTTTTTCATTTTCTCTCTCTCTCTCTCTCTCTCTCTTGTCTCTGCTACCGTTGCCACTGCCCGTTTCCTTGATGGAGTTGTTGGAAGAAACGATTTATCAAAGCCTCGAAGCTTGTAATACCACTACTGCTACGCTCGACGATCGTATCATTTTTTTTTTCTTCTCTCAAATTTTTTTTTGTTCGTTTTTTATTCATTGTGAAACTTCCTCTCGTTTCTTCGTTGCGCGCGATACTGCGCCGCGTCGTTAAATATTTTCTCTTTCGATCTCATACACGATGACTTTTCCTCTATGTATCTCAATCTTTATCTTGATGTTGTGCACCTCCGACCACCCACCGACACAGGCATATGCGACGAGCACGAGTATAGGCTGACGAGGCACCTGCTCGAGGGCTACGACGCGGCGGTGAGGCCGGCGAAAAATTCATCCGAGCCGCTGATCGTGGCTTTCGGCCTGGCGCTACATCACATTATCGACGTGGTAAGCTATAGATATATTTATAACCACTATAAAATATGTGAATATGTGTGTATGTGTGTGTGTGTTTGTGTGCTGCTGTTGGCCAATATTAACGCTCCCTCCCTCCCTCCCCCGCAGAAAACCCGTGAATCAAATATTTCCCCGATACTCGCGTGCGGTTGCAGAGCCGTAAACTTACCTTAATAAATCTTTTTCGGGGATGTTAATGAAATTTTTGCCACTGCCATGTGGTCTGTGATATTTAAAAAGTTTTCGACAGTATACGCGCGTGTAGGCTACTCGCGATTATTATTCGGGAAATATTGCCGCTCGTACGTTTCTTCTTTCTCGTTATTTACACCCGTATATATCAGCGAACTCGTCGCCGAGAGGATAATAACGTTTATATGCACTTTGTATTTGACTCGTAGAATTACATTGCATAATGTAACGAGCTCCTCTTTCGCAGTTTATTTTTTTCTGTCCCCCCCCCTCCCCTTCCCCATTATTATCATTATTCAAAACTCACTGGCATAACGATGATCTGCATTAAAAGCGCAAAGCGCGCATGGAAAGATAAACACGTGCGCCGACGCGACGTTCATAATATAACTCGCGATGTAGCGGCGAGGCGATGCAGCATCCTATGGCGATAAGTATAGTAGCGGTGATTTTAATATACACGTCACAGGCGAAAAGTAATTTTCTAAATACACTTAAAAAACATTTTTCCATTTCTCGCTCGTCTTGTACGCGCGCCGAGTGGCTCTCGAAGAAGGAAAAAAGTAAGTTTTTGCGCGCGCGCGCGCATCTGGAAAAAGCGTCGTTTCAAAAAAAAAAGAGAAGGAGGATGAGGAGGAGGAGGAGGAGAGCGCGAAGAGTGCACTTTGCTTCGCGCGCACCGCATTGTTTGCGCCTATATATGGGGCAAAATTCCTGAACTGTCCCAGCGACCCGGCCGAGCGGCCTTTTTAAGCAAAATCTCTCAATTTCTAACTTGCCGGGAAAGCCACTAAACATTCTTAAAAAAAATATGTGACATGGGTTGTCGATGGGAAATTACCTCAGCTTTCCGATGGTGAGGTCAAATTTTCCAAAATTTTCCATTTTCCCGGAAAAAAATTGAAAAATATATTTCAAAGTTGAATATCTCAAAAAACAACGTTTTTTTTCTCTTTTTTATGTTTCCAATCGAAAGAAGAGGTTTTTTTACGTCGAAAACACTATTTTTCAGCGTGTGCAACAACTGAAAATTTCGAGCTACAAGAGAGATTATAGTCGGCGCTCGACCGCCCGGCCGCGGCCAGCGCGCGCCGTAGCCGCTACGTTCGGGTTTTGTGCAAATAACAATTACCAATTTATCTCAAAAAATTTAATAATAATATGTTTTCGATGTATTTTTTTCTCAGCTTTCCAATGGTGCTATCCAATTTTCCGAAATATTCCATTTTCACCGGAAAAATCGAGAAATTCAATGTTTTTATGACTGACTCTCGATTTTTCCAATGAAAATGGACAATTTCGGAAAATTGGATAGCACCATTGGAAAGCTGAGAAAAAAATACATCGAAAACATATTATTATTAAATTTTTTGAGATAAATTGGTAATTGTTATTTGCACAAAACCCGAACGTAGCGGCTACGGCGCGCGCTGGCCGCGGCCGGGCGGTCGAGCGCCGACTATAATCTCTCTTGTAGCTCGAAATTTTCAGTTGTTGCACACGCTGAAAAATAGTTTTCGATGTAAAAAAACCTCCTCTTTCGATTGGAAACATAAAAAAGAGAAAAAAAACGTTGTTTTTTGCGATATTCAACTTTGAAATATATTTTTCAATTTTTTTCCAAGAAAATGAGAAATTTCGGAAAATTTGACCTCACCATCAGAAAGCTGAGGTAATTTCCCATCGAAAACCTATGTCACATATTTTTTCTAAGTATGTTTAGTGGCTTTCCCGGCAAGTTAGAAATTGAGAGATTTTGCTTAAAAAGGCCGCTCGGCCGGGTCGCTGGGACAGTTCAGGAATTTTGCCCCATATATACACGAGAGAGAAGCAGCAGTAGTCGTATAGCAGTTGTACGCAAAGTTTTCGCGGCGCAGCAGCTTTTGCAGCCGAGTAAAAGTACTATAATGAAATAGGTAGATCGATGGAGGGGGGGGGGCGGGGGGGATGGAAAATTTATAATACAGGAATTCGTCCATTGTCGCGATCGCGCGTCGAAGTTGAGTTTCACTTCTTCTTTTTTTTCTCGGATCTCAAAATTAACAAGATTGTCGAGAAAAAGAAAAGGTACGGTAAATAAACAAATGAAAAGAGAAGGGTAAAAGTAATTACGCATTTTATACATGTAACAGTATGCGTGCAGTGTACACATTTATATATATCCCGCGGAATTTCAACCGCGCTCGAGCTTTTGTGCGTGACAGTACGTCGTGTAATATTCACAGTTTATACAGAGCTTTTTCTTTCTCTCTCTCTCTCTCTCTCTTTTAATTACACTTTCTTTCTTTATCTCGTCGTTGTCGTTACAGTGACGAGAGAAAATTCATTAAAAAAAAAAAGAAGAAATTGTCTCAAAACGGTAAGCGCTCGAGACCGACTTGCTCGAGCGACAGATCGAATAGCCGATCCTGAACGAGCTCGTCGTCGCAGATGGCTTTGACGCGAGCCACGCGACAGTTGCTCACGTAGACGCCGCTCTTTTTCTCCATCAGCGGACTGACCGCGGCGTAGACCACGGGCACGGCGCCTTCCTCGAGATTCTATAGACAGATATATATACACAATAATGACGATGCGACGAAATAAAATTGAAATATATATGATCGTTATTTTTAATACTGAACTTTGAAGAGTACATCGACGACGGCCCGCAGGTATTTCACGTAAGTCGTGCGAAAGATGTCGGTGCTCACCACGCCCGGATGGACGGCGCACACCTGCACCGGCAGTCTCTTGGCCGCGAGCTCGCGCGCCAGCCTCTTGGCGAACAGCACCTGGGCGAGCTTGCTCTGCGCGTAGGCCTCGGCGGTGACGAACAGATCTCTGTACATCGTAACGCGGATCGGAATTATCAAAATTCATTGCTAAAAAATATGTATGTGTATATCTGTTTTGTTCGTTTCGTAACAATCATTACTTTCGGTTGGTGTCGCTGAACCTGACGTCACCGACCAGATGAGCGCAGGACGACACGTTGATCACCCGCGAATGGCCGAGATCCGTGCCGGCGCGGGCCAGCGCCGGCATCAGCAGCAGCGTGAGCAAAAAGTGCGACAGATAGTTCACCCCGTACTGCTCCTCGTAGCCGTCCACGGTCTCGTTGTAAGGCGTGCACATGACTCCGGCTGCGCGATTATGATGAACAAAACAAAAAAAAAAAAAAACAAAGACAAAATTAACGATGTAAAGCGAATCGCAAAAAAATCGATCATACGCGCGCTTGTACCATTGTTGATGAGAATATCGAGCCTCGACGAGAACTTGCTCCGATAATCCTCGACGAATTCCCTCACCGCAGCCAAGCTGGAGTTGTCGAGGCGCATCACCGTGGCTTTGCCGCTCTCCACGCCGCCGGATCCGCGTATGTCCTCGACGGCCGCCTCGCCAGCCGCGGTATTTCGACAAGCTTATGATATTTTTCCAATATCGAGAGATAGAGAGAGAGAAACGTTACGAAAAAAAGTGTCAAGCGCAATTCGCTCGATGCGATATTACTTTCTTTTTTCTTTTTTTTTATATACATTACCGACGACGACGTGAAGGTCGCACTGGAGCAGCATCTTGACGATCTCCTTGCCGAGGCCGCGCGAACCGCCGGTGACGATCGCCACTCTGCCCGTCAATTTTGGCATCTCTATATATAATAATGTGGCAGACGACGCAGCAGCGCGCGACGCACACTTTATATTATGTACACATGTGTGTGCTATATATATATATATATATATATGTATATATGTAACGGTATATACCACTTACCAGTTCTGTTGGTGCGCGCGTGCCACCGATCCTCGACGATCCCGGCCAAGCCCAGCCAGACGAACTTGACCTGAGTCGAGCAGTAGCAGTAGGCCAGCCTCAGGCACCAGCCGATTTTCGACAACGCGTCGACTTCGCCCTTACTCGACGCTGACATCTCGATTCGATCGAAATATTAACGAGCGCCAAACTAGCGTGTAAATCCACGCGGCGTACGGTGCAGACTACGCACTCGATCTTTATCCGCGAATGATGCTGTGCTGGCGATGATGCTGTGCAAGTATATACGCGGAGAGCGAGAGAGAGAGAGAGAGAGAGAGATTTTTAATGATCGCAGCCGTGCGGATAGATGGCGCTTTTACGATGATTCTCTGTGAATATTTAATGTACACACAGTGTGTACGCGACGATATTCCAAAGTGTATGCGCGCGGGTTTTTTGCGTGCTCGGTGCTGCGCGACACGTGAGAAATTAATTGCTCGACCGTCGATCGATGACTCTGTCCTGTTCTTTTTTTTTTGCGTACTTCGTCTTTTATTATTCCATACATATTTGAGTTGTCCAATTAAAAAAAAAAAAAAGAGAGGAAAGTATATGTACAAGAGAGAACAAACGTACGCGTATCGAGTGATACGACGTAAGCGAGCTGCGCTTTTTTTTGCGCGCTGTAGCTCTAGAGCGAGCCGTAGCGCTCTTACAGCTCAGACGGACTCGGCGAAAAAGTCGTAATCGCGCAGCCCCACGTGCTTGAGCGACACCTCGAACATGCGATCCTGGGCCGCCTCGTCCTCGCAGTACTTCTTCACCCGGGCCTTGACGCAATTCGTCATGTACCAGCCGCTGATCCGCTCCATTCGCGGATCCACCCCGGCGTAAACGATCGGTATCGCGCCTTCCGTCAGATTCTGCGAATCGGTGTAACATACATCGGGTATAATTTTTTTTTTTTTCTTCTTTTCCCCTCTCGGTAAAAAGTCGGTAAAATTACAGGCGTATTACCTTCAAGACGAGCTTGAGCAGCGGCTTGAGGTAGTAGAAGGTCGTCTCGTCGAAGATGTCGGTGCCCACTGCGCCCGGATGCACGGCGTTTATGGCCACGGGCACGCCGAGCTCGTCGCACATGCGGGCCAGCTTGCGCACGAACAGCACCTGGGCGAGCTTGCTCTGGCAGTAGGCCTGGCCGTGCACGTAGAACTTCTTGCGATTGACGTCGTCGAAGTCGATGTCGCCGAACACGTGCGCCACGGACGAGACCATGACGACGCGGGCCCAGCGCTCGGCGGTGGCGGCTCGTCTGAGCGCGGGAAGCAGAAGCATCGTGAGGAGGAAGTGGCCGAGATAGTTGACCGTGTAGATCCACTCGAAGCCGTCGACCGTCTCCTGGTACGTGTTGACGAATGTGCCGGCTGCGTAAACCCGACCCATTTTTTTGTCAAATTCGTACTTTACTTCATAAATTGTTGATTTCCAAAAAGCTCGTCCGTTATGAAAAATCGAGAAAATGTATCTATCGCTCGTTCGAAGACTCGTTTTTAGGAGGAAGCGAGAACTCACCGTTGTTGATGAGAACGTGGAGCTGCGAGTACTTTTCGGTGAACTCGGCGACGAATCCGCGCACCACCTTGAAGTCGGCGTTGTCGAATCTCATGACCTCTGCGCGACCGCTCGTGACGCCGGATTTGCGAATCTTGTCGATGACCTTCTGGCCGGCTTCGGGTTTTCGACAGGCTGCAGCAGTATACATTATACGTTATCAGTGATTCCTCTACATACTTTTCAAATAAAAGTTCGAAGACAATTGGCACAAAAATGTTTGCACACGCTCCTTTCGTGTGCGGTCTTTTTTGAAATTTAAAACAAGGTAATTTTTTCATTGAAATTTGCTAAGTGAGCCAAAGCACCGCTCATGCAAATATTAAATCATGGACAGGATTGTCAATTTCAAAGACGTATATACTTATCGTAAGGCTCCTTTTTTTCGTGATCACCATTATTTAAAAAAAAAAAATCAATCGTCTTTACGCAAAACACGCGAGGAATTAAATTTTGAAAATATTGAGTTCGTTCCGGAAAACATCCTCAAAAAGTTCCAAAAATTCATATGGCACTTTTATAGACTAAACTTTCCAAAAGTGCATAACAGAAAGAAAACTCTGTGAAAATTTCAAGTCCACACCAACTTTTTTTGTAAGGCTAATAAATTTTTTTTTAACTGCAGCATACTTAGAAAAGTCTTATCTTAAAAAGTATCGACAATGAAGTTACATGCTCAAAAATTTCAAACAAAGATTCTGTTAAATTTTTAAAGGTGTCCGACGACGACTTCGTCAGATTTTAAAATTACTCACGTAGCACACACGTTACACCTGTCCATTATCACAGTTCAAACATACGCGCACTCAATTTTTATTTAATTTTTTTTTTTTTAACAAATCAGATAATGTAGTTTCTTTGCATATACGTACCTACGATGACGGTCATGTCGCACTCGAGCAGCATCTGCACGACCTTGATGCCAATACCTCGGGCCCCACCCGTCACGATCGCCACCTGACCCGATCGTCTCGGCAGCTCTGCGCAAACGAAATGAAAAGATAAATAAATAAATAAATAAAATAAAAAATAACGTAGCCCGTGGCTTCTTTATCGCTATCGCGTGCCGTCTCGGTGCGATAACTTTTATATTATTATACAGCGCGCATACCAGTCTTGTTGTGGCGTCTCTGCGTGATCCTGTCCTGCCACATGCTGTGCCCGCCGATGGCCAAAAATTGCAGATGAACGTAGAGCAGCACCACGGAATACTTGATGGCCCAGCCGAGCCGCTGCAGTTTCGACCACACTCCCATGGTCCAGCACGCGCGCACGCAGCCCTTCGCGTTGTTTTATTTATTTATTTCTTTTTGGGCTCCTCTTCTCGTTTATCTCGCTTTTCAATTGAAAAGTACGAGCGAGCCAGCCAACCACCATCTGCAGCAGCAGCAGCAGCAGCAGTGGGGAACGGAATGTATAGTTATGGCTCCGATGAAACTGCAGAGGTGTGTAGCTCCGCTGCCGATTCTTTTGGGAAAACTACGCGATCCGTCGAACGAGTGCCAAACGAGTTCTGCTACTTCTTTTTTTTTGTTGTCACTCTTTCTTCTTCTTCTTTCGTCGTTTCGCGAGATCACGAGACGACGATCGACGCGCGCGATTATCGCGTGCACACGATGCGCGGCTATGCTACGTCAATGATAATGACTTAATTGCCGTTGTGTATAATTTCGCAGGACGAGAAGAACCAGATACTGACGACCAACTGCTGGCTGACCCAGGCCTGGACGGATCATCATCTGCGCTGGAACGTCTCGGATTACGCGGGCATCCGAGTGATACGAGTGCCCTACAACAGGGTATGGCGGCCCGACACTATACTCTACAACAAGTGAGTCTGGCGTATACCCCCTGTTTTTTTTTTTTTTTTTTCGGCCACGCGTGCATAATTCATTTGTATACGTGCGCGGCTGTAATTGCGGCGTTAATAAACGATTGTTTATTTTCTATTATTTTTTTGCTTTTTTCGGAGGGCAATTAAAGTTACGTACAAATTTTTAATGCCCTAGAGAGGCCAGAGAGCTTTTTTTTTTCACCGACAAATATTGAATTATGAAGCCAGAGGGCATTGATTATCGTTTCATATTGTTATTCAAAAAGTTTATCGTCCAGAGAGCCCCGGGCTCGCCTCGAGGATGCCTCTCATTGTGCCTATACGGAAAATTGAAAAGAAATTCAAAAGCGTCGTCGTCGAGAAAGATCTCTCTCTCTCTCTCTCTCTCTCTTACTCTTAGCAGTGTGCCAAAAGTTCGAGACGCGCCCCCCAAAGTGCAGCGAGAAAGCTCGCCGTAGCAGCACGAAGAAAAGCTGCGATGTAATACGATCTTATAATGCTCCCCCTCCTCTTGCCTCGGCTTCCTCCTCCTCCTCCTCCTCCTTCAGCGAAATCTCAGCCGCGCGCCGCTGTGTGCATTAATCAAAATTTTCAACTCGCGATTTCCATATTATATAATATCGCCGCGCGAGAACGCGGAAAAGATGTAAAATAACGTATATATATAACGATTACCATCGATAATTTGATTTTTTTATCATCTTTTTGTGCTTTCCGACGGCGACGACGACGACGACGACGACGACGACTATGCAGCGCCGATCCGCAGTACAGCTCGGCGGTGATCAATACCAACGTGATAGTGAGCCACACGGGCGAGGTGGTCTGGCTCAGTCACGGCATATTTCGCAGCAGCTGCGACATCGACGTCGAGTACTTCCCGTTCGACGAGCAGCGCTGCGTCCTCAAGTGGGCCTCCTGGACCTACGACGGCTATCAGGTTAACCGTCACAATCGATTAATTGTATATACGCATTAATTAATTATAATTAATTATTACATTGTTCTATTGTATTAATAAATACTCGTGCGTTTATACGATATATTATATACCCGACACACAATTTAACGCGAGGGGGAAATTTATAATCCTCGCGCTGCGCCGCTGCCGCGCGTGAAATGATAAGGTTTCGCTACACACACACACACACATAATAGTCCGCCCCGAAAGTTTTCAACGCGTGTATATAGTGGCGCGGGAAACTAAATTAATACGGCTCAGCTCACGCGGCGGTCGGGAAGCTAATACACACACCCACACACGCTCACGGGTGCGTGGTTTTCTTTGCGGGTGGGTGTTTTTTTTTTATTCTGCAGCCTCGTTATATCAACGCAATTAAAATTCCTCGAGGTACACTTTGTCGACGAATCGATGTGTGCGCGAGACATATCACACGCACCACTTGCGGTAAAAGGCCCCCGACGTTAATTACTTACTTATAATACGAGTTGTGTGTATCGAACCTCGAGCTCGCGTGGTCTATAGGGGGAGGGAGGAGAATTAATGACTTGCTGCTACTATGCTACTTTTTGGGGGTGAGGAGAGCTTGCGCCAGGAGCTTTAAAATGTTTCGGCGTGCGGCCTCTAGGGGGGGGGGGGGAGACGACGAGCTCAGCGAGCTTCTTTATAATAATTTTACAACAACGTAAAACGAGAAGTTATCTTTTTTTTTTTTTTTTTTTAAATTTTTTTATATAATCTCTTAACGCACGAACGAATTTTTTTTACCCCTTCCCAATGCTGCGACGACGACGACGACGACGACGACGATGATGATGATATGCACAAATCTCAACTGCTACGGATAGGATGGAAATTGGGATAGTAGTAGTAGTGGTGGTATAGTAGCTGTGCTCTCTGGGACGCGATGTAAATTTCCCGAAATAAGCCCCTGTGCAGCAATCTAGAATTCAGCGAGTGTACATCTCGGCAATCGCGTTGCTGTGCGAATCTTTTTTTTTTTGCGCTTTTTTTTTCGCCCGCCTCTGTGCACGCGCCAGTCCATTTCGACAGTTATATTATCATTATTATTATGTGCGTTTATATGCGCGAGCGATACATGCTTAACGAATTAATCAAACTCTCCGGCGAAAAGCTGGGATTATTAAGCCTATACTGTACTATTCTCTTCGCTCGTCGCTAGTATTATATTGGCTCAAAATTCGCGCGCGAGCTTGTTTTTCGCTCAATCGAATGCCAATACGTGTGTGTGTGCGTGTGTGTGACGCGAGCGGAACCCGATTTGTATTTATAACGTAAGCCGATATATACGCCGTTACAGATGCGAATCAGAAAAATCCGAAATCGTTCTCGATATCTCGAATGTATAACTCGATCTCGTCGAAATAAAAAAAAAAAAAAACTTGAAAACTGTCGTTCGCGATATCGCGTGCGGATTATTATAATGTAATTCTTGTATGCATCTACTTATCAATTATTTCGCTCGTTTTGAAAAGAAGACGTGACGAGCACAAAAAAAATAGGCTAGCTTCCCCTTTGTCCCGGCCGATAGTATATGGGGTAAATCAGAGTTATCGCGATACGTAAAAAATAGAATTGTAAAGAAACTATGTACTTTTACAGAGTTACGGTTTCTCCCTCATTTTTCATGAATTTTTCATGTTTTTTTATCTTATTTATGCTATCGAATTGTGTCCATTAGTCTGTCGAAGATCAAATTTCCGGGAAAATCGTATTACTTCAATTCTATCCTAATCGAAGTATACAAATAACCTTGTTTTACAACCTTCATATGTTACATTTAAATATTTAAAGGGTTTTGAGGATATAAATATGATTTTCTGTAAAACATTTGAATTTACTCATTAAATTCTGCATCAAAAAATCATTTAACAACCATTCTTTCGTACTCACCCCAGTTCAAAAGAATAAAGTTTGAAAAATGAAAATCCAACTCTGAACCTTTGTAGATCCGCGAAATTTTACTCTTAAAGAGTACACCATTTTTTCGTCTACATCTCTATTTTTTGGCGCGTCGCGCGCGCGCCGACTCTGGTTCAGCCCATATATATACGTATAATGATACGCGCAACATGAAAATTCGCGCAATCGGATTATACTCGCGCGTGTCACCGCAATAAAGCTCGACGACGACGACGACTTTTTTGCGACCCCCCGTCGCTCGTTATACATCCGAGAATGGTACGGGATTTTTTTTTTATTTTGGGGTTTCGTCGATACTAATTGAATTTGCATCGGCTTGACCCGGACGAGCGCATCATCGCACGCGCACAATCCCCCGAAATTTTTCAAAAATTAACCGCGAAGAATCTCTCAAGATATTAGATATCGAACGAAACGTCTTCTTATATATTACGCAGTGAGGCTGAAAAAAGTGCTTGGATCCCCAAAATTTCTGATTTCGATTGCTAAAAAAAAGTACTATAATAGTACTAATATAGTACTATTTTAGTATTAATTATTTAATTTTGTATACATCTCAGCTGCTCGATAATTCATAAAACCAAAAATTATAGAAAAACAAAATTTACTCCACCCTATAAAAAACGTAATTCAATAGACTCTTCGACGAACGTTGAATCAATGCTATTGTAAAAACAACTTTTAAAATTTCTGATAAATAATCCGAAACCCGCGAACGAGCGCGTAAACTCGAGCGAGGTAGAGCGCTGGTATTGTAATGATGCGTATAATGAAAATATAAAATCGATGCAGTTGCAGCTGGAGAAGCAGAGCGAGCAGGGCGACGTGAGCAACTACCAGCCCAACGGCGAGTTCGACCTCGTCAACTTCACCGCGAAGCGCAACGAGGAGTACTACTCGTGCTGCCCCGAGCCCTACCCGGACATCACCTACGAGATCAGGCTGAGGCGTCGGCCCATGTTCTACGTGTTCAATCTCATTCTGCCCTGCATACTCATCAACGGCATCGGTATATATTATAGATATAATAAAAGACGTTTTGTAAATTATTTAATTATAAATACAGGATTGGCGCGACATTTCTTTTATTCTTTCTTGTTCTTATTCTTCACCTTTTTTTTTTATCGAGCTGTGCCGCGTATAATTCATTTGCGACCAATGATTGGATTATATGTCCACAAGGTGTGCGGCGGTGCCGATTTTGCGGCCCTACTACTATATAGAGATATCAGGAGTCGATTAAGTCGAGCGTGAATTTACGGACGACTCGATCGTCTACGCGCGCGCCTCCTCGGGCTATATAGCTTATAAGCGATAAAATAATATATATCTATATTAAAGCCCCGAGACAAAAGACTCGATAAAATCTCGCGGCCTTATATACACCATGATGTATATATATAAAGGCGATGAATTACAGACTTGCACACTGCAAAATCGATTCTCTCATTAATTATTCATGTAATGTACATCGTTAATCAAAATCTTGGGAAACTATATATTCACGAGCTTTTTCCTAATTCGCTCGATATTGTTTTATCGAGGATGAGCCGCGGCGACACCTTTCGATAATTTTTTTTTTCCGTCGAAATCGTTGCACGCGTACTTGTTTATACGGCCAAGTGTGAAACTCGAGATATACAATATGACGATGACGAAATTTTCAACTGTCATATAATAACGATAATAGCTGTTCCTGTTTAAAAATTCACGAGGATAAGCACTGCGAGCGAAGTGATACGCGTCAAATTTTTTTTTTTTAAATTTTTTATTTCGATCATTATATAAAGCATAATTTGAGCCGAAATAAAATAAACACACGTACGTACGTCGTTGTCATCATAAATATTTTCAATTCTCTGTCCTACATCTATATCCATATATATAAATACACTTTGTGAAGAGCGATTTTCATTTCCCACCCAACCCCTTCCCTCGCGGCGTTTATATATTTATTATACACTTTTTTGCCGTTGTCTGTACCGCTACTGCAACTCGCTCGCGGTCACTCAACGGAATTGTTTTTTTGCGCTTCGATACCTCGCCAACTAATCATTCTCTCTCTCTCTCTATTTCTCTCTCTCCCTCTGTCACTCGACGCGCCTTTTTAGAAATTAATTTTTTTTTTTTCACTTTTTCGTTCCTTTCCACGCGAAAATCTCGTTTTTTCAAGCTGCGTGTGCGAGTGCGCGCGGCCGATTTTCCCGCGCGCTGGTAGTCTCTTTGAAAATGCGATTCGGAAAAAGGATTCATTTGTTAAACAAAGGTGGATAAAAAGAGCCCGGCGGTGCGTGCGTAACGCGGCGGTTTATACTCGCGAGCTCGCACACACGCACACAGACACATGCGCGCGCGCAAAAAAAAAAAAAGATAAAGACGCGAAAAAAGAAAGACAGCTAGACGACGAAACAGAGAGAGCGAGAATGGATTTCACCGAGAGCCAATTACTTCGTAGCTACTAACTGAAAGCGCGGAGTTTTTCGGCCGGGCCTCGGCGTACTACGGCGTTCTAAAATGAAAAGAACCGGGCGAGCGAGAGAGCGAGAGGGAAAAAAACCAGCCAGAGCTTGATTTCAATTGAAATTGACACTTACTACAATCCTCTGTATATAAAATGTGCCTGAGTGCGCTGAGCGAGCAGCGGGGAAAAAATTTGCAGCTGCGTACATTTTCTGAAAAACAAGACGACGTTTTTTTTTATTTTGGTCTGTGTGTGTTACAGCTCTGCTGGTGTTCTACGTGCCGTCCGAGTCCGGGGAAAAGGTCACGCTCGGAATCTCGGCGCTGCTCTCGATGACGGTCTTCCTCATGACGATTAGGGAGACCCTGCCGCCGACCGAAAAAACGCCGCTCATAAGTAAGTTTATAAAGTCCGCAGAGGCTGACGATTGCCAGTCTTGGGCGTATGTGTGTGTGAGAGGCGGAGCAGATTACTTTAATTCGATTTTTCAGCTCTCTATCCTTTCCACACGCGGCAGAAGTTTTAGTTCGCACGGAGAATTCGGTGCAGTGGAGGGGCTATGCGAGCTTTTAAACGAAGCGGACGCGCGACGAGAGTTGGGTTGTAGTGAATTTTTGAAATGTTGGGTTTTGAATTGTTTTGGACAACGGTTGTTATCCGTCTTTTTTCCAAAAATTGTTGTGATGCATAGAGTAAACAGTTTTGAAGCGCAGGACGTTAAGTAATTCGCAGAAAAGCTCGTAGACATGGACCCGAATTGAATATTATGCTCTCATATTCCTTCAAAAAATTTATTGACTTTTAAGAAATTGAACTCTTTTTTTACATAATTAAATACCATTCGAGGGAAATATTAAATAATTATAAATGAACACATTTTTCAAATAGAGTCTTTTGAGCATGCAAATTAAATTTTATGAATTTATCAAGTTGTAATGCGCGAATGATGCACCGAGTCGATGTGTTGTTTGCGATTGGATTTCGATGTGAATTTCTTTTCGCATATTTCACATGTATGTCTGATACCCTTGTGAGCCGCATCGATGTGTCTTTTAAGATCAGTCTTTTGGGAAAATGACTTTTTGCATGTATTACATTCATGTTTGACACTTTTGTGGGCTGCATCGATGTGGACTTTGAGATGACTCTTTTGTCTGAATGATTTTCCACAAATACCACGTGCATATATGGATATACCGTTGTGGACTGTTTCAATGTGGATTTTGTGATGACCTTTTTGAGTAAAAGACTTTCCGCATATATCACATGAGTGGGTAATACACTGATGTAATGATTGGACATGTCTACAGAGACTACTTCTATGTGCCAATTTTTTTCCGCATATTTCACATGCACTGGTTGTATCATTATGTACTGTGCCGATTTGTGTTTTGGGGTTGTGCTCGTTATTTAACTCTTTTGCAATTCTTCTTTTTTTATTTCGCTCGTCAAGTTTACGGTCGATATTTAAATTCAATTCTTCTCCAACGATTTCTTGTTTCGCTTCCTCCGCAGTTTCTATTATAATTGAATTTTGCGTTTCACAACCATCAGTATCTTTCATATC
Source organism: Trichogramma dendrolimi (assembly GCA_034770305.1). NCBI lineage: Eukaryota > Metazoa > Arthropoda > Insecta > Hymenoptera > Trichogrammatidae > Trichogramma > Trichogramma dendrolimi. Next base: position 361,514 of record JAPMIB010000071.1, on the reverse strand, counting down.
CTGCAAGAAATTTTGAGAGTCTTCTTCAACTTTCTTGACTGCCAATAAATGAATGTTAGGCTTGACGTCTTCGCATTCGACAACTGTTTCCACTTCGTCATCGAGTTCATTTTCAAGTTTAATGTCACATTTTCGAAGGATATGGGACTGTTGAAAAATCTACGTTAAAATTTTCATTTAAAAACCGAAGTAATACTAGTCACTTATAATTATCAACACTTACTGAATTTTCCGGTGGATGTGGTAAGAGTTGGAAATTTTTCAAATCAGATTTCTCGTCAATCATTTTACAAACGTTTTCACTTTTAAATATGTCGTTCGTATAGAATGTACATAATTACCTGACAGCACGATCGACTGTGTCACTCGATTTCATTTTTCTCACTTAGTGTTCAACAGCAATCAATCTTTCTGTGGCGATTTTGCGTATCAAACTAACTATAAACACTGTCCTGGCAAAAGATTGACCGCAAGAGCGATATGCTCTCTTCTCGTTTGCTTGAAAAACATACATGTGTGCTAAGAGCCCTCTAGCTGTATCACCGAATGCACGACAAAATACCGCGAGCCGGGCGGGCAACACACGAGTTCATGCAGGGGACGTATTGACCTATATACGACGTAAACAACAGCCAGTTTTATACTAACTGGTAAAGGAAAAATCACGCTACTTTTCAAAGTTATCAATGTAAAAGAAGCCATAACAAGAAATTACATTATGTAAAAATGTTTCTACAAAAAAATGATTCTTTGGTGCACGCGCACGTACCGAATCCTTCAAAGTTAATCGTCCACTGTAATATATATATTTAACGCTCGTACAACTGCAGTAAATTAACTTCACCTCAAACAATAAATATACGAAATTTCAATTGTTCCTCGTCCTCGTTATTTATCTTTCACTAATTTTCACGTGTTGTTTTCACATTCACATAAGGTCTGTACTACGGGGTGAGCATATGCCTGGTATCGTTCGCCTCGGGCCTGGCCGTGGTCACGCTCAACATACATCATCGTGGCGTGCGCGGCGTCCGAGTCCCCACGAGCGTCAAGTCTCTGGTCCTCGACAAGCTGTCCCGAGTCGTTTTCTTCAAGTTTCAAGAGGAGTATCCTCAGCAGCAGCAGCAGCAGCAGCAGGATGGGCTGCCGAAGAGAAACAACAGCTGTCCGATGCACGGCAGTAGCAGCAGTCACAGAGAAGGGATGAGAGGAAGCAGTCCGCCTTCACCCGCTGCTGCTGCTGCTTACATAGCGCGGAGACACGCCAACAACGATCGCAGCAGTCCGAATTTAGGTTCGTGTATGGGTAATTCTCAAAAAAAGAGCATGTCGTGTGTCTTGATTCAACCAGTCCGCGCAGTTTTCATGTATTTTGTACATAACTCAAACTTCCATCAGTTTTGGAAATTTTCGAGAGAATTATTCAAAAATGCCAGTCAAAAAAAGGCGCAAAACTTCATTGTCATCGCGCAAAAACTTCGGCGTTTGAAAGTTGTAAATGATAAGAAACGAGAAAGTTTTACTTGTATTGTTAGTTATTCAAATAGAAATGTTGTTGTTTTTTTTGTTGAAAAAGTGACAAATGTAAAATTAACAGTTTTTCTGAATAATACAACTTTAGAAACGAAAAATTAATAAGGTGGCGATACATTTTTCTCTTTTCTCGTTTTGTATAACTTATAGAATTTCTATAATGGTTAATAAATTGATATATCGTTGTACTTCATTTTTTGGACACGTTTTTGCGTGACGACAATGACATTTTGCGCCTTTTTTTTATTGGTTCTTTTGAATTATGTGTAAGCCACGACACACGATATCCACCCTTCTTTTAGATTTATCCATGTACAATTGTCTTTTAACCATATAACTTTTATATGCAATCACGTATCCTTTCTGCAGAATCGAGCAAGGACAGCAACGCATCGGCGACTCTGGACGGCGGCAACGGCCAGTGGTCGCGCGTGATCGGCCGCGTCCAGGCGACGATCGAGCGCAACGAGCGACGCCTGCTGGAGCAGGACAGCCGCGAGCGCACCGAGCTCGAGTGGAAGCAGGTCGCGCTCGTGGGCGATCGGGTCCTGCTGCTCATCTTCTTTCTCACGACGGTGGTGAGCACGGCCGTGATACTGAGCAATTCGCCGCCCAACGACGGCCAGTCCGTCATTCAGACTTGAATTTTGACGCGCGCCGAGTTACGCGCGCAGAGGGCGAAGTAACGGAGATGACGGGGAGGGGCATTTTGTTTTTCAATTTTTCAATTGTATAAAATTGTAACGACGTATATATGTTATATATATATGATATTATTCATATTGTACTATGTCTAAGGAAGAAAATTCGTCCGCCGATGTGTGCGTGGCACGACAAATTTACTCTCGGCGCATATACATTACTATATAGCTGTTGTTCGTTATTGTCGAATGTTACAGGGAGTTTAGATAAATATATGCATACAGTATTCACTTGATTAATGTAATTAAATTTATTCAACGATTATAGCATAATTAAAAAAAAAAAAAAAGAAACAAAAGATCAGGGTTTTTCTTTCTTCTCTCTTCGTATCAAGACCCTGGTAGAATTTCTCAAAGCGTTTGGACAAGTTTTTTTAACGAAAAAATGTCTTATAGTATCTTTATGGGCATGATAATGCTTCACATTTATTTTATAACCATTTTACTACCTTTTTACTGCAAATTACTGATTACTGCTTTGACTTATACAACAGTTTTGATTTTGCCGCTTGCAGATTAACACATTGTGGTACTCGCCATCTAGTGGAGGCTTCCATTATTATTATTGTATTAATTAGATCTGGTCTAAATTTTTTGGAACAATTAAGTTATAACTTCAGATCATTCAAAGAGCGCTTGATGTTTCTAACATTATCATAACGGAAACAGAAAAAGACCGTTTAATAGTATATTTGAAAAAAAATTTAATTTTAATTTTTTTATCAATATAGGCTAATATTGATGTTGAGTATTTCTATCAGGGTAGTTATAGCGAAAACCCAAGGCTTTGATGGTAAGTGCACGAAATTTGGCCGTGAATGAGCTTTTGAAAAATTGGACGCGTGCTAAAAGTGGATCTGTCATCGATTTGTAGCAGATTATTTTTGTTAACTATTATTATCTCTTTTAAAATTGCATTTGTTTCATAGCGAGAATATCTTTGAGGCAATTCAGTTCCATGGATATAAGCACGCCGTGAAGCAAAGATAACATTCTGGGTCATCGAAGCGCGTTGAAAAATGGCTGGCATTATGAAATTGACAGCAACTTATAGAGTTAAACATTTTATTTTAACTTGAAATTAACGATGAGCTTTCATTTTATTCCGAAAACTTACCGTTTTTTACAAAACTTAAACATGGTTTCCATACATAATTAGATAATTGTCAACATTGGAGAAAGTTGTTTATTAATAACCAGTTGTGAGCATTGATGGATGCAATTTTCTGAAACTCAGAATCTTTCCTAAAAAATTGAATAATCGTCAGTGGCCCAGTGATCTAGAGGCCTCAAAGTTGAAGTTTTTAATGGTCATCTTGCCTGGCCGGGAGGCCTCGCGATTTACGCGACCGACGGATCGGTGGTTCAGAGCTCGCAGACGCCACCGACTCACTATTCCTACCTCTCTTCCCTTGATTGATCGGCCTTGATTTTAATTGATTTTGGTTTGTTTGCCGGCATAAGCGGAACAGATCCTCGTCGCTCGTGTGTTCGGCAACTTTTAGGCAAGCAAGATACGGAAGGTCTAATTTGCAATGATCCGTCATAAAAAGATCGGCTACAAACCATTCCAGCTGTGGCCGTATTAAAACGTTTGCCAAGTGTCTTTTTGCGATGTTGTTCACGTACGTACACGAAATATCGTCCATTGCAGGTGTTTGAGTACTCCGCCGCTAGGTGGCGTCGGCACCGGCCGTCGCTCGTGCAAGCGGCAAACCTCGCTTCCGCATACATAAGAGGGCCCGCCTCTCTCTGGGGAATTATTCACCAGTAAATTTTATTTATTATTTGTACAGTGAAAAATTTTATTCTCGTTCAAATTCTCGATCTTCGCTCCATACTTCAAAAGTGCCCTCGTGAGCTCAAAATCAAATCGACAGACCGCCAGCTCTAGTGGAGTAGACCCGCGATTATTACGAGCTTCTATATCTGCTCCGTGATCGAGTAACATCTTGACGATTTCATCAGCTGGTTTTCTCTTGTCGCAAAATCTATTGCGGTCTGTGCATTGGCATAGACACAGCCGAGCGAGGGCGTGAAGAGGCGTGAACTGTTCTGCGTCTCGCAGATTCGGATTGGCCCCATGTGTCAATAAAATTTCAACAACGTCAGCGTGTCTGAACTGGGCTGCTATATGAAGCGGCGAACACGTGTATGTATCGAGATTGACGCCTTGTCTTAAAAACAGATTCACCGCCGACACATTTCCCGACATACAAGCTCCATGTAAATATGTATAGCCGAGATCGTCTTGATAGTTTTTTCGAGGATTATCCAAGAAGTAATCCATGATCTTTAGGGTTAATCCTTTTAAATGTCCTTCGTACGTCAATGGTTGATCGTTTCCTCCGTATATTACCTCAGCCAAATAATGCAGAGCAGACATTCCATCTTCGAATGTAACCACGTGTATTTTTAAGATTCCCGCCTCGAACAGTTTTATCATTTTTAAACAGCGTCTGTCTAAAGCCAATTTTAAGAGATTTTTTTTCTCTTCAACACTGGGATATATAACGTTCATTATCCGTATCACAAATTTGTCGCTTTCTTCACTCTCAATACTGCCACTTACGGCGTAAAATATTCTGCTTATTTGGTCCCCTTCTGGTACATTTCCCAACCAACCGTCGTTATTATTGATTGCCATTTTAAATTGATCAAAATAATGGTTGGTTGCGCATTTGCCTACTGCGGCACATGTAGACAGAACGACGACGCAATAAGCAGCTAAAGACAGCTCTACATTATTGGGAAGTGAAATCGTCCGGACGCCCTCTATCGGCAGAACTAATGTAAAAGCGCAGAGCCGTATACTTTGCGTAGCAGTGCACTCTTCGTTTAAGTCAATTGATGCGTTATGTAACAGCCATTGACGAAGCTCCGCCCACAGTTCACTTCCCACTAGGATATAGCTCTTACGCGCCGGCCACTGCGTTAGGGCGTCTGTACTATAGCTCTTACGCGCCGCGTTAGCGCTGCGGCGTGCGCGCGCGCAATCAGGGTGTAAACTCAAAAAAAAAAAAAAATAGAACTTATGATCGATTAACCTCATATCGTGTACGTCTATACCGTAAGTTAGAAAGTGCATCTTGGAGAAACATTTGGAGCAAAATAAACGTGATGGACAATGAAAGGATGAGAAACTTATGCCTTATCTGGTCAATGTATGAGAGAGTAATTGTGATAAATGAACAAACAGAAAAAGTGAGACGATGGTGGGCAAAACCACATTTAAAACACAACTACTTGAACGGTTTGAAGAGTCAATTAATAATTAATTTAAAGAAGAGTACAGATCTTCACTTTTTAATTTTCAAAAAATACTTTTTCATACTTTTTTATTGAACTATTCTATTTCTATTTCTGATGACATGCAGATCAGAATCTTTGTACCTTTATTATTTTCACTTTTGTAAATGGTTATTTCAATAAACATTTCCTCTTTATCTTAATTTACTTTTGTCTATTTTATTCATTGTTATTCATATTATTCCTGACAATTAAAATAAATTTTGTATTAGGATTGCAGTGAAAATACAAATTATTTTATATCAAATTGTTGAACAATACTGTAGATGCTGAGGAAGAAGCTTTAAGATTACTGGAGGAAGTTGAAAAGTTAGAGACTGGCAACATTTTAGATTTAAAAACTGAAATTCCAGATGCTGATCCTCAGCAGTATGAAATATATTACGACGACTTTCTCTCATACCCTGAAAATGGCCCAGTTCCTGAATGGTACGAAAAGCAGGTAGTTCTTTAATTCTAGCTAAATAATTATAAAATCATACACAAATGAAGCCACTGCAGATTCAAATGCATTTACTTGAATTTACAGTTGAATATAAAAAAAAGTAAAACTTGCACTAATTCGAATAGATAATGTAAGAAATAGAGTCTGTTGGAGCGATGATCAAGTTAAAGAGGAAATTGAATTAATGGTAAACGATCACTCAAGTATTTTATGTAAAATGGATGAGCCTAGACATCCAAAAGTTGATCAAGCTTGGTTCGATACATGGAAATTTGATTGTAAACATTTAATATTTCATTCATACATTTCATCATCTTATAATGATAAGTAAGGCAGACAATTGAATGCGCTTTTGGCCCACTCAGGAATCAGTAGGAAGTCAGTCATTAAGAGTTTGCATGGAAAATTAATATAAACGAACAAATAATCTATTCCATAGTTTGTCTGCACAATTTTATAATAAAAATGGATTTGTCCCACTGACCCACTCCCACTGTTTACGTCAAGCAAGTACATAATTTTTAAATTGATATAAAGTTAAATGCCAATCAATTAAGGCACACATTGTCACAATATTTTGTGTCTCCTGATGGACTTGTTCCATGGTAATAAGAGCAAATATAAATTATAGAGGTATTTATGAAATAAAAACAAAAATTGAATTAAGTACAAAATGTCAGTAATTTTATTTTAAATTAAAAGTAAAAAACCTCATATTTATGTTCACACGCAATTATTTTTTAGTATTTTGTATTTTTTAATTGCTTTTAACATTTGATTTAGTTCTTTTCTTTTTAAATATCCACTTAGCAAAGACATCAATGTTTCGTTTAGAATTTGACACGATAGCAGCATGAAATTTCCGGCCTTTAAAGCGTTCACTTTTTCATTTTTCATTCTTTTTGGTTTTTCCGCTTTCTTAAATGAAACAGGCTGAGCTTTAAGCTCTCTTAACCCAATTGATTTCACTATTTCTTGATTAATTATTTTATTAACGAAAGGCTTGGCTCCCACTTTTTTATCTTCTACCACCTGATGTATAAACGGTTTCAAAAAGAAGAGCTGCCTGTACATTTTTTCTTCGAAGAAAGCTATATTTTGTCCTGCTGCCAATTTTGAATGTATCCTCTGAAAACTGTCTTTTAGATATTTCCATTGATTTTCAATTTCTTGAACTGAAAAAAGTTACAGGTTTCAAAAATTTAATAAGGACAAATAATAATTAAAACATTGATAAAAATAATAGAGTGCTTACTTGATAAATTAACCTGTAATTGTTGAAATATTTGGTACTGCAAATTTGAATAAAATTCAAATATTTGAGTACCAATATTTTCTGAAGATAATGCGGGATCGTACATAAACGGATTTTGAGCAGTATAACGAATGATTAACTTGTCAACTTCCTCCATGATTAAAAATGTTTTTATCGCGTGCACTTTGCAACCGACTATGTATCTCGATGTAGCTCGATGAAGCAGTGAGGTTAATCAATCACAAATAAAAGTGTCTAGTTATTTATTTTGAAGTTTACACCCTGATTGCGCGCGCGCGCGCCGCGGCGCTAACGCGGCGCGTAAGAGCTATGTACAGACGCCCTTAGCGTCACAACGCGCACGCGCGGGAACCGGTGACGATAGTTTTTTTAAGTTTAACCCGTTAACGCCCAAAATAACAAAATTTTTCGTTCGCAATCGATGCGATTTTTCCCCATGTTTTTGACCTTTAAAAGACTTCGCATATACATAATTATATTCTGTACGTGCTTTATGATGCATAAGACAAACGTTTTTTGAAAATGTTCATATTTCGTAAATTTCCAAAAATCAGGTATTTTTTCTTCATATTTGTATCGAAATCACGACGTGAACTAATTATTTAATCTATTTTATTTTGGCGGGAGAGAATTAGGGAAAAATAGATAGAATGGTAGGGAGTAGACGTTATTAATGGTTACATACACAGGTTACAATTTATTCAGGGACAATCGAACATACAGATACACAGATTGTCTTAAACCAACATAGGCTTACGGAATGAACTATCAAACTGACAGACGCGATCTTGGCGCACAATAATCGGTGTCGGCGTGGATGATTCAATAGAAAAAACGGCCTGATGGTATTGACGGTCCTGCAGTGGCTGCCTCTCCACAAAGAATTACACTTCGCGTTAGACTCGCGGATCCAATTGACACACAAGTCAAGATACCTCGTTTTATTGTTTTTCTGGAATTATCCTATACTTACAATAATCTTTATTGACGAGTCTCAGCTACGTGTATAGTTTTCACACATGAAGAATTTTGTTTTCGACTTGTATCATATTTTATAACACACGTTGTTAAAAAATCTACTGATCTCATCGGATATTGATCTGCTATGACGACTTTTACACATCCAGTTTAAATATAGTTAATGATTGTTATATAAGTAGTACATATAGTTTTATTATTTAATTTGCTGCGTACTTAACATTATCATAGGCGTAAATTAAAAAATGTACATCAACTTTAGGGACTCAATAAACCATTGGCTTACAGTGAATAATGGATATTATTTTACTTCTGAAATTTCCTTTAAATGAGTTATAATTTTTAAATCTTATTTTTAAATGTAGAATTTAAGACGACACTCGGCTGAGCATTACTTTCACAGATCGCAGCGATCGCATACATGTGTCACAGAGGTGAGGTTTTCGATATTTATGAACTGAATCAATATGTAACTTGAGATTAGCCTTTCGTGTAAACGTCTTTCCACACGAGTGACATGGATGTTTGATACGATTATGCACCAAATCAATGAATAATTTCAGATTACCCTTTCGTTTAAGCTTTTTTCCACACGCTTTACACGTGGGAATTGGACCACTATGCTGGTAATAAATGTGTCTTTTGAGACTGACCTTGTAGACGAATGATTTGCCACACATATCACATGTAGGTATGTTGCCATTGTGCACCGATGCTGTATGGCATTTAAAGTAGGCCTTACTTCTGAAAACTTTTTCGCATCTATCACAAGCATATTTCATATTTTTATGTACCATATTGATGTGAGTTTTGATATGATTCTTTCGTCTAAATTTTTTTTCACAAAAATCACATCCGTGGGTAACACCATTATGCACCGAAGCGATGTGGCTTTTAAGACTACTTTTTAGAGTGAATGTTGTTCCACATGTATCACACGTAGGTGTGAGACCATTATGCACCGAATCGATGTGTTATTTGAGATAGCCTTTGTCTGAGAATGTATTTTGGCATATATCACACGTATGCTTAATACCATTATGCACCGAATCGATGTGTATTTTGAGATAGCCCTTGCCCGAGAATGCCTTGTGGCATATATCACATGTAAGCTTAATACTATTATGTATCGAATCGATGTGGGTTTTAAGATGACTTTTTAGAGTGAATGTCTTTCCACAAATTTCACACGCATGTGAATTACCATTATGCATCGCATCTATGTGATTTTTGAGATAGCCCTTGCCCGAGAATGTCTTGTGACATACATCACATGGATGCGTGATTTTATGATGCACCGAATCGATGTGTCTATTGAGACCATCTCTTTGTTTAAAAACTTTTCCACAAATATCACATGTAGATGTTATACCAATATGTATTGAATTAATGTGGGCTCTGAGTTTACGTTGGGTTAAGAATTTCATTCCGCATATTTCGCATGGGATAGGGATTTTTCTGTGCACCGAATCGATGTGGATTTTGAGATTGCACTTATATGAAAATGTCTTTCCGCAAATATCACATGTAGATGTGATACCATTATGTATTGAATCAATGTGGATTCTGAGATAACCTTTAGTTGTAAACGACTTTTGGCATATATCGCATGGATAAATGATTTTATTATGCGCCGAGTTAATGTGTCTATTGAGACCATCTCTTCGTTTAAACATTTTTCCAGAAATATGGTATGTGTTAGTGATATTACTTTGGACAGATTTAATGTGATTTTTGAGATTATTCTTACGTACAAAAGTTTTCCCTCGTTTACCACAATTTTGGGTGTTACTGCTATTCTTTGATTTTTTAGTACCACTTCTTTTTTTATTCTGTTCGACAAATTCACGGTCAAGATTAAAACTAAATTTTTCAGCAGCGTCATCAAAAAATTTCTGTTTAACTTCACCTCTAGTTTCTATTTTATTAACGACTAATAAATCCCTATTGATTTTCACGTCTTCGCATTCAAAAATTATTTCCATATCCTCATTGCGTTCACCGTCGCGATTAAAACTCGATTCTACAGCAAAGTCGTCGCTGATTTCTTGTTTCACTTCACTCACGGTTTCTATTTTTATTGCATCTTGAGTTTCATTACTATCGCTATATTTTATATTTTGCATGTGATATTGAAAATCATCATCAATTGTTTCATCACTTGCACGATTTTCGTCGAATTCTCGATTCATTTGGGTCTGTAAAATAATTGAATTTAGATTAAAATGTTTCCGTTCGCATGTAACGATATCACTATACTTACTGAATATTCTGTCGAAAATGGTAAGCGTTGGATTTGATTAAGATCGGGTTTCTCGTCAATCATTTCGCAATCATTTTCGATACGCGACACATCAGTAGACTCCTCTTTCACTCTACAATGATAAGATCAATAAAATCATTTTTTTCACAATAATAGTACTAACATTTTATTCATTTAAAATGATATTTACCTGACGCCCCAGCCGAAAAATTCACTGGACTCCATCTCGCTCGCTTGAAAACGTCGAACTCACTACGCGACGTTCGAGCTCCAACTGCGGGGGAATCGCGGCGATGAGCCTGTTGCTTTTATTGGGCGGAGTCCTTCTGAAATGTCCTTTATGTTTTCCCTACATTTAATTTTACTGCGCATGCATATTCGCTCGACCCTGTTATTACGCACGGCTACGATGCGGTCGTTGTCAAGCCCTTCGCATATCGATCCGCAGCATTTAAAAGATACAGCGAGGCACATGCACCCGTACAAAGACCTCATAGCTCAACTGAGATTCTTTTACTCGTCTTCATGGCAATTTTAATCACGATCTCATCAAGCTCGACCAATGAATCCAAGATTGAGAAGAAACTTTACTCGACGCTCGATGTCAGTTCACAACTTTGAACGCGTTTTAGTCGAAAGCATGTTTACCGAGGCTGAAGGTTAATCTATATCGCTATTTTTTTTATATTTCAAAGGTAATTTATTAGGAATTTAGTCAGCAAAGTATAAAATATTATTGAAAAAAAAAATGTCAAAACAAAATTTTTATGCAAAAATTAAGATTTTTCAAAAAAAAAAATATTATTTATTATAAATAATAAATTATTTATAACTTAGTTTTTATAAAATCATGTTTATAAAAAAATATAATGATTCAAATGTGCTCATTTCGTTAAAATTATCCTTATATTTGCTGAGAATTTCGGCTTGGGGCAGCGCACATATTCTATACATCTGCAAGGAAGAAATAAAAAAAGCTAATTAAAGTTCGGGTAGTTTCGGTATTCGAAGAGCAACCAGATAGGTATCATTCGATAGAGGGTCGAAAATCACGAATCTATGCGAATTTTCAGCTCATTTGGCGCATTAAAGTTTTTTTACCGTCAAAACACGTTTTTTTTTTCGATTTTTCGTTGATCATGAATCAGACACGAAATCTCAGCGAATAAGCATTTTATGAAAATTCGGTCACGAGAATCAGAAAGGCCTTCAGCTATGTACGCTTTAACGGGTCTATCGCGGAATTTTCAGTCTTTAGGAAAATTCGACCACCACGTCGATTATTAACTCATTTGCAGTTTTTACGATAATTTTCATACGCATGAGAAATTGTCGTATTAGCGTCAGACACGATATCTCGGTGGATAAGCATTCTTCATCGGTCACATTATGATATTGAAATTCTGTTGTTGCTAACAAGAGTATTTATATAATCTGTCGGAATTCAGACTTATTTATAAGTAGTCCAACACGCGATATTAGCTAAGGCCGATCGCGAATTGTCTGTTCGGATTAAAATATCGTTAATCATTATCATCAAATACTTGATTTAAATGGTTAACCGCAACCGTGACTGACTTCGTGTTTGCATAAAGTTGTTTCGGTTAAAGTTAAATAACGGTGATCTATTACAATTGGAGTACAAGCAGATAAAAAAGTGTATCATAATTATAATTAGAAAAGATAATACTTTGCTGGAGTTCAAACTTATTGATAAGTCATTGAACAATGATTATTATCAGTACTAATTAGCATTACTAATTTCGACAATTTAAAAATAAATTCGTTCGAACAATTTCTGTTTTGTTTTGAGGTTTGGCAACCAATTCGTTTTCAACAAACGACTTTGTATGTGGCTATGAAGACAAATTGACCATGAAAGATTGTTTAGAGGCATCGAAGCTGTGTCCTGCACTAATTCAAAATACCATATAGCGCACGTGTCCCGTCAAAGCTTTCAACGCTAAAAGCTGCGCCGCGTCGAGAATCGATCAAATTTTTATTACAAAAAAAATCAAATCAGAGGCATAGGGGAAAGCTCAGTGCTACTATTTTGTGCTCGTTAAGTTCTCGCGTATCCCAGGGTCGAATGTCACCGGGAATCGATCGGGGTACTTTTTTTTTAATCCAATTATCACTCATTTTTCGAGGCTCTTTTATAATTTAATTCTAGCTAATGTAATTTTCGGTAACAATGAAGTAGGATGGATGGAAGTGATCATACAAACTTTAGTTCGATCATTTTTTTTTTTTTTTTTTTCAACAATATGTCTAAGATATAAAAATGAGAATGATAACATTTATTTACAATAAAATGAACAGTCGGCGAGGTGTACGAAATTCGATTAACAAAAAATACGCTCATTCATTTTCGATGCAAAATACTCTGTATCTCGTTGAGCGACTTTCCCTTGGTCTCGGGCAGCAGCAGGGCCAACGGCAAGCAGAGGCTCGAGAAGGCGGCGAGCGCGCAGAAGACCCAGCCGTCGCCCAAGCCGTCGGCGATCGGCTGGTACGACCTGAGCACGGCGAAGGCGCCGAGGGCGGCGGTGAGCGACGCCAGGCAGCCGGCCGCGCCCTTGATCCCGTCGGCGCAGATCTCGCTCAGCACGGTGCTCGGCACTCGGGCCAGGCCGACCGCGTAGAACACCAGATAGGCGACGACGCAGCTCGGCGGCAGCCAGCCGAGCTCGTCGTTGTCGTTGCCGCAGCTCCCGTGAAAGTAGGCCGCGGCGAGGCCGGCATTGGCCAGGGCGCAGCCGCAGCCCGACGCCATCAGCAGCGGCCGCCTGCCCAGCCGGTCGACCAGATTCACCGTGGCGAGGGTCGCGAGGCCCGAGATCGCATTGGCGTAGATGACCAGCCGCTGCGTGCGAGACTCCGCGTCGAGGCCGCTCTGCGTCAGGATCACCTCCATGTACGACTGCACGATCATCGTGCCGCTGAGATTCGACAGGCCGAACAGCGCGACGACGTAGGCGAAGGACTTGAGCGCGACGGGTCGGCTCATCTCGCGCCACGCGCTCACCCCGTCGCTCCTCTTGGATTCCAGAAAGTCGCGTATCTCGCTTATCTTCTTCCTCGCCTCGATGTCCGGATAGTACAGGATCGTCGACTTTTCGGCCTCGGGCTCGCGGCCCGCTCTCATCAGATGATACGGCGTGTCACGCAGCCACACGAACAGCGCGATCGACGCCGCGCACATCGCCAGGTAAATCGAGGACGACAATCTCGGGTGCAGATACGACTCCGTGCAGGTGCCGACGAGTATTCCCAGGGGATTGCCCGCGCTGGCGATCGACACCAAGGTGCCGCGGCGCTCGGGCGCGCAGACCTCGCCCAGGTAGAGCGCGAACGAGCCGTAGGTCAGTCCGGCGGAGAGGCCGCCGAGGGCGCGCGAGGCGATCAGCCAGGCGGCCGAGGTGGCCGCGACCAGGCAGGCGCGATCCGCGCCCGCCACCAGCAGCGCCAGCAGCAGCGTCCTCCGGCTGCCGAGCAGCTCGACCAGGCAGCTGCAGCCGAGGGCGCCGACGACGGCCCCGAGGCCGATCACCGACACGATCCACGACAGCTCGTCGTCCGTGGCCGCGATCAGCGTGTGGTTGCCGGACTTGAGGCGAGGCACGTTGGGCGACGGCCAGCCGATCGTTATGCCGATCTGTGCCAGCAACGAGAAGACTTGAAAGAAACGATAATTTTTTGCTCAAATTTTTTTTTTCTCTCTCGTTCATTCCGTTATATTATAAAATTAATGAATAAAAAGCAAACCTCCAAGCGTCAATGTCCATTCGATCCAATGCTGAGGTATCGTCCGACGCGAAACCGCTGCTTCTTCATTCACTGACATGTCGGAAGCTAATAAGTGATCAGTCGTATCAGGCCAGAAACACGAACGAAGAATTTTATTAATCCTCGAAATTAATCTACATCGAAAGGTTTTATCGAGACGATATTTTTATGAATGTATTTACGATTAGCTCGATTGCCATCTGACCAATCGAAATCTATAGAAAGAATCGTTCCCTTGACTGTAGCATTTTCACTATGAGTCGACAATTTTGCATAGAAAATGCAATTTTGAATTAGCGATAATGCCAAATTGAGAAATCTGTTGAGTTCATTTCAACGCATTGTTAGTTAGTACTAATATTATTTTGCGTGGTCGCTCCCGCTCATTACCTCACTAGTTTTTTTGCTAATAATAATTTTGAATTACCATTAATTAAGAAATTAGAGACGGACATACAACTTTTTCTCGTTCTAACCGCTTATATAAATTTCAATGCTGGAGTCAGACACACGAATAGATTGTCTTTTATTTTCTCAAAAATAGCAAGTGTAATCAGTATGAAAATTATATTTATTTAAATTATTAAAAAGTATAAATTACATTGTATGCATGAGAGGTTCTAGTGGTATAGTCCAGTGCAGTTAGCTGAACAAAACCAGTTTCTGCCAAAAATTGATAGCAGTAAGCGACCTACACCATCTTATAGAGGGGATCTGTCGGAACATGTGGGTGAATTTCGTTGCGTTTTCGAGATAAACTTTTTTTTTTTAACGAAAAACGATAAAATCGTACTCGGGTTTTCGATTTTTCTAATGGATTTTCGAAACCAGGGGGGCAGCTACAATGATGTTCCTGCAAGAAAAAATGTAGGAAATTTCATTACCTTTCCAACGAATTGCTTCCTCATAGAGGAAGCTTTGTGATAGGCGTCAAAACCAAGTTTTGATTTAGAAGTCTTAGGATAATTTCGTTTACATATTTGTAATCGTCATCAAATTCTGAACAAAGGTCTGTATGTGTGTGTGTGTGTATGTACGTCTGGTGGTTCGGAACCAGTGTAACTTTTGAATGGAGACACGTACAGAGAAGCGGTTCGGCTTGTTTTGAAGTATTTGTGTGTCGCATGAAGCGTCAAAAACTTATTTTAGGATCCACCGAGTAGTTAAAGAGTTATGCTATATTTTATCGTGTTGAAAAAAATTTTTTTGTCCTTTTTTTTAAGTATAATTCAAGTAAAATTTCTACTTTTTGTTCTGTATAATGTAAGCGGAGCAGCCAATCTTCAATTTAAGATTTAAAACATAGAGATTCACCGAATATAAAGAACGTTAGAGGTGAAAGTAAAAAGTTGTTTTTCTGCGTCTTTATAGAGCAAAAGCGGCCATCCGAAATTAGTGTAACTTTTGAACGGAGACACGTAGTATGAAGGTTTTTGTTTTGTTTTAAACGATTTGTGTGTCGCTATAAGCTTCAAAAAATTATTTTAGGATTTATCGAGTAATTAAAAAATAATGCTTTTTGGTATCGTGTTGTAAACTTGGTTTTTTTTTAAAAAAATATTTTTAATTTTTTCGTTTATAAATATAAGAGTTTGCATATTTTTGTTTGGCATTATGAAAGCAGAGCAGTCATGCTTTGATTTAATAGCAAAAACGCAGAGATTCACGGAATATGCAAAAAGTTAGAATTCAAAACGAAAAGTTGTATTTTTGCTTATTTTTCTTTGTTCCGTTTATAAATATACGAATTTACATATTTTTTTATATTATGAAAGCAGAGCAGTCCAGTTCTAATTTAAGAAAAGTAGTAATTCACTCAATAGTACAACACACACAACCACAACTGTACTTAACTAACTATCTCAAAAATAATTATACTCCGTAAAAATGATAATTTTTAAGATAAATTAAATAATCACAATTTTATCTAGAAATTTACTTAATATAAAAATATTTATAGAGTAATTTTTTGATTGATTCAAAACACATGAACTTGCCAATATCGTCTTAACAAAATAAACTTCATTAAAAAATAAGGTAGAATTAAAAAAAAATAAGGATATTTTTGCTCCTACATAGAAAATAACGGGACATGTAAAAACAGTACACCTATGAACGAAACAACGTACCGTGAAGTTGGGCAAGAAAAACTTTTACAACAGAATTTTGTACAAATTTCTGGCAATATATAAGTTTTTTCAATATTTAGTATACATAAGTGAAATACTAATTTGACTATTAACAATCAGACCCTTTCATTAATCGCATTTTTTATGAGGAAGCTATTTGCCAATAAATTGGCAGCGGTTTTTATTACGTTCCGATCGGATAAGCATTTCCCGAAAAAATCTTTCAAACTTAACTTTTTAAAAATTTTCGAACGAATTTGAAAACTATAAAGTTTATTCTTCAAAACGTACATTCAACTTCTTTGATCCAACATGGGAAACTATTTTAAAAAACGCCCGCAAACTTAGTACATTTTTGCGAAAATTCACTAAATTTCGCCGTCGGGAGGTGGTGGTGGGGGAGCCGAAGACATGAGCCTACATCACTTATGTCCCACTATAGTGTCTAATAGTTGACTATCCTGCAGTGGCTGCCTCTCCATAATGAATTACACTTCGCGTTAGACTCGCGGATCCAATTGACACACAAGTCAAGGGGGATAGTTTGATGTTTTTCCTGAAATCATCTGATATAATGATCTCTACTGACGAGTCTGAGCTACGTGTATCGTTTTCATAATTACAGAATTTTGTATTCGATTTGTATTATATTTTGTAACACATGTTGATTAATGATTTACATTCGTTTTATTCATAAGTAATACGTATATATATAATACATGCGCAATTACATAAGTAATACATATAGTTTTGAATTGAATTTATTGCAAATATTTTCGAACTTCATATTTCTATAGACATTAGTAAAAGAAATTTACATCAATTAGAGGGATTAAATATTTCATTGGCTACAATTCATAATAGATATTATTTTAGTTCTGAATTTCCTTTATATGAGTTATAATTTTTAAATCCGACATCTAAACATCAACATACATCAATCTAGAATTTAAGACGACACTCGGCTGAGCATTACTTTCACAGATTGCAGCGATCGCATACATGTGTCACAGAGGTGAGGTTTTCGATATTTATGAACTGAATCAATATGCAACTTGAGATTAGCCTTTCGTGTAAACGTCTTTCCACAAGTGACATGGATGTTTAATACGATTATGCTCCAAATCAATGAATTTCAGACTTCCCTTTCGTGTAAGCTTTTTTCCACACGCTTTACACGTGGGCATTGTACCATCATGTTGGTTATCAATGTGTCTTTTGAGACTGACCTTGTAGACGAATGATTTGCCACACATATCACATGTAGGTATGTTGTCATTGTGCACCGATGCTGTGTGTCATTTGAGGTAGGCCTTACTTCTGAAAACTTTTTCGCATCTATCACAAGCATATTTCATATTTTTATGTACCATATGATGTGAGTTTTGAATGATTCTTTTGTCTAATTTTTTTTCACAAAAATCACATCCGTGGGTAACACCATTATGCACCGAAGCGATGTGGCTTTTAAGACTACTTTTTAGAGTGAATGTTGTTCCACATGTATCGCACGTAGGTGTGAGACCATTATGCACCGAAGCGATGTGGGCTTTGAGGTTACCCTCAAAAGTAAATGTTTTTCCGCATATATCACACTTATGCTTAATACCATTATGCACCGAATCGATGTGTATTTTGAGATAGCCCTTGCCCGAGAATGCCTTGTGGCATATATCACACGTAGGCTTAATACTATTATGTATCGAATCGATGTGAATTCTGAGAATCACTTTAGTTGTGAATGACTTTTGACATATATCGCATGTATAATTGATTTTATGATTCACCGTGTTAATATGAACTTTGAGATTATTTCTTGTTGAGAATTTTTCTCCACATAGGGTAAATGTACCCATTACCGTGGGTGTGCCTATTACCGCGGATATATTAAATTATCGCTTTTAATCAATTTTTAACGATAAATTATTCCCAAAATATTCCTATTTACTCCTTTGATGGAAATCTATTGACTGCTCAAAAAAAATTTGGGTTTTTCGAAAGATTTTTCTATCTTTAATTAATTCAAAAATGTTCGGTCAGATTTCAGCCGAAAAAGAGCAAAAAGTTGTAAAATATGACTTTACGTTTAGACCTTATTTTAACTATTTTTGACAGAAAAGCTATCGCATAATAGTACTAGCAGGTAGTAGATACTTGAAATATTACATTACGTTTGTCAAAAATCAAATATCCTACTGGAAACAATTTTAAATGCGGTCACGGTGATGCACACATGACTTTATGTGCAAGCGCCCATTACCGTGGGTCAAATGCAGTGTAAACATAACCTTGTTTAAAGATTACCGCGGCGTTAGCTTTAACAGATGTGATATAGTGCCTACCTATTTATTGACTGATTGAAAGATGAAACAAGTCGATAAAATGTCAAAAAAGAAAACTGGGAACAAAAAGAATAAAGTATTACAAAAAAACTATGCCCCGGGAGCAGTCTAAGAGGCTGTAAAAGCAGTTAAAAGACCTTTTCGATACCCACGATAATTCATACACGGTAATATGCGCATCCGCGATAACACACGCACGATAATAGGTGCAGGCCCACGGAAATGCCTACATTTACCTTTTTTTTATAAATTGAATTTTAGTTATTATTGTACATTAATAAATGAAATTTGAATGCATCATTGCATAAGAATGTTTATTCTTCAAGTGGAAAGTAAAAAACCTATAAGAAAGTAGTTTTTTTTTAATTTATGGCTTCGCTAACGCGGGTTGAAAATAAATCCACGGTAATGGGTACATTTACCCTATGTCGCATGCATGAGTGATTTTTTTGAGCACTGTACCAATGTGGATTTTGAGATTACCCTTTTGTGTAAATGTATTTCCGCAAATATCACATGCATGTCTGCGGACATTGAAATGCTTTTCATTGTTGTGTCTTCGGAGACTATTCTTAAATAAAAATGTCTTTCCACATGTATCGCACGCATAAGTGATATTATTATGGATACGTTCAATGTGGAACTTGAGATAGCTCTTCGATGTGAATTTCTTTTTGCATATGTCACAAGAATGGGTAACATCATTATGAATAGCATCGATGTGGCATTTGAGACTTTTATAAGATGAAAAGGTCTTGCCGCAAATGTTACATACTTGCCCAATACCATTATGCACCGAAGCGATGTGGACTTTAAGGTTACGCTTAAAAGTAAATGTTTTTCCGCAAATATCACATAAATGCTTGATTTTATGATGCACCGAATCGATGTGTCTTCGGAGATTAATTTTTATTGAAAATGTCTTTCCACAAATATCACACGCAATATGTATTACCATTATGCATCGACTGTATGTGTTTTTTGAGATAGCTCTTGTCTGAGAATGTCTTTTGGCATACATCACATGGATGCCTGATTTTATGATGCACCGAATCGATGTGTCTATTGAGACTACTTTTTAGATTGAATGTTGTTCAACATGTATCACACGTAGGTGTGAGACCATTATGCACCGAATCGATGTGTCTATTGAGACAAACTCTTTGTTTAAAAACTTTTCCACAAATATCACATGTAGATGTTATACCACTATGTATTGAATTGATGTGGGTTCTAAGTTTAGCTCTGGTTAAGAATTTCATTCCGCATATTTTGCATGGGACTGGGATTTTTCTGTGCGCCGAATCGATGTGATTTCTAAGATTACTCTTCTCTGAGAATGTCTTTTGGCATACATCACATGGATGCCTGATTTTATGATGCACCGAATCGATGTGTCTATTGAGACTACTTTTTAGATTGAATGTTGTTCCACATATATCACACGTAGGTGTGAGACCATTATGCACCGTATCGATGTGTTTTTTGAGATAACTATTCTCTGAGAATGTCTTTTGGCATATATCACACGTATGCTTAATACTATTATGTATCGAATCGATGTGGGTTTTAAGATTACTTTTTAGAGTGAATGTCTTTCCACAAATTTCACACGCATGTGAATTACCATTATGCATCGCATCTATGTGATTTTTGAGATAGCCCTTGCCCGAGAATGTCTTGTGACATACATCACATGGATGCGTGATTTTATGATGCACCGAATCGATGTGTCTATTGAGACTATCTCTTTTTTTAAAAACTTTTCCACAAATATCACATGTAGATGTTATACCACGATGTATTGAATTGATGTGGGTTCTAAGTTTACTTCTGGTTAAGAATTTCATTCCACATATTTTGCATGGGACTGGGATTTTTCTGTGCACCGAATTGATGTGGATTTTGAGTTGGCCCTTATATAAAAAAGTCTTTCCGCATATATCACATGCATGTCTGCGGACATTGATATGCTTTTCATTGATGTGTCTTCGGAGACTATTCTTTATTGAAAATGTCTTTCCACAAATATCACATGTAGATGGTACACCACTATGTATTGAATTAATGTGGGTTCTGAGTTTACATTTGGTTAAGAATTTCATTCCGCATATTTTGCATGGGACAGGGATTTTTCTGTGCACCGAATCGATGTGGATTTTGAGATTGCCCTTATATGAAAATGTCTTTTGGCATATATCGCATGGATAAATGATTTTATTATGCGCCGAGTTAATGTGTCTATTGAGACCATCTCTTCGTTTAAAAATTTTTCCAGAAAAATTATATGTGTTAGTGATATTACTTTGGACAGATTTAATGTGATTTTTGAGATTATTCTTACGTACAAAAGTTTTCCCTCGTTTACCACAATTTTGGGTGTTACTGCTATTCTTTGATTTTTAGTACCACTTCTTTTTTATTCTGTTCGACAAATTCACGGTCAAGATTAAAACTCAATTTTTCAGCAGCGTCATCAAAAAATTCCTGTTTAACTTCACCTCTAGTTTCTATTTTATTAACGACTAATAAATCCCTATTGATTTTCACGTCTTCGCATTCAAAAATTATTTCTATATCCTCATTGCGTTCACCGTCGCGATTAAAACTCGATTCTACAGCAAAGTCGTCGCTGATTTCTTGTTTCACTTCACTCACGGTTTCTATTTTTATTGCATCTTGAGTTTCATTACTATCGCTATATTTTATATTTTGCATGTGATATTGAAAATCATCATCAATTGTTTCATCACTTGCACGATTTTCGTCGAATTCTCGATTCATTTGGGTCTGTAAAATAATTGAATTTAGATTAAAATGTTTCCGTTCGCATGTAACGATATCACTATACTTACTGAATATTCTGTCGAAAATGGTAAGCGTTGGATTTGATTAAGATCGGGTTTCTCGTCAATCATTTCGCAATCATTTTCGATACGCGACACATCAGTAGACTCCTCTTTCACTCTACAATGATAAGATCAATAAAATCATTTTTTTCACAATAATAGTACTAACATTTTATTCATTTAAAGATATTTACCTGACGCCCCAGCCGAAAAATTCACTGGACTCCATCTCGCTCGCTTGAAAACGTCGAACTCACTACGCGACGTTCGAGCTCCAACTGCGGGGGAATCGCGGCGATGAGCCTGTTGCTTTTTGGGCGGAGTCCTTCTGAAATGTCCTTTATGTTTTCCCTACATTTAATTTTACTGCGCATGCATATTCGCTCAACCCTGTTATTACGCACGGCTACGATGCGGTCGTTGTCAAGCCCTTCGCATATCGATCCGCAGCATTTAAAAGATACAGCGAGGCACATGCACCCGTACAAAGACCTCATAGCTCAACTGAGATTCTTTTACTCGTATTCATGACAATTTTAATCACGATCTCATCAAGCTCGACCAATGAATCCAAGATTGAGAAGAAACTTTACACGACGCTCGAAGTCAGTTCACAACTTTGAACGCGTTTTAGTCGAAAGCATGTTTACCGAGGCTGAAGGTTAATCGATATCGCTATGTTTTTTTTATACTTCACGAGACTTATCGAGACGATATTTTTATGAATATATTTACGATTAGCTCGATTGCCATCTGACCAATCGAAATCTATAGAAAGAATCGTTCCCTTGACTGTAGCATTTTCACTATGAGTCGACAATTTTGCATAGAAAATGCAATTTTGAATTAGCGATAATGCCAAATTGAGAAATCTGTTGAGTTCATTTCAACGCATTGTTAGTACTAATATTATTTTGCGTGGTCGCTCCCGCTCATTACCTCACTAGTTTTTTTGCTAATAATAATTTTGAATTACCATTAATTAAGAAATTAGAGACGGACATACAACTTTTTCTCGTTCTAACCGCTTATATAATTTCAATGCTGGAGTCAGACACACGAATAGATTGTCTTTTATTTTCTCAAAAATAGCAAGTGTAATCAGTATGAAAATTATATTTATTTAAATTATTAAAAAGTATAAATTACATTGTATGCATGAGAGGTTCTAGTGGTATAGTCCAGTGCAGTTAGCTGAACAATACCAGTTTCTGCCAAAAATTGATAGCAGTAAGCGACCTACACCATCTTATAGAGGGGGTCTGTCGGAACATGTGGGTGAATTTTGTTGCGTTTTCGACCCGAACTTTTTTTTATTAACAAAAAATCGCAGTCGAGTTTCCGGTTTTTCTAATCTATTTTCGTAACCAAGACAGCTACAGTGAGACTTCCGCGAGTAAAAATGTAGGAAATTTCATTACCTTTCCAACGAATTTTGTTACGTTTTGATCGGATAAGCATTTTCCAAGAAAAATAGGGAAATGTTCGGAAAAACTTGATTTTTGGCCAATATTCGAAAATTTGCAGCTCATTTAATTTTCGGTTTTAGGAAACTAAATTTCGCTGAAAAGTAGCTCTTATCACAAAAAAAACTGTGCGAAATCTGATTTTTATGAGACTTATAGTTTTCGAGATATTCAATTTGTAATTTTTTTTTGCGTAAAATCAGCATTTTGGTATTTTGCATACAAAATCTTTTAAACTTAATTTTTTGAAATTTTTCCAACGAATTTAAAAACTAAAACGCATACTCTCCAAAACATATTATTCTATTTTTTTGATCTGACATGGAAAACTATCTTAAAAAACGCCAGCAAACATAGTGCATTTTTGCGAAAATTCACTAGATTTTGCGGTTGGGAGGTGGTGGTGGGAAAGCCGAAGATACAAGCCTGCTTGTTTCACACTAGTGTCTGATGGTTGACTATCCTGCTAGATGCCTAGTTTTACTGCTTTTCTGAAATCATCTGATACCGACAATGATCTTTATTGGCGAGTTTGAGCTTGGTGTATCGTTTTCATAATTACAGAATTTTGTATTCGATTTGTATTATATTTGGTAACACATATTGTTTAATGATTTACATTCGTTTTATTCATAAGTAATACATATATATAATACATGCGCAATTACATAAGTAATACATATAGTTTTGAATTGAATTTATTGCAAATATTTTCGAACTTCATATGCCTATAGACATTAGTAAAAGAAATTTACATCAATTAGAGGGATTTAATATTTCATTGGCTACAATTCATAATAGATATTATTTTACTTCTGAATTTCCTTTATATGAGTTATAATTTTTAAATCCGACATCTAAACATCAACATACATCAATCTAGAATTTAAGACGACACTCGGCTGAGCATTACTTTCACAGATTGCAGCGATCGCATACATGTGTCACAGAGGTGAGGTTTTCGATATTTATGAACTGAATCAATATGCAACTCGAGATTAGCCTTTCGTGTAATCGTCTTTCCACACAAGTGACATGGATGTTTAATACGATTATGCTCCAAATCAATGAATAATTTCAGACTTCCCTTTCGTGTAAGCTTTTTTCCACAAGCTTTACACGTGGGAATTGGACCACTATGCTGGTAATAAATGTGTCTTTTGAGACTGACCTTGTAGACGAATGATTTGCCACACATATCACATGTAGGTATGTTGTCATTGTGCACCGATGCTGTGAGTCATTTGAGGTAGGCCTAACTTGTGAATACCTTTCCACGTCTATCTCAAGCATATTTCATATTTTTATGTACCATATTGATGTGAGTTTTGAGATCACGTTTAGTTGAGGATTGTTTTCCGCATATTTCGCATACGTAAGTGATTTTTTTAGGCACCGAATCGATGTGGATTTTAAGACTACTTTTTAGAGTGAATGTTGTTCCACAAATATCACATGCATATGAATCACCATTATGCATCGAATCTATGGGTTTTTTGAGATAGCTCTTGTCTGAGAATGTATTTTGGCATATATCACATGTATAATGTATGCGTGATTCTATGATGCACGGAATCAATGTGGGTTTCAAGATTGCTCTTGCTTAAAATTGTCTTTTTGCATATATCACACGTATACGTGATTTTATAATGCACAGATTTAATGTGAATTTTGAGACTGTACATTTGTGAAAATGTCTTTCCGCAAATATCGCTTGCATGTCGAAGTCGATAGTGCACTGAATCGATGTGGATTCTGAGATAACCTTTAGTTGTGAACGACTTTTGGTTTATATCGCATGTATAAATGATTTTATTATGCGCCGAATCGATGTGTCTATTGAGAACACCTCTTCATTTGAACACTTTTCCGCAAATATTGCATGCATGCATAATTTGATAATGCATCGAGACGATATAGGTTTTGAAAGTAATCTCACGTGCAAATGTTTTTCCTCGTTTGTTACAGTTTGGGTGTTATCGCTATCCTTTGATTCTTCTGTACCGCTTCCCTTTTTATTTTGTTCAACGTCAAGATTTAAATTCAATTTTTCAGCAGCGTCATCAAAAAATTCCCGTTCAACTTCACTCCTAGTTTCTATTTTAACCAATAATTCCTATTGAGTTTCACGTCTTCGCATTCAAAAATTATTCCCATATCTTCATTGCGGTCACGATCATGATTAAAACTCGATTCTACCGCAAAATCATCACTGATTTCTTGTTTGACTTCACCCACGGTTTCCATATTATTTAAAATTTTAGTTTCATAACTATCGCTATATTTTATATTTTGCATGTGATATTGAAAATCATCATCAATCTTTTCATCACTTGCACAATTTTCGTCAATTTATTGATGCATTTGGGTCTGTAATAAAATTGAATTTAGATGAGCATGAGTGATTTTATTATGCATTGAGTCAATGTGGATTTTGAAATAACTTTTTGGAGTAAATGACTGGCCGCATGTATCACAAGTAAGCATGGTTTTATTATGCATCCTGTTGATATGAACTTTGAGATTATTTCTTGTTGAGAATTTTTCTCCACATATGTCGCATGCATGAGTGATTTTTTTGTGCACTGTACTAATGTGGATTTTGAGACTACCCTTTTGTGTAAATGTATTTCCGCAAATATCACATGCATGTCTGCGGACATTGAAATGCTTTTCATTGATGTGTCTTCGGAGACTATTCTTTATTGAAAATGTCTTTCCACATGTATCGCACGTATAACTGACATTATTATGGATACTTTCAAAGTGGACCTTGAGATAACTCTTCGATGTGAATTTCTTTCGGCATATTTCACAAGAATAGGTAACATCATTATGAATAGCATCGATGTGGTATCTGAGACTTTCCTTAAGTGAAAATGTCTTCCCGCATATATCACATGAATGGGTGATACCTTCATGCGCTGATTTAACATGCGTTTTCAGATAACTCTTGAATTTAAAATTACTTCCACAAATGTTGCATGCGTGTTCAATACCATTGTGCGCCATATCAATGTGGGTGTTGAGATAAGCCTTCCTGGAGAATTTCTTTCCGCATATTTTGCATGGAACAGTGATTTTTTTGTGCACAGTATCGATGTGTTTTTTGAGATAGCTCTTGTCTGAGAATGTCTTTTGGCATACATCACATGTATGCGTGATTTTATTATGCACCGAATTGATGTGTTTATTGAGACCATTTCTTCGTTTAAACATTTTTCCGCAAATATTGCATGCGTTAGTGATATTACTATGCACCAAATTGTGGTTGAGATTTTTCTTACGTACAAAAGTTTTACCTTGTTTGCCACAATTTTGGGTGTTACTGCTATTCTTTGATTTTTTAGTACCACTTCTTTTTTTATTCTGTTCGACAAATTCACGGTCACGATTAAAACTAAATTTTTCAGCAGCGTCATCAAAAAATTTCTGTTTAACTTCACCTCTAGTTTCTATTTTATTAACGACTAATAAATCCCTATTGATTTTCACGTCTTCGCATTCAAAAATTATTTCCATATCCTCATTGTGTTCACCGTCGCGATTAAAACTCGATTCTACAGCAAAGTCGTCGCTGATTTCTTGTTTCACTTCACTCACGGTTTCTATTTTTATTGCATCTTGAGTTTCATTGCTATCGCAATATTTTATATTTTGCATGTGATATTGAAAATCTTCATGCATTGTTTCATCACTTGCACGTTTTTCGTCAAATTCTTGATGCGTTTGGGTCTGTAAAAAAATTGAATTTAGATTAAAATGTTTCCGTTCGCATGTAACGATATCACTATACTTACTGAATATTCTGTCGAAAATGGTAAGCGTTGGATTTGATTGAGATCGGGTTTCTCGTCAACCATTTTGCAATCGTTTTCGATAAACGACACATCAGTAGACTCCTCTTTCACTCTACAATGATAACACCAATGAAATTCTTTTTTTATTTTTTTGCAACAATATTATTATCATTTTATTTTCATAAATGCAATGATATTTACCTGACGGCACAGCCGTAAAATTCACTGGACTCCATTTCGCTCGCTTGAAAACGTCGAACTCACTACGCGACGTTCGAGCTCCAACTGCACGGGAAAACGGACGATGAGCCTGTTGCTCTGTTTAGGCGGAGTGTTAATAAAAGGTCCTTTGTGTTTCAAGCATCCTTCACATATCGACACGCAGAATCTAAAAATACATCGAGCCAGTTGCACCCGTAAAAAGCCCTCGGCTCAACTGAGACTCTCTGGCTCGTTTTTATCAAATTCATGAAAATTTTAATTACGATCTCATCCAACCCGACCAACGAATCTAGGATTGAGAAGAAGCACTTACACGGCACTCGATAGCAGTTGAAAAATGTGTACCTTTTTTCTCGAAAGCATGTTTACCGAGACGAACGATTAATCGATATTGCTTTAATTTCATTTATTTCAAAGATGATTTAATTTACTGGACCTGCAGCTAAAATTATAGTCCAACAGTCATTATTTTAATTTTTTCAGCACTTTTTAGAGACAAAAAAATTTTTAATTTATAACTTTTCTGCGTAAAGATAATCTAATATTCATTATATGCCTTCTATTTTATGAGTAAATTTAATTTTAAATGTCAGATAATAATTGAATGCGTTCTCTTTTTTACGATGACTAATCTTTGAATGCATATTATGAAGAAATTTCACGTTTTTTTCAAAAAAAGAAAAAATTTTAATCGCAAAGAATACGAAAAAGACTCACGGGAATTGCTATATCTCGGTGAAAAATGAACTTTTCCGACTTTTAAAAAATGCAGTGGAAAGGGAAAGAAAAATACTTTCCAAGTATAGAATAAAAAATTATTCGATTTAAGGGTGGCTACAAGCCCTTAAGTTAATTGTATACTTGATAAGCATCAAAAAGCTTGACGACTTTATTTTCTTCCATGGAAAAAAAATTGCAAAAATTAGGTAATTTTGGGTCGCTAGATGAGAATTTCCCTTTACGAAAACATTTTTTTATAAATACGATCTGTAATCTTTGAACTATTAATTGAACCTGATTGAAATTTTTGTATTAATTATTAATATTCTCCTATTAGGAGTAGATATATCCAGAGACATAGAAACTTGTGCTTTAAGGAGGTCTCGAACTTAAAACAGATACTTGCAGCTTGTGAGTGCAGCAGCGGTGGCCAGTTCGGGCAGCAACTCAGTGTCCTCAATGGTCGGTACCCGCGTCAAGTGAAAAAAAATGTCGCGATTGTACCACCAAAAATGCGTTTTTTTTTAAGAATTGCTCATATATATATGTTGTTCGTTACTGTCCAATGTTAATTAAATATGTAATTAAATTTATTTGACGATTACAAGATAATTTTAATCAAAAAATAACGCAGCAAAACACAACAAAAAATCAGTTTCTTTTTTCTCTCTTCTCTTTAGAACAGGGCATAGTAATTGTACTGGAAATCCACGACTTTGATGGTGTGGTCGATGTCATTGGCCATGGCTCGCTGGATGAATTGCCGATAGGGGCCGATTTTCGTGAAGATCGCGTCCGACTTGCCCGAGCAGTCGGCCGGCACGTGCGACAAAATGCCAGCGATGCCGGATCGCTGCACGTAGGGCGTGCCGTCGTCACCCTGCGAACAATTTTTATGTCTGGTAACTTATGATCGATTTTGTGAATAATTATAAATTTTAAAAACTTTCATAAACTTTTATAGACTTAAAAAAAAAGGTCCGACTTTGGACAAGTATGAAAATTACAAAAGGTTATTAATTTTTTTTCAAACTCAAAACAAGTTTAAATTTCTGGTAAGATGAAATATTATTACTTAAAATTTGAAGCAAGTTTTGAGTTTAAATTAAAAAACTGAGTATAGGTACTTGATTAAAAATATTTTAAAGATTTTATAAAAGTTTATAGAAGTATACTATTACGGGTACTACTATTACTATACTGAAAAAAATCTTCGAGGCAAGTCCAACAAAAGTGGACAGCTGGATCAGAAAAAGATATTTTGCTGCCACAGCAAAATTATTGGGCTATATTTCAATGCTAAATTTTGCTAAATGTTTTGCTGTGACAGCAAAATATCTTTTTCTATCCAGCTGTCCACTTTTGTTGTTGTTACTCGTTTAAAAGTATACTCAGTTTTTAATTTAAACTCGAAACATCACATTTTCAGCCCAAAATAGATAAAAATTTTTATAAAATGTTTCAAATAGAAACTCGCAAGAAGCTCACCTCGCAGACACTGGCCCCGGCGTTGGCAGCCGTAATAGCCGCGCAAAAGACGGTGTCGTCGTCGCCCAGCAGATAATTGTATCCGCAGACCTCGTCGTCCACGGGCTGCATCATGGCGAATCTCAACCTCGAATCCCCCTGGCTCGGGTCGGCTCTCTTCCTGCCGTAACCCGCGACCAACGACGTGTCGCGTCTGCCGAACACGTGCGACCCCGGCAGCGGCGATATCTTCAGCTCCTGCGAATTGGGCGGCTTGACGACGTTGCGGGCGAGCCGCACCACGGCTATGTCCGCCCGATCGTACATGCCGGCCATGCCACCGTCCGACTTCCGATAGTCCGCCGGCAGATAGGCGCGCACGACCTTGGTGCTGATGCGCGAGGCCCGATAGTCGGGCGCGCCGACCTGCGCCAGGATCTCGCGGTTGTGGATCGGCTCGCCGCGCTCGTCCACGAAGCAGTGGGCCGCCGTGACGGCGAGCTGGGGCGCGACGATGCCGCCCATGCAGAAGGACCGCTGACCCGACGAGTCGTGGAAGCTCACCAGGTAGGGGAATTGCAGATTTTCGGCGGTCAGCGGCGAGTACATCGCCTCCAGCACGGCTGTATGCAATTGTGTCGTTTTAAGGCTACGATTGGCGATGGGTGCGTTCGATGGATGGGACTTACCGATTTTTTGAAAACAGACGAACAACAAGAGACGAGGAAGAGCTCGCATTTTTGTGTGAATGAGGAAAAAAGACGCGCGCGAGAGCCTCGTTGCACAATTTTCGCCGAGAAATCGTGCAGGGTGAAGTGCTGCACGACTTTTAATATACGATGACTCGACGAGGAAAAAATCACGATTGGCCGATAAAAATAAAAGAAAGCATTAAAATTTTTTTACAATGGTGTGGATTTTAACGAGCCGAAGACGTTCTCGAGTACATGGTTGACAAAGTGCTGTAAATGTCGTGAGAAAATTTTTCAAAAGAAAATTTTCCTGGTTTTAATTATACGTTTGCATGAAATTCAACAATTATTACAATTTAAAGTATTTATTGATAAAATTTCTCTTAAAAAGTATAATATATCTGTAAAAAGTTAAGTACATTTGTAAATGGAATACTCTTTGTCTGGAATGTATTGAATTTATAATTTACTAATTCTACTCGATTGCAGTGTCTAATAGTAATCAGGTACTGGTGCGCAAGCAATTTTGACAAAGTCTTCATATTTCACCTGTCCGTTGAGTGAAACATTGGCCTCTCTAAAGATCTGTTCGACTGAAAGAAACAAAAGAAACAAATGTTACACAATGTAACTGAAAAAGATTACCCAATCATTTTCTCCAACTGCATATAATGTTACCTTCTTTATTACTCAGCTGCTCTCCCCATCTCAGCAACATGTGAGCCAGTTGCCTAGCCGGTATGGTGCCAGTTTTGGCTAAATCAGCGGCTCTAAACGCTTCTATCACTTCCTTGGGTAAGTCTTCTGCTCGGGTTTGCAAGTGCATAGCCTCCAAAAAGTCAGCGAACGACATTTTGCCACCTTTGCTCTTCAAGTACTCGTTCAGCTCAGCTATCGTCGGGCTGAGACCCAGAGACCTCATGATTATAGTCAATTCGTCCAACGTTCTGATTTGACCACTTCTGGCGTACAGGTAAAAGCACTCCCTGAACTCTGCAAAACAAAATGAAACGATTGATTGGTTGTAGTCAAACCTCTCACAGAGTACATAGACCTTGTAGCTGGTTCTGGTCTACCGAGCAAGTAGGCTATTCGATTTCAATTCTTTTACACAAAAGTAGTACACGAGTACACAATATATTTCTATTCACTCACCATCGATGTCCTCTTCACGAAAATATCGAGCCTGAAATAATCGAAAAAAAAAGTTTTTAAAGTAAGTGATCAATGTACAACAATCAGATGAGTGAACAATTATTATATCAATGTAACAATCCACTAACCATCGTACATAAACGTCTTCTTCGACTCAACGATCGATCCAGCAAACGTTAATTTACGTAACGCGCCTACCTCTATGCGCTGGATTGCATTTCCAGTAAAAAGAAAACAATTACAACTCGATATCTGACACTTGTTGAAGCTGCGCTCGACACCACAGCTCAGTTGTCAAGCCGTCTGCGTATGTGTGTACATGTATGCGTGGAGAGGTAAAAGTCAAGCCTGACAACTGTGTGGTTCGAAAACCAAACGCCGAACATCGTTCACGCGTGTGGCAGCACTAGCAGGTGCTAGAATTCAAATTTCTCCGAGAGTCGAGACTCCTTTGTCGTGTAAATAAGCTGCGTACGAGGGAGCAATGCGTACAACGTATGCGCGCCTCGGCTTCTATACGTGAAAAATTCGTCTGCTTCGATTTAGAGTATTGTATCGTGGTGGCTACTACACAGTACGTATACGCTTTAAGCTCCAGTGAAGTTTCCAAATTATCAAGCTCGTCGTGCAAGGTTAATCGTCTATTAATATAATACGAAATCTAATTATAGCCTTTTTATTTTCCGTTTTGTTTCTTGTATATATATTCTCTATACGTACGCGCGATTGCTCGCTGCGGCGGCGGCGGCCCCCCTGGCTTGAAAAGTCTCGACTCAGATAGTCGATAGTCGAACTCTCCGCGGCTTATCAATATTTTTTTTGATACTGCATTTCTCCTTGTGTTTACTCTCTCTCTCTCTCGATACCGTGTATAGACGCTGCGCATTTAATAACTTTTCTGCTTCGCGTTGTGATCACTTCTGTTCTGACATTTCTGTGTTTTCTCCAGCAGCAGCAGCAGCGGCATACTTTGATACGCGATCATGGATCCAGAGGCGGAGAACGACGGACTGACGGCCGGCCAATTGATCAGCCACGGCACGGGCCTGACCTACAACGACTTCATCATACTGCCGGGCTACATCGACTTCACCGCGGACGAGGTGGATCTGAGCTCGGCGCTGACGAGGCGCATCAGCCTCAGGGCGCCGCTCGTCTCCTCGCCCATGGACACGGTCACGGAGTCCGACATGGCCATCGCCATGGCCCTCTGCGGCGGCATCGGCGTCATACACAACAACTGCTCGGTCGAGGACCAGTATCACGAGGTCTTGAAGGTACAGAATAAAGAAACTTCTAGTACGGATGTATACGTTTCGTGTCGTATTGCGTTTGAATGCACGAACGCGCGTGTGTGTCTGTCGGGTTGCTGGGGACACGATGATGCAATGAGTCTACACTGTTTCCTATATATGTATTTTGCAGGTCAAAAAATACAAGCACGGATTCATTCGAGATCCGGTCGTGCTGTCGCCGGTGCATACGATCGGAGACGTCGTGAACGTCAAGGAGACTCATGGATTCTGCGGGATACCGATCACCGATACCGGCAAGCTCGGAGGAAAACTCATGGGAATGGTCACCTCCAGAGACATCGATTTCCTGGCGGATTCCGCGGAAAATCTTAGTATCAAACTGGGCGACATCATGACGAGAGTCGAGAATTTGATCACCGCTCACTCCGGTATAAATCTCAAGGATGCCAATGTCATTTTGGCTCAATCGAAGAAGGGCAAATTGCCAATTATCAACGATAATGGAGAATTGATAGCTTTGCTGGCGAGAACTGATCTGAAGAAAAACCGTAACTATCCCAATGCCAGCAAGGATGAAAATAATCAGCTTCTTGTCGGGGCAGCCATTGGAACTCGTCAAACCGATAGACACAGACTGCAGCGACTGGTCGATGCTGGAGTGGATGTTGTTGTTTTGGATTCGTCTCAAGGAAACTCAACGTATCAAATAGAGATGATCAAATACATCAAGACAACTTTTCCAGGTTTGGAAGTTATAGCTGGTAACGTTGTAACTACCAGACAAGCAAAAAATTTAATTGAAGCTGGAGCAGATGGCTTGAGAGTGGGAATGGGTTCAGGCTCAATTTGCATCACTCAAGAAGTGATGGCAGTGGGCAGACCTCAAGCAGCAGCAGTTTATAATGTTGCCAAATTCGCAAGGGAACATGGAGTACCAGTTATTGCTGATGGTGGAATTCAAAATATTGGACAAATTACCAAAGCACTGAGTCTAGGAGCAAGTTCAGTGATGATGGGATCTTTGTTAGCTGGACACTCAGAGACTCCTGGCGAATACTTTTTCAGCGATGGAGTGAGGCTGAAAAAGTACAGAGGTATGGGTTCTATTGAAGCTATGGATAAAAAAAATGGAGAAGGCTCTGCATCCGATCGATACTTCCACAATGAAATGGATAAACTAAAAGTAGCTCAAGGAGTTAGTGGGGCCATCGCCGATAAGGGCAGCGTTCTCAGATTTTTGCCATACCTCCTTTGTGGATTGAAGCACGGTTGTCAAGACATTGGAGTAAAATCATTATCCATTCTCAGAGACTCAATTTACAGCGGTCAAGTACGTTTTGAAAAGAGGTCTCAATCTGCTCAACAAGAGGGAAATGTTCATGGATTGGTCACGTACGAGCACAGACTGTTTTGAGAGCAAGAAGCTTGTCGAAAGAATAATTATCAGCATTCCAATGATTGTTACACAAACGCTTCAGGGTGATATTCTAGAGTTTAGAAAACAGTTGAGGGTCGAGAGTTTTATTGTTGTACATAGTTGTTAAATTTTTTCCAATGCAGATAAATTATTAAAGAAATAATTTTGTATACTTAATAGATTTTTATAAACAAGCGTTGAGAAAAAAAAAAAATAAAGAAAACATGAAATTCATTAATGCAACGACTTATTCATCAAAAACCCCGAGTGTTCATCGCGTTTTTGAAATCCGTAAGTATAATAACAGATAAAACGTAGTAATTTTTATGAATGGTAGAAAATACGGTTCAAAGTGTTTCATTCATCGAGCGACGATAAAATTTCCCCCGCGCGTCGGCGATCGATGTCATTGAACGCGCGCAGCGGGATTCTCCGCGCGCGGCTTCGATGATAACACATTTCCAACATGATATAATATTATTTGTGCCATATTATCTCGATCGGCCGTGGTGTAGCAGCACCGGTTCAGCAGCAGCAGCAGCAGCAGCTGGAGCAGAGGCCAGAGACTCGCGCCAAGAAATAGCAAATGGCAATAATAAACACCACATATATACGTACACATGTGCGAATTGCGGGGCCCGGCGGCGCGACGCTCTGCGCAGAGGCTGCAGCAGTACATATATGATACCGACACACACACACACACATCACCGCGAAACTGGGAGCTGATCGAGTTTCTCGCTGTAAAATCTCCCGCCATCACCAGGTGTCTGTACACATAACATCGACACGGCATCGTCTGCAGCGCGAAAAACTTCCCTCTCGAGGACAGGCCTGCACACCTCTTCTGGACCACAGAGCAGTAGCCGTAAAAAGCGGAATAATACCATCGAGGGATAAACTTTACGAGTGACGGGTACGTTTTCAGCGCGTCGCCCGGGTAAACCTTGCAGAATTAAAGTGTATAAACATTGCAGCTGCCGCTTATTTGCGTGTGTGCGTGACTCTTGGATAAAACTATTTCTAATTTTTCGCACTCGATTATTCCAAAAGTATCCTAATGACGTCGTGTTGTATCGCGTTCGGATCGTCGAACTCTGGCAATTTTTTGGTCTGCTGACAGGCCTGTATAATCGGTGTTTGCTTCGCGTATCTCGTATTTGTTTAATCGTTGCATCTTTAGAAGTTACAAGTTCGTAAATTAACGTTTCATTGAGAGATTCGAGTTGGAATTGTTATTTGTGGTACAGAATGCATTAAGTAACTTATTGATATCTTTGAATTTTGGCATTGTTACAGACAATGGCAACACCAATAAGAGAGGCACCTCGAAGAAGATCTGCCAGGCAGGCTCTGGCCATAATTCCAGATACTACCATCACAAATTCATCACCGCGTAAGTATGACATTTGAATTGCTCAAATTCATTTAAATGATGAATTGATGCTACTTTGAAAGTTGCAGTTGGTGCTACCACTAGAGGGAGAGACAGTGTGGAATCGTGCAATCCAGCTCCGAGTCCCGATGAATTGGTTATACAAAAGAGAGGCAGACGCGCTACAATTGTATGGTCACCCGAAAGTGATGGTAGCAAGAGAGAATCCATCTTTAGGTAAAGCATTATTAATGCTGAAAAAGTAGTAAACAATCTCACAATCGCTTTTACATGTTATGCAGCGATCGTACACCTGGAAAGACTCCTAAAAAGAAAGGTGATCAAGAGAAACAAGATAAACAATATAAAAACACACCTAGAAAGAAACTTAATTTAGGAGACGACGATGTTGAGATGCTATCAGAACAGCCCAGAGTTTCACCCAAACCATTCACTGGTGAATTAATCAATGGACTTAGAGGCTTGAGTAAAGAACAATTAATTAAAATGTTGATGGATCTCATACAGTTACAAGAAGATCAAGGATTAGAACCTAATGATAGTTTAAGAGAAATAGTGATGAAAAATATGCCAGTAGCTGATATTCAACCACTTAAAGAAAGACTGTCTTCTATAAGACAAAATATTTCTGCTAGTCTAGTATCTTCAAATGAAGATGAACCACCTTACACTCGAGCTGTGATTCATTTAGACAATTTTCAGGTAACTTTTTACTAACTTACATTGTTGAATTGGTTTTTAATGTTCATGACAAATTTTATTGTTTGCAGAAAGCTATCATGGAGCATACAAAAATGCTAATAGATTCTCAACATTGGTCGGCTACTATTCAATATATATTTGCTGCTTGGTCAATTACAAGGGATCTTCCAGAATGGAAAAATAATGGTGTGCAAAGCGAGAGACAACGGAGCTATAAAATTTTAGCAGACACTTGCTACAACGCATTGGAAGAAGGAAAATTTTCAACAAATACGCTCAATATCTACAAAGAAAAGTAAAGACATTGTAAAACTCATAGAGATGTTATTATTGACAATTAATTCATTTAAAACGTATTTGTTTCAGACTTAAGACGTATGTTGGAGATTATGACGACATCAATCGTTGTATACAATTTATAAGAAAAGCGAGTGCGTGACCCCCACCTGATCGGTTAGAATAAACCAATTTGACGTAATTTTACAATGTATATATCTTTATATATATTACTGATGATAATATATATTTAAAAAAACGATTTTTTTATATATTCGCGTAATGTTGGACACATGAGCCGATATCAAATCAGTGATTAGTTTTATGACAACGTCGTTTCAGACGCAAAAACTCATTAGTTGAAATCAAATCTATTATAACTGTATATCATTAGAGAGATCTGTTATTTTTGTTTATATACACGGATACCACTGACAACTGCATTATTATTATTGTGTATACTTTCATACAGCAGGGTAACTTCTTGTGATTGTATTATTGTACATGTATTTTTGGCATATAGCAATGTTCAATTTATTTTTATCTATTTTTATTAACGAGTTGTATCTTTACCTATTGTTTATAGTCGTATTTGACCATAAATTAATGTGGACGAGATTATGTCAAACCAGTGAATGAGCATGTTAAGATATTTATATATAATGTTTGTATTATATTTATAACAAAAAAAAATATTTTCATAGGAAGATATAAATGAGAGTATAATAAATAAAGTCGTAGCAATTATTTACAGTTTTTTTATCATAAACAGTTCATCAATTTTTTATTCTCATATGATTTTACAAATCTAAAAATATCTTTGATTCTCTTGCAAGAACACATTTCATAAACATACAATAACTAAGTAAGTCGAAAACAAGAAGTTTGCAGAATTGAAAGGACTGACATTATAAAATTGACATTAAAAAGGGCTTCGCCATGTTATCATTTTAAAATTGATATAACATGAGTTCAGTTTTCATGAAAATTAAAAAATTTTTTTAATTTAATCATTGTTTTTACATAATTAAATAACATTGTAGAAATCATTGATAGTATTACTAATGATCAATTTTAAACTGATTCTCCCAACGTATGAATAAGCAACAGCCGTGACGTCGCAATACTGACACTCGTTGCCGCAAACTTCCAGAAGATGAACTTATTACGATACGTCTATTAACAAGGAAGTAGTACAGTTGTGAGCGTTGATCGATACAACTAGAAATCATTCCTGAAACTCTGAGGTACAGATTCACTTTCATCCACTACACTTCTTCAAAAGTCATCTTCATTTGCTGGCAGGCCTCGTAATCTGCGCGATCGACGAGTCGGTGGTTCGGGCCCCACAGACGCCACCGATTCTTTGCTTCTGTACCTTTTCCTGCGACGCATCGCATTTGGTCGTAATTGATTTTCGTTTGTCTGCTGGCATAAACGGAACAGATCTTCGCGGCTCATGTGTTCAGCCGCACGATGGCAAACGGTATATGGAAGGTCTAATTTACAATGATCCGTCATAAAAAGATCGGCTACCAACCATTCTTAAGTGTCTCTTTGCGATGATGTTCACGTACGTACACGAAATATCGTCCATTGCAGGCAAACGCCAATTTTTTATACCTTTTATTATCGAATAACCCTTACTGTAGCTCATTCGACACATTTGATACAGCGAAACGTCTTCGGTTAACATAATCTTTGTTGTTCGCGCAACTTGAGCTGTCCAATCGTCAATTACATCCTTTGCCTCAAACAGGTGGCAATTATACAGGTTTAAATTTCCTAATACTTTGGTCAATTTTAATTCCTTGCTTTTTTGGTCCATGAAATCTTCAGCTTCTTGTGTAATATACAAATACAAATCGATATTACTACATTTTCATTACTAGATTGCAAAAAATAAGTCTCAAAAATGAGCAAAAATAACTAAAAATTAACTATACCCCCCCCCTTAAATTAAACGATGGATCCTTCAATTTTTTGTCACAGAAATTCAATGAGTAAAATTTATCCTTAGGTGTTATAACTTGTTTCGTCGAAAAAGATAACATTCAAACTAATTTGTTTTTACTATAAACATGATTGATGTATTCAAGTAAATACGTTAAAGTCGATTGTAATTATACTGTTTACAATTGAATGGGTAACTTATAATGGGTAACTTGGTGACTTTTTTTGAGGAAAAAATATGGCCCTCTTAAACAAAGTACTTTCATGCCCTTGAAAAGATTGTAAGTTACATCGATAGCCATCAAAAAAATGAAATATTACTTCGTACTAGCCATATATTAACGTGGCGGTCTGATTTAACTTTTATAACGAATTTTAGTTTTGTGTGCTCATCTACGAAGGAGTTTTAAATTTTAAGCATGGGCTCTAATTATTATTTCAAATCAGCTTGGCAGAGTCGAAACACATCACAATCCGCAAGTCCACATTAGGTTCGTAGAGTTGATGCACAGTATTATGCAATTTTATTTAAATAAAGCATGAAAAATTGCTGTGTATTGTACTATAATACAAGACAACATTTTTCAAACCACTGAATGAGCGTATCAATAGCAAAAAAAGAGATATAATCAAAGGAAGATATAAGATCAAAGTATAATAATTAAATACGTGACAATTATTTTAATTTTTTTATTATAAACGATTCATCATTTTTCTTCTTTTTTTCATATAATTTCGGGAAATAAATCTTAAAATGTATTTATTACTCTTACAAAGGCACATGTTTTATTAACAATAGAATAATTAAGTGGGCGATAATGTGTAGAATGCAATTTCAATTGTCGATTTCGTTTTTGTTATAAATTTTGTCGTAGTGTTTTTTGGTTGTAAAATTGGCTCTACTGTTAGATTATTAGTTGTTTGTCGATTATAAACCTACGCGCGGAAAGTTTTTAAAACATCCTATTATAAATATTAATTTATTCTGTCATCTAAGATAAAAATCGAGCGAAATTCTTAACTAAGAATAAAACAATCAAACATACGTAATCACACGCACGCATTTCATTTCTCTATTAACTACACGTAAAATTCGGAAAACTATACATTATCATGATGATAGAATAGTTTAACAATGATAATTGCTAAAAAGTCTCATAATATAATATTACGTTGGCAAGTATAAGAGTTTCCACCTCATTTCTATATATTTATACATATATAATTCATATGATATCATGTATATAATATTTACACAATCGCAATGTAAAATTTTCATTTGAATCCGAATATCCAGTCGGATAGTTTAAAAAATTTTGCGAGGTAAAAAGAAAGTAAAAATCATCGCCGCCTGTTACATCTCTCTTTTTCTTCTGTGCCATTGGTTATTCATTTGACTTCATCTAAACTTAAAACATTTAGGTGAGACAAATCAATGATCAATCTTACTCTCATTTTTAAGTACATCGTATAAATTCGTGCGATTATGCTCCATCATTTTTGGAGTATTATGTTGAATGAGAGGCTCTTAAATTTGAAAGAAGAACAATTACTTACACGACACAATATCTCATATATATATTTTATATAAGTCAATCGCGACCTCACAATGAAATTTTGATTTTGAAATACATTTATAAATTTTTTGATATAATATACAATATTTTTATATAATAGAAACGATGCGATTAACACACAATTTTTGATATGAACGATACATCACGAACGTTTCACTTCTAGCTATATAAATAGGTAGAGAAGAAAAATTTATTATAAAGAGAAAATACTACTTTTTTTCTTTAAATTAACTATTTCTACAAATATTTATATATGTATATATGTATAACATATAAAAGTATTGTCTATAAAGATTGCGATGATACGAGTTGAATGAAAAAAAAATCGTTACACAAAATGACATAGTTGATGAATTTTTTACCCATTTGATAAATATTAACAGTTATATACAATTAAAAATAATAGTTTGCACGACATTGTACATTTTTGTAATTCGAAATGACGATTTTTTCGTTCAGTTTGCAAGCACATACTTTTACCACTTACAATTTTATATTATATAATTTCTCTTTCGATATGAATGCATCTTTGTTATTATTTAACAAATATCTCTTTCTCTTTTTTTTTTGTATTATACGGTGTATTCACAAAAATCCGTCCATGCTTCGTATATATCCACGCATACGATATGTCTTTAGAAAGATCGACCAAAAAAAATTTATTAAGCATGATTCCGTTTCATTTCTCTTTCTTTTTTTTGTACAATTATACGCGAAGGAAATGCATTGCGTAATTTGATATTATTTTCACTTCTTTTCGTTCATAAGAATATTGAAAATAGAGTATTTTTTTTTCAATGCATGCGTGCATTTTACTTTTTACAAATAAAAATTAATTAGGCATGATCACTTATCGATAGAAGATAATATTAATTAACGAATAAGTCTCTGTTCAGTCTGATTTGCTTTGCGGCTGCACTCTTGGGTATAGCTGCAAGAAACAAGAGAACGAAATTATTGTATGGATCACGAAGTGCAAATCGATCGATTTCTGTGGTAAACGCTTTTTATAGGAATACTTACGCCGAGTAAATTTCGCGGTACGTAGCCCTCCCGATGGTTGAGCTTGCTCCACCACCACTCGCGCTCGTTGTCGTCGCCCTTGCGCAGTATCACCAGCGAGTCGCCGTTCTTCAAGCTCAGCTCGTCGCTGTGCTGCGCGTCGTAATCGAAAACGGCGTACACCTGGCCGTTGTTCATGATTCCGAGTTTCTCTTGAACGCCTGCGAAAAGTATACGAGATAAAATTTTGCCTGGCTTAAATCAAAAATAGAGAGAGAGAGCAAGAGAGAGGACTCACTGTATAAATATTCGGAGCAGCCGTCGAAGCCTTCCTCGTCCTCCTCGCATTTTTCCGCCGCCGTTTCGTGATCCGACAGCGTGGTGGCGAATATGCAGGCGCCGTGCTCCACCAAGAACCTCACCATCGCCAAATTGTTGCAGCTTGCCGCGCAATGCAACGGAGTCCTGTCGGAGAAAAGAATAATTCAAAAATCGATATCAAAC
Organism: Trichogramma dendrolimi; assembly: GCA_034770305.1. NCBI lineage: Eukaryota > Metazoa > Arthropoda > Insecta > Hymenoptera > Trichogrammatidae > Trichogramma > Trichogramma dendrolimi. Next base: position 320,295 of record JAPMIB010000071.1, on the reverse strand, counting down.
AACTGTCGAAGATGAAAAAGTCTCCGTAATTTGTGAGACCGTACCATCCGTCGCTGTCCTGCGCGTTGACGTCGCAGCCGAACTCCACGAGGAACTTGACGATCTCGAGATGGCCGGCGCAGATGGCGTTGTGCAGCGCCGTGATGCCCTCGTCGTTGGCCGAGCTCGGGTTCGCCACCTCCTTGGCCGTTTTGCGCACGAGCTCGAGCTCGCCCTCGAGGCTGGCGTCCAGCAGCAGCGCCAGAGGATCGAAGCTCACGCGCCGAGACAGATTCACCTTGCCCGTGGTGGACTTGAGATTGCCCTTCTTGCGGCGTATCACGTCCGCGGCCAGCTTGTTCGCGCTGGGATCTCGAGTCTCGATTTCTATTGGCTCGGGTCTAAATGAACGAGGAAAAAATACACATAATTATTTTCAAAGTTCAGAAGTAGTTATAATTAATATCATAAGAGGGTTGATCGTGCTCACTTATGATGTTGTTCATCCATATTGATGTTGTTCAACGCCTCGACGATATCCGCGTCTTCGATTTTGTCGTTATTACAGTCGTTGGACGACGGGCTCAGTACCACGGGTCCATTCATGACTCTCCTCAACGCCGTGCTATCCGTTACATCGTGATGTTGCTGTTGTTGTTTCAGTTGCTGCTGCTGTTGCTGTTGTTGCTGCTGCTGTTGTTGCTGCTGTTGTTGTTGTACGTCGGTTTGCATGAGATCGGCGGGAATTTCATTTTCCGGAAATAGGAAAGCTGGCGGCATTTCGATTCGTCGATTGATCGACACGTGGACCTGATTCGATTTGCCGTAGCGGAACTTTGGCAACTGAGATTCGCCGGGCTTTTTCAGAGTCAACGGGCGCGACTCGATCATTTGTTGCTGCTGCTGCTGCTTGCTCAGAGCGTCCGTCGTCGGTGAGTCGGGCGGTGGCTCGGACGCAGGCAATGGCGGCAGCAATACATCTTCCTCCTTATCGGGCCTGTAAAAGATTGGAAAGAACTCACGTAAATGCAAATGCACGTATATAACTCTTTCTCTCATTTCATCTCGTCTCTCTCTCTCTCTCTCTTTCGCACGATATATAAATTTCTCACTCTCGTAAAATTTCCTGCACAGCCATCATTGCTGGGTAGTGGTGCTGCGAGCATGCGCTACATGACACGTACAAAAAACAGCTTCAGAAGAACAAGAACAAAAAGAATCGCAGCACGACGACCAAGTGTAGCGTGCAGATAAAAACGGCGATGAATATTCGACACCCGCGAGCGTAATTTTTTATACCGATCATCTTCGAAATTGAAATGAAGAAGAAAAAAACGCGGAAAAAACAAAATCAAAATTTTCACTACTGGTGTACAACGAGAAAAAAAAAGGAAGCCGTACGAACCGACGAGCGAGAACAATCAATCGATTCTTCGCCCCGTAGTGCTGCCGGCTAGTCGAAAAAGCTATTCTCGTGATGATACGCGGAGAGAGAGAGAGAGAGCAAGCGATAGAAAGAGAGAAAGCCAAATCGATCGTGCACTCAATTGACATTTATAATTAACCCGAACGACTGTCCCTCACCCTCGCTCGCTCGCTCTCTCTCTCTCTCTCTCTCTAGCCTCGAGCGCGACCAGTTGAAAAACTCAAAACGACGATCGCCTATAAGCCCCCCCTCGGTGGTGTAAATGAGTTTTTTTTTTGTTGTATTTTATTTTTCGTTGCAGCGCTCGAAATCGCGCGTCTCAATTTGTCCGTCGAGCGGAGAGCAGCGTCAGTGCAGGCAGCGCGGCGCGATATACGCAATTCCGTTATAAACTTGTCGGCGGCGCGGAGTAGTTTCTTGACTCCTTTTTCATATACATAAGTAAATGCCAAATAAAACGAAAACTTTGGGCGCGCGAACGCGTACATTCCGAGTTATAAATCCAGAGGACAAAAGTTTATAGTTCCTATATACGTGCCCCTCTGACCCGTGTGCGTGAGTATTTTATATATATATAAAACCATTTGTTCTACACGACGAGCGCTCGCTTATATCCAATTCTTTAAAACTCGCATAAACGCGTAGAGAAAGAAAGAAAGAAAGAAAGAAAGAAAAGAACCGTACCTGGCCGGCATACTGATGATAGCCTTGGAAGACTCGGAGACGGCCGCGACGAGGGCTTCGGCCGTCGACGTCGTCGTAGTAGTCGTCGACGATGAGGACGAAGGAGCGATCGATGGCACATACTGCGGCTGCTGCTGCTGATGCTGTTCGACGATGGTCGAGTGCTGCGTAAGTCTCGGAGGTGGATTTGGTTTGCAAGGTTTCGGCGGCAACGCTGGCTTCTGCTTGACGATCGTCTGAGACTGCTGATGGTGTTGCTCCTGTTGTTGTTGCTGCTGCTGTTGTTGGGACGACAACGTCTGTTCGGGTCGAGGCGCTTCGGGTATCGATTTGACTGGTACCTCGAATTTCACGTGCTGCTGCTGCTGGGCTTGCTCGAATCTGTTGAAATAGTTTTTTTTTATATATATATATATTTATAAACTAATGTATGAATGCAAGCGAAAGCTTTACAAATTGTACAGGCTCAATCGAGATAGGCGCGGTGTAATTGAAAGCCTTTTAAAAACGTTGATACTGGCTTCGTGCGATAGATTCTATTCCCCCCACCCTATAACGTTTATCGTACTTTTTCTTTTTGCTCGATGCGACTTCGAGCGCACGAAATAAAAAGTGTGCAGTAAAAAAGTAGCGAGTACATTTTTTTCGACCCTCGATATTAATATTGGATCAAAAAGATATATATCCGCGCGTGTATCGTCGAGCACTTCTCTGAACACAAATATGGAAAACGAGTTTTTAATAAAGTCACTCGCGATCTCTCGCGCTCCGCGTTCCGTGTGCGCTTCCGCGCGACACACGCGCTGCTATACACGGACGCAAAAAGTTCCGAATGAAGTTTGTACTCGTGCAACAATTTTTGGCGTCGTCGATTCTCACCTGGCTGCTAGATGCTCGAATTTAGTTTGATTCTGCTCGGATTTGAATTGCTGCTGGGGCAGCTCGTGCTTGTAATTCTGCATGGCATGCTCGGTTTGTTGTTGTTGTTGTTGTTGCTGCTGCAACTTTGCGGACTGTTGATGGTGATGCTGCTGCAGCTGTTGCTCGTGTTGCTTGGCCACTTGATCGAACGCTTTGATCGGTTGATGCGGCTCGTATTTATTCGCCTCGAATCTTTGCTGCTGCTGTTGCTGCTGCTGTTGTTCGATCGCTGAAAAAATACACAAAGTTCGTGTAATAATAATAATAATAATGTTGCTCGCACGATCCGACTAAATTCGCCAAACTCACCGGCAATCTTCTCGGGCACTTTGCTCAGTCGCTCGTCCAAGCTCTGCTGGCTGTAGGCGTATCCGGGAAAACAGGTCGTTTGGGGCGAGTGCTGCGCCTGATAGGCCGTCGTAGGAACATTTTGCGACGCTGGCACCGAGAAGCTAAGACGACCCGGGAACGCGGATTCTTGCTGCTGCTGCTGTCCATTTTGCGGGACATTTTGATTCTGCGGACTTGGCGCGGCGTTGACGTATTGCTGCTGTTGCTGCTGCTGCTGTTGTACGGGTGACTGTTGCTGCTGCTGCTGCTGTTGGGAGTGGCCTCGGCCGATGAGGCTCAAAGTTTGCGGCATCACCGGATGGATCTTGGTCGAGGACGTCTGATAGATCGGCGACTTGACGGGGAAGCTCGGCGCCACGCTGGAGACGGGCTTCTGATGCGTCGGTATGCCACTGCTGCTCGTGCCGCTGCTCAGCCGCTGCTGGCTTTGGCCTTGCTGCTGTTGTTGCTGCTTTTGCTGTTGCTGCTGATGTTGTTGCTGCTGCTGTTGCTGCATCAGCCTTATCTGCTCGTTCTGGTAATTGTGGCTGGCATTGATGTTGTTGTTATTGTTGTTATTGTGATGATGTTGCTGCTCGGCGCATTATTGATATTATTATTGTTCATCGGATGCATGACGACTTGATTCGGCGAGTTGAGCTGTTGCTGCTGCTGCTGCTGTTGATTGCTGAGCAGCTGCGATTGTCCTAAAAAATGGAAAGAAAACAAAAACAAATTTGAAAAAACCATTCGTTTTTTATATAATATATTTTCATCCATACCTTGGACATGCTGCTGCGTCTGACTGTGAACGACTTGATGACCGTACGACTGGGGCGCCTGCTGCTGTCTCAAACCACCACCACCACCACTGCCCTGTTGTTGACTCTGCAACTGCTGCTGCTGCTGTTGCTGCTGAATCTTGTTCTTGTTGACATCGTCGTCGCTCGACGTCTGCTGCTGCTGCTGCTGCGACGTCTTGCTGAAGTTCACCGTGAACTTGGTGTTGTAGGGCAGAGTCTGGTACTTGGGATCGTTCTTGTTGAGGCTGAAGGCGCAGCTGCTGTTGCCGCTGCCGCCTCCGCCGCCGCTGCTGCCGTTGTCGTTGTCGTTGGGTATGTGCGAGTAGGGCTCGATCGCCGCGATGTTGCCCGCGGGCCTGAGCTTGTTCGTGCCCATGCCGCCGAGCTTGGTCGGGCTCTCGGCGCTCATCATCTGTCGATTGTTGATGATGGCATTGTTGTTGTTGTTGTTGTTGTTGTTGTGCAGCTGCTGCTGTTGATGCTGCCCACTCAGCTGTCCGGCCGCTGGATTATGCTGCTGTTGCTGCTGTTGCTGCTGCTGGGACTGCTGCTGTTGCTGGGCCAGCTGCTGGCTCAGTCGCTGATTGAGGGCCCGCTTGCGCTGCAGTCGGCCCTGCAGCTGGGCTATCTTCGCGTCGATCGAGGCCATCTCGGCCTGGCGCTGCACGAGGGCCTGGCGCTGCTGCGACACCACCTGATTCTGCTGCTCGTTCATTTTGTTGCGGTACTGGATTTGAAAAACACACGAAGCAGAGAGAGATGTCACACAGCCGGTTCGCGAACGAATGAATGAAAAAAGCAAAGGGTGTGTAATACTCACGAGAAGCTCGCGCCTGAGCTTTTCGAGCTCGGCGCTCGCGGCGCTGGGCAGGTGGCCCGGTTGATTGCCGTGTCTGCCCCTCAGGTCCTCGAGCTGGCGCGTCAGCTCTTCCACCTTGGCCACGGCCAGCGAGAGCTCTTTCTCCTTCTCGTTGAACAGAGCCCTGATGCAGTCCAGGTCCGATGCTGGAAAAACGCCAAGCACATGGCAATTAGGGGTAGAAACGTGTCTAAGTTCAAGATTTTTTTTTCATGCATAAGTATATAGTATTATAAGTATGTGTACGTGTCCGGACGGGAAAGAAAGAAAAGGCACGAAATAGTAAGATATATTTAAACCAAAGGCACGCGTGCCGGTATTTCACTGCGTCAATAACCCCATCTCTCTCTCTCTCTCCTTTTCTCTTTTGCTATAACACACACGTGTACACAAGCCGTAGCTTTTGTGTACCTGCACACGGCAGAGGTATTAAATTCTACTTCGAAGACACGCGACGACGCGCACTCACGCGCATGAAAATGGAATTTAACACGGGCTCCCGCTACAACGCATTATCTCTCTAAATCCGTGTGTGGCGGGGGTGTGGGTCGATAATAGCTAGAGCACGGGTGCATCGATAATCGCGCGAGCAAAAGTAAAAGTTCGCGGTCCCTTTTGTACGAGTCATGGCGAAAGAGAGAACATAATGTACCGACATCGATTTCTGTTTCGTTTTTATTTTTTTCTAGCGACTGCGCAGCAACTTTTATTCAAAATTATTACTTATAAGCCGCGAGCGCGTGTCGTTGCTACTGCTTGATGCCAGGATGCTCGAACCTAGAAGGCGGCGGTAGAGGAGGAGGAGGAGGACGTTTTCGATACAGTAATTATAAGTTATATTGAAAAGTTTTTAATTGAAAAATACTCGTGGCTTATAGCGTGGCGGCGGCGGCGGTGGCTTCCGCTGCTGTTGCTGCACACGGTCGACTATATAACGCGCGCGACTTAACTAATTCAGTGGCATGTCAAAAACAGCGCTTAAAATATTAAAATTCTTTCTCTCGGGCAGCTCGCGTCGATCGGCTCTCCTATATATATATATATATATATATATACCTACATCCTGTGTATCGGCGATCGCGCTGCGCCACGCAAAATATAAATTCAACGAACGGCCGCAGCAGCTTTGCGCATATATATGTATATATATAGCACCCGATCGCCTCTCGCTAAACGCGAACAGAGTAACGACGACAACAGCGGAGGGAAAAAAAGCATAAGGGATTTACGAACGCGCGTATACATCCCCGCGCGCGCGGGCGCTTTTGTTTAGGGCGAGCGAAGCTTTTTTTGTTTCAACCTTTTTACTTTTTGGCTCGTACCGCGAAAAAACTTTTTTTTTCTTTTTTTTTCGTTGTTTTACATTTTGTAAAAGGGAAGTATATTGGCTTCCAACCACCGCACACGTGCGCGCGCGCGACACATCACACACGCAGACAGAGCGCGACGATCGGACGATAACTTTTGTTCCGAGCGTGGCTATATATACACGGCGAAATATGAAAAACTCGCGGCGGCGATCTGTTTCATCGCTCGGATGGATCTTTATCGGTGGCTTTATAACCACGACTTTATACACACGCGTTCATTTTGCGTATGGGCTTCGCATGGATGAAAAAAAAACCGCATACACGCACTAGGCGCATACACATACATATAGGTGAATTATGTAAGGGGGCGCAAAGCTCACGAGGCCCTTTTCCAAGTTCCCCCGCCCCTCGAACGTCCGTTTCTTTGCGTATCAAAGCTCACTCGACGCTGCTGCGCGTACGCCTATACACTTTTGCCACGAGGGAAAATCAATCGTACTCAATGCTTCGGCTGCCGCTGCGAGCTAGCTCTCGAATCCGTTATTTGGTGAATTATTTCTCTACTTGAATTTTTTTTCATCTCTTTCTTCTTTCTCGATCCCCTTCATTATATACACGCCCGAAGAACTTTTTGAAACATCTCTCCTTACCCTTTTTTTCCCCCTTACGAGCGATTTTAAATACACAACGCCGAATCTCGTATATTGTACCTTGGGTTATGTGGAAGCGAGAGAGCAAAAAAAAAGGGAGAGAGAGAGAAAAGAGGCCGCTGACTCGAAATTCAATCTCGATGCACTTTCTCGCAAGCTCTCGACAATGGTACACTAGATATTTTTCCTTATATTCTTCTATACGCGTCTCTCTTTCTTTTTCTTTTTGCACGTGGTGCATCCGGTTGCGCGGTGCCAAGTTCCTCTCTCTCTCTCTCGGTGTGGCTTATAACTTTTTACAGCGGCCGGGAAAAACTTTAAACCGACGAAAGTGAGAGACGCGGCCGGGTCACTTTTCCTTGTTTTTTTTTTTTTTCGTTCTTTCTCTCTCTTTGTCTCGGTGTATAACTGTCCCGTTTCCATTTGTATTATAACACCGCATAGCGTGCGCGCGCAAAGCAGCAATAAACTATTTCCTCTCCTTCTCCTCCTCCTTCTCCTCTCGTCGCGATATAATGAGAGGGGTATACGAACGCGAGGATATTCAATAAGGCCGCGGCGATCGATTTAAAAACGTCTTTAATGCAAAGATTCTTTCCTCCGCGAGCGACGCAATAACCCTTTACTTTTATTATTATTATTATTATTATCGAGCTGCTGCTGGAAAATTTTAATTGGCCTCCTGCTTTTTCGTCCGTGAAAAAATAATTCGCACCCAGTCTATCCGATATCGCATTATGTTATATGATGTTCTACCTTATAATCGAGTTTTCGATTACCAGAAGCAGCAGCAGCAGCAGCAGCAGCAACACACGGCTTTAATACGTAGCACGGTATATTGTATATGGTACGGGGCCAGCGCGCGACATACATTGTGCACAGAGATACAACTTGTTGCAGGTCGTCGCGTATGAGAATCTAATTTCCCCCAGCTTCGTTTATATTACACGTCGTAAAAATTCAATTTCTCGCTCTGTCTTGCGATTTTCTTTTTCTTCTCTCTTTTTTCTCATCGTCGTCGTGCGGCGTAAAAGACCTTCTCTCTCTCTCTCTCTCTCACACACAGCAGCAGCAGTAGCAGCAGCAGCAGCCAAGAACTCCAAGCGTCGTGTCGCGCATATAACTCGATTTAAAATTCATTCTCGCCACCAGCAGCAGCGACAACAATAGCTACGGTAATTTCGGGAGAAGATTGCACATCTTCTTCTTCGTTCTCGCTGTAGGGCAGGCTCCGCCGCTGTTTATTATTTACGTTTTGTCTGCGTCGGAAAATATAATTCAATGATGGCTGCGTTGTCGGTGAAGGCGAGGGGCAGCGGAGGCCGGGACGAGCAAAATAGTTTTCATTTTATACAAAATCGCGGACGCATTATACAGAGTGTACACAGACAGACAATGTGTTGTTGGCGCGCGCCAGCAGCAGCAGCAGCAGCAGCAGCTATGGCTCGTTTATTATGCACGAGGCAGCAGCAGCAGCAGCAGCGGGTCTCAATTTTCGCGTTGCATCGCTAATTAACAACAATAATATTGCGCCCCGGCGCAATTGTCAAAACGTACGTATATATACACGCGCCGCGTAAATAATTCGGCGGGCGACGATAAGGGATAAACTCACGGCGACGATAATTAACATCTCTCTCGGCTGATTTTTGCCTTTGTCCGCGCGCGCCTTGTAAGATGTGTATATATACAAAGTTCGCAAACAGCAGCAGCAGCAGCAGCTCCCGCGAGAGGCTCTTATCTGCGCGTATAAATAGACAAATGTACTCTACGGGCTTGCGAGCAAGCTCGCGCCTTTGTATACGTAATACGGATCGTCGACGCGCGGGTAGTACCGTCGTAAGCTATTTCGCGTACTTCAGCAAAAAGCTTTTTTTTCAACTGCTATTGTTTCGTGGGGTAAAAAAGTGAGTATATAAACCAGGCGTACACGCGAATATTGCGCGCGCGCGAAGAATTTGGACAATTTTTGGTGCATTTACACATCCTCTCGCGCTCTAAGAAAATGGATTTTTCTCTCTCTTTCTCTTAACAGCGTCGGCCACGCGGTGCTTACTTTTCTCATTTTATATTCGATTTAAAAATGAAAAAAATCCGCATACCGTTGCTAGAAAATCAACGATGACAAAAAATAAAGGAATGATACTTTTCTTCTGGCGCGAGCACGCAGTGGCGGCGGCAAAACGACACGTATGAAAAATAAATAAAAATAAGAAGAAGAAAAAAAATAAAAGCTCCGAGATGCGAGTGTATTATATGGTCGGTGGCGGCGATGACGATGACGACGACGACGACGACGACAACACCTGCACTTATAACTTCTGCTGCCGCTGCCGCTGCTGCTGCTCGCGGTTGACTCTGATTACTGTCATTTTCCATGCTCGCGCGGAGACGAAAGCGCGCGAGCGTCTCGTCTTTACTTTTTTTATTTATACTTTATTTTATTATATATATTTCGCCCGAGCTGCAGCAGCAGCAGCCAGCCTCTCTGAAAACCGAGAGCACACGCATTTCATTTCTCTTCGTTTCTTTTATTTCATTCCTTGCCTTACCTCGCCTCGCTTCTTTTTTTCTTTTTTTTTTTTTTTAAGAAAAGGTTATCTCTCTCGAGAGTGCAGCGCGCGCGCAGGAGGAAAGCGGGGCCGGGGATGAGTCGAGGATACGCGTCTGACACGTAGCTATGCGGATGATACGCCTGTTCCTTCGTCGTCGTCGTCGTCGTCGTCTTTTCTTTTTCTTCCTTCTTATTTCGCGAGCGAGCGTACGGAATTATATACGTATATTTTCAAAAACTCGTTCATTTTTCATCGCGCTGTGGAAAACCAGTAGCCTCTCTTCATCGAACGAGGACATAATTAATCGCATCACCTCTGCCTTCTGAACTTTTTGTTTTTTTCTCAATCGCGTCGCGTCGTTACATTGACCTACATAATAAATAACGCACACACACACATAAATACAACAGCGAGTTGAATTCAATCTTTCTCTCTGCCGCAGCCCTACATAGGTTTCTCGAATTGAAAGACGCTTCGCGCATATCGTATCGACTCTCTTCGGGGGCATATTATAAATAATACGAGAGAACACTGAAACAGACAGACAGAGATATTCCTGCGTCGTGTATAGTGGTAGTAGTACTACGTACGTTTCAACAACGATACGGTGGTGGTGTACGTCGTCTCTGTCTCTCGCCGAAGGCGTATATTTTATTGTATGCACGTCGTCGACGACGACCGTGCGCGGTGGCGTATAGTCTCGACTTCGCTAGAGTAGAAAAGTAGGATACGCACTTATATATATACGGCGATATCGACTTATAAACAATAAAAATGAGTATAGCAGGAATAATGGCCGTTGGTATGAGCTCGCGCGAGAGAGGCGCTAAGACAAACTTTATATACCTCGAGTCAATAATATAACAAATACATAAACGCGCGTGTGATATTATATGTGCATGGGGCGCGCGATCGCAATGAAAAATAATCGCGAAACCGATAAAAGAGCATAGAGGAAGTCGAAGAAAAGGATTGCTCCGTGCCAAGCGAATATAAGAGAGAGAGAGAGAGAAAACAAAAACGCCAGCAAAAACGCGCGCGCCGAGTTTCCCTTTACGATGTCTGTTTAATTTCATCTTGAGCTGCCTCTCTCTCTCTCTCTCTTTCCTCCCGCGCACCGATCCGCGCTGCACCGGCCTTTAGTTTTCTTTTGTGCTGCTGCTGTTGCTTTCGATTCACTTTTGTTCTTTTTTTCTCTATCCTGACTGAGCAGTTTAACGCTCATGGGCTCACCTATACTATATATAAAATGTGCCCTTTTATGTAATGCATCGCAACCGAGCGTATATAGCCTTTGAAGTTAATGAAATAGCAAGCAGCAGCAGCTCTCGCTCGACTTTTCGATCATTTCCCGCGCGCGCCTGCCTGCCTGCTTGAGAGCGCAAAAATTGAGCAACAGAGAAAGAGCGAGAGAGAGAGAGATGCTTACTTTCAGCTCTCGCGCAAGGGCGTATAACTCCCGTTGCCCGGTTGACTTTTTTCCCTTTTCCTTTCTTTCCTCTATCGCGTTTTTTTTTCTCTCTTCGTTCTACGGAGTCGTAAATACGTTTAGCGGAATCATAAGGAGAGAGAGAGAGAGAGAGAGAGAGGAAAAGCAACGACGACAATGAGGTAAAAGAAATTACGGAAGTTTCGTTGCTCTCTCTCTCTTTTTTCGGTTCCTGTTGCAGCTGCTGCTGCTGCTGCCGCCGTCTCTTGGTATAATACTATTTAATAATACACCGGCACACGGCGCTGCGGCACTGTGCCGGCCCGCGTCGTCCTCGTCGTGTGCAGTGCAGCAGCAGCTCGCGGAGAGAAAAGTTTAAAATGCAAATTTAATGTGTTTTGCAGAGTTGCGCGCGCGCTGCAGAAAAGCTCATGAAAGTCGCTGCGCTGCGCGCGGCGCACGTCCTGTAGACTCACATATAATCTATATATATTTATATGAGTTTAACAAAGAGACAAGCTCACGGGCACGAACGTTGAGCTGAGCGAAGCAAAAAAAAATCAAATAAAGGGATACGTGTGTACGCGGAGGTAATTTTCAAGGCCAACATTCGTCATCGCCGCGGCGTATATGGAGAGAAGAGAGACGAGAGAGAGACCATTACATGGCTCGCGATCAACAACCGACATTCCACGAGCTTGTAATAAGCGACCTTGATGTACGCCGCGCGGAATCATTGTAGTCCTCCATACCTTTTTTTTCCTTTTTTTTTTCGTTCAACCGAACGTCCTCATATAAAATAATACGCGCGTATCCGTTCGCATCCCTAAATCCTGCGGGGCTTTTTTCCTCCTACCCTCTCCTCTATCTGTCTGTCTGTCCTCTCTCTCTCTCTCTCTCTCTCTCTCTGCGCTGGATACCATAGAAGAATATAAAATAGTGGAAGATTTAAGCGGAACCAGCGAACACACGCAGGAAAATTCGCTTTTCCAACGCGCACTGTGCCCGGCCTATATATATTATTATATAGCTCTGCGCACGGCTCGGCAGATAGAAAAGAGAGAGAGAGAAGAGCTTTTGTTGTAAAACGTCGTAATCGTTTGTTATTCCACGTGTGCTTGGTGGTGGGCCTCTCTTTTTTCTCGTTCGACGCGTTAAATTTTCTTTATACCGCAATAAAAGCCAATCACTTCCCCTTATTGTTATTATTATTATTATTATTATTATTGACGAAAACACGCCAAGGCCGTAACTTTTATTTAAAAAAAAAAGTCGTATCCTCTCAACTTCTTTTTTCTTCCGTCTGTAAATTCAAGATAGCTGGCTACATATGTATGCAGTGGCACAGATACTCGGCTCGGCGGAAACGTTTATTCGATACCCATCATGCATATTATTCCGCGACTACTACGCGCGTCTCGCGGTGCAATCAAACACGTCGCGCGAGCGCGCGGCAACCCCATTTAGAAACTTGGCCCCGGTTATAGTGTGTGTGTGTGTGTGTCCGTGTGAGGCGCGACACCGGCGACGCGTGAAAGGCATCAAAGTCGACACTGCACTGTATAATAGCTCGCGCAGTAGTATTATAATGCAGCCGAAGCAATCTCCCGCGACGACGAGCTACTGCTGCTGCTGGCATTTTCCCGGCTGCTGCACAAAGCTTCTCTTGCACAGCAGCAGCAGCAACAGCAGCAGTAGCGGCGCGACTCCTTAAACGATTGACGATCGATATGTAGGTCTCTCTCTCTCTCTCTCTGCTCTGCAGCAGCTAGCTCTTCGCGCCGGGCCGCGACTATCGACGACTACGAGCTAAAAGGGGGATGATCGCAGGAAATTAAGCATGCATATATAGGAGGCATTGATCCGATTGAACTAGTCTCATCTGTATAATATAGGCGTACGTACGTGTGTGTGTATATATAACGCGTTATACAGAGCCGTGTTTAATGAACATGTTAGCCTGTCTCGAGGAATAATGATAGCCTCCAAGTATACATATATATATTTAAGCCCCGCCCGACCCTCGCGCGTCGAGGATTTCGATGGATTATTGCCCGCGCGCGTCGAGTCGGGGAGGATTCGAAACGCGATCTCTCTCTCTCTCTCTCTCTAACGATATATAGATATATATTTATTTATTCGCCGTTTAAATGCGCATCACAAGCATCATCGCAGCATCAGCAGCAGCAGCAGCAACCAGTAGATAGTTATATAGACTCTCTTAAGCCCAATGAAAAGTTTTCTTATTTATTTAAGCGCATCGATTGTTTCGAATTTTCTCTCTTTTTCTCTGATGCCGCTGTACGCTGTACGCTGTACGCTGTGTATATATAAACAAAATTGAAGTCTGTGCCTGAGCTTTTGTGTTTATATAATACACACACACACACACAGAAACGGGGAGCTGGCCGTCGATCGGTCGACTCGTCGAATAAGAGATAGAGATTTTTCGAAGCACGAGATTACACAAACAGCAGCACGGCCACCTTCCACTGCTGGAGCTTTGGCTACTCTCAAACGCATAAAAAAAAAGAAAAAAAAGAAAAGCACGAGTAGAGGAAAAAGAGGAGAACAGAGGAACGTAATAACTATTAGCGCGCGAGCACGGGGCCGTCTTATCCGCGCTCGATATCCAATTCACTTTAGAGAGAGAGAAAAAGCTCTGCACTTTTGTTGTGCCGCTGCTGCTGTGTGGGTGGGTGGCGCAGCACTCCATATATACCTATATCATATACATGCTCGGAGATGCGCGGCATGCATGTGTATATATATATACTAGTACTGTACTATACTATACTCACTGAGGGTAGCATTGTTGGCTCTCGAGGCGTCCGTTTGCGATCTGAGCAACCTCAGTCTGTTGAGTTTGCTCTGCTGTTGATCGAGCCGGTGCCTCAGTCGTGCCAGCCTCTCCTGCTGCGCCGGCTCCTGTAACGATCAAGAAAGAAAATCAATACTATTGCTATTATTTTACGTAATTCATTATATCGTGCTACATTTATAATTGTCGAGTTCAACAGTTTCGATCGTCGAGAGTCACGAGTGGCTACTTCAAACCGTTGCTACATGATATAACTTAATTAAGAAAATCTCCGCGGGAGTAATTCATGCCGCGCGCGCGCCAAACAATTTCCTCTCGACTTTTTTCCCCCTCGCGCTCTCTCTCTCTCTTCCTCCTTTATTTTCCTCATTTTATTTCTCTCTTTTTTTTAATACCATGTTGCGCTGCTATATAGCTTTCAACGCGTTAAAATAAAGATCGGTCCCGCCACCGCCGCCGCCGCCGCGGTGCGCTTCGACTCGCTGCTATAGTCGTGCAGCAGCAGCAGCAGCACAGCCGGAAAGAAAGGAAAATCTCATTCTGTCGGATGGGAGATGGATCTAATACCGGAGGATTACGCTGATCGTCGTGCACGCGCTCGGCTACACTAGCAGCAGACGTGGAATGAGATGTGGTTTACGCGGTATACATATATAGATATATACTTATACGCACGCGCGCTCGCAAAAGCCAGCTGAAGTGGAAAAATTTGAATTTCAATGCGGAAAGTAAGAGAGAGAATAGAGCGACGCGCACAATGAGGAATGAGAATTTTGGAGCGCCCGCGAGTGAGAGTGAGAGAGAGAGAGAAAAGAGTATAGGGGGCTAAAACATTTCTCGGCTGGCCGAGCAGCAGCAGCAGCGGCAGCGGCACTTTCCGTGCACGAGCGTGTCGCAGGTTTGATTAAAATGTTGCTATGAGCTGCGCGCGCCTTTCATATATTAATACCTGTATACGTGTGTTATATAACTGAAGGGGTTATATATATATATATAAGCTTTTGGATCCCCGCAAAAGATTGATATGACTCTCTCTCTCCCTGTGTGTGTGGAACTGCTATATTTATATAAGCTCCGAAGCTGCTGCTCTTGGGAACTTGCTGCGCGAGAGCTTGCACGTGAGTCGAGCTTGCAAGCGCGAGCGAAAAAGAGAAGAAATTAATTTCGCTAAAAAATATTTTTCACCTTTCATCCGCAAAAGCCGCGCACGGCTAACATACACACCCACACACACACACATACATGTCGCGTGTGGAAAAAGCGGCGCTAGAGTATGAAGTTTCCTTTTTTGCATAGCATATATATATAACACGCGTGTGATGAGGGCTCCGAGCGAAAGAATCTGAAAGAGAGGCTCTATTCAAGTCCGCGCGGGGAAAGATCCCTGCAGCTCGCGTCGAGAGAGAGAGAGAGAGAGAGAGAGAGAGAAGAGAGAGAGAGAGAGAGAGAGAGATACGTTTAGTTTTTGAAAGCTCGAAATCCGCCGAGTGTAATACGTACACCCACGCATGCAGCAGCGGCAGCGACTAACAATAATACAATTTCTGCCGAAGGCCGATAAAATTCGAATGAATCGCGAAACCGCGGAATAATATAATGATACGGCTCTATACGTGTAACGAGGAGACCACACACGCAGGTTTTTCGTATAATACATTCCTCCGCACGTGCGCGCGCGCGCACAAATACGAAGGGATTAACGTACGGCATTGATACGCGACGCGAATGTAATAATCCAAGGGCGTGCGCGCATATCGCTCGATTGGAATTATATATACACATTGTCATTTAGAGATGGTAGGCGTGCGCGTGTGTGCTTGTAATATGACAAACATACACACGCGTGCGTGTGCACATACGCAACGATATGATTTAATGAATCGACGATAGGCGCGCTGCGCAGGAGAGTCAATATAATACGCATATTTCTTTTTTTTGATTCCTCCCACTACCCCACCTTCTCTCGAAATTATCATCGTCGTCGTCGTCGTCGTCGTCGTCGCGGTGGAGGAGGAGGTTGGGTCAAGAACCCACACACAGAGACAAGCGGCATTAAAAGTTTTTCTTCGAAACTTTCGCGAACTCTGTCTGTCTCTCTCTCTCTCTTTCGCACATATATACAAATATAAACTCGATTACATTCTTGAGCTCGCCGAGAAAAGGACGTATACGCACGCAGAGAGACAGAGAGATAAAAGGTTAATTAAAAAAGTATATATTCCGCGCGCGCGCTGCGTGGGATATATATATATATCTGTGTGTGTGTACGCGCATTTAAGCTCGCGGCCCCGAGAGAAAGAGAGACAGAGAGAGAGATTAAAACTTGTTTTTCGCGTTATTTTCAATTAGCCGCAGGATCGGCCGCGGCTCGCTATATATATATATACAATAATAGCATTGAAGGAAAGTATCACCGGGCGCAGATAAAGAAAAATGCCCCGCGTGCGGTTCGCCCGCGTATACTATACGCGCGGACCCGATGAAAGGCAGTCAAAAAGTCTTAATTACTTTTTATGTCCGCGGGAAAAAGAGATCGATCCCCCATTTAAAGAAGTGCTTTTTCCTCTCTTTCTTCTCCATTCTTGAAGGCAGTGCAGTGCTGCAGTTGCCGCTGCTGCTGCTGCTGCTGCTATACCTCGACTTATTAGCGACGAGCGCGCCCCGAGGAGTAGCTTTAAAAGCTTCGGTCGAGAGAAAGAGTGAGACGCGAACTTATTGAACTTGGAAATAAAAGCAAATCTTGTCGCGCTCGCATCTTTTCCTTTTCCTCGCCGCGCGCACACACAGTTCGACCTTATAATATATTATATACTCGATCGCGCACACAGTTATATAGCCCCCCCACGCACTCTATATACTCTTCTCTGTCTCTTTCTCTCTCTCTGTTGACTTCATTTTTTTATAGCTCTCGCGTAATTTTGCTCGCTCTGAGGAAAATTTTCCGACGAATAAAAAAAAAAGGAACGAGTAAAGAAAAAAAAAGTGCGCGCTCCGCGACTTCATAATGGGAATTAAGAATCGAGGACGTCGTTTTTTTTTCTTCATTTTTATATTCCGCGTTCATTCAATTTGTCGTCGTCGTGTATACACTATACCTTCAATCAAATGCGGCTTATCTCGGCGGGTTTTATACACGATATTATAAAAATATTTATTATTTTTCCTCGACTCAGCTCTCTCTCTCGCTGTTTCTTCTCTTGCCTCTCGTAATCAAACGCGGCCCGTTGATAAATGTACTTTATAAATTGTACATATCGTTGGAGTTTATTATTTTTGTATTTTATTTCGATATTTTCTTCTCTCTTTTTTTATTAATATTATTCTTCGCGTTTTCAGGACAAAATAACACACAACTGATACTTTTCAGGTATTATGCGCAAGTATATCTACACACGCCGAGAGCCGAGCCAAGAGAGAGAGAGAGTAAACTGATAAAAGAACTTCAATGCTCGAGTGGTCCACAAGAGCTGTGCAGCAGCAGCGGCGGCTAGCGATAAATAATGCACTGTCAAGGAGTGTGCAGCTGCATATCGTGTAAATTTGCGCGCGCGCGCGTATGCTCGAGTCCGATAATGGATGAAAAATTTCTATAACGTTCGAAATTTTTTGCCACGATATAAGCGTATATATATATAATAATTTATGTTGTATAACACTATATACGTTCAAGTACAAAACGTTTTATCGGCATGTTATATTATATTTTATATATTATATATATGTATAATATATGTAAGATTCGAGTAACTTTTGCAGACAATCGTAAGGAATATACGTATAATCGTAGGCAGTATAAAGCTGCGCTGCGAGCTGCTTTACGAAGTCGGGACACGTGTGTTATAATTATTATGCTGTAGGCACAGCCTCGACTCGCTCTTCTACCCCCCCCCCCCCCCAAAACCGAGTTCTAATTAGAATTAGACGTTTAAAGCGAGACTAATCCCTCCGACTCTGGGCCGCGCTGCACGAGCTTGTGGGTTTTCCGTAACTGTAATTGTACCCCATCAAGCGCAGCGCGGCAGTAGAGAGCAGAGTCGACAACGACAATGACTTCTCATTCTCTTAGAGCTGACGTCTACTACTACGGCGTGTGACGCGAGAGCGTGGTAGTAGTAATTCAACGCGAAGAGGTTCGAGAGCTTTTTTTTTCTTTCACGGCAGACATTTCTTTTTTTTTTTTTTTTTTTTCGATAATAATTGGGACACGCGTTTGCTGCGCGTGTCTTCTTCCGCGCGCGGAGCTCTTGAGATATATCATTAATCAAAAGTTAATATACGAAAGTTTTGACGATTCACTTTCGGGGGGCCGATTCGATTGGGAACTTACATCGCGAGTCTCTTCCCGTACCTCTCTGTGCTTCTGCTGCCGCTGCTGCTGACTGCAGTGGCGAGGCCTTTTAATGAGCTTTTAAACTTTATATAGGTATATATATCCTCAACTCCTCGTCTTGTGGCGCTGCGCACGAGTGAAGTCTGGTATATAGGAGTAGTAGTATAGTCCCCGCACGCGATGGGCTCGAGGGAACGTTTTTACATGCAAAGCGAGTAGTCGGGTTTTCTTTTTTTATACTTTTTCTCGCTCTCTCTCTCTTTTTCTTTCCCTTAAATGTCCCATATTTACGTTGGCCAGGGAGCAGCAGCAGCAGCAAAAGCTCTACCCTCTCTCTCTCTCTTTCACTCTTTCCTCGATGTTTTCATTCGAGATTTAGGGCAAATCGAATTTAAGAGAAAAGTGGCTATTGCCGCACCACTCGGGCCAATATAAGGGCAGCAAAAGGCATTCAGCAAGGAAGTCGTATATACTTTTATTGGCCAGGCTGTATAGTACTATTACTACTACTACTACTTCCACTACACAACCGAGGGTAAAATTCAAAACTTTGCAACAATTGAAATATATATATAGAATAAATTCTTGCCCCGCCACTACTACTACTACTACCAGTACTGGGGCACGAGTAGAGAGCTGCGGCAAAGATAAATCAAACTTGCCCCCGTAGTAAAGGTATTACGAGCTCGTGTATATGCGCGCGTATACGAAATTCTAAAACTTTTTAAGCCATCGGATGAAATACGTGAAGCAGCAGCAGCAGTACAGAGGCTGTGGCGGTGCGGCAGCAGCCTCGAGGAGCCAACATAGATATCGCCGTAATATATTTATATTAATGTTAATTTCTGAAGATAGTGGTGCGTATACGCGACTACTATTACTACCACCACTACTACTGCTGCCGCGAGAGAGAGAGAGAGAGACCATCGTTAAGTATGAATATTTATGATTCACGGGGAAAAACCTGTTTTTCTTCGCGCGGCTAAGGACGACGCACAAAGTATGCGCGTGCATATAATACAGATCGAACAAACAAAAATCCTTTCCAAAAATGTCTCTCTCTCTCTCTCTCTCTCTCTCTCTCTCAATCGGCCGGAAGTGATAAAAAGGTTTTGTCGCCGCTGCTGCGCTCATCGGCCAAGAATTTTCGCAGCATGCCGCACGCACGCGCACAAAGATATCATAATTGAGTGGTAATAATAATAATAATCATAATAATAATGATGATGATGATCTTACCTGTGCGCCGCGCAGAAGAGCGAGACGGGCCTCGCGCTGCTCGAGGAGCCGACGCTGCTGGGCGATCTCCCGCTGCTGTCGCGCGGCCATGCCCTCGAGCTCGCTGAGTACCAGCACGGCACCGCCACCCCCGCCCACTGGTAACTGCATCGACGATGAAAAGAAAAAAAATAGTAATGATAAGTATCGAGGTCGTGATTGAAATTAATTTTATTATGTATTTATGTGTGTGTGTGTGTGTGTGTGTGTGTGTGTGTGTGTGTGTGTGTGTGTGCGTGCTTGGAAAGGAAACAATATTGATGATGATGTTATGATGTTGTAGTATTATAATATTGGGGGTAAATATTTGGATAAATACAATGATGCGTATTCGTATAATGATCATCTCATGCCATATTAACACATACATGCTTATTAACAAAAGTAATAATTCGACTATCAATTGTGTTTTGTTGACAGTCGCTTTTGTATGCTAACAAAGGGGTTTTAAATAAAAAAATAACATTTATTAGAGAAGAAACGACACACAGACAAATGTGTACATAATGAAAATCGATTTGCTTTTAGGAGAGATTGGGCGATTGCTTTCTCCCTCTCTCTCTCTCTCTCTCTCTCTCTCTCTCTCTCTCTCTCTCTCTCTCTCTCACAGTGTAAGAGAGATAGAGTCAGTACATAGTTATATCTACATGTTTGGTATAAGTTGATGAGATTGATCGAGTCGTTATAACTGCAACCACCGACGCCGCCGCCGCCGCTTGTTTGTATTTACTCGGCTTTTCTGCGCGTGCAGAGCGCAACACAGCACGGCAGAGAGAGAGAGAGGGATCGATTCTATTGCAGTACAGCGCCAGGCTCGTATAAACTGACACACATACACACATGAAATAGAGCTGGTCGGACTCCTGCTGAGGTTTTCCTGCACTGCACGGCATTATATATGTATATGTGTGGCAGAGAGCACAGGCAGACAGGCCTAGGCTGCGAGTAATATAAGGATATATTCCATTGTATATAAGCGCGTGTATATTTGTTATCGTTTGCGGTTGGCCAAATTGATTGCTACGCGCGCGCCGATGTAACGCGATATAAACAATAAACATATCAATTTCCAATCAATCTGCGCGCTAGGCATCAAGTACCTATTTGTAGGAGGAGGGCGAAAAATCGTCGATCATTTATTCTCGCGGCAAGCACCTATATATATATACGTAGCCAAAGCGCAAACTGGTCTCTGCAGCCTATATATATACTGCTACATAATACATGTGTGCCATGTTTGCGCGGACCAACATTATGTATATATATATCACAAGAGGGAGCCAGAGCGAGAGAGAGAGAGAGAACAATGCCCTCCTCCCCCGCGGGGCTGCAGGCACGATAGCGAGGATATAGCGAGGATGGATTATAATACCGAAACGTGTACCTATATATGCTGCTGCTGTTGCCGCTGCCGTAGCAGCCTAGAGCCTGATGAAATGAAAACAGGGACACACGTATCCTATAGTATATAGTATGTATAGCGGAGATTCTGCGCGCCGCGTTGAACACTGACAATCGCGGCGGCAAACTTTTGGACCTCTTCAACGCATCGGTGCTGTATACACACACACACACACACACACATAGCACATAACACAAATGTATACGAAGAGAGGTCAGAGACTGAGCCTCCGATTCATTATATCCGTAATAAAGCTCGGCCGCGATGTTTTGCAATCTCTCTCTCTCTCACGTTGACAATTCGGGTAAATATGTTTTTCTACCTCCTCGAAAATGCAAAATGCGCGATCGTAACGCGTCTGTATTATGCGGCGTATAATAATAGTATGTAACAACGCCGCCTCCCCCGTAGACGCGCGCGCGCGCGATCACCGATGTCGCGCAAAGCTGCGAAAGCGATAAAACGTATGGAATAACATTCGCCCAGATTTGTAACAAGAAAGAGAAAAAAAATATAAAATACACAATTATAAAAATACCAAAGTTCGTTCGCGTTATCGGCGCGACGATAAGCAAGAGCTGGGCGCGCGATGGAACGCATAACTCTGTGTATATACAAGCGCCGCGCCTGCATAATATTATAAACGCCCACGCACGCGTGTATCATAATGCGAGATATCATATGCATGCGTGCGTATGCATTATTATTATCATACGGAGCGATGCGCGAGAGGTTCGTCAGCATCGCAGCTCGTTTCAATTATATTATTGTCAATCGCTATCTTTTTGCTCTCGCTGCCTCTCCCTCCCTCGTTCTCTCTCTCTGCGAAATGGAGACGTGCGCGATTAATGTTTAATCGCGTTTTACGTTATATACAGCGCCGAATCGCGCAATTGATAATTTATAAACACAGAGATGACATTTTTTTTCTCCGCCATCGCTGTATAACAGCTCGCACGGCTTTGTCATCCTCGCTGCGTGTGCAGTAGCAACAATTACACCGCACATACCAAACGTCGCGCAGTAATTTTCACTCTTTCTTTTAATTCTGTTTTTTTCCTTTTTTCCTAGTCTTTTTGGTCGGTTTTTATAT
This sequence comes from Trichogramma dendrolimi, assembly GCA_034770305.1. Classification (NCBI taxonomy): domain Eukaryota; kingdom Metazoa; phylum Arthropoda; class Insecta; order Hymenoptera; family Trichogrammatidae; genus Trichogramma; species Trichogramma dendrolimi. Next base: position 298,425 of record JAPMIB010000071.1, on the reverse strand, counting down.
TCTTCGCCGACCTTGTCACGTACTGCTCTTGGATACTCGCTCGACCGGCCTGAAAAATGGCGCGCGGAATGCCGCGAGAGATCGCGATGACTACGGGCAGCCGTGGGCATGTATACAATCGAGGAGTTTGATATACAACGCACCGTAAGAAAATCAGCACGCCTCGCGCACTTTGTTTGCGATCGTATGCTCGTTGACAAGCGCATTCGGTTGCCTCGTTCCGTTGAGCCGAACGACGTATTTTTAGTCTTTCAGGAAAATATTTCTTACTTATAATGCCAAGGCTCTCCTTTTTCTTTTGGGTTTCTACAAACTTGGTCATACGCCATCTAGCGGTAACTTACGAACTACTCCATAACTGAAAAAATGAGCTAAAATACGAGGTATTTTCAACGCGCTCGCCATAGTCCTCGATACAACAAGGCTTCGTATTTTTCAACAAGAGTGCGTTACTTTTATTGAGAGTGTCGTACTTAAAATTCATTAAATAAAAACAGTATTCAAGTTTTCACTTGAAAATTCGCATTTTTGTCAAGTAAGTATGCAGTATATTGATGTTAAAAAATAAAGTCTCAATATACTAACATTAATAAAGCAGTACTAATATTAACATCAATATACTGCATACTTACTTGACAAAAATGCGAATTTTCAAGTGAAAACTTGAATACTGTTTTTAATAACATAAAAATATAAAAAATAAAGTCTCAATATACTAACATTAATAAAGCAGTACTAATATTATGTAATTGTAAAGTAAATACAATGTAAAAATGTCACTGAGAAAAACCTTGGGCAGCCCTCACTGGCTGAGTGTTATAATCTACGTTCTTGATTACTTCAGTCGTGCGTTTATGATTTTTCGTACGCGAACCATCTCGCGTTTACAAATTTAAACTAGCCTGCCTTTCTCCACATACACCGGCATTTCAACACAAGAACTTTGAATTTACGCTTTTGTTTTCCAGTGGAAAAACTAAATCGCGCCGAGCCACTCTCTCTCTCTCGTTCCAGTAAATTTACGGTAAATTAACTCGAAATTTTTCTCATGATTGATGCGATACAAACGAGTAGTAGTCCTAGTCGCGTAATTTATATCCGGAATCATAACTCACGTGCGCGCGGCAGCGACCCCACTCGAGGAAGGATTTCATTCTCGTTTTCTCGTACGTATACACTCGCCAAAAGGAGCGAGCGGCTCTTGTATTATAGTATATACGTCTTTAAAGCTCGGGACAAGTTTTTTTCCTCTATCTTTTTTTACGAGCTTTATTAGTCTCTGCGCAGAGCTAATGGAAGGACACTGTTGCTGCTGCTGCTACAGCAGCAACCAAAGTAATGGTTTCTTGTGGTTTTTGCCGTGTATACTCGTGATACATATATAGGTATGTAACACATAGGATACGCCGTTGGCAAGAAACCAATTATTAGCCCCGTGTGCTGTGAAATTTTCCACTCGCGTGAAAATGGGTAATAACCGACGATAAAGAAAAAAAAAGAAGAGGAGAGAAAGAGGGGGGGGGGGGGGGGGGGGGGGGGGGGGGGGGGGGGGGGGGGGGGGGGGGGGGGGGGGGGGGGGGGGGGGGGGGGAGCGTCAATGTGCCTCACTCACTGTATATATACCTCTTTTGCGCGCTCCCCAAAGCCCGCAAAGACGACGAGGACGAGCGAGAGGGAGAGAGAAATATGAAAATTGATATGCACGCAGATTTTTTCAACTCGAGTTTCAAAGCCTCAAGAATCTCTCTCTCTGTCTCTTCGCGGCTGCACAGTACCTTTATGTATGTAAAAGGATTATGTTCGAGTGCCCATCGACTGTACAATGTGCGGTGACTCTCGACGATGACACGAGCTGAAACGATTCTTCTCGTTCTCTCTCTCTTCCCTCCTCGCGTTTACCTTTTTTTTTTCATTGCCTTCTGGTTCATTTGCCTTCATATCAAGCTGCTCGTTCGCCGAAGCATGTTATATACAGACTCGTGCTCGCGCTCGCTCTCGAAAATGCGATTAGACGGATCAAATGAGGCGTGGATATTAATCTTATAGTACGTGCAGATCGACCCCGGGAATCATTCGCATCGCGACGCTGCGCTGCGCGCGACATTTGACGTTTGCCTCTCTCCCTCTCTCTGGGCTGATTGTATTTGCCATATGGGTATGCCTCTGGCCTTTCAATTTTCATGACGCAATGATCTCTGAGGTTTCTGTCTCTTGCTGTCCTCGCTCGCGTATATACTGCCACACATGCGTGTCTCGCCATGTATACTCGCTGACCTGTGCGAGTGCGAGTCAGTACATACAGTTCGATATATATACAGATGCAGAGCTAGCTCTCTAGTCCGGCTCTCGTCCCCGCACAGGAAGTCGATATATCGATCGCAACGTTTCTCTCCGTCATGGAGGACTTCAATTATTTATACATAGGTTTCATTTGTCATAAGCTCTCAATTTTGCGGTTTCGCCGCTCGATGCGCACCTTAAAATTAGATCCGATCGACTATTAACAATCGGAGCAGCAATCCGACTGTAAAAAAAAGTGAATTAAAGCCGAATCAATGGAATGTCTGAAAACGCGGAGCATAATTTGCCCGCTGCTGTCCATCGGGCCATGCAAGCTCTCTCCAGTCTCTTTGGGTACACACAGACAAAATGTATATTCAGCAGAGCTCTCAACACGTATATAGCGAAGATAGGTAGAGAGATAGGTATGGTATTGCAGTAGTTGTAAGCAAGCAGCGGTGGCGGCGGCGGCGGCGACGACGACGGTAGGGTATACATATATATATAGCCGAGCAGCACGAGCAGCAGTAAGCGATGCAAATGTAAATTAACAAAAGGGTGCAAACAAACAAAACTCGTTATAACTTCTACTTGCTTTCTCGTATAAGCGAGCGCACGCACGTATACATATATAGTGCACATACACACAGAAGCAAGCGCTCAAACAGCAAGCGGGTACAACGGCAGCAGCAAGCCCATATACGTGTACATTTGCTTTTTTGCGGACATAATAATTATTATTTGCTTTATAAACCCGACGTTCACAGCGGCAAGTGGTAGCAGCAGCAGCAGCAACAGCAGCAACCGATTAACAGACGTAAAAGCTCTCTCTCTCTCATTCCAGCTGCTCGCTTGTATACAGGATATACGCGTATACATATCGACGAATCATTTAGAAAATCATTCGCTCGGATAAGTACGCAATTAGTATATATGTGTATGGATGCCGTTATCAAGAAGAAATAATAATAATTACAATAATAATAATAATAATGAAAAGCTCACAAAATCGACGCGAATAAAAGTGCACACGCAGTTATGCACACACACGACGCGGGGTAAAGGGAGGGAAAGCGAGTGCACGAGAGAGAGAGAAAGACGAGGAAAACTCGTTAATTATCGCTGTAAAATGCGAATGCTCGTGCGCGCACACACAAATACATACACGCACTCGTATAAATAACGAGCTTACTGACGATATTATTATATAGAATCGGATGCAGCTAATGAGATCAAAAGAGGCGCGCGTGCGAGAGAGAGAGAGAGAGAGAGAGAGAGAGAGAGAGATGAGCTTTATGCTTTTGCCGCGCGCTCGCTCGAAAAACGCATAATAATGTATACGAGTATCCTTTACCTACCTCTCTAAATTATATAATATAAAAGTGCCTTGCGCGCGTATACCCGCGAGTACAGTCCACCGCAAAGACAGATTGTGTAAATATATTTTCTATGGGTCTCTCTCTCTCTCTGCTGTGTTGTAGTCGACGACGAGGCGATTTGTTATCCGACACACGAGTGCGACGACGACGACGACGACACACATTTTTCTTTCTCTTTCCGACGCAGGCCATATCGATAAATCACGAGAAGATAAGTTACACAACTTGTGTGCGATACATACGTATATATAGTATAATACTGCGCGCCACTGTGGTAGCCGCTGAAAATATCCTCGCTCCTTTTTTTTTATACCTGTTGCAATATTGAAAACCCATATAGATACGCGCGCGCGCGCGCAGTCGCTATACCCAAAGCTGCCGTTGTTATGTTTTTTTCTCTTCTCTTTCTTTCCTTTCTTTTCCTTTAATCCTGTATAAATGTGAAAACCCGACGATGTGTGCCGTGCTCGTAAAAATCGCTTGAGCCCAAAATTGCTGCGCTCCGCGTATCATATAATACAGCAGTAGCGGCAGCGGCGATCCAGACCACCAGTGCAGAAATTTTTATGTGTATCAATATATACACGCCGCGGCGGCGGCTGCGTGTACATATTGCATCGGAGTTCGCGTGCACATATCAGCTTCAATTTTTCACGTTAATCGCTCGGATGGTTCGCAAATTGAAAATTGCATAATTAACGGGTTATTATTGGCGGACGCGCGGGGCTACATCGCATCGTAAAACGCCCCACGCAATCGAAGAACGCTTATTATTCATGCCGCTGTGCGCACGATATCGACGCAGTACCGATGTTTTTTTATTTTTTATTTTCGTTTCTTTTTCTCGCACATCTATCGCTATCCGTTTATGTAAAGGCATGTAATGTTGTACGGAGAGCGAAAGAATCGACGCTCGGTATAGTTTGCCGGGGGTCTATATACGTACTATGAATAATGCCGACATCAGGAATGCCCCCCGAACCTCTTCGATTTAGCGAAATAACCCAGGGAAAATCAATGCCAATACAACACGCTATATAGTTCGTGATTAATTTGTGGCCATTAACTTCTCCCTCAGCAGCAGGTCTGGGATTTTCCCATGTATAGGTGGTGCATATACTCTAGTAATGCACATAGCCACGCAGCAGTGCCACCGCGCCGAGCTACACATATCCCTTGTTGCTTCATTGAAGAGGTCGAGCCACACACACACACATAAATACGCATTATATATACGTGTGTGTGTACTGTGTGTGCTGGAGGTATATAACACGCATTTGCTCGTATACAGTTGCGGAGCTTAGAGAGATGTTTGATTGCCGTCGCGAGGTTTGTCCCTTGTCAGAACACGGCATATATAGGACAACGTATACGTGCGGCGCGATAATGCATACTATATGGTATATGTATACTGCGCCCAACGAGATGGATGAGATTTCGACGATGCGATGTTGTATACGTATGTACATAATATATAATAAATTTAGGTTATGTTGTGCTGAATTGACACAGCGCGCGATGTACTATGTGTGTCACGTGTGCCAGATGGCGCTGATGCAGCTCTGTATAATATAACGCGAGCCGCTAGAGAGATCGAAATCCGTATATATAACCTATAATTCGTGATTAAAAGAGTTTTTCTCCCCACGCGACACGACCGAGTCGAGAAGAAGAAGGAAGATAGAGAGAGAGAGAGAGAGAGAAAGAGGAAAAATAGTTGCTCGCGCTTCGTGCAGTATTACCATGGGAGGATATGAAATTAAAGCCGATAGCCCTAGTCTCTTTTCTCTCTCTCTCTCTATATATATCCACGATGATCCACGAGAGCTATTTTAATCATCGGAGAAATTAATCCCGCTGCTTCTGCACTATGAAATGGCTTTATCTGCTCTCTTCTTTCTCCGGCGCGCTCAGCTGCCGCTTCGTGTGCTATAGGCTGCTCCAAGAGCCGAACCGAGTGAGGATCGATTTTAAAGCCCCGTGTATTTCAACGTGTAGTTTAACGCGTTATATTAAACTTTTATATACCCGTGCTGCCGCTGCCGTTATATTAATGAACCAGACGGTTGTTAACAATGATTTCGACGGCAGCGGGTACAATCTCTTTTCTCAGAGAGGTTTCAATTTCTTCGTCTGCGCAAATATTGATTCGCTTAATAATATTAAAAGGGGGCAAATTTTGCTAACGTAAAGTTGAAAAAGGCCGGAGCTTTTTAGCTCTTGTAAATTTCCTCCCTCTCTCTCTCTCTCTCTCTCCTCTCTCTCTCTCTCTCTCTCTCTCTCTCTCTCTTGACTCGTTGAAAATCACAACTTAAACATCATAATATGCGTATATCCGCGTATAAAATATATAGATATCGTGTATATTAGTCGGGCGCACTCGACAACGGGCATATATAATAAAAGCGCTCGACTGCCATATCGCTCTCACTCCTATACCTTTAACGCGCGGGCAGGGTATAAAACAAACTTCGGCAGAGAAATTAATAATCCAAGCAGGTCTTTGCCCAAAGTCTCAAATGGTATTTGATTATATAAACTTGGTAAATTTCCAAGTGCGCTTGTACATCTCGCTCTCTCCGGTGCCGACCCTCGCACCCTCCGCGCGTAAGGCAAAACTTGGAATTCTTGTCAAAGCGATAGTCTCTCTCTCTCTCTCTCGTGTTATATAATACTGCGTGTATATCCATAATAGTTTATGACAAAGAAGCGAGCAGCTACGACAACGATTTCTCAAAAGCGCGAGGGATAGAGAAGAGCCCCTTCCCCGGGATCCGATCGTCAAAAGAGAAAGAGGGACGTTAAATAAGCTTCCCGCCGCGTGTAAAATAGCTTGCCATAAACTTCCGATAAAGACGGTAAATTGCCGCTGCTGCTGCTGCTCGTGGTCGACGTAGTCGAGCTTTTACGCAGGACACGCGACGTGCGCAAAGCTTATAACCGCTCGCCGCGTGCACTTGATATTATACCCCCGACAAAACCACGTGCACAAAGTCTAAAAATGCATGCGCGCGCGCGCGGAGCCATTTAGCTCTGCATAGCTGCTGCTGCTGCGATTCTGTCGAGCTTACATCGAGCTTTCGACGAGGAAGTAGAGAAGGAGAGAGTTATGATAACGCCAAGTTCATCGAAATATTCGCTCGCGGAATATGAAGAGGCTACTACTGCTGCTACTGCTGTTGTGAAATAATTAAAGCACACCGGCCGGATAAAAAATGTACTGCCCCAGAGCTCGGCGTGTACAAAGAAAAATATACGCTGTTAATAATGCTGCTGCTGCTACCGTTCGTATGCGATGATGCAAATTCAAAAAAAAAAGAAAAAATCGAGGCAAAATGTTTTCCTATAAATTGCCCAGGCTCTCTCTCGCGCGCGCGTGTATATATAATACAGCCCTACACGCATAAACGTAAATTTTCCACCGCTCGCCGCGCGCCCAGAGAGAGGGAGAGGAAGAACACGCGAAAATATCCGTTTTGTATGTATAAATTTGCCCGTGCAAAATTTTCGAGGGCTCGTAACGTATACGAATATGTTTATTATACACGCACGGGATAGCCCCAGCTTTTAAAACGTATACGCGTTTGGCGAGTGGCGCGCACACATCGTTTTGTACATATAATCTCGACTGATTTGTCTGGTGGAATTTTTTTCCCTCTCTCTCTCTCTCGCTCTCGCGCGTGCACTCGTTCTATGACATGCAAGATATGGTCCCACGGGTGGATTCCACGATCCACACCGGCTCTGCTCTCTCTCTGGTGTATATTATTTTTACGTCCGAAAGGATTTAACATCGGCGTCGACTCCTCTTATTGCTTGCTTCGTCGAAAGAGAGAGAGAGAGAGAGAGAGAGTCAGGCGCATTAGAAAAATTATTAATTAATCCTCGTCTCTCTCTCTCTCTCTGGGATTAAATTTGAAAAATTACAATAAGCTCGCGCGAGCTCTCGTCGTCGTGCATCGATCAATTTGCTAAAGAGAGATTTCTTGAATCTATACAATAAAAAAAAAATAATGATACAAGAGACATGCTCGATTTTTCTCTTTCTTAGCATACACGGCATTAGCGATATCCCATCGCAACGATAACAATAATAACAATAATGATGATGCAAAATAAGATTTTTTTCTTTCTAAGAACGTGCTCTTTCTGCCACTACAACGGATCGTATCACGTGCAAGCTGCATTTCGTCCGTCTGTGTAGCTGTCTATGTCTGTCTCTGCGTGTATCTGTGTGATTCGATTATCGTATCAGTGAAGTGTGTGTCTGTGTGTGTGTGTGTGTGATTCTCAGCTATATTTTATATATAAAAACACACATCGGCTAGATTATAGAACACGTGCACAGGCGCTACTGGTATAAACTCACCTCTGGCTCGTTAGCACTGGCGGTGATCTTCTTTTTCTGCGCTTCGCTACTACCACCACCACCGCCACCGACAACGCGCTCGACTCTGTTCGTAATTTTTTTCTCCTTATTAACGCCGCGAACTGCTGCTGCTTCTGCACCGGCGACGACTCGACTCGATCGTGACCTCCTCGTCGTCGTCGTCGTCGTCGTCGTCGTGGAACTGGCTGCTGCTTTGTTCGCGTAGATATTTCCATTTTTATTATGCTGTCGCAATTGTTGCACATCGGTCTTATCGTTATTATTGTTCTTGTTGTTCTTGTTGTTCTTGTTCTTGTTGCTCTCGTTATTGTTGTTATTGTTGTTGTTGTTATTATTGTTACTGTTGTTGAAGCTTTCGTGGCTGGGATAGACGCAAGCCAGCATGCCGGCGGGCGTCTGCTTCAAGCGCACGGTGGCCCGCGTGATGGTTTTCTGAGTACACACGCAGGCGGCGGCGGGCAGCGCACAGCCAGCAGCTAGCTTATATCGTATGTACTGTATCTGGGTATATAGTCGTCGGCCAGGCTACGGGGGACAAACCCCAGGCTGATTCAGGAGACCAAGCCCCGGGTTTTCACGTCAGCATTCTGCACGATGATAATAATAAAGGATGATAGAACTATTTTTCAGGGGGAGGCATATTAAGAAACAATATTTGTAAAACTCATCGGTGTTATTCGTATAATGATATATAATTGCGATCTCGTTTCTCGTTTCCCTGCGTCGATCACGCGTGTATTACGTGCATCAAGTACATTAATACGTATTTCGTTCTCAGAGAGAACATCGTAGAGAAGAAAAAAAAATTAAGCTCGAAGCTCGTATACTGCTACACGAGAAATACTGGCTTTATAAGAGACGCACACATACACACATACACGCAGAGTCGGAGTGAAAAGCTCGGCTGCATTCTTATATAATACACACGATGCACGAAACGTCACGTCGTGCACCCTCGTAAAAAAAACGAAGAAGAGTCGAAATTCCACCAACTCCTCCTTCCTCCTACTCCTTTTTTTGCTGCTGCTGCGAGTCACATGTACAACGCGATTGTGCCACTGCCTGCTGCTTGCTGCCTCGCATCATCATCCTCTGTATATACCGTTTTGTCGTTCGCTTCGTCTCTCTCTCTCTCTCTCTCTCTCTTTTGCCTCTTTCTTTTTTTTTTCAACTCATCTTTTGTAGCGTCAGCTCGTTTGTGTATGTATCATATGTACCATTGCGCGTTATTTCGTACAGCAGGTATATCGCTTGAGCTTTGGGGGCAAAAAATGGGAGAGTTGAGCTTACAGAAAAAAAGAAGAGCGGCGGGCGTTGCTCGCTCGCTAGAAAAGACGAATTCCTCTTTTTCAGTAAATACATCATGAATTTACTCGCCCCTTTTTTGGCATATAATATAATACCTCGGCATGTAATACAGCCAGCGCAGTGACAATTCAATTAGGGACGAAATTTTTGCCCTTTTCCACGAAAATTCTTCTTAATTGCGACGATTGTTTTTTTTTCCCTCTCTGTCTGTCTCCGTCTCGCTTTTTTTTCTTGCCCTCGACTTTCTCGGTACGCGTATATATCATTTCAAAACGTTGCATTATGGTTTTTGATTTATCGTCCGTGAAAAAGCCGCACACAACGCCGTATATATACCAGCAAGAACGTTATATACACTTCGCGCGCGCATATAAATAAACTTGGGTACGTATAAAACACAGGGCCCAAGATACGTCAAGTCAAGAATCGGAGGACTATATACTTTCTCTCTCTCTCTCTCTCTTTCTCTTTCTCTCGGTGGCCATAATTTACTCGCATATATATAATAATAAACAACAACGTAAGCGTAAATGTGTGTGTGTGTGTGTTGGGCGCTTCCATTAAAATATGCCAACGCCGGTGCAGTGTACCAAATTTTCGCGCGCGCACAAAATTGCACCACACATGCACACACTATACGCAAGCAGCGGCTTTCATTACTTTATCCAGAGGCAAATGTTTCACAATCCAAGTGTGTACCTGTGTGTGTGTCTCTGTGCGTGCATGTATTGCTGCTGCTGCTCTCTTTTTCTCTCTCAGCTCCCACTCGAGCGGCATGGCGTAACGCGCGGGGCGGCTTTTTCATTTTTCGGGCGCGCTGCTGCTGCTGTTGTGCGCGCGCGGGCATGCAGACAACGCTTCGGCGTGTGCTGCATAGCTGTTATATACTTGCAGCATAGAGAGAAAGAGAGAAGAGCGAGCGATGATTGCCTATGCTACTTCAATTTTACGCCGCGTTGTGCATGTCCGTGTGTACTTGTGTGTGTGTGCGTATAGGAACAATGAAAATTCGAGCGAGATTGCTTTTTCCTACTTCATTTTATTTTTATTTTTAATTACTCGCTTAAAACATAAAAATATATATATATATCTGCTCTATATACGTATGTGTGTGTGTCAAGAGCGTCGAGATAACAAAGCGACGGGCAACAAAAAAAACCGTAGAGTAAAATAAAAAAAAATAAAGCTCGGAAATCTCTCTGGTCAACGCGACCGACGTAAACCGCGCGCGTGCAGCAGCGCCGTGTGCATTACTCTCGGTTAAGTCACTCGTTCTTAATGTCGTCGTTTTTATTTTGCTTCTCTCTCTCTCTCTCTGTACCTGCCATCGCCATCGCGTCGTCATCGTCTTATAGTCGTTTGTTAAAGCATCGTAAAACATACAACGTGTATACACCACCTCTTTCTCCTCACTCCTTTTACTTTTATATATTTTTTTAACAAACCTCGAGGAGCTCGTGCAAAATAAAATAAAAAAAGGAAAGAGGAGGAGGAGAAAAAAACGGCGACTTAAAAGCTCGATGTGCGTTCCCTGACTCTCTCTCTCGCTCTCAGAGGCTCACTCACTTGATACTTTCCACTCGTTGCTGCAACGTTTCTGCACTGCGGGTCTCTTATACGCTGCCTAGGCATGCTTTACCCCGTAAACTTTATATACACTGCAGCTTGGCCTTTTTCACCAAGCGTAGATAGATAGAAAGAGAGAGAGAGAGAAGGAGAAGATAGCTTCAAACTAACTATCACATATATATATAAGAGATATCAAGCCTCGGAGTAAGTTAGGAAGCAAGCTTGCAAAGAGAGGGAGTTTTGCGCTGTATATAGTAAAGTGTCAGTCGTTGTACGGAACTTCGAACTTCGGGGGGTAGGGGTTTTGCACCGAGAGAAGTAGGAGGCGTTTGAAGAAATAGTAAAAGAGGGAAGTGCAAAAAAGAAAGGAGGAGGATGGATCTTTGTCCGCGGAGCAGAGCTATAAAGCTACGAGAAGGAAGAAAACGAGTCATCGAGCGCGGTAAGCGCGATAGAATACATAATGTAAATGTTAATTCGATAATGCGTGGATAAAAGCTTGCGCGCTAAAGACGACGACGACGAAAATGCGGTTGGATTTCATAGTACATTATAAAGAAGATCGTGGAAGGTAGTAGAGAAAAAAAATGAGTAAAAAAAATAAATAAATAAATCATAATGTATAAAGAACCTTTAAAGCTTGCGCGCAGTGTAGTAGGTAGTAGTACTCGGTGGAAGAAAACACTTTAATTCGGGTCAAGATGTACCTCTCGACAAACTTCTCGCAGTTTTTTTTTTTACTCCCTCTCTCCTTCTTTCTTACTCTCTACACTCTTTTTCTTTATCCCCCGAGCTCGGGCTCACCCTCGCTCTCTTTTATGAAAGAAGCTCCATCGAAACTTTTTTTCCCCCTTCTTACAATGAGCTAACTCGCCGCCGCCGAGCAGCAAGTGTGTTAAACGCGATATCAATCACGCGACAGTAAAGAAGAAAAAAAGAAAGAAGAAGTTCGATCATCGACTCGAGATAAAAATTATTTAAACCGTACACTCTCTCTCTCTCTCTCTCGCGAGCTTTAATTGATTTCATCCGGTCGTTATATAATCGATTAAAATTGAATAAAAAGAAAAAAAGTCGCGTAAAAAACCAAAAGCTCGGGCGCTTGAGCGAGCGCGAAAATATAAATATCGATCGATCATGCGCGTGCATAATAACGCGCGTATAATACGGCCGTACAGTACACACACAGGGTATGTATACAAATATATGCATTGCGTCCTGCATAATTCATCATCCTCGAGAAAATATATAATAATAAATCGATGCCACGGAGCTGCGCACACAGCTGTACACATAACGGGAAAAGAGTCTCATTTATGCTTAGCATAAACGCCGTTCGGTTTTTATTCTTTATAAAAACGACGCGAAGCGCACATAAGACCTAGAGGAAACGCAGAGGAGGAGGAATGTAACAACTGGTAGAGATTTGTCACAGTGCGCGAAGAAAGCCATTGTTCTCTGGCTGCGGCGCGAAGATGAAAAATTTTTATACCACAAAAGCACGATCGCGAGAGAGAGAGAGAGAGAGAGAGAGAGGCAACGAAGGCGCAGGCATTGGTATTCGGCTGAGAAATGCGACGTTATTATTATTGACGATAGTAAAAGGTTCGAGTCTCGACGCGGTACTATTCTTTTTTTATATCGCGGCGGTGGTGAACGAAAGGCAGTCTCGCGCGATAAGTGAAAAATGACACACACGTAAGTCGAGCGCTATAGCGGCCATTTATCATACAGAAGCTGTGCGCGACGCGCATCTTTACGTAATAGTCGCACTCCGCTTCGCGCGACGGAAACGTAAAGTGACATAAAAGGGGGCGATTCGATCGCGAGTACATTCGCGCGAGAAAGTGCACCACCGCGCAGATCGGGTCTGCTGGAGGTCGATCGATGCATAATTCACGCGGAAAATCGGCGCTATGCGACGCTTCTTTACACAGTGTACGTACGTTAGCGTGTACGCCGTATTAATGTACGCTCGTCTTCGCGCTCGAGACGAGAATGATTTCGTAGTTATATGGCTAGACGTTGCAACGAAAAAAAAAGGAAAAAGAAATGCTCTCGCTCGCTTACTCGCGCTCTAGAAATCGCTTAAAATGCAATTCTCAAACTCAATTATACTCGCTGGCGGGCTGCAAGCTCTCTCTCTCTCTCTCTCTTGTATACGCGAGGCCTGCTGGAGCTTGTTTACGCGAGCGAGCGAGTGTATAAGGCGAGGCAAAATATCAACAGAGTTGCATATGTATGAGAAGCATATAGGCGCAACGGCAGCAGCACTACGCTATATAGCTGCAGCAGCAGCAGCGCGAACCCTATGAACACCTATGATAATAAAAAGTTTTTTAATGCCGCACAGCCTGCGTGTGCGAGGTGCAGTAAGTGAGTGCAAGTGTGTATAGGTGTATGTAGTTCGCGATACCGAGAGTAGAAAAGTTTGCTCTTGTGTAAATAAGATGTGTGTGTGTGTGTGTTTGTGTGCGTGTGTGTGTAGCCGAGAATAAGACTTTAAGGCAGCGTGTTATAAATATGAAATTATTACGCTCGCGCACGTGGTTTTTTTCTCTCCTTTCCAGCTGCATATATGGTATATATGTAATACGTGTATGAAAAAAAAACTAGAGAAAAGAATTTTCTGATTATTTCGAATGCGTGTAACTATTATTTACGCTTAGAAAAAAAAACAAACAAAAAAAATTTACAAGCTTCAGAAGCTCCGATATCCATTTTCGAAAAAAAATAAAGATAAATAAATCTTGACCAGCGCAGCACGCGCGCAGTAAAGTAAAGTAAGCTGAAAAAAGTTTTTTTGCGTCTGCGAAGGTATACGAAGGAAGGAGGAGGATGAAAAAAAAAACAACAACTAGAAGAAGAACAACAACAACGGCAAAAAAGGGAGGTGGTGATAAAGAATCATTAGCCGCGCGCTGCACTTGGCTCGGGGTGTATTAAAACAAACGCGCGCTCGGCTGTATATTATCTCGCGCCCGAAGATACTACTATACCTATAACGCAACGACCGAAGGCCGTGCAAAGGCGCTGCTCGAGAAGAAGAGGGTTACGTACTGCGGATATTTGTATGGGTGTATATATATTTATTTATTATTATATGAAAAGCGAAACTGACTCTCTTTTCTGTACGCGCGCGCGCGAAGCTTGTCCGCCCGCACGTCGTAAATCAGACAAGACGTGGCCGAGACAAGACCGAGAAAGAGAGAGAGAGAGAGAGCAAAAAAAGAGAGAAGACAGCATAATAAGATCATTCTCGCAGCGGAATAAAAGTCATTTTGCCCACCGTATCACCACCCCGTATATATTATACGGATTTATTATACGTGTTACACATATTGGCCGATTTTCCGGAGCTGCGACGCGTCGGGCTCGATATTACGTGTCGCGTTACGTTGTCCTCTCGGCGATCCTCGACGCGCGCGTGATACGCGAGCAGAAACACCAACGGCCCCTGTGTATATAGTTATACGGGCATACCTACAATGTAGTATGTAGTGTAGTATACACCTCGAGGGTCGAGCTAGAGAGATATGTTTTTCATTAATATGATCTTTTACGATCGGCTGAGAGAGAGAAACACAGAGAGAGAACATACGAGCGACATTCCTGCGTAACTATTTCCAATTTATTTGTCGTACAGAGAGAGAGAGAGAGAAATCGAACTTTCGACGACGAGTGGTCCTCTCGTCGAGCTACAGCAGCACTAGCAGCAGTATCGGTATAAAAAAAGAGAGAAAAAAAAGGAAAAAGGCAGAAGATACCGCGCGGTAAGACCTACACGTTTGTCAATACGATACTGCTGCTGGGAAAAAAGAGTCTCCTTATCGTCTTCGTCGTTTTTTCCTTTTCCCCCCTTTTTTTTTTTTGCTCTTTCACCCTGCGCACCGACCGTTGTCATCGCACGCGCTCGGCACGGGCCAATAGCTGGGAGGATTGGTTCCGTATTTTTATTTGAAATTTTCGAGGCTCCAGAGATAGAGAAGAAAAAAAAAGAGAGACGCTGATTCGTTCCGATTTAATATAATATATATTTCGAGGATGAAATTTGTCCCGACACTTTAGTTTCCCTTCAAATATTACACACACTGCACTCGTGCGCACGTCTTTCAAAGTTAACCCCCCCGCGGGGGTGGCACAGCAGAACTGCTGTACCCCCGTCCTCCTCCCGCCCCCGCACGGCGTTATAATATAAAAGTTTCGTAACTAGCAATTACAACGCACGTCGGCGGGGAATGGATGGGTCCCCCTCTCTCTCTCTCTCTCTCTCTCTCTCTGTACCTTTTGATATTAATCAAACTCGAGTGCTCGCGCGCGCTTCAACGCAACGCACATAAAAGCCACTAAATTTTCCATTGTCTCGCGCGGGGTAGAAAAATAAGAAGAAGGGAAGAGAAAAAAAAATCTTTTCCCTTTAAACTCTCAGACATTCGCGCGCGCACCTACCAACACACTGAGATGTATATAGATATAAATAAGTTTAAAATCGCAGGCACGTACTAAAGTAGCAGCAGTACAGCAGCGGCAGCTCGAAACGTGCGCGCTGTCCGTTAAGCAATACATATCGAGTAGTAGTAGTAGTAGTAGTAGTAGTAACAGCAGCAGCACCAAACCCGCTGGCAAAAGCTAAGTACCTATTCCCCTAATAAAGCGGCCATTTCTTTCGTTTCTCGTTTTTCTTTTATTCTCTTTTCTCTTTTTCCGCTGCTGCTGCCGCTGCCGCTGTGTCTTTGATCGAATTTTATATAACGAGATGAAATAAGGCGCGATATATACTGTATAAACTGCGCGCGAAGGCAAATGAAAGAGATTTTTCAAAGCTCGCTAGCTGCTAGCTGCGTTTGGGTATATAAAGCTCGTGTCTCGGCAGCAGCAGCAGCGCGCGAAAACGACTCTAATGAAGTTCTCTTCCGCTATGCACCGTATTATAACTCGGGGAGAAAATTTTTCATTCGACAGAATTACTGCTGCTGCTGCCGCCGCTGCGTCGAGTGACGTTTTTTGCTTTTGTCGAGGTTCTATGACTGCGCGTTTTTTTCTTTTTTTCGCTACGCTATAAAATAAGTATGCGAAATAGCAAGTATTGCAAAAAAATCAGTTGTACACAAGGTTTAAACAGGACAAATGATTAACTTTTTTCTTTTTTTTTAATTTGTCCACTAGCGCAGCGAATTCGACGACTTTTATTTCTCTCTCTCTCTCTCTCTCTCTTTGCGCACTGTGTTCTCAATCTCCATCCGTCCGATGTGATCGTCGCAATATACGCGAAAGTGCACTGCAGCGACAGCAGCTGCCTGCACTGCGTGTATGTGTGCACTATACGACCGAGTCACCGGGTTGTGCGCTTGTATGTGCAGCTTCGAGACTCCACTGCGATGGCAATCGTAAAAGGTTAGGATTTGCTCTCGAAAAAGGAGCAGTTCTCCGGGGCTGCGTGTGCAGCAGCGTATAGTAGCCGACCTAGAAGCCTCGAGAGAAGAAGAGAGAGATAGAGACAGAGAGAAAGAGCAACCATACGTATATAAGTAAAATTGACTTTCGATCCTACACGACATAGATATTCAAGGGGCTTTGGTCAAACGTTATTCTCCCTTCGCATCCCTACTTTCTCTCTCTGTCGCCGATGTGTTTTTTCAAAGCAATTTGGGTTCTCCGTATCGAGGACATTCTTCCTCTTTTTTTTTTCTATCTCGAAAATATCTTCTTTCTGTCTCCTCGGGGCGAATCTCATTACACTACGTCCTGCGCCGAGCGTCGCTTTACATCATCTTTTGATTCAATTTTCTCCTCCGCAAGTAGTAGTAGTAGTAGTAGTAGAGGAAAGCTCTCCTCCTCGACGGCGTCGATTCCTTAGGTGTACGTATATATTATACATTACGCGCGCCGCGCTCGGAAAAACGAGATTAGAAAATTATACGATCAAAAGGCAGGCGAGAAGCGAGCGAGCGAGCGCGCAACTAATTGACCCATTTTTTAATTACTCGGTACAGCTAGCAGCAGCAGCAGCAGCAGCAGCAGCAGCTCGAAGAAAAGCTAATGTTTAGTAGAGTGAGTGAGGAATAGAGAGGCCGAGAGAGAGAGAGAAAAGCTGCTACAATAAGCAGAGAGCCGGGAGGATTAAAGGAGAGTAGCAAGGCGTTAATCAAGAAATCGCATGCACCTTATATAGCCTCATTCTCTACTCACTGCAGCAGCAGCAGCAGCAGCAGCAGCAGCACACTGGCTGCAAAGCTCTTAGAAACTCTATATATATAGATGGATACAGAGAGCTCGAGTCTTACCTCTCTCTCTCTCTCTCTAGCGCGCTGTGTGACGTCAAGTGTGTCCGCCCTTAGATATATATTCCTCCTTTGCCCACCCACCCACTCGTCTATTATCTACGCGACAAGTCGGGATTGGGGCCTAGCCTCCTCGGCGGCGCGCAATTACTCTCTCTCTCTCTCTCTCCTCCATATAATTACGCCAATTAATCTTGGCGATTTCGAATTTTCCCGCCCTGCTACACGGCTTCGCGCACGAATTTCGCGAAGAAAAATACGCTCGCGCGCTCGTCCTCTTTCTCTCTCTCTCTCGCACAGTGTGTAGTGGCACCTCTCGACCTATGTAGAGAAGGGCCAAGATTTATGTATCTATCCTCGAGAATGAGTTGCCCCTGCGCTTTTTTTTTCGTTTTTTTTCTCCCCCGTTTTTTTTGTTCCGCGTCGAACGAGAGCTGCTGCTGCTACTGGCGCGTT
This sequence comes from Trichogramma dendrolimi, assembly GCA_034770305.1. Lineage (NCBI taxonomy): Eukaryota > Metazoa > Arthropoda > Insecta > Hymenoptera > Trichogrammatidae > Trichogramma > Trichogramma dendrolimi. Next base: position 280,762 of record JAPMIB010000071.1, on the reverse strand, counting down.
ACAATTTTTTTTTCTGCTGCCGTTGCGGAGGATTTTTTTTTTCGTTGTTGCCTCCGCGCGCCCGTTTGTTTATGTACGGAGATTTCGCCTAGCGCAAAAAATATGACATTTCGTGTAAACGCGCGGGTGTCGGGTGTACGCACCTATGTGTAGCGTCTATCAAAGTCACTGCTGCACTGCTGCACGTATGCGCATTGTGCAGCCCTGCAGACACGCATCGCTGTAACGCTACTTTTTTTTGTTCGCGTGTCGAAGGAGAGCGATCAAATAAAAAGCAGAATAAAAAACACACGCACAAAAAAGAACGCTCACTTGTTGTTTTTTACCCTCCCGTTCTTTTTTTTTTTTTTTTTTTGTCTAAAATTCACTTCGTCGTATTTACACTGGGTGTATAATAAAATGCCCTCGAGCTATATGTGTGTTGTATGTTTAGCCACGCGCGAGCGCGTGGAGTGTACGTATATGTACGTCGAAGAGAGCAATGCTCTTTAAACACGGCCTGAAAAATTAACGCTCGGCCGACATTTCAACTGAGTTCCTCGACCGACGGTTGTATGCATTTTTCTCTTTCTCTCGAGAGAGCACATGGCATGGCACGTATATATATATATATGGGTGCTGCTGCTATGTGGGAGAGATGCAGGCGCACACACATACACACACGAGCGCAAAATCTGGAGAAGGTGTCGTTTGCACTGGACAAACTCTCGGAGCGCTTTTACTCTGGATATCGTGTGCCCTGGGTTAGAGGAATGAATGTCCTGGGCTCTCTCTCTTTCTCTCTCTCTGTGCTATTTCCGTTCGACCGGTTCCGGACAGATATATATTATTATGTTTGTTCGTGTGTGTGTCTCTATGGGTGTGCTGGATTTACCTTCTTTTACGGACGAAAAATTTTTATATATCGCATGGGTCAGCGAATATTGGATTCTCCTCATTAGCGCGCAGCAGCAGCACACACACACACACACATATTTTCTGGCTCTCTCTCTCTCTCTTTCTGTTCTCACTCACTCTCGTAGACTCACTTTTCTGATGACGACTAGCAGTAGTACCCCCCCCACGGCTTCACGGAATATGTATACTTGTATGTATAGGCGTGTGTACGAGAGCTGGGGGAAGGTTTACGCCTGGAAAAACGACTAGGTGACCCAATTACCGCTGCTGACTCTTTCAAACGAGAGAGAGAAAAGAGAGAAGTGAACCGGTCGTTTAGTTTTTTCGCCCTCCTCCTCCGGCATTCAGCAGCCCCTCGGCATCAACTGCCGACTACTACTACTAGTCTCCGTTCCAAACTATGCCATTTGGTTGCGTTCGTAGTGTGAGTGAGTGCGAGGGGGTGTATAAAAATACACATATATATATAGACGTTTGCCTTTGACTTTATCGTTTGTTTTCATCTTGATTGGGGGAAATTTGTTTTACAACCCCTTGGTACCCTTTCACGCATACCATCCACTTCATTTGGAGTCAACCAGATACGTTCGTTTTTTTTTCTCCACCTCCTACTCTCTTTTTTCTGGCAAAAAGAGTAGAAGACGTGTGTAACGTCGCATCCAGCCCGAAAAAAGGCATTAATGTATCTCTCTCTCGCTTACTCTCTTTTTTCGCGCGCTCGCGTTGGAAAAAAAGGCACACATAAACAGGGGGAAAAAAAGAAGAGGAATTTGAAAGACACGCGGACGTGACAAGTACAAAGACGAGTCGAGCGCGCGCGAGAAGCCCGCGTGAAAGACATATGTGTGTGTGTGTGTGTGGATGCTAGTGCAGCAACAGCAGTCGCCTTTTGGGCGAGAAAGAAATGACGATGTGCGACGCGCGCGAGACGTCTTTATTTATTTCGTTTCATTCGTTCTTTTTCTTCTGTCGGTCTCTGTCTTCGTTTCTCGATTCTATGTATACTATTTTTTTTATATTTTTCGCTTTTTCTTTCTGTGCACGCGTTATATACCACATCATATACATATTCACAATTCGAGGGAAGGAGGAGGAGGAGGAGCGTATATCGTGTGAAAAAATTTCGCGGCTTTTGTGCGCGAGTCGCGTGGACGAATGAAAAAAAAGACGCTCGTTCAAACAATAACAATGACGAAGCTCGCGCCAGTTAGCTCTTGAGCTTATACACACGCATGTGGATATATACGCGTTTATAGTACAGAGAGAGAGAAAGAAAGAGAAGTGGATAATGGAAAGCTATATTTAAGCTTTTGCCGTGTTTATAATAGATATCGCTCAGAAAAGTTGTCGTAGTCGTACCGCATAAGTGTGTCCAAGTGTCTTACAGTTTATAATATAATATACGCTAGACATAAAGCGTAGAGAGACCGAGAAATAATAATAGGTCGAAGAACTATATTGCCATTCAGACGTCCACTTCTCGCGCTCTTCTATGTTCCTCTCTCTCTCTCTCTGTCTGTCTATGTATATTTCTCTCTTTGCGCGCGATGCTCTCCTCGCGACGTACGAGCCATTATTATCATTGTTATTATTATTATTATTGCCATTTTATACTCGTGTATAACGTGCATACATATAGAAATTCAGAACGAGGTGCGACATAGTTGGCCCTTATCTATATCGGTCCATTTTCTCTCTCTGTCTCTCTTGCTTTTGACGCGCTTCGAGGACTCGCGAGAGCAGTCGCACTCGCACGATCCATTCATCGCGGGGTGTATGCAGCAGCTGCCACTGCTATAGCGGGAAAATTCGAACTAATTCCCGCATACACGGGCGCACGCGCATATGTAAACCGTCGCGTATGTAGGTGGCTTCTGCTGTGGCGTCGATGACAAACAAAAGGCGCGTGAATAGGAGGAATCGTTCGATATTTTTTCACAATGAGCAGCAGCAGCATAAGCGACACACGTGGAAAATGCCTCTTTTCTCGTCGTCACGAGAGCTTTCATGTGCGTTCGTGTATATATAGGGTTTATATAATATGTGGCACCGCCACCTCCGCGATATCGTGACAAATAGAATGAAGGATGTGTTATAATAGAGTCCGTGATAGTATACGAAAGTTACACAGTCTGATGGAGAAGAAGCAAGAAGAGGATTTCTTGCTGCTGTTGCTGCTGTAGAATATAGTATATATCATATAGGAAGGGGAAAGCAAAAGCCACAAGCCTGTTACAGCCAGTGGCCAGGATAATAAGATTACATCACCCGCGACTGAGTAGGACAGACAGAGCGAAAGGCGGGTGCATGTGTGTGTGAGTGCATGCTATACGGCTGATAAAGGCTGCACAGTATTATACGTAGTATACGCGGCCCTGCGGTACACCAACGAATAATCGCGTTTCATATGCGCGGTCACCGATAGAGAGAGAGGAAAAAAGTTCATCGTGAAACGCTTGGACGGCATATGCCAATTTATGATGTCGCAGCTGTACGTAGTGGCGAACATTTTCCATGTCGATTTGTATCGGTGAGTAATATTTGTACGCAGCTTACATCTACAAACGAACTCGCCCAGCGAGAGAGAGAGTCAAAAGTTTCGTATCAGGCGCATTTGATACAGAGAGCCGTCAAACAAGGTCGCGTCTAACTACTTCTGAGCTTTCCGCAATTCGTGTGGCACCATACTAGTGCTCTGGCACATATATATATCGCGCAGAAAACAAGCGCGGCCAAAGAGCTACGGCGCTTGATTTAGCGCGAGCTTTTAATGAAGCTCTCTCTCTCTCGCGCGCGCGACTACGTCGTCGTCAGGGGGGCGTTTAAATTAATAAAAGCTCAGCTCTTCATGCACCTGCGTGCACTTACTCTGCCGCAGCTCGTACGTACCGCTTAAGCTTACGCGTGTATAAGTATGCGTGGGTGTGCGCGTGAAATTCGACAAAGGGAAGGTATAGTTAGAGAGTAAACGCGGGGTTAATTTAATAAAACCGGCAAAATTATTTACCGAGCCTCGATGGATTATATGGCAAAAAATAATGATAATATTAATGATAAAAGTGACACTTTATCCATATACTATCTCTCTCTATCCATCGTAGCTGCGCGTGACAGAAGAAAGAAGCCTTGGCCTTGTCGAAAAAAACAGCCGCCCACCCCACCCCTCCGTGTTATCGGCAAACTTGCTTAAATCCTGCGCCCGGTGTTGCCCGCAGGCACTTTTCGTGAGAGAGAGGCTTTCTTTACCCTACGCTCTTATCTCTCTCTCTCTCTGCTTCTTCTCATCTTTTCACGGAAAGGCAAAAAATAAGTAAAGAGAGGAGGAGAAGGGACTTATCGCTTTATATACGTATAACTTGTATACGTATTCATTTTTTTTTTTGTTCAACTGCTTTTCACACAGCGCAGCGACTTTAGCGAGGTGTCTCGCCTGCTTTCGCGCGCATACGCGCATTATATTATAACGATGTGGAAAACAATACGTATATCTGGAAACGCGCGATACAACAGCAACAACAGCAGCCTCTCTCGGCCGGCCCGACGTAATAATCCATCAGGCACACATGGCTTGACAGTATCTCTCTCTCTCTCTCTCTCTCTCTCTCTCTCTCTCTCTACCTCATTCTCTCTTTCTCTCGCCCCGCGCGTCGGGACTATTGTCTCTTGCATATATATATATATATGGCAGAAGTAGACACAAAACGAGCTGCGCTGCAGCCCTGCTTTCCGACGATAGCCGCGTGGAATGAGGAAGACAGAACGAGATACAAAGAACGTATGTTTTGTAACGATTGCAATAAGGAATATGTACAGAAATTTCACTCGAGCTTTTTGGCCCACCTTCTCAACATTTAACAAACAAAAAAAGAAGTGAATTTTCGTCGAGCGAGCGGAAGGATCGCTCGTCGACGTCGTCGCTCTCGAGTTACATAAATGATAAAATGCATTTCCAGTGTAATTCCTGGGGGCTTTAGAGAGAGTTTAAGCGTCTATATATAATGCGTATGCTGCACATATATAATACCAAAATATATACATATACATATTACATACGCATATATATCCCTATGCAGCTGAGCCGGTATACACGCATAACTGCGTATATACATGTATGTGTACGCCTCGTCGTTACAAGCAGATTACTCCGTTTAATGGATTTAATCCCTCTTCTCTCTCTCTCTTCTGCTGCTGCTCTTGCTTCTGTGACGGCGTCGTCGTCGTCGTCGTCGTCGTCGTCGTCGTACGTCGACGTTATTATACGCGTCGTAGGGTTTATTATATTATTATATTATATACGTGTATATTGTACATACGCATTAGCCCTTTTACGCAAGCGCGCGTGCGAGCGAGACACGTACGTGTACGGTACGTTTATACAGCGCGACGTATGCTACGTGGTATACAATAATAATTACGCGGCTGCGGTCGTCCCTCTCTTTTTCTGTCTACTATACTGTCCGTGTCGCGTCCGTCTGTCCTGCTGCTGCTACTGCTACGGGGGCTAATTAGTCGAGTGCGTCCTTGCGGCGGTGGCGTACCTTATACGATACGTAATAAACCTGCGCGCCCTGCAAACACACACGCGTATGTATAATCGAAGCGCAGAGAGGGACGATGTTATATACGTTACATTAGTAAACTGTCCTTTATGCATTCCTTCAACGTTTTGTGTATATGTACCCTTACAACGTGCAGTATGATATACACACGTACGGCGCAGCTGGGATGACGCACAGCTGACCCGTCCGCGCGTGTGTTTGCGTGTGTGTGCCAACAGCGGTGAATTATTCTATACCTGCGGCAAAGTGCAGTGGCAAGGTACTAAATCGGCTTTGACGCGGCCTGTGCCGCCTCCTCCGCCTCGCGCGTATGCAGTTAGCGTATAAGCAGAATAGCCGCACGTATACTGCAGTTGGCAACTATATCTCTACAGCGGCGACGACTAATTCTTGCGCTTATAGCGCAGCTATAGAGGCGGCTTTAATGCAGTTATACACGTGGTTCACACGCACTGGCGCGCACAAAAGGCCGCGTGCTCCGTCGTGCGCAGCAGCAGCAGCGGCGGCAGTGCCATACTAGAGCTAGCTGAGCTAGCGTAGGATGATACTTGTGTGTACCATTATACAAAACCATCCGGCCATCGTGGCAGAGAGAGTCGCCACGTATAATGTACGAGCCGAAATATTCCGTGGCTCGGTGCCTCTGACATTAATTCTTTTTTTCATTTCGCGCATTCGCTCGTTCAGTTTTTTCCGCCACGAGCGGGACAAAGAGAGATGCAGAGAGAGAGAGACAGCTGGAGCTTTAAAAGCTCTGAAAGTCGCGTTTTAATTAACTGCTCTGTCGAACTTTTTTGACGCTTTCATTTTTATTTTTTTGTTATTGCGCGAGTGTGTATACGTGGCTTGCGTGTATCGTATATAAATGTAGATTTGTTACATATGAACTACATACAATACGTTAGCAGGCACAATGGAATAGAGAAAATTCGCAATTACAAAATATCTACTGTACTGGGCGAGGTTTTGGATTAAAATGGAATGAAATGAAATTTTGTACGGGTTTAGTTGGCGCATCGATGAAAAGAGGCAGAAAAACTACACGAACTACAAAACAATTCCATGAGTTTGAAATGTGCGCGCGACGCGGCGGAGGATGGATGGTTCTACGAGCTGCGCGCCTATCATAGACGTACGCCTGCAGGTAACATATTTGTGCCGCCGTATGTATACAGGAATATATATTTTTTAATAATATGATGGAGCACAGCGGCACAAAACTGTGCCGTCGCCCGCGCTTATACGAAACTTTTTGTTGCGCGCATCGAGTAAAAATTTCGGCATTTCGCCTGTACGTATAATGCATAGGTACTATGTAAGTGTGTGTGTTGGTGCCGCGTGTGCGCGCGGCGTTCCATCATCACGTTGCATACATATAGTATAATAGTTGCCGCTGAAAAACTTTGGGCTAGGCATTAATCCGGCGACTACGAACGGAGCTTGGCATCGGAGCTTGACATTGCAGCAGCAGCAGCAGCTCGCGCGCGCGAGGCAAAGACTCTCACTTTTTTTTTCATTTTTACTCAACGTTCTTTATTCCAAATACTGATGGCGCGACACACGCCGCAGCATGTGTTTATAAAATACTGTCAAAAAAAAAAAATTGGAAAGAGAAAATTTCTCGATGCCAAAAAGTTTTTAAACGTTTCATGAAACGTTAAACGCAAAGCGAGATGGAAAGGGAGAGACAAAGGCAACCCAGGTTTATAGAATGTAAATACGCAAGATTATGGATACAGAGGGAGAGCTGAACACGAGAGCACGAGAGAGACTTTTTCAACGGTAAAGGGTATGAGTTTTTTTTCTATTTTTTTTGCGCCGCTCCATATTCAAAAGACTTGAATAATCTATCGATCATAAAACTTTCGAGGGCGAAATAGCAAGTCGCGAGCGTTTGAGCCCTCCAAAAAGAGAGAAATGGAGTGAGTGAGTGAGAGAGAGAGCCATTAATTTTTCAAGCTTCGTCGTATCAATTCTGAAAATGTGTCTTAGAAATTCGAGTACGATGCACTTTATGAATGAGTAACCGTGTACACAGACGTGACGTTTTTTTTTATTTTGGGTTACAAAAAATGAAGGGCAGGTATATAAATTATACAAGTTTGAGTTTACGTGCTACTTCGTTCTTTAACTTTTTTTTTCATTCTGACGAAACACACACACACAAGCACAAAATGTGAAAGGGGGTGGTGGTGGAGAGAAACGAGATCGCAGCAATAAAATCATCGGGGATATATATGGATGTGTGCCAAAGAGCGACGAAACAGGTGGGTGAAACGCACACATAAAGAGTATATAGTGGCGCAGAGGCGGCGGTGGCAGCGGGCGAGTGCGAGCGAGCAAAAAATGCAAATTTGCCGCGCGCCACGAGCTTTCATTGCCATGACTTTTACGCGCGCCGCGTCTGGCCGACAACGGCCCGCCCGCGTTACTACACCAACGCTATATATATAAAATACGGCGCGTGTAGCAGCAGCAGCAGCAGCAGCGGCTCCAACAAGTTGTCCAGAAGACAATTAAATCCCACCTGTTTCATCGTGCGTGGCATCACACACACATACATACATATAAATATACAAATAATAGGCAAATATATACGAAAAACACCATACACGATGAGTATGTAATAATGCGAAGAAAATTGATCTGGGGGGTATAAAAAAGGGGGCTTCGATGACAAGACAATTAAAGACGAGGGTCGAGGGGTTAAATAATTGCGGGGTGCGAGGATCTCGATCCTTACTCATCTGCACGTCTGCGGAGGACTTTTGCTCTCGTCGAATTCGACAACGACATCGGTCGCGACGTCGACTTTCTTCGTTGGCACGGGCGCAGCTGTCAACGTCGTCGTCCCGTCATCGTCGTCGATTGCCAGCGCCGGTACTCTCCACCAGTACTCTCGCATATGATAGAGCGTTAAGAAGAACAGCTTGACTCTGTGCGACGACGAATTTAAATCGAGCGAGTAGTTCACAATTGCACGCACACGCACACTTTTATCTGTATTATATATACCAACGAAAAAAAACGTGTCGCGATATAATTATTATATGTATATCTACGTATGCGACTGCTCGAGCCGCGCGCGGAATCGACACTGAGAGCCAAGCGCGAGCAAGCAGAGAGACTCACTACTGACTGACTGAGCGCGAGTCGAGTGGAGTCGCGAGTATAGAGAGAGAGTGAGCGAGCTTTCGGGAGCAAACCATGCGCGCAAGCTGCGCGCGCGCACAACAGGCAGCAGCAGCAGCAGCCGCGGTAGCACCCACCGGCTCGCTCGCTCGACTCCGCAGGACGCGTATATAAAGAGGTGGGACGTATACAAGTTGCTTTATGATTTTCGATTTGCTACGTGCTATACTACTATATATACACAGACGAAAGCGAGCGCGCGCGCGAGAAAGAGCCGAGTAAGAAATGAATTTATAATGCCGAGCGTTATATTTGCGCGCGACGCTATACGACGTCTAATTACCAGAGAGAGAGCTCGAGCTTGCGAGCTTGCAAGCTGCTCACAAACACACTGTCGCCTGCTGTTTGCAGTTTGTGTGCGTGTGTGTGCGCGCTTGCAGCGGGAGGTATACATCTACGAAGGAGCTTGCAGTGGTAGTGTATATAGCGCAAAAGTCATTTACGCGCAGCGTCGCCGATTGTCTCGCGTTTATATATAAGGTGTACATAAAGCGCGACGGACTCGGGCACAACGAGTAAATATACACGACGCTAGAGCGAGAGAGAGAGTTAATTACGTGCGTCGAGCTTTTTCGATACCACTATACCGCGCCGTAGCCGCAAAATTAACCTAGGCAGCTTGCGCGCGCTATACACGCAGTGTTAAAACACAAGATTCTCTCTACCTAATTATACGCGCCGACGTCGTTACATACCTGTGATCATTTGTTTAAAAAGTGTAAAAAACGATTTTAGACGAGATATAAGTTTATCCAAACGATTTGGCATACATAATAAAGGCCTTTGAGAGAGCGAGAGCTTGCGAAAGAATATATTATAACATTTTCATATACACATTTTATAACGGGTCGAGTCGGGTACTTCTTTCTTTTTTTAATACGAGTGTACGTGTGAGTGTGTGTATGTGTGTTATTTCTCGCTGCCACTCCATCATGCATGCGCGCCCGAGCTTTAGACGTACGAAATATATAAAGTTTTTTCCTTCTGCCTGGCGAGCAAGCGCGCGCGGGCCGAGTTCTATCCAATTAAAAGCCGCACGCGCGCGCTAGCGACCTTTTTTTCGCCATCCCCCCCCCCCTTTCCCTCGACGTTCGTTTCCTCTGCACTGCCCAATTTCACGTTCTCTTTTCCGCTCGGTACCCTTTTCCTCTCTCTCTCTCTCTTTCTCTCTTTTTGGGTGTGTGTGCGAGTGTAAAAATAGCCACATATAACATACACGAACGGCGAACGAGTACATATATATATATATACATTGTGTGCAACTTTTTTTCCGTTCATTAAGGATGGAAAGAACAATGAAAAGCACGTGCAGCAGCAGCGAAAACGAGGACCAAGTTTGCGCGATGCGAAGGTCGTGTGCTGCTGCAGTGAGCATCATTTGTGCATACTCGAGTACACGCCTTTAGCGTCTCTCTTTCTCTCTCTCTCTATCTATCCTCATCCCCTACAGCAACATAGCACACTATATAGGCCGACACCGCTTTGGGTCATATGATGTAATAATTTTTCATTATGTGCGTTCAAATTTTTGCCGATTACATTTTTATGCGTATATAAGTGTACATCGCTCGAAGCTCGAAGCGCAACGGTTCCGGACCGATGCGTTTACTACTGCAGCTATACACTGCAGTTCTCTCACGCGCAGGCGGGCAGGTACGCACACCTGCGCCTGCGACTTTGTCACGAACGCGTATAAGGGAAGTTGAGCAAAAATTAAATTCCCACGCAATCGAATTTTGGAGTTCACGAGATTATTACGACAGCACACGTAATGCAATGAGCGAAAAGACGAGGGAGGAGAGAGAGAAAGAAAGACTGCGACCGAGTTATTACACATTTATAATTATATATGAGGCTTGACTTTGATCGAATCGTAACGATTAGCTTATGTATAGCAGATAGTAGTAGTAGTAGTAGTAGTAGTAGGAGCAGCAGAGAAGAGGAAAATGTTAACGAGGCGCTGACTGGGACACGCGAAACTCGTAGCTTACTTTATAATACATTGCCGAACGTCGAGTCGTCGTCGTCGTCGTCGACGACGATAGAGAACTAGTCGACTCTCTCTCTCTCTCTCAGTTCTATATACGTATGCCATAAGGATCTAATTATACGCTCCCAGGGTAGCTATTTGTCTTTCAATTTGTTCCCATCCTCTCTCCCACGTGAAAATTCAAAGTCTGACAGAGCAGCCCAAAGCAGAGCGAGAGCGAGAGATATAGAGAAAGAGAATCCCTCGAGCGCAGTCTATGCGCGCCAAAGCAGCCAACTTCTATAATCATGTTTTCGGAGGGGGAGGTGGGATAATGAGCCCCAATGACGCGCGGCTGACTGTTATGTGTATTTCTGCGTGCGCGTGTGTGTCGTGAAATTCGCGAAATGAACAACGCTGCATCGAATTTTATACGAGAGTTACGTAATAGCAATGTAAAATAACATTGATACGTTCTAAGCTTCTTTTTGTCTTATAAAAGAAACTCTTTCGTTGAGCCGATTCTAATCGAGAAAAAAATCAGTTGGGAATAATACCGAATGTATCGAGCTCGAAGATTGAACTTTGTTTATATGCCGAATAAATGATTGTATACACGTGTCGGAGCCATTGGGAGAGTATGACTTGTGTTACGAGGCGCTGGTCCGATTCGCGCAAGAAGAAAATGTATGCTACTGGTATTTAATCACAATTGTTTTAATCCAGACTTAACCTACATTGATCGGTGTTCGTTCTATAAAGATAATCAAAATGAATAGTATATTACGTGCCTCGGGAGCGAAAAACTGGAAAGCCTCAGAGCATGTGTAATTTTCGGCTGAGGCGAAGCCGAGGTTGATAAACACGAGCTCTGAGGCTTTCTTTTTTTGCTTCATAGGTGCGTATACTATTTTTCATGAAGCCCCTAGCAGAAATTAATTTTTTCGTTTTGGCCGCCGGGACGAAAAAGGTTAGTTTCGGCTGGGGTAGCATGAAAAATAATTAATTTACCTCGACATGAATTAATAGAATCGACGTCTGGACCATCTTAGCCAAGATGCTCAGATGATTATTCGACTTTTACCAATCTTAGTCGAAAGGCCAAAGAGGGTCAATTTTCAGTATTTTTATTATTTACAAGTCGTTCCCTGCTAAAGAAACGCATCGAAACGTTTATTACATTCTCACCAATGATCTCTTAAAATAAATCATTTCCCAAAAAAGACCCAGACTCTTATACACCTATATCCTACACGTGCATTATGATAGGCCCCCTGGAAAATCAGGCGTAATAATCACCTTTAGCTAGGATTGTCGTGTGTACAGGCAACAAGAGAAGCTCGATAATGTCTGCGCCGAACGATGAAAATCAGTCAAGCGCATCGAGCTATGTGCACCATACATATAATATACGCGACTAACGTGTTCGCAGCACGAAGCTCTCTCTCTCTCGTCTCGATACATACACATACACGAACATGCATTATATTATATATTATGTACTCCGCAACATGCGCATCGCGATGCATAAGCGTCTTATAACTAATATTATAATGTGCGTAAGCTGCGCACGCGTGCATCGCGTAGGATCTAAATTGATTTTAATCGCCGCGTATACAGGCGGATAATACATATAACATACATACAACGCGATGTAGATATTGAAAATAATGTATATCATTCCTCATTTCTCTACGGCGAGTCTCGATCGATCGATCTCTCGCGTTGTGCACCACGGTAAGCAAAAATCACACGAGTTCGAATTACCCTTTTTCGAACGTAAAAAAAAAGCAAAAAAACAAGTAAGGTTCGACGATTACCCAGCTCAGTTGCCCGCGCGCGCGTGAGCGTAATATGCGTAAACGTGTACTGCACGCTCGCGTATATACATAACTATGGGCGGCAGAGCGCGCACGCCGATTTGCACACAATTTGCAAATATGGATCGTTATGTACTGCTATCGGGTTATGCGCGCATATGTGTGTGCGCGTATAACGAGGCGCGGGCGAAAGAGAGAAAATTGTTACGATTTTTTTTTGCTTTTCTTGTATCGATCCACGTGTACGGGAAAATGGCATGTATGCGCACACGTATATGTATCATTTTTATGTACATGAGATGTGCGCACCTGTATACGTGTGATTGGGTATTGAGTCGCGCGGAGGATGACTGCAGTGTATCGTGTAAGAAAGATCAGTTACGAACTTACGTTGGATTCGCGTGGAATGTGCATCATCGGTTCGATGATCAAGGGTTTTTGTTGGGCTATTGTTGTTGTTGTTGATGAACTCACCTGCGAACAGAGCAAAGAAAAAAATACATTAGTTATTTCGAAAAACAAAGTTAAAGATTCTTATATTTACATATCGTTATATTATTTGTATTATTATTACTGACGCATCGAAAGATATACATTCGCATCGAGGAATTGCTCCGCAGTCGCACATATAAAACAAAATGGGGATAAAGGTGGATGAAAAAAAAGTAAGAAGCTCGCAAGCTCTCTCTCTCCCCGTTATATTCGTCTCGGGAGAGGAAAGCGAGATATATATATACAGATAGAGTAAAATAACAGTCGCGTTAGCATCAGGTATGCATGCGCCACTTTGTTTTCACAACCCCAGCTATACATTTGTGCGTACCTGTGTGCGTGCGTGTGGCGAAGCTACAACAGCAGTAGCTCTCTATATGGCATGGCAACGTGTCAAATGTGTATATACCTCGTTTCGCGCGCTACTATACCTCGGCCGTATTTGTGCCGCATCCATACTACGTACAACGGGTACATATTATATAGAGACAGAGAGAGACCTGCGCACGATATCACATACACATTCACGCGCGCGAGGGGATATGAAGGAATGCCCGTGTGGTATTATTTGCCTGTCGTGTCTCTCTCTCTCTCTGTCTTTCATGTGGGTGCATGTGTGTGCATGTGTGTGCAGCACCCACCCACCTACCCTTGTGCGTTTGATACAGCCCGAGCCGCGCGCCGAGCAAAGGTGCACTTTGTCGATATACATTACGCGTGAGCTCGCTCGCTCGCGTGCTTATAGGTAGGTAGCGTAGCGTTTATATAGGTACCGAGGGGTGTGCGCGCCGGAATATCGAGTTTCTCAATGAATACGCGGGAAATACCCGCGCGCAGGCAAATAACTACACCTATGAGCTGAGGCGCGCGCGCTGACACGAGAGCTTACCTATATACCTACCTGTACGTATGTGTGCTTTATTTATTTTTTCATCGACGTATATTCGAGCTTTGTATATCGTAAGCAAAAAAGCGCGGCAGCAGCAGCTCATTATTATACTCGAAACAGGCTTAAGCGCTCGCGGTGTAAATTTCCACCCTATGTATGTGTGTGTGTGTCGAAAGCTCAACACACGCGATACATTTACCCTTTACAAATTGGACTTTTGCCCGTGTGTGCTTTTAATATAGAAGAGAAGTGCACATGTATATAACACATATTAAATGTGTTCTATATACATTATAGGGCGCTGAAAAACAATGAAGCTCCGCGCCAAAGAGTGGGTGTAGGTATATAGTGCGGCGGAAAATTGTCCAAGTACCATCAAAATTTAATTAAAGCCCCTTCGCCCGCCAAAGAAGATGAAGGAGAAACGTGAGCTTACAGTAGTAGCGACATACGCAGCATAGGTATTATATAATATATAACACGTGTAACTATACGCAGCAAGGATAGAGTGAGATAGAGAGACAGAGAGTAAGAGAGAGAGAAGTTCATTGTCGCGCACTACCACTCGACGCGCTTATATATATGCGAAAGCTCGATGTTTGGGTGGGGGCGCGAGCTTAAGTAGTTCGTCGCCCGACGACGACGACGACGCGCTAAAGAGGGTAAAGGGTTCGTGAATATTGCAACGCTTTACATTGCATTATATATGTCTTCTAGGCAGAAGCAGAAGCAGCAGCGAGTACAGCTTGTGACTCGACATACAGTTACAGTGGCGGAGGAGGAGGAGGAGGAGGACACGAGCACGAGAAATATTCATTAGTCATTTGGTTCGAATGCGTGCGTCGAGAGTCAAAGCAACGACGAGGTGAAGGAGAGAGATGAAGCCCTCGCACGCCCGGTTAAATATGTATACGTTATATACGATACACACGCGAACGGGTATACAAAGGGCAAAACTTGTTACAAATATGAATACATCACGATTAGTTAGCCGCGACATCCGTACATTTCCTTCGCTTAAATGACTGAGCTTTCGCTCGAGTAATACAATATATAAATACTGCAGCCGCGCGCGCGCGAACGAACTGTATTAAGCCGCGCCGCCCCGGCGCGTGTCATCGATTATATCCCCCGATAAATAAACTCTCGGCGTAAGAGCAAAACTCGATGTAAATTGCGCGCTAAATCGCGCTTATTAATGCATATATAGTATATCCTCGCAAGCGCGCGCAGAGAGAGAGAGAGCTTAATTCCCAAAAGGACTCGCGCTCGCGCGCCCTGGCATGGTAGTGGTGGATCTGGCTCTCTCTCTCTGATCCCAGTAAGCTCGCTCTATGCATGTGTGTAATAATAATGTATCGAGCTCCCTATAGCTAGCTTTGGCGCGCCGCATTTGCGTTGCCATAGGTAACCCAACACACACACACACACACACATAAGCACACGTTACAAGTAACAAGCTTTCGATACGATTTGCCTTTTTTTCTCTCATTATAATTATTATTATTTTATTGTGTTGTATACTAGTGCGTCGTGCGTTCTACGCGTCGAGGCACTGGGATTTTCAATTATAAACGTATTGTCAGCCCCGCGTTTTCCGCGCACACTTTAAAAGAGGCGCACACGGCTATACCGGCTTTTACGTCATTCCGAAACGCGCCACTGCAAACGACGCGTACATTATTAATTATCATTATTATTGTTATTATTATAAAACGTTGCTACTTTTTGCTTTATTCCTCGACTTAATTTTGTGCGCGATAATTTCAAAGCGACAAACTCACCCTTCTGTAGTACATAGGCATTTGTTTTTATGACCAAGGCACCACTGTGTATACTGTCTAGACTACTGCACTCGCGATTAATACAATATACAATATTATTATAAACAATTATGTATTTCGAACTACGTCGCGTCGCGATGTTTGCGCGCGATTCAAGCGGGGGTGAATGTTCGACGACGTCGCACAAACGCGGAAAGCTACTGATGCAATTCGCCGACAACGACGACTACTATACGTCTGCGACGTCAATGAGAGTTGGGTATTTGTTTGTGTGCCCGTGTTTGGTTGGATACACACCTTGTAGCAGGCTGCATAATGTGTGGCGTGCAGCGCGCGCGAGGCACCACCATCCCCCTTTATTTCTATATGGGAAGCCTCGGGGGTAGTGCTCGCTCACTCTCACTCCTACCCTCGCTGCACATGGGGCTTCACTATATACATACGTATATATGGTACACGTCTGGCACGTCGCGTGCGTTTTAGACATCGTTACATAAAGGTAGCTCGGCGGTAGGTAGTCGTCGTCGTCGTTTCTGCATCGATCTATACCGAAGCGTATACCATAGCCAAGCGCAACGCGCGCCAAAGCACTAGGCAATGGCTTTTAACGCTCGATTATAGCTTATATTCACGTGTTTGTCTCTCTCTCTCTCTCTCTTCTTTTCGTTGCTGCTGCCGCTTCTTCTTCTTTTTCTCCTTCTTCTTCGTTTTTTCTGCAGCAGCAGCTTTTACGTAATGGTGCGCAAAGTACTGTGTCTATATAACGCGCACAAAAAAGCAGCAACAGCACACACAAGGCAGTAAAAGCCAATGACGTTTTTGCGCTCGCTCGCCTATAAGGCTATATTGGAATTTAACGTTATCACCTTTCCCACCCACGCTTACTTTGCTTTCCAAAGTCCGTATATATATGTACGCGTGTGTGTATGGGGATAAGTATAAATCCGTGTTTACAGATGGGCGACAATTCGATTCCTGTGTTAAAAAAGCGTCACAACAACAACAACAACAACAACACACACGCATACGTACATACATACGCGCTCGATGCAAGAGAAATCACGATGTAAACGTATTGCGCGTGGAAAAACGCCTATTTACGCTATTGCATTATATCGGCTGTATTATTCGCGCGCGCGAGAGAGAGAGAGATGAGAATCTTTCGCGAGATATTTTCGATTCGCACGGTTAGGCGCTTTAAAACGAACGAAGAACGACGACGACGTCGACGATGATGATGATGAAGCCGAATGCATTATATTATATTGCATTATGTACGCGCGAAGGGAAAGTTTTAACGTTCGTTCCCGCGGCAGAAATCCCGCGATTGTACATCATCGATTAATACGCGATAAAAGTCGAGTTAAACAATCGATTTCTCTTCTTCTTCTTTTCGCTTTTTTTTCTTCGCCATCTCTTTTGCGGCTTCGAGTCTCTCTCACTCGCTGCTGCTGCTGCTGCTGCTGCTGCCGCAGCGCCAGCCAAGCCCTTTCAATGGAAATGTAGATGTGTATAAGTACAAAACTGCACAGACAGCTGCTTTAACAACTTTTGTGTGCTTTCCGAGAGATTCTCCTCTCTCTCTCGGTGAAATTCCCGCGTTTGGAAAAGGTCAAACATTAGAGTTTACAAGAGCTGTATGTATACACGCGCGCACGGGGCATTCGTCATCTTTTGTGCAACAATAGGCATGTATAGCAGGTATAAATCTCCTCGGGGCCCGAGCGCGCGCGCGCGAATCATCGTCATTTTCACAAGGAAAAAAATAAAAAAGTATGAAGAAGAAGAAGAAGAAGAAACACAGCGCTGCAGTCTGTGTGTGTGTATGTGTCGTCCTTCGCGCTTCGGTACGCAATAAAAACCTTTTGTCGTCGTCTTCGTCGTCGGCAATATAACGTACTCTTTAGTGCGCGTTTATATATACCGCGGGCTATTTCCCACGCGCGCCGCCCCGAAAAAAGATTCTCTCTCGCTTTTTATACTTTATGGAGTGAAAGCCAAGCGCTCGAGTGTGCGGTTATACCGCGCGCGCGCGATCGCGTTACATCTTTTTGATCGTTTCCCGATCTCGCGCGTACGTGCAGCGAGAGACGAGCAAGAGAGAAGGCCTGACCCATTATCGTTATCGGACGAATTTTTTCTTTATCGTGGACTTCAGTTGCCGTCGCCCCGCGTCGCGTGTATATATATCTCATCGAGCGCAATTCGGAAAAGCATGCCAATTAAAATTTAATAACAATCGTCGATCTTTCTCACGAGAGCGCGTGTATGAAAAAAAATATATATATAATAAATAAAGGATAAAGAAAAAAGAAACTCGAGATCGAGCAAGAGTCGAGAGAGAGAGAGAGGATCAGATGAAACTTTTCCAATTTTCCTTTCGCGTGCAGAGAGCGCAGTAATTCTCTCTCTCGCGCGCACTCGATAAATACGTATTCTTGTTGTTTTTTTTTTTGTTTCATTTCATTTCATTACACGACACCATCGCGGCGTGGCGCATTGCGCAGAAAGCTCGAAAGGCAGAGAGAGAGAGAGATATACACATATAGATTTCCTTCGACGTTTCATATAAACGAACGCGATATTAATATATATATATATATATAGCGAGGACGAGAGAGAGAGAGAAATGTCAATTTCCGCGCGCTCGCGAGGCCGACGCGAGGAATGCACTAACGGGTCCATCGTTACGGGCCAATTGTGTGTAACACCGCGCGACATCTGTCTATCTCTCTATATCCCTCTCTATCCCTCTCTTGCTCTCACTCGCTCACTTCAACCTGGCACGCAACTACACTATACTACACTACACTGCACTACAGGCACGATGATGCCCGCGGCAGCATGAGCTTTCGAGCTCTCGGCGGTGTAACGCGCGCGCGCGTTTAATTGCATCGCTCAAACTCTATTGCCGGAGTATATACGAGAGGAGAGAGAGAGAGAGAGAGAGAGAGAGAGAGAGAGAAATAGTTTTGGGTGCATTGCAGGCAGGCAGCACAAAACGTCGAGCGGAGAGAGCAGCAGCACGACGATATGCCGTGGCGATGACGACTATATATAGTTTACGGTTCGGTACAGGAATTTGCAGCTATATATCGCGAGCGAAAAGTCCGTGTTATATACGTCAAAATCAGATTTTTCACCTCGGCGAGAAACGCGCGTGCGGTAGTAGCGTGTACGAGAAGTTTTACTGCAAATTCGAGCATTACCCTCCGCGCGCAAGCTGCAGCTTTTGCCAGCCGCGAGCTCTCGCACACACACACTTATAAACTGTGCGCCGCAGTGCAGTGCACAGTTTTGCGCGCTATATTTATAAGACGAAGTAAATTCTGCCAAACCAATTAGACAAG
The DNA here is from genome assembly GCA_034770305.1 of Trichogramma dendrolimi. Classification (NCBI taxonomy): domain Eukaryota; kingdom Metazoa; phylum Arthropoda; class Insecta; order Hymenoptera; family Trichogrammatidae; genus Trichogramma; species Trichogramma dendrolimi. The sequence goes on along the minus strand of JAPMIB010000071.1, from coordinate 261,810 downwards.
CCGCGCCGCTTCTTTTGCACGCCACGCGCTGAAATCTTTCTCAAAAGACTTTTCGGGTGAGCTCGAGGGTGAGAGGAGGCTCCCAAAAGAGAGCTAGAAGTCTTCGTCGGCCTATCAAAGTTCATTATACAGCGCTAAAGCGCGCAAGTTTTGCAAGCTCCGACGCTGCAGCAGCAGTAGCAGCAACAGCAGCTCTTTCTCGGCGGCTTTTTCGTGTATATATACGGTGAAATATACTAATGAGCCACGAACGTTTAGATGGAAAACTTGTTCTCTGGTTTTTTTTTCCTTTGAAATACACAAAAGTTTTTGAGATTTGCACGCGCGCGCGTAATTGGCGAGAGTGAGAGAGCTGAGAAATCGAATTACTGCATTATTACGTTTGAATTTGAATCAGCAAGTCCAGCTTTACAACTCGTCGTTTTCGCGCGCTCGCGCGGGAGATTAACATCCTTAATCGTTGGGAAATTGTACGCGCCATTAACGGGCGAGCGCGAGGAATTTAGGCGAGATAATTGCGCGCGCGCTGCGTGTATTGACTTTTGCGGTTTTGTATTATTATCGCATCTGCGTGTGCGTTATGCGCGCGCGATCGTATACGATCGAAGAGCGAGAGGCGATCTGATTCGGGCGAAATATCGAACGTTGAACTATTTTGCAAAGAAATACATACGTATCCAGCGAGGAGAGTAAACATCGATTTTTTTTATATATAATAAAAAAAATATTCCGATAATAAAGAGTAAACATCGCGAGAGTCGAGAGAGAGAGAACTGGGTAAGAAATCGATGTTATGAAAAAAAAGGAGGAGAAGAATCGAGCGATAAAACAATAGAATCTTGAATAAACACGAACAATTTTAGATTTTTTTATTTCTCTCTCGCTCCCTCTCTCACTCGATCTGTCTAGCAAGCCAAGGATGATTCGATAACGAAAGTAACAACACACGAACGTATATAAGAGAGATGAGCTCTCGTGAGCGGCGGCGGCAGCAGCGGCGGAGCAAAGTAATAATAGTATCCCAGAGCTACATTGTTTATTCTCAGACCCTCTCTGCCCTCGGATGCAACGAACGACGAGAGATAGAGATAGAGCGAGGCTCTGGATTATTTTCGATATTAAGTACAAATCGATACGAGTTTCATCATCATACTTGCGTGGGTGAGTGTATCTGTGTGTTGTTGTTGTTGTACATGCGCACACGTACACGTACAGCAGTCCTTTATTCCCTTTTTTCTCTCGTGCCTCCAGACACACGAAAAAAAAAAGAAACAGGAACACGAGTGTATATATATTTCAGAGCGCGCGCAGACTACCGATGCAAATTTTTCATATCATCGCGAAACCCCTATACATAATACGTGTATTATATATATTTTTCAATATTCTTCGGAGCGCGCTCGCGCGGCCTTTGAAACGATGATGATAAGATCCTTGAAATAAGGTATATGTAATACAGGAGATTTTTTAGCATATCAAACGGCATCACGAAGAAAATTTAATCGAGCCCCGCAACGTTGCTGCTGCTACGGAGCACTCGTTCGCTCGCTCGCGTACAGCGCGCGCGCGCGCGTTAATTCGTTAATTTCGTAATTATAAATGATAGAGAGCTAGCGGGGAGGGTACAAAAAAAAGAAGGTAATAATCGAGGGATATAATTACGAAGCCCCGCGAAGACCAAACTCCCTCTTTGTGCTCTTTGAAGAGTTAGCAGCGTTGGCGCTCGTGCTGCAACGAGAAGAAGAGAGAGAGAGCTGGGTGCGCGTGCAAAAAAGTCATTTTCCACGCATAAAAAGTGTATATGGGCATTATATATAAAATATTATTATATATACTCAACTTGCTCTCACACTCTCTCTCTCTCTCTCTCCTGGAGTACTCTCCTTCTACTCGTTTTTATAATAAAAAAGGCCGAGCGATTGCTCTTTTGTGCCAGAGGTATAGAGAGAGTAGGGTATATATGGTATACGCGGAGCAGCGCGAGATTAGGTTTTAGCTCTATCTCTCTACTCGCTCGCTCTCTCTCTCTCTCTCCTCTACCCATTGAGTCTCTAGCTCTTCTTGATATAAAAGATCGTTGCTAAGGAAGGCAAATAGAAAAAAAAATGAACGCGCGGGAGTATAAGGCCAGAGCTTTTCTTTCTCTCGCTCTCACTCTAGCTCCCTCTCTTCGGAAAATTAATGAATGTAAAAAGAAAAGGCGAAGAAGGAGAGGGGAGAAAAAATTAAGGAGATGAATCTCTCTCTCTCTCTCTCTCAGCGTGTACAATAAAACGCGTGCGCGCACGAAAATAAATATATAACATGCACCGTATATATAGTGCGTGTGTGTGGTACGCCGAGCTTGCGAGCTTTGAGAGTTAACCGTTGATATGGCCCCTCTGCGTTAATATACATATATCCTTCTTGTGGCCATTGAAGTGCGCGCACACACACACACGCACACAAGCCCGGTGCCTTACTCTCAAAGCTCGCCGCGTGTATGCCGTAGCCGAGAGCTTGCGGCCAGCACGCGCACAAGGAAACTCCTCTCGACCAGAGCTGGGCTAGTACGCCGAGCTTTAGTATTAAACGCGTGTGCAGTCTGCGCGTGTGTTTGCCTTTGCCTTATACTATAATTCAACCATATCGCGCGCGCGCGCGTACTGCACTTACGTGATGTTTGTGTATGATTTCCGCGCGCATGTTTATATGTAGCGTATTGCATTAAGGGGTGCATACGTAGCGTATACGCAGCAGCGCGTGTAGAGAACTACTACTGCGGCGCCGCCTCATATATGGCAGTAGAGCGCTCGAGTGAATGACCGGAAAGGCTGTGTGAGTGTGCGTAAGGAAAGAAGAAAGCCGCGCGTGGTTGACTCTTTTTTTTTCTCCCTTCCTCTTCGTCGACAATTAATGACGACGACGGCGAGGTGTGCGCGCCGCCCTTTTACGACGATATTCCCACGAGGTGCATGCGTGAACGCGCGCGGCACCTCCTGCGAGTCTCGTAAAGTAATATACGTATAAAATAAATTCGTGTACCCGAAACGCATCGCGATGCGAGTATAAAAAAATTTGCGAGTCAAAAGTCTGTCGTTGATGGCTACATCGATGCAACTGTTTTACGCAAGTAAATCTTTTTCAGTTAATTTCGTTGGATTTCCAATGAAACTCGTTTACAACGAGCTTGCGGGTAACAAAAGCTCTGTCTCAGCGAGCAAAGCAGAAATACTTGGTGGCTTTTCTATGATCTTTGTAAGTTTCTCTGAAAAGTTCACCTTGACCAATGCGTACGCTAAATACCACGACCGACCGCTAGATGGCTTTATCCTAGTATTCAAGAAACTACCATGCATAGTAACAAAGTTCAGGAATTATACACACGATTAATGATTATTTTATAGATACTTCTTGCTATATAATATTAGTAGTGACACGATTTCGAGCGTGGAGTCATAAACACGCGAGCAATTACACTCGCCTGAAATTCAATTCGATTCATTCATCGTGCGCTCCGTCGTCGTCGCCGTGCGCACACACAGCCTCGTTCTCACGAACGCAACGAGAGAGAGAGAGAGAGAGAGATTGATTGATTGATTGATTATTTATTAATGGGACCGGGGGGTAGAACCCCATGTGGCCCCCGAGAGAGAGAGAGAGAGAGAGAGAGAGAGAGAGAGAGAGAAAAGTAAAAAAAAAAAAAGAGTAAAAATAATAATAACAAATAAACGAACGCATTCAGCAATAATAAGGCACGATAAACGCATTTAAACTCGTGTCAGTCGTCGCTCCGACTCCAGCACCACGCGTATATCGGAGCGTACGGGCGGGCGCGCGCGAAGCATCGATTTTTTCGCTTTATTTTCCAATCTCGAGAGCGGATTTGTGCACGCGCGCGCGTATATATACACTACGTATACGTTTGTCTTTTATACATTGCAGCCTGGCAAAACGGACGACGACGTCTGCCTGTCACGGCATTTTATATATATACCTATACCCGCACACACACACAGACACACAATGTATAAAGGCGTGAACGAGGATTTATATAGAGAGATATTCGTACATGTAGCGAGTATATCAGAGGCACGCGCTTGCGAGCTTCAAAGAGAGACGCGCCGAGCTTTTATTCGTTCGTTGCTCTTTTTCGTTTCCTTTTTTTTTTGCTTCCGCGTCGCCAAAGATCCGAATTGTAAACTTATAAAAGCTCTCTCTCTCGTCGCACACAGCGTGGCGCGCGTCGCAGTTCGAGTGGAAAATTCAGCTCTCTCTCGTCTATTCGGCTATTCATATCTGAGGGACTATATTATAGACGTATAGTATATATACCCGACGCTTTGCGTGGCGGCGCAGCAGACACGGCCCGGACAAACTTACTTCATTTACTTCGTGTGCTGCTGCTGCTGCAGCGTTGATCAAGAGAGAGAGACTCCCCGGACTCGTATATATAGACGCGCGCACACACTCGCATCTACAAAGTCCGATACGCTCCAAGGGAGCTCAGACGGGCGCGTCTAGATTTCCCGCGGACAATTCCATTTAGCACGGCGGTAGCAGCAGTACACCGGCACGAAGCCTCGAGGCATTCGCCAAGGTTGTATATATAGCGTTATACAGCAGCAGCAGCAGCGGCGTACAAGAGCTATAGCGTCTGCAGTACAGGGTAGGGCCGAATCGTGAGCGAGCTTGCAGAGCGAGCTGCTGCCGCTGCCGCTTTAACCCGGCGTTGTGCTCGTCCATACAAATCAGATCCCTACAGCCCTTGTATATACGTATGTACTGTATACATGCGCAGACTCTCGCAGAGTCTTGTTCCGAAGCCGCGCGCGTGTACTGCATAAGTATAACGTACAGAGCGGGTGTATATCGCGCCCAGTTGTAAGCGAGCTTTAAGGTATAAATTCAAGAGCTTTTTCGTCGCGCGCTAGCCGTTATACGGAAGGGGGCGTATTTAACTTTTCGTATATACTTCTTTATATTATACTTTGATCTTTCGTATTGATGAATTATAAAAAAACATATACTTAATACAGTATCGTAGTCAAATTGGGGGGGGGGGGGGGGGGGCAAATTGTGGGGGGCACTTTCCGCTACCTACCGACAGATGGCTTCATCCTAGTTTTCAAGAAACCACCGTATAAAGTAACAAAGTTCAGGAATTATAAGGCAGTATGTTAATCATAAAACTACATAACAAGGGAATTAATCGTTGCAAAATTGCGTTTTTTCCGCTTTTAATATTTCAATAGATCGCCTCCTTCGTGACGTGGGTGTTTATTTACGGGTCGATTAACCCAGCCTCTATATCTCGACGTCTCTGTCTCTCTCTCTCCTTCGCTGCTGTAACTCGCGCGCAGCACTGCGCAGTCACTTTTCGCTCGCTCGAGATAAGCTCGTCGACGACGAGAGACTCGTCGAGCGAGAGAGAGAGAGAGATCGTAACAATTCCATAGCTGTCCTGAGTGTATAAGCTAGCTGTATTATAATACTACTGTACTGCCTGCTGCCAGCTGTACACGATTGAAAAGCTTTTTTCAACTGTAATATATACATGAAATATATATGTGCGGCAACACAGTGAGCGTGCACGCGAAGAGGGGAAAATTGAAAAAGTGAAAAGCAAAAAAAAAACAGAGAAAAGAAAAGAAAATTGGCACATCGATATCTCACGATCGTTAATATTCCTTCGCTGATCGCTCGCGCACTGCATGACGCGTATATATATATAATAATATGTAAATTACACGCCTCGATGAAATTCGCGCGCGCGTATGTCTTTGCGTTGACGCTGTCTATAGATATATTGTATGTACGTGTGTACCGTGAGAGAGACACGCATACACGCGCACACGCATGGGCGAGGCAGCTCGTCGGGTACATATATGCTAATTAGCCCCATTGCACTGACCCCACGGCAATTAAATACAGGCGAGCGCTCGCGCGCGGCGTGTCCGTCACTCTCTCCCGGCCTGTTATACGGCGAATTCGCGCGCGATATTCAATGATCCATACATATACGCAGCATGAGCACGCATGATTCGCGCGCAGTACGGGGCAATTATATAAACGAGATCAAGCTCTGCTTTAAGCTGGAGGACGCACGTACACATTTCGCGAATATATATATAATAACCAGCCGTAGACAACAGTGACAATTTTCGCCCTCGACACCGATGACGATGACGATAACGAAAAAGCTTGGGGCAGGAAAAATTTTCAAAAGCTCGCCGCCACATGCACACCGCGCATGTTGGACGACGTTATAATATTATTGGAGAGCGGCGGCATCCCCCTTTTCCGCCGCCGTCGCCCGTTCGTAACGCAATGAGCGCTTAATTAAATGCAATATGATTAATTTGTCCGCGAGGAACGAGCAGAAGCAGCAGCAGTGGCGGCAGAATGTATACAGAGCAGCGGCAGCGGCGCTGATTTATATTATGTGTGCATTTATATAGAGGCGAGAGCGTCGAGCGACGAGGGTAAAATTCAATTTAGCATAGGCAGAGAGAGAGAGAGAGAAAGAAGGAAGAGATTATTTTATTAATGGCACTAACGCGCGCGCGCGCGGGGTCTCGTGGTAAATATATTCATTATATAGCACAAAGCTCGGGTCGTCGTGTAATTTTGTGTACATTTTAATTTCGTGTTCATACGCGCACACGATGGCATATATACCTATAGTGTGTACACTTATATCAATTAAGAATCGACATTATACGTCGCTCGAACTTATTTAGCAGCTCTCTCCATTTTTCATCGCACGCGAGCTTGAACTTGAACTTTTCTTATATATATCCACGTATGCGCGCGATCGCGAGCTGTGCTCCTCGTTTATAAATTAATGCCCCGCCACGTGTGTTTAATGGTATCGGCGCGGCGTTGCTCGTTATTATTATAGACCGGAACTCGTACTACTTACTGTACGGCGACGTTATAAAAATCAATTTCCTTCCAAGGCTGAGATCGTCGTTATATGTATCGTCGACACTGTAATACGTGTTTTTACGCGCCCGCGCGCTCGATAATTTATAATAATGCCATCGTGTGTATATATATATGGCGCCTCAAGGACGTTATACGCCCGGCGTTATAGTGTGTTTATATGCGACGCGCGGAGATTCATTATCTACGCACCAGAATTCTGTGCATACACATACACAGCTTTGATATTGCATTTAATTATGCGTTGCATAATATTATATATTGTATATAACGCCGCTGGAAAGCAGGTGCGCGACTATACGACTACGACACGTAGACGACGAACTAGCCCTAAAGTGCATATCAATTATAATCGAGCGGCTTCGTGTGTGTTTGTGGGTGTGTGTGTGTGTGTGTGCCGGTGTGTAAACCGCAGCGTCGGTCGAAATTCATTACACAGCGCGCAGTGGTATACGCAGGACACACGCGCACACACACATAACTTGGCGATCGTAGGTGCGTATATAATTTAATTAGTTATACGCGCCGCGAGTTATATATGTTACATTATACGTCATCCGTGTACGCGGCGTTCAAGGGTCGAGGTGACCCAATTGTTATACAAACGAAAATGATGTTGGAAAGAATAATAATAATAAAAAAAAAAAATTACTACAATTATATGCATAATTGGTCACACGCATATATGTACGCTTTTCTCTCTCTCTCTATGTAACGCGCGTACGGTGAGTAGCTGCTGCGGCTGAATAATAATCGGCAATTCTCGATTATTATCATTATCATTATCATCCATGCACGGTATACCATAAACGACGCGTTTTATAAAAGTGAAAGGGTGAAAGTTATAAATATATATTACGTAAATGCGGTGCAGCAGCAGCAGCAGCAGCGCGTCCTGTGTATGCTTGTGCACGCATCGCAATGTCTCTCTCACGCGTCCTTTTATAATACCAAAAATTTCGCGCTCGCGACGAATTTATATTCCGTATAGCTCCCCGCAGCATTAAAGCTTCTGAGACGTGCACGGTTATATGCACTCGCGCACCACCATCGTCGCCACCGCCATACCGCGGAATCTCAATTTACTCTCGTGGCGGCCCGTCGAGAGTATAAAATTTTCTTCTCTCTCTTTTTTTTTTTTTTTACTTCGCTTCATTTTTAACTCGCGCCTAGTTACGCTACACTGCAACGGAACTACGGAAAGTTTTTTTTTACTCTCTCTCTCTCTCTCTCTCTCGCTATTTTGAGCTTGAGCTTGAGCTCGCGAAGGCAAAACCGACCTATTTTACATTGTTACTCGGGCGACGCAGTAGCCCGCTTTTTTTCTCTCTCTCTCGCTCTCTTCTTACTTACACTCGCGGCCAGAGCCAGTCCATATGAATACAGAGTAAGTACACACACATACACGCGGCTCTATGCGAATGCGCGAATAACGTTGGCGCTGTGTTTGTATGTGGGTAATTAGTTTTTCTCGCTCGCGAGAAATCGAGGTAAAAAAGACGGGAAAACACGTCTGACGTTTTTACGCCGCGCAATACTTTTGTAGAGCTGCTGTAGCCGCTGCTGCACACGAGAGTAGCTATATAGCTGGCTGGCTGCTACTCGAGAATTACATTTTAGCCGCTACTGCTACTGCTGCTGCTGTGTATATGATGTGTACGTATGCATAAGATTGTTTCTTTTGATGTTTGTTTGCGCACGTACCAGCCGTTGCTGTATATGCATAACCACGTGGCGTTGACGTGGCGAAGGAAAAAAGAAAATGTACTTGTTACGTAGTAGAGAATATGACTCGTGGCATATGCCTAAAAGAGAGACTTCTCTCTCTCTCTCTCTCTCTCATGTATACTCTTTTGATCCCGTAAATACACACGTGTAGTACTTGTGCTAAAAGAAAACTTTTGTATTTATATACGTATTTAGCATGACTACACGCACCTTCTTGTAAGCCCACTTGACGCTACGTCGAAACTTGGCCATCGGCGAGTCGTCGACGAGGAAGTACTCTACGTCATCGTCGTCGTTGTCTTCGACGTCTCGACGAGCGTGAAGATTACGATTACGATGGTAAAGATTGTGGCGGTGATGATGGCGACGTAGACGCTGTTCCGCTCCGGCGTCACCACCACCGCAGCTGCCGAGTCCGACCTCGGTATTGGTGCGGTCGGTGTAATCGACACTGGCGGCTGCCGACAACGACGACGAGGAGGATCTAACAGCAGCGGCGGCGGCGGCGCAAGCCTCGTCGCTCAGGACCAGACTGCCGCTGTCTTCTTCGTCCTCGTCTTCCTCGTTGACATCCTCTTCGTCTTCGTCCTCTTCTTCTTCTTCTTCATCCTCGTCGTCGTCTTCGTCGTCGTCGTCTTCGCAGTAATCCAATCTCGACAGACGCGTCAGATCCTCCTCGGTCGCGTACAAAGCTCGTTTCATCTTCGTTATATTATATTTTTATGTAATGTTTCTATCCTCGCACAAACACACTCGCGCACAAAGCGATCCTTCTTCTTTTTTCTCTCTCTCTCTCTCTGTTTTTTTTTTATCATCAGTCTGTCATCTCGAAAGCGGTGACTCTCCGGGTTAACGTTGTATCGTATATATAATGCGGGTTATATCAATGCGACTGATTGATACGGCGCGCGAGTAATCGACGATTCGTTCATCGTATATCTGGTACAAAAATATATAAATGAAAATGGAGCGAACGAGAAGAAAGGTATTATATTTTGTTGAGAAAAGAAAAATCTTTGTCGCATTTCTTGACATTCGCTCGTCGTCGAGAGTAGAAATATATTTATATACAATCTCGAAATAACAAAAAATCAACAAATCAGCGAATCTGACACATATGGTGACATCGGCATATATGCATATAATAGAAAGATATCCCCTCCGATCATGAGAGCACAAGTTATAGCGTAAACCGGTACGCAAACTAACGACAATTCCTTCTTTATTTTTTTGTTAAATGTCAGCTCCAATCTTTTCGAAGCTCGAAACGTACGTGCGTGCGTGTATTTCATTATATATCGAGCCACGATCGCCATACGTCGAAGGTTCGATTGAATTGTCAGTGTAAGATATATATTATATAAAATCCACACACTCAGTCGAATACGCCCATATAAATCGCGATAAAAGGGGCTTATCGCCGATCTATATACACACAAACACACATACTGTTTTGACCCATTGCCTCGGCCTCGGTTGGTTTTCCTTATCAGCTCGCGCGCGCGAAACCCGCGTCTACACACACACACACATTGTATACATTGCAGATGTAAAGGCCAATCGCGCCGTCAGCCGCGCGCACGAAACAGATGTCAGAGAGCCCCAGCAGCAGCTCGCACTGATTGATTCGTACCATTATTTATTTCTATATATTATATATAACAGTTCATCGTATATATCTCTCTAAGCTCGCGAGCTCGTATATACATACGTTACAATGCTCGCGCCTATAAATCACCCCCGCCCTGTTATATATATTTTTTACATTACGTGTGCACAAGTATATAATCCGATATCTTGCGGTTTCTATATGCCGAGTATATAACGGAACGAGACGCGCGCGCGCGAAGAGAACGGAGAAAAACGATATAATGTACGCCCACGCGCGAGCCCAAGAGCGGCTACTTAAAAATGAATTATAGCCCCGTATGTATATATGTAGCAGCAGAGCTCTCTTGTACGCGCGCCGCGAATGTATATATCGATCGCAGAAATCCAAAGAGTTGAAGATTCTACCGTACGACTGTAAATAGGTTCTTGAACCGTCTCTTGCAGCTCAGAGAAAGGAGCGAGTCTTCTTACGCGGAGGTATTAATAGAATCGCGCGCGCGCGCACGAAAGAGAGAAAGAAAGAGAGACAATTATATGTGTCGTACGCGCGGGTGTATTATAAAGTATATCGTACAAAGAGCAAGCACGACGCCAAACTTTTAAAATGTTAAAATCGAGCTTGAGTTATAAATGCGACTCGCTCGAGTCTCTTCGATACAAAAGCACACGCGCGCAGTCCTGAAATTTTAATTTACCGCTTGCGCGTATACTGTAAAATACATTATACACGCGCGTTCGATGACGAGTCGCGCGCGCGAGAGACAGAGAGAACTCCGAGAACTTCGTTGCGCGAGTCGAAGAGAGTACAAAGCGCGCAACAAGTGCAGCTCCGTGCGCGCAGGAGGAGGAAAATGGAGAAAGAGGATATAAAGAAAAGACGCACCGGCACCGGGAGAAGAATTAGCGTCGTCGAAATCGATTTTTCACCGACGTGCGCGCCCGAAACCCGCGCCTGTGCCTCGACTTCTTTTTGATTTATTCGCGTATTTATTTTCTTTTTTCTGCCAAGAAGGTGCGTACATCTACATTACAATATTATGTACACAAATGCTATAATCGAACGCGTGGCTTGATACAGCTGCTGCTGCTGCATGAAGATCGAATCGTGTATACCGCGCCGCGATGATGTATACAGCACAAGTGCAACGCGCGACGTGACTATAAATACACTTGCGCCGTGCCGAGTGAGAGAGAGAGATCAATCAGCGATGATTTATACACACACACACACACGTACACAGGCACACGAGCAGATGAGATTCATCTCTCATTGGACACTTTTTTTCGACGATCTAGAAAAGAGAGGAGGACTGACAGATCGACAACGACAACGACGAACAAAAAAAAGATTTATTTTTCACTGACCCTCTCTCCTATTTTGTTTTCCTCTCTGCTCCGTTATTTAACGATCGGCGCAAACATACTCATGGGTCAGTTAAAATGACGTGTATATAATTTGGGTTATAGCTACGTGCATACACACATTGCAGCATTCGCGTATATGTATTTACAGGCTCGCGCGCGCGCGGCTTTTAAAAATAAAATCGCGCAGCGTTTGCGAAGCTTAAACGCGAGTTTATAAGTTTAACGAACTCTCGGCCGCTCATATACATATACTTGTGTGTGTGTGTGTGTGTGTGTGTGTGTGTACCTATATAACGCGAAAAGTGGCTAAATTTCACGGCGAATATATAATGTGCTCTCATGATATAATAAGGATTATACATTCAAGGTCCGAAGAGTCACCGCCCGAAGTTTTATATTAACAACGAGGAATGTAAATTATTATAAGGTTTCGAAGAAAGAGACACGCGCGCAGACTCGCACGCACGATTCTTGAATCAACTAGACGCATATGTATGCGGCACTGCACTCCAGCGAACCTTTATTTTTCGCTCTACATGCTCCTCCTCGTCGAATCACCATATAAAACTACATCGAGGAATCGGTCTTTTTATCCGACAAAGCTCACGTCACTGTAGAAACACAAAAGCGCATGCACCATACACGACAGCAGAAAACTTTTTTCGCGCTATACAGACGCACTCACAAACACACACTCGGCGACTGCGGACTACTGGGAGCCGCCGTGCCCCGTTGCTTACGAACGCGTGGCTACTTATTATATACAATCGTGCGTGTGCATCCGCGCGCGTGTGTGTGTGTATGCATTCGCACTCGTCGCGGCAGAAATATATTATAAACGAGTAGCCGCCGTCGACGCCGCCGTCATACGGCCAGAGAGGACTGCTGTGTGACTGCGATGCGTGCGTACTGCTGCTGCTGCTTCTGCGACCCTCTCGCACTCACTTTCGCAGTTCGTGCGTGTGTTAAAGTGTGCGTGTATATATAAGATGCCGGTTGGACCGCTGTATACATATTCGCACATGTGTACACATGCAAGTATGTATATGTATGAAGTCAGAGAGGAAGAGTTTCGCGCGCTATATAGTAGCATCATATACTACATGTGTGCTGCTGCAAGCGCACGCACTCGTTGAACTTTATATTTAGCATACGGTCGCGTCGGAGAGCAGCTTAGACTTAGCGCTGGTGGTAGTAGTAGTAGTAGTAGTAGTAGTAGTAGTATCATCGTCGTAACGCCGCAAAAGTCGACGCGAGTAGAAGCTTCGCGGATTATTATACGCGTGTGTACTTGTATATGCATATAACCACGCGCACGTGTGTGCGTTACAAGCACGAAAAATAAAAAAATAAAAAGTAAGAAGAAGATGTCTTTTATTTTCCAGATGCGCCGTGCGCGCGCGACTGACGATCTCTCGGTCTCGAGGCTAAAGCTGGAGAGATGCCCGGCAGCAGCACCGGGTTTAGCGACCGAATGATGACAACGCTGATGATGATGATGATGAAGAAAGACGATGATGCGTGTTTTACCCAGTTATAGCTTTGCGTATTTTCCCCTTTTCTTTCTTTCTTTCTTTCTTCATTGATTGTAAATTTTCTCGAGATTCGCGCCAGTGCGCGGAAAAATAATGAAAACCAAGAAGAAAGCAAAAACAAATAAACATAAGCGCCGCGCGAATCGTATATTTTTATTCGGATGCGCGGGGAATTTCTGGAATCCGCGTGCGTGCAACTCCGCAAGCTCGCGTGCATGCGCGCGTGGGTGTGAGTATATTTAACGTTTGATGCGCGCGTATAATTTTTATATCAACGCACACGCCTATATCGACGTGCGTTATAAGAAGATAAAATTTAAACGCAGTTTTTTTTTTTACGAGCGAAGAAAGAAGAGAAGCGAATGAACGAGGAAAAGAGAAAATCGTGAAATTAACGTCGAAGCTCGCGGTTAATATATTTTCGCGCGAAAACTTTCGATTCGCGCGTATTTTCATATACGTTGTTGTTGTTGTTGTTGTTGTTGTTGTTGTTGTTGTTGTTGTTGTTGTTGTTGTTGTTGTTGTGTTATTGTTGTTGTTGTTGTTGTTATTGTGTCGTCTCGGACGATCTGTGCGTAGAGTATATATCTCACATGTGTATGTGGCACACAATTATGTAGCCGCGTGTATATGGCGAAGTCTATCAAACACTGGTGTATATTTTTGCTCGTAATTTACGATGCATGTAATTAAAGGCCTCGAAGCGGGTAAGCGCATTCCGCGCAAGAAAGTGAATCGGTCGCATCTCCTCGCGGACGAGGAGAGAGATAGCGGCAACCAAAAAAAAAAAAGAAATAAGTAGGCCCGATCCAAGCCGGTACGATAAATACATAAAAGGGAGCGTTCGCGTTGAAAGATGGCCTACGAGTTTTAGGCTCAGAGCTAACTGAAAATTGAGAAACGGGAAGTTCTCTGTTTTCATGATCAGGGCTCTTGCCTGTTGCTCTAAAATTTATAAGTCCACCCCGAGAATAGGTTTTTTTAACAAACGCCTATCGTATAACTGGCCAACTAGAACTTTTCGCTTGCGGAAAGAGATACGACATCTAGCGGCTCTATAGAAAGCCCAAAACGAACCAGTCGATACGCAGCCTCCCACCGAGAAGCGAAAAAGAAGGATCTCGAGAGTCAAAACGTATTACTCTTTAGTGTCCATATAATGCAACTAACGTGTGTGTTTATGTGTGTGCTGCGGTCTTTCCTCGAAGATCGAGGTGTTTATATACATACACGATAGCCGCACGCCACCTTTTTCGGTAAAGGGAGATCCATTATATATTATTATATTATATACATTGGCAATCGGCGATTTTATCAGCGACTCGGAATCGGATTGCGGCTTTATCTAACTCTGCGGCTTACACTTATATATCCCATTTATATCATATATGGTGGATTATAGCTGCGGTGGTGGAGAGCAAATTGAATCATCAGCTAAATTATCTTTACGTAAATGCGATATACGCGCGCACACGTGTTCGCGCTTACAATAATTACGACAATTACCAGTAAATGTAATAGCGCGTGTAATACAGACTCGATCGTAGCAATAATCGACGTCTTCTTTTTTTTCAGTAATTTTCAACGATATAATGATATTTGCGCAGTTCACGAAGGGCATTACAGATGCTGCAGCTTCCTATCATATACGAGCACGTCGCCGGAGAGTTGTGGAGTACATCGAGCGTCTCTTCCCGGTATAACTCTCGTACACACGTATAATCTACTATCTTAGGCCCTAAGCTCGCGTCGGGCCTAGGCGGCTGCTGCTGAGTTATGCTGTTACTCCTCTCTCTTTTTGCCGTGTGTGTGTGTGTGTGTGTGTGTGTGTGTTTATTATTAGAAATGTATACCTAGACCGTAATGGTGCACAGCTACGCGCAGTGCATATGTGTCGCTCGGCTATATGCGCTTATTATACCGAAATTTTCGACTCGCGAGCGCAGTTAGTAATTTTTTTAGTACTCGTGCATATACCGAGCCAATTATATTATCCGAAAAATGAAAAATTGCATGTACGTGCATATATCGATTGTTGCCTCGGCGCTCGCGCGCATTGTGTTTTCGGGGAAAGAGAAAGTACGTATTATAACGAGGAAAGAAATAAGGAAAAAGGAAGAGAGAGAAAAAGAAACACATATAATTAACGCGCGCCGAGAAAACGAGGAAAATACATTATAATGGGGCGCACAATTGCATAAGTCGCTCTCTGCCGCCGCCGCGATTTCTAGAAGAGCTATTTATTTGCGCGCAGCGCTGCGCTTTGAACCCTTTACACTTCTCTCCGATATAGCTGCAATCATCATTCATCACCTGTGTGTGCTGCGCTGTGCTTGCTTGCTTGCTTGCTTGCGCGCGTCTATAAAAATTACAAGGCAACAACGTGAAAAATCCCCTCGTATTACACACAGACTCTCGCGCGCAAAACGATCGATACAAAGCGCAGACAGAGAGAGAGAGGGCCGCCGATAAAAACCAATATAGATTCAGCGGAGCAGCAGCAGCGGCGAGATATATAATTCGAATGGATAACTTTCACCTTTTACGTGTGTATGTCTGCTGCCGCTGCAGCTCGCGAGATGAGAGAGAGACAAAAAAAAAGTTTTGCAGCTGAGGCAGAGCGAGGGACTTTCGCGAGCGCACAACCACCGAACGATAAATCTCTTTCTCTGCATTATACGCTCGCTTCATTGCACTTTTGGCTTTGATGCGCTGCTGCTGCTACTCGCGAGCCATAGCTGGCTGGCAGCAACCTGTCATAATTTTCTCCGATGCGATTTCGATGATGCCGTTCTTTCTCTCTCTTTCTCTCTCGCACGCTCATTCTTCACTCATCTCTCTGTCTCTCGGCGCGCGCGCGCGCGCAGCACTCCAAGAGAGAAAGAGGGTACATAAACTTTTTTATTATTATCGCCTCGCGTTTTGTGTGTTATATGGGGTATAATATAGAAAATATAAGTTGTTTTTTGCCATCTCTCTTTTTTTTGTATTATTTTTTTTTTATCGCGCCGACGATGCGCGCGCTTTCGTAATATCGTATAATACCTATATAATACGGCGTCGGCGTTCCGCGAGGGAATTTATGTTTGCTCTTTGATAGTTTTTCGATTATTTATTATTCCATTTAAGAGTTCTATAAAGTGCTGCTGCTGCTGCTGCTGCCCCAGAGGAGAAAATTGATTCTTCGAAATCACAGAGTCGAGCTCAGCAGCTCCTCTTTATTCTTCTTCTCCCTTCAACACACGCTCTCTTAGGCTCTATGATGTACTTAAAATAGGAGGAAAAAAATTATAACGCGTACAATAGCGGGCATTGCGATTCGCGCGCGCGAGCCTCGATATCGATTGTACTACACTAGCAGCTTATAGAGTAAACGGGGGGTATGAGAGAGCGAGAGAAAAATAAGGTTAAGTGTCTTCGTATCTCCCGTTCTCTCTCCTATATGCAGCAGCCGAAACGGTAACTATGCACAGACGTGGAATTGAATTTGTGAAAGGAGACCTTTGACATCTTCTATATGTACTGCATCATGGGTATGTGGCGCGGGCGTTAGCTTTTGCACTTTGATAGCATTCAAAAGCCGAGGGACTCGTGCTGCATCGCACTGCAGCAGCAGCAGCACTGCTATATATAATATATATAACGAATCGCAAACGCTCGTGTCGTCGCGAGACATTTTTGTCGATCGATCTCTGCCTATATAAACACGTACATGCACCGATTCGATGATTTTTTTTCTTCGCCTCCACGCCGATGCAATCGTACATTAATACATGTGCAGAGTGTGTGTGTGTGTGTAAACCTTCGTCGTCTTGCGCAAAACTTGAATGACGTCTCGCGTGAGAGAGTCGCTGCTCTCGGGGAGAGATCTTTAAAAGCGTGAGAGACAGAATGAGCGAGAGAAAGAGAGAGACACAGCACGTAAAAGCGCATCTAACCGCGACCGATCGACCGACGAACTCGTTCCTTTTACGGTTATACCGCACACTGTCGATGTGCCTGTGTTCGCTGCTTCCATGCAGCCTAACTTTATCTCTTTCTCTCTTTCTCTCTTGGTTCGCGTAGTGCTGTTGTGCCTCTGCTTCAACCTTCGAGAGAGATGAGAGACGAGTGAATGTCTGTTTTTGTTTTTTATATTATTGGTATATAATATACAAATGCGCGTCCGATCGTCTCTCTCTCTCTGTCTCTGGGCGATACATATATAAAATCGTTCTCGATTAATTTTTCTTTTTATCGTGTGTATCATGCGAGAAATTTTTCATCAAAAAGCTCGACGCGGCCCGATACGGAAATAAAGAGGAAAGGAAAGAGCTCGGAGCTGGGTAGAGGGAGAAAAAAATTATCGAGAGCTTTTTTGTACGTATACGCGTCGTTGCTACTGCACCATCGCGTATTAAAAGAAAAATAATAATAATGATTATATAAAAAGCTCCGTTTCATTGACCTGAGGCTATAAACGCAATTTATTAAAATGTATTTTAACAAAGTACAACGACCATGTGTGCGAATTCGAAGCTTTCCACGTCGCGCAGCTCGTTTATACACACATACACGTTTCTTTGGATTTTTTGTATTTATATAAACTCGACGCGCTTGGACGCTCTCTCTCTTCGTTCTCTTCTCTTTCCGCGTGTATGTCATTTCTGGGTGGTCTTCATATACGCTCGTACGATATGAGCGTTAAAAACACGTTTACCCGCTCGTTATAGGGTATAGGTATATATAAGCACGTGCACTCGCGAATGTACACTCGTAAGAAATGAGTGGGGGAGGAGTAGGGAAAAACACAACTCTGGTCTTTAATTCCAAATTCGGACTTAAGTTGATTAACAATCCAATGTAGTTCATACAACATAGTTCGTTCTACCGACCCAGTTACGTAATTTGCTATTTGATCACATCGTGCGGCAAGTCAATTTTGAGATTTTAAGAAAACCGTCGACTGAAATTGGCTGGGAAATTTGGTATACGCTTATACTCGGTACGAGAAAATCGATCTAGGAAAAAAGCTATATGCAAATATACATTT
This sequence comes from Trichogramma dendrolimi, assembly GCA_034770305.1. Classification (NCBI taxonomy): domain Eukaryota; kingdom Metazoa; phylum Arthropoda; class Insecta; order Hymenoptera; family Trichogrammatidae; genus Trichogramma; species Trichogramma dendrolimi. Next base: position 243,612 of record JAPMIB010000071.1, on the reverse strand, counting down.
TCGGTGTTCAATCTCAAAAAAAAAAAAAAAAAAAAAGAAAAACGAAACTGCGGCATCGCCGGTTCAATTTTGGTTTTTCACATCGGCTGCAATAGCTGCAGCGGTAGCTGCGCGAGCTTCGATGAAGTGAACATACAAAGAGTGTCTGCAAGAGGCCGCGTGTGCGTGTGCGAGTGATTTAGGTGGAAATAACTTTTGCACCTACGCACATACACACACGCAAATAGTATACGGCGCGCTTTTCGCAAATATCTGTGTGTGTGTGTACACACAGACATTCAATATATACACAGATATATTAACTGCTTTTGACTTGTGCTTTGAGGTTGATGCCGCCGCTGCTGCTATGCGCGCCTTTCCGTCAGTATTACATATATATACCATATAGGAAAGAGAGAGAGAGAGAGCAAAGGAAGTAGTGTACGCGTGTACATCAACTTTTGACGTACACTTTAAAGAGAGAGAGAGAGAGAGGGATAAAATAACTCCGAAGCCTGCAGCAGCGATTTTCATTTTCGAACGCGCTTTTATAATAATACATAAAAGTAAGCCACAAGAGCGGAGAGAGAGAGAGAGAGAAAGAGAGAGAAAATACAATTTTCGACGTTGTACATTATCGGTGCCACGCGTGCGAGTAAATTATATTGCGAATTTTATGCGCATTTTTGCGCGGGGAGCAGCAGTTGTATAAAAGTAAAAATGTTGCAACTTTCTCTCTCTCGAGCTTGCAGCAGCAGCAACGAGCATCGAGTATGTGTATTGTTTTACATTACTCTCTGTATATATAAGTGCGCAGACACACGCGGGAAAAGGAGGTATAATGCAAGTAATAATACATTATAATGCCAAAGCAAACAACGTAAGAAAGTGGATACCACTACATCCACGTTTAATAAACGCTCGTATACGTGTGTGCGCTGTATAATCCACGCTTGCCCTACACCCCATAGGCGGCATATAATGCATTATAATACACGCGCAATTATTAATTTTATCGAAAGCTAAAATTTCATCAAAATTGAAAGTGATCTAACGAGTTTCTCGACTCGTGCAGCAGCAGCAGCAGCCTCTGCCTCAACTCGAAATGTGTATTATATAGCCTTCCCTTAATGCATACGCACACATGCACATACACACACACACTTACTGGAACAGCTATGTGTGCAGTGAAAGAGAGAGAGAGAGAGAGGAGAGAACATCTGCGTACAAAAAGTAATCAGCAGACCGAAAGCTTTTAGGCAAACTAAATCCTCGGTATCTCTCTCAGCTCTCAAGGTATATTAAAATCCTGTTTGTTTTCTTTTTCTTGTTCTTCATTGCCCGTATACATACATACATATATACATACATAAATGCGCGCACCACTCGAGTATATACAGTCGTGCTTATATATATACATATATCTATGCATAAATAAACGTGCGAACAAAGTGAAAATTACCCCCCTCTCTATCTAGTAGTAGTTCTGGCTCTGGCTTTATGTATGTGTGTGGGTATATATACCAGTGAATTTCGGCATCGTAAATCGACTTCCAACGCGGCGTGCTTATAAGCGCTCCCGCACACACACACATATATATATGTAAGGCATTAGTATATATCCAGACACACACAGACAAGAAAATCCAGAAGTAGCAGCAGCGCAGCGGCACGTAGATGCATATCACGAGAGAGCTGCAGCAGCAGCAATCTAGAGAGTAAAGCCTAGAGTGTGTGTAGTGTGCCAGAGAGAGAGAGAGAGAGAGAACTCGGCTCGCTCGCGCGACTTCGGGATTTGAAAAGCCCTCTCGACCAGCAGCGCCAGCAACAGAGTGAGAGAAGATACCGTTAAATATATATATATAATATATCGTACGTAAGTGTGTGTGTAAGTGCAGTACTGCACGAGTGGGGAACTGCAGCGGATCACGTTAGATGCATACAAATACACACACACACACGTACAGAAGGTTCGTTCCGGTGCCTACTATGTGCAGAAGTAGTAGTAGTAGTAGTAGTAGACGAGCGAATCCGACTGCGCGCTTCCATGTGTATTAAATACGAAGAGACTACTCTACTCGCGGCAGCGGCGGTAAGATGCTGGAGCCGCAAGTTTCAGAAATGGGAGCATTTATAGGTACGGCGGGCCGGGGGGGGCGAGAGATGAATGCGTCGAAATTAGTTTGCGTCGACGTGAAAAGCCTCCCCTCATCCTCCTCGGCACACACACACACACACACACACACACATCGCGATGGAGGACAGAACGAGGAGCTAGGACGTTATCATTATTATATGTAAAATGTTAGAGCCAAATAATATCGACGCGGCGACTGTACAATAACGTTTATCATAGATGCATGTAATAATTGACGCTTGGCCGCGAGACACATCGCATTATTATTATTACGGCTGCTATTTTCGGTTCGATATGTGCGGCATTTAATGCGTCGTTCGTGCTCTGTCTATATACGTTACACGAGCCTTGAACTTGAAAATGCCGCGCGACTGCGAGGCCATTATATTATACGTACATACACATGCGCTGCAAAAGTATGTGCCTCCCTCCCTCCTTAACTCCGCGTTTTAAGTGTGGCACGTAATCAGTCAGTTAAAGGATCGCGAGAAGTACACACACACACGCACACATACATACGTGTGCCACACTCGAGTCCGTGTGTGTAGCGTGTACCGCATAGTCGACGCATGTTGCGAAAGATAGGAATCTCGAGAGTCCTTGCGCGCGCGCCGCATGCATATTATTGTATATATATATATGTTGTACGACGCACACACGTGCCGCGCGCGCGCGCGTGTGAGAAATGCAAGCAAGCTCGAGGAATCTAAGCTATAGACTGTCGCCCGTTAAATGCGACTCGCTGTAACGTTACGGAGAGAAAGTATTTCGATCGTTTTGAAAAAAATCGTCGTCGCGATTACGAAGTTTACAAGCTTCGAGCGATGTCATCCGCGCGTCAACGATCTATATATAATGTACAGCTCGAGACGACGATTTTATGCTTTATATTTTTTTTTTATTACCATTCATCCATTTTTGCCTCGAATAATGGCCACGACGACGACGACGACGACGACGACGACGACGAGCTATAACTATATAAACGGAGACGCGTAGCGTACTAGCCTATAAGCTGTAGCTAGAGCTGCGATCTCTCTCCTACGCGCCGTGACATCAACCGTTATTATACCCTACAAACTATTATAAGAAACGAGAAACTAGCCTCCTCCTTTCCTGGCTTAACGTACAGCAAAAAAAAGAGGCAACGATACATCTATATAGACGGAATATATATATATATATATATATCTATGTGTATCGGCTGCACTGCGAGCTCTGCGCTACGCCGTTATCGTTAGGCTATTTAGTGCGAAATACGCGGGTTCGCAGAAACCCGCTGCTGTAGCTGTAGCTGCTGCTGCAGCTTGAGAAAAAAATGTCTGCACGAGTTTCGCATTGTCAGACGACGTGTATATACACGCGGAAGTTGTTACGTCATTCGCTGCATTCTCTTCTCTCTCTCTCTCGTTTTTTTTTCTTCACTCCACCTCCCTCTTCCTTACTCCTTTTTGTTTGTTTGTCGCTGCTGCTGCAGCTATATCCACTCTATATATATAGCTCTCGGTCGTGGCTCCTGTAGCTGGTAGCTCTATACAGCTACTTCGCCTGCAGGAAGCAGCAGCAGCTCAGCAGGGTGGGTGATGAGAAGTTTAGTAACGAGCTACAAGCGGGTGTGTACAAGCAGCTTTTGAGCGAGTGTACCTGGGCTAAGAGTTTTCCAGCGTTAGAGAGAGAGAGTAGCAAGTTTTGTCATTGAACATTTTCCGAAGGGACGCCAGTAGCAGCAGCAGCAGCAGCAACAGCCGTAACGTCCGTCCGCCGCTACTCCGGAATTACTTTTCGTAAACGAGGAAGAACTAAAACCATTGCAACCCCCCGATGTTTATGTATGCATTTACAGGGGATCTTTTACGCTAATTAACGATAAAATAAAGATAGAGCGAGAGAGAGAGAGAGAGAGAGAGAGAGAAATATATACATAATAAAAGAAAAGGATTCTTATTTTTCTTTTCCTTCTTCGTTCTCAACTCCGTTGTTCCCGATGGCTTCGTTATTTCCTCCGATGAAAAGTAAAATCTTCGGCTGCTTTTCCCTCGTGGCAATACAGCAGCCCAAGAGCTTGGCTTGATAGCAAGCAACGCAACAGCAGCAGCAGCAGCAGTGCACGCACGGTAAATCTCGCTCTCCGAGAAAATGGATTTCGTTCGTTCTAAATAACTCTCCGTGCATGAATATATATATATATGCTGCTGTATGCGTAAATCTGCGATTCGAATGCATGCTACAGAGACGACGACGACGACTGCGCATAGAGATAGATACGGTTTATATACCTGCGGAACACATCTTATTCCCCCAGTATCAATAGAGCCAATCATCGAGGTTTATATTCAAACCTTATACACGCAGACACACACACACACACACACACACACACCGAGGCGCTGTACTATATACATACATATAGAATTCGTAATAGTAGCTAGATAGATAGACGAAGGGCTGCAGCTGCTGCTCGAGGTCCACGGAACAAAGAGTACCATCGTATCCCTGTAAGCTCCGTCTCGACGTCTCGAGCTCGAGCGTGAGAATATCGTCTATATTGCACCCCGATAAATCCGAAAATTAGATACGTATCAGCATTAAGAAAAAAAAGGTAAGAAAAAATCTTTCGGATATCCCTTCGGTTCTCTCTCTCTCTCTCTCTCTCTCATTCGCGCTATTCATTGACTTCTCGTGAGGTGGGGGTGAAGAAGGAGGAGGAGGCCTTGCGTCGCGCGCAAATCGAGTTTATACATCCCCCAGCAGCATGGCTCTTTCTCTCTCTCTCTCTCTCTCTCAAGCTGCGCAGCCAAGGCACATACACAGCAGTGTGCACACGCCAAGAGTAATCAAACTTCCGTCGCACGTAATACTCTGTACGCACCGAAAATACAGTTTGCATAATTCAACCACCACCGCTGCCACCACCGCCAATACTGCCACAACTATACAAGTACAACTATCTACGACTACTCTGGCAAGCGCAGCAGCAGCGGCAGCTCTCCATCGAAGTCTAAGTCTTGCGGTGTTATTATTATAGATACGCGTATATAGGATAAATGCTCGAGCTGCAGCGTAGTTGCGGACGAGGAGGTCGCGTGCATAAATGCCAAAAGTTATCTCGAGACTACTACTACTACTACTACTCCCTTTTCGAAACGAATGCCTTCGATTCCCGGCCCGAATAATTACACGGTTCAGCGATAGCTCGAGCGCGTTAAATCGTTGTAACGTGTAACGACGCGCACCGGAGAGACCGAGAGGGTTGGAGATTTGTATATTTTAGCGTTGCGAACGTTACGTCAAGAAGTGCGAAACGTCGAGACGGCTCTCGAGTACAGCAGGGTGTCGGTGAGGTGTCGATACACCTGATGCCGTTTTTATTATGATTCTCTGTTTGCAAGCATCGGTATGGAGCAGCGCTGGTCAACGCGAGCAGCCCCAGCAGCCGAGTTACAACGACTGCGAGGACGAGCAGTTTGGCATTCAGAGTTTGTACTTCGATCGGTAAACACCTTTCTGAAGTTGTACCAGTTGTAACACCTGGGCAAGTATTGTTCCACAGCGAGCTTTTCGGGTGATTGCAGTGAATTTTATTCCATTGGTAAGTTTTCGTGCGGAGGTGGTCTTCACAGCGAGTGTGTGCGTCAAACACCTGGTCCCAGTGTGATTATGAGTGTGTGTACGCGGGCACGGTTGTAACGGACTTATATTTTATTAATTAAGCTTAGTGTTGAAACTCAGAATCGGGTAAATCTTCGCGATGCTGACGTCCGAGTTACCAAAAGCTAGTTCAGGGAAGTTCTAGGGAAATAATGAAGTAACATTCGGGTGAGTCCGTTCCATTTTGTTTGCGGCTAAAAATAAACGGAAGAATCTTGCGTGCGATATTAGTACAGTGTTTTGGGTCTGCAGATCTGCAACAACAAAAAAACGCGGTACGGACGGGAATCGTAAATGACAAGAATTTCTTTGATAAAATACTCATTCACTGAGTTAAATTTTATATCATGCTCAAGCTAATCGACAGAATGCGCGGAAGTAAACGTGAAAAACGAAGGGCGGCGCTGCGGGCGCGTGTATGAAACGATTGATAAGCATGCGCGAGAGAATGAAACATACATCGGCACGATCGAGAGACTCAACACTGATGCAAATTTTAATCTTTGCAGAGATGGCATTCGTAAACAAGTCGACTGCTCGCCGACTGCGAAGACAGCGCTGCGCCGAGAGGCACGAGCGCGGCGAACCCACTCCACCGCTGCAGGCCCACGCGCCGGCCCCACGCATCATAAGACAAGGCATCATGTTCGGCAAGCTGAACGTTATCCCGACGGAGCCTTACCTCGACCCACCCATGGGCTCGTGCTTCGCGTGCTGGGGCCAGGGTCACAAGGCGCGCGAGTGCCCGCAGTCCCAGGCGCACCAATACTGCGTCAACTGCGGACGCCGAGATCGCGTGCTCAGGAACTGCGAGCGGTGCTCCCATCGTTGGAGCGAGATCGAGGCCGAGGCGGGACTGTTCGACGCCGCGCCGTTGTTCGGGGAACCGGAGTGGACGACCGAGGAGCAGCGCCGTATGAACGAATGGGCCACGCAACTGCACCAGCTCGTAGAGGCGTACGGCCGAATGATGCAGGGATGGAGCGAACTTCAGCGACTCAGCGTAGAGCGTGTCTTGGGTCGCGCTTCGTGGAGCGAGTAGACCCCGCCCGCCTCGGGAAGGATAGCGAGAAATAGACACGGCCAAACGAGCGGCAAGCGGCCGACGCCCTCGCCCTGTTCGATGAGACAACATGAAATTGCACCTACATTTTTATTGGTAAGAAGACCGCATCTCTTTAGAAATTAATTTCGTGCTTATTACGATTCTCTATTTGCAGCACGAGGATGAGTAACAGCAGCACCGACCTAGAGCAGCGCTGATCAACGCGACGAAGCCAAAGCAAACGAGATATTGCGAAGACGAGAAGATTTCAGCGAGGCACGAGGAGAAGGGTCACTGTAGAGTCGCACCATGCGTTTTTAAGTCTGCCTCAGAGACTTTCGACACACAGAGTTTGTACTTCGATCGGTAGTCAAAGTAAATCGGTTGCTATTTGTTAACTTTTGAATATCTGAGAAAATACAACGATTGGGACTAAAAGAAAATTAAATAGATGATCGCGTAGCTAATTGAATATTCAATTGACGCTATTTGTAGTTAATATCCTTTACACGAGTCGAAAGTTGATTTAAACTGTTGTTATAACGTTCCCTAACTTTTGGAATATTATGAATTAGATTAACATTCTTAAAATTAATGCATAAGTAATTATTAACTGGTAGGTGGTCAGTGCGTCTGTGCTTTCGAGATCGATCTGTTGACCTGGTGTGGCCTCGTGGCCCTCGTCTCCTCGCCTGACACGTACGTAATTGTCGGGAGATTTGTATACGTCGAAGAGGTGGTGGTGGGCCGGCTCTGCATCAGAACCATGCGACCCTCGAGCGAATTCACAAATGTATGATTAATAAAGTGCACAATTCGAATACTTGATACAGAGTCTTATAATTGGTTAGTTAAATGATCAATCTCCATGAATCGTAACCTAAATGATTCAGTCCAGGTATTAATACTTCCTTTTTTTTTACTTTTGACTTTTGAAAGAGATTTTATTTGAACTTCTATTACATAATTTTTGTCGTAACCCCTTTAAGCGTTTATTATTCCATTTAGGTTGTCGGTAATTTGAGTTGTTGCATGCTGGTGATCAAATCCAATTTTGTTAGATTAATACTTTCAAAGCGTGCATTGACTTATATACAATTATTTTGACTTTGCCACTTGCGGCTTTACAGATAGAGGTACTCGCCACCTAGCGTTAAAATCATAAAATATCTCTGATCTCTTCGGGTTTTTTTTTCTTTCTCTCTAGCTCGCGCAGAAAAAAATGGCATTTTGGGATGTACATCGTGTGTGTATGTGTGTGCGTGTGTGTGTGAGAGAGAAAGCCGAATACATATACGTATGCACCGAGGCTTTGTCTTATGGGTTATGTACACAAACAATGAAACGCTCTGCGGACTGATACGTCTATGCCGAGAATATATACAAACAAGAGCGAGTGAGAGAGAGAAAGAGTGAAGCATATAATACTGAAAATACGAAGCGTGAAAATAATCGTATTTTACGCCTTCAATGTGTATACCATATCTGTGTGTCTCTCTCTCTGCGACTGTCTCTGTATAGATAATTCGTTGCGAGCGAGCGAGAGAGAGCGCGACATGAAGAGAAAAAGGGAGGTTGCATATACACACACATATACAATACAATTGCATTAACTTCCCACTCGTATACGTCTGTGTGTGTATTATACATGTAGCTTCGCCATGCTGTAGAGTAGAGTCACTCTCCTGCATTATTTCGCGAGAGAGAGAGAGAGAGAGAGAGAGAGTAAGTGTATGTGTGTGTACCGGGGAGTTGTATAATGGGTAATGAGGCGACGAGTCACGAGACCCGGATGTATCTCTCTCGCTCGCTTGCTGTCTCTGTGACGTTTGCGAGCGCTATACACCATATATATAGCTGCTGCTGCTGCTGCTGTAGCATGCGGGGTTGATGATAACGCAGCAGCAACAGCCGTGGCTGGCTGGCTGCAACACATGGATGCTGCATTATGGCTGCTGCTGCTGCTGTGTATAGCTCCGCAGCAGTTGTGACATTTATATATATGTGTATAAGGGCGCTAACTGTCGGGATAAACCCTTGTATACGATACAGCTGGAAACGCGCGCGAGTATATAGTTTTGCGCTGCGTATTTGGCTCTTGCTTTTGCCCCCGCACGGATCGTAATTCGAAAATTTACAGATAGATAGGAGAAGCGGTGCAGCGTGGATCTTGGTATAATGATACTCGCGGGATTGACAATCGTGGGAGTCTAGCCAGCAACCCGGCAACCTGGAGTTGCGATAATTTATACGATTCTATCCTGTATATATTTCTCTCGGTCTCTCCTTGTCTCCGTCACGCTTTACCTGATTTAGGTATATACGCTAAAGCGCACTTTGGAGAGCAACAAGTATTATTATCCCGCCTCGGCAGATTTTTGGATTATACATACTACCAATACTACGTGTATTGCACAAAACGCGAGCTGCTGCTGCTCGATCGTGTGCATTATATATACATTTTACGTATTATATACGCGCAGGTGTGACTCGGTCGATCGAGAAACGATTGTGTTTCGTCCGCAGCGCACGAAGTGCACGACGACGACGACGACGACGCGCGGAGATCAGAGGGAATTGCGAGCGGAGGTGGGGGGCACAAGTCGATAAAGTGCATAATTGTATAGAGCAGCAGAGAGAGAGAGAGTGAACTGTAACTACACATCGATTGCTGCTATTTCATTTCGATTCGCAATGCTGAGATAATATTCGTGTTCCATTTGCTGCTGCTGCTGCAACGCACAGGGATATATGTATTTATACAAAAGGCCGAGGCAGCACTATATTTAGCAGCAGCAGCAGCAGCAGTAGCAGTAGTAGTGGTCTAGCTGGGTGGTGGTGGTGGTGCTTGCACAGAAAGTGTGTCCGATGGAAAAGCAATTTTGACCCAAGGAAAATATTATCTTCGAAACTCGCGAGAGAGCTCTTTCTCTTTCTCTCTTTTAACCCTCGAGATTGCCCTCTCGAGACAATATTTTTTTCTCGCCCGCACTCGATGCATTATGGCGCTGCCGCTGCTGCGTCGGATAAAAACTACTGACTACTATCACCGCTACTACGCGGTAAAAATCGCTTCTTTTTGCCTTCGATGAAACCTCGTTAGATGGATGAAACAAAAGAGAATAAAAATAAAAAAAAGGTAAAGTAGGAGAGAATCCAAAAATTGAGCGTCGAAAATAGACGAAAAAAGAAAAGAAAAACGTCGACCGCCCGTCCGCAAGCTCGCGCGGAGTGGTTGGCTCTCTCTCTCTCTCTCTCTCTTTATCTCTCGCGCTCATTCACATGTCAAAAATCGTTACCCATAATTTATAAGCCCATTCGACACACATGTACTCACACAAATCTCTGTATTCTATATATATATAATGCCGAGGCTCTCGGCTCGCGTCACCTCTTGCTCTTGCGAGCATTAACCTGGTAGCCTACTTTATCGCGCGTTCGTGTGTATGTATAGTACACGTACACACGTGTGTCGACGAGTGTGTGTGTGTGTATGTGTGCGAGGCTGTGCACTGGATAAGCTTTCGTAAAATACTCAGGGCAGACAAGCGCAACTATCCTCTCTTCTCTCTCTCTCTCTCTCTCGCTCACTTCACGGAGTCTCGTGTGCTACAGTGTGTTTGCTCATCGGCCTCGAGGTATCTCTAAGAGAGAAGTGCAGCAGCAGCAGCAGTAGCAGTAGAAGGAGGCAAATTCTCTCTCTCTCTCTCACTTACGCTTCTTCTTTCTCCCTTTCTTTCTTTCTTTCCTTTCCTTTTTTTTTAACTTCAACTCGTGTGCGCCTAGAGCCCACCCGCGCTTTGTTCGGGCTCTGATTCTTCTCGCGTTCGTCTCTTGGGAGAGAAAGAGTGAGACGACATTGTGACTTATAATACGCGCGCGACGGGAGGAGGTTTAAAGATTGGTTCAAGTGGCCTGTGTGTGTATGTCTGTATGTATATGTATGTGTGTCTGTCGGAGAATCGCTCGTAATGACTTCAAAGCCGACGAGATTTTTTCTTCTCCAAGCCTTACTAATGGGCAATCATTTGAATTTGTGGTCTCGCAAACGACGACTATTGCCGCTGCTGCTGCTACTGCGCTACAAACCGAATGTATGTTCGTAAGCGAGAGAGAACATAGGATGAATATAAAAGAGACAGAGAAAATACTATATATGTATAATAATTGGACACCAGAAGCTCGAAGCTCCAATTATCAGTTCAGCTGGCGTAGGAAGAAAACTGTTAAAGTTAAACTTCCTAAATAAATTTTTTTTTGCTTAAACCCAGCTCACTCTCTCTCTCTCTTCCCCTTCCATATCTCTCCATATTTTCCGGACTAATCCCTACGCAGGCAGTTGTTGAAAATCTAGCATTAACCCAGTTTTCCCCCGAGCTCCGACAATAGTTGTTAGACTTATCGACCGTATTTTAACGATAATGCATGCTGAAATCTCTTAGCCTCTCACTTTTAGAGACGTTTACAGGGCGTATAGAGTACTACTGCGCGTTTCTAGAAAAAAAAAGCTTTTGCGCGATTAAATTTTATATGATTCAAGGTGCGGAGAGTGAACAAAAAATGAGCCGTGACGGCTGTGATTATCGATGTAATAGCCGGGTCTATTTTATCATTTATTATTTAATCTTTTTTTTATGCAGAAAATTAAAAGTAAAAAAAAAGTATGAGAGTTTGACTAAGGATGTTATAAAGGGATAAGCTTCTCGGTATCTTCCGCAGAAACAACAAGCTGCTGCAGCAGCAGCAGCGGCGGCAAGCTTTTGCTGAAGCAATTGTATGTATAGCTATATGAAATAGGATGAAGAGAGAGAGAGAAAAGCTGGGCCAAAAGTGATTATAGTCTTATATCTCGGTAAATAAGAGGCTTCTTTTGATGAAATAGGATACGTCTGTACATTTATTCTTCTCCATCTCTATCTCTATCTCTGCTGCACTTCATCCACTGTATACAGCGGTGCCCAGCACAGGGCAGGAATGATTTTCTGCTTCTATCTGTATTATATATATAACCTTCCTCGTCTAGTTCGTCCTCCATTATTCGCGCGCAATACATGCAGCAAGGCGAAAATAAAGCGCATACATGGTAAATCCACGTTTTCTCTTCTTCTTTTCCTTCTTTTATAATTTTTTCGTTCCATCGCTCGCGCGCGACACGTCGTTATAATAATTTTTCCTATCGGAGGAAGGGGGGTTAAAACTCCCGCGAACAATGACCGAGCGATAATTGGAAGCAAAATTAATCGAGCCAGACGTTAATTGCTTCGTTCCCGTGTGTCGCTTACATGCACTTCCTCCTTCCGTTTCTCGCGCGCGCGGAACTACATACATACATACGCAACACGTGCAACGTACCCTCTTTCCGATACATATATGTTTATTACGTGCCGTGCTCGTCGTAGGGCAACAATAAAGAAAAGCAAAAGGGGATATGTAATAATAATTGTGATGATCGTTGCGTCAAAAAAAAAGATAACACATGCGAAGAAACAAATTGTACAAAAAATTATATTCATCGACTACTCACCACCTCGGCAACGTTGCCACAGCCCTCCCTCATGCCATCTCCGTCGGTGCGTCCTCCTGTAACAAAGTATAACGAAAAAATGAAAATACTGAAAAAAAAATAACCGGTGGATTGTTAATCAAATTTTCATCGGTCACATCTGGCACTTATACGCTTATGTTATTAAATTTTTTCCCCACACGGTGCGTTCGAGTGTCTGTGTGTGTGTGTGGTGTGTGTGTGTGTGTGTGTGTGTGTGTGTGTGTGTGGTGTGTGTGTGTGTGGTGTGTGTGTGTGTGTGGTGTGTGTGGTGTGTGTGTGTGTGTTGTGTGTGTGTGTGTGTTGTGTGTGGTGTGTGTGTGTGTGTGTGTGTGTGTGTGTGTGTGGTGTGTGTGTGTGTGTGTGTGTCTGGTTGGCTGCACGTATAAAAGGTGATCGCGCGGCAAATTTTTGCCGCTTGTTAATTCGCGAGAATTTTTAAATTTCGCTTATTCTCTCATTCTCTTCCACTTCCTCGATACAGAGAGTGATTCATTTTTCATCGAAATGAAATATAACGAATACGCTCTCGAGAGCTAGCGCGTATATAATAATCACTTTTGTATCAATGAGCGACGAAGAACAAAAAGAAATAAGAGAGAGATATAAAGCGACAATAATAAATAACCAAAATTTCATGATTCACACGCGAACGAGCCGATCGCGATACAATAAATGAATATGTCTGTATATACCACGGTGTCGACGTCCCCGCGTTCGAGCATTAACTAAAAAAACGTCATCGTCGAAATACGGCCGAAGAGTGCGGCGCGCGATTCTTTTCTCTCCTCTGACCCCGGGACGACGAAAGAGCCGATGATACATTTTGAACAGACAACTCTCACACACACACACACACACACACACACACACACACAAACATCATACGCACGGATTATATAATTGCCGCATCTTCGCTTCGCTCGGACGATGATCGACGAGTAAGGGCAAAGCAGAGCTCGGAAATGTTTTGCCCGGCGCGCGAAAATCTCACTACGCTACGCATGTTGTATATAAGTAATATGAATATGCACTTTTCTCTCTCTCTCTCTCTCTCTCTCCCAGTGATTAGTTTCTCTCTTTCCCTTCCGACCTTGTGAGCGAGAGCGCCGAGCCGTACCATTACACATTGTGTATATACGCGCGATGATGGATGGTCGGATAATTGCACGCGCGGTACTCTCGAGCGGGCGAGAAAGAGGAAAAATTTTTTCCCCCCGACGCGTTGAAACATCGCCATAGCCACCGCCGCCGCCGCGAATTATTAAGTCATCTACGGAGAAAAACATCATTTCGTTTTGAAGAGCGATGAGCGCTAGCACGAGCGCACGGTCGCACAGAGGGGCAGTTCGGGTAAATTATCCTGAAGGGTATGGAACAATTTTTAAAGTATGTAAAAGCTTTGGCAACGTACCGTATAGAGGAATACATGACACGCATTGGAAGTGAAATTCAGAGCAAATTTGAATACAGACGGTTTATATAAAAATCTAAATGTTTTCCCGCTTGTGGGCACAAACGAATATTTACCAATTGCCATCTAGCGGCCAAACAATAAGTAATTCTTTGATCACAAATCATGTCACCAATCAAATATTTCATTAATTCCAACGAATACGTATAGAATTATTTAAAAACCCTAAAGGGAGTTTGCACTACTAAGAATATCCCTGTTGAAAGATAATAGAAAAAACTATACGAGCCATACCTTTTATCGACACATTCCTGAATTCAATTCTTCTTATTCTGAATTTAATCGTTCCTTAATTTAATCGTTCGATTAAATAAGTGTAATCCTTTATAACGCGCAAAAGTTCGCGAACGCCCGCTCGTGAAAACGCCGTGCTTTTTAAAGGCAACGAGTTTACCCGCGTAATATACATCTAATACGGTCGAAAAACTTCTTCTACTGCTGCTGCTGCTGATGTTCTCGGTTAATCGGCAAATTGTCCCATCTGTTTTATTTTTCAAGGCGAGAGCTAATCTAAAACTTTTTCTCCTCTCCTCTCCTCTTTCTCCTCCTCCCACCCCCTTCCTCTTTCTCTGTTCACTGCGTTGAAAACGACGACAAGCAATAATCGCGCGGTGGTTGCATACAGCACATGCACCAACGGTATACCATCTACAGCAACTATTACAACTACCACTACCACCACCATAAGCGCATAGATATATAAAGCAACGAAGACGCTGAAAAATGGCTAGAAATAAATCCGCAGCAAAGTTGCATCGCTCGCCTAGCTCGCTTGCTCGCGCGCATTAAGGCAAGGAAAAATTGTGCTCGCGCGCGATATAAAGCTACCTTACTAGACTACTACACTCTTTCTCATTAGAATTCAACGAGGAGATTTCCACGCGCGCGGCGTGCTCGCACACAAGAGAGAGAGAGAGAGAGAGAGAGAGAGAGAGAACTGAAGCGCTTCCTATTTTTTTTTTTCGTTCGTTTCGTTCGTTCTTACCTCGCGGCTAAAACACAAGCTTCTCTGGCTCGGGTTTGTGAATCCACGCGTATGTGTGTGTGTGTGTGTGTATGTGTGTATTTTTCGTAAAATTAAAAGAATGGTACGGAGCTGCTCTCGAGCGCGAAGGAAATGGTTAATTCAATTTTCTTAACGAATTTGCCCCGAGACAACGACGACGACGACGAGCGAAAATTCATTCGTCCATTTTCATCGCTATACACACAGCGTGTAAAAATTGACGAAAGAAGGAGAGAAAAAAAAATGAGGAAAGAAGCTCCACTGCTCGCAATTATATTATATTATATCCGCGTGATTCCATGGACACATATACAGCTTCGCGCTCGCGCGCCTGCTTAATTATATAATATTGATCTTTCGCAGCTGTGCTGCTGCTGCTATATGGCTAGATTAGCATATACCATCGGAGTGTGCGAATGTATGTGTATATGATTTTCCCCGTGAGAGAGAGAGAGAAAGAGAGTATAAAAGAGGGCTCGTGATTTCCGCTTCATCAATGCAGCCTAGTCCAATTAAGGATACTCCATTATACACAAGCGTATATGCACGTATGTATGTGTATGTGTGTATATATGAGAGTACGTATCCAAATGATATAACGGGATCGTGCATATATCCCATATACATATAGGTATATATATCTACATTTCGAGGCAAGGGATTTTTCCTCTCTCACTCACTCACTCACTCGCTCGCTCGCCAATAATAGCCTATTATTTTTACAATGCTCTCTAATAATCGTAAGATTCGCTTTTTTTTTTTGTTCTTCCTTCTCTCTCTAGCTCTCTGTGTACCCGCAGAAGAGAAAAAAATTCCTCGGACGCTTTCGAAAAATCTCTATCTCTCTGTCTTTTTCTGGCAGCACACACAGGCAGACAACAAAGCCCTTTTGAAACGAGCGCTATTAACATGCAAAGTACGTGTATATTCTTACGTATATAGTGTGTGTGTGTGTGTGTAGTCTTTTCTTTTGAGAAACACAAATTCACGTATATGTACGGTATATGTACTGTAAGTACGTCTGCCTCGCGGCTTTTCTTCGCTGCGTCGTTGCATCTCTCTTTCTCGCGAGCAAGCATGTGTATATACTCGCGCAACAACAACAACAACGGCCGGAGCACGTCGTTTTCAAGGTTGACCGTTTTTTGCACCGTGTCTGCGCGCATAATTTGCGAAATATTTTATACGCGGTCGAAGTTATACCGCGTGTAGGGCAAGAAGAAACTACGAAACACTCGATCGATGTATTGCAGCGCAACGCAGCCATGTTTTTCTTTAATTCTCTACTTAACTTTTTGTACGCCCTTTTCTCATCGAGCGAGCGAGAGAAAAAAAAAAAAAACATTTTTTTTTGCGCAGCCGAGGAATGCGCAATATTTGATACATAACGCGAGCGTGAACGTTTAATCGCCGGTTTTCTCACCCACGCGCGAGAACACGCACGCGAGAACATAATGTGCAATGGTACGAGTGTATAATATAATGCAACTATACTCGCGCGCTAATATGAGAAAAAGCATTTTTTTTATCTCTCTCTCTCTCCTTTATTATTATTTTTTTTTTCATTTTTGCTTCTTTACGCAAGAAATGCAATTTAATGAAATAATGATAATGAGTGTGTGTGTATTGCATGGCACGCAATCGTTATACAACAACGTATGAGCCGAACACAATAGCAACATAACTATCTCGGAATCGAATTCAATTTTCTCGTTCACTCGCTCTCCGACTCGAATCGAAAATTGACAAAGTAATCGTTATTAATTATCGGTTACCGCCTCTACTTTATACCATATGTATCTACACGTGTGTAATGTGCATAATGAAAATACATTAAAGCTCAGCGTGTCGTTGAATAGGCAAACTTTGCGCATTAACGATAGGCCGCATTCGAACCGTACCGATATTGCGTACTTCAAGGACGCAGTGCACCGAGGGCATATATATTATAATACGCACAGGATCATGTAAAAATTTAAAAAAAAAAAAAAACAAAAAGGATCGTAATAATACACTTGTAAGATTTCTTTTTGTTGAATTATTGTTTCCGAGTATAACTCGTGTACGTACGTACCTATAACGTACAATGTATGTGCGTACGTGTGTGTTGGTAGGGTATAAGAATTTTTCATCGTTCTCGAGACAAACGACCCTGCCTGCGTGGTTTTTATCCTCCTTTTTTTTCTCTCTCTCTACTATCTCTCGAAATTGCAATTGTGCAGAAATTCCCCGTGTGTCACGCAACTCCGGGTTTTATTTTATTTCTATTTTTCTTTTTTTTTTCCCCCGTTTCTCCTGTACTCTACCCACACGTAGCAAGCAAGCATAGGCGCGTGTGCGGTAGTAGTAATTTTCGTGTGTTGGACTCGTTCGGCGGTGGACTATAACGATTGTTTACGACGATGTAATCAAATTTCCCACTCCTTTTCTCTCTCTCTTCGCGGGGTTGCATACCTTTTTTCTTGTTTGGTTGTAATACCGTCGAATATAACCGGGTCAAGTGTGCCGGCAATTTTTCAACCCGATAACACGATTACGACGTGCTCCACTACGTGCCACACGCGTACATATATATATATATATACGTATCAATTACTTAGCGTCCGGTTTTAATTATTATTGCGCGCGGCGGCGGCGGCGAGGAGAGGCACACGGAGAGTAATAACTCGTCAAAATTAGCGGTGCGTAGTATATAGTAATATACACGGGTTGCTGCTGCGGAGAATAATAAAAAAAAAGTATACCAGCATAAATCGCGGTTTATGCACACACACACAGCACAGCACAGAAGAAGAAAAAAGCCAGGCATAAGTAAACCAATATAAATACGCACGCGCGCATATAGAAAGCCCCATAATTTCCAAAACAACAACGACGACAACAGTATATATATATACGGCTGCTGCTGCTGCTGCTGCGGCGAGCGCACAGCGCGATCGAGAAGTATGCCAGACGTAAAACTCGGGCTCGAGCCACGCCACAACGCGAGCTGCTGCAGTAGCGATACCGATCCTATCTTTCGCGCGCGCGAGCGCGTTGCAGCCAAGCCCTGGTCTGCTTTGGTGTGTGCTGCTGCTGCTGCTGCTGCCGAAAAAGAAAAAATTGCATGTGGCAGGCAGGCAACGCACTATGCAGCCGCAACAAACATGGATGTCAATGCCACGCCTGCATGCATACACACACAAACACATATGCATGCACTACGTATACGCGGGAGAGAGAGAGAGAGAGAGAACCGCGTAAAACTGGTTCGCGCGCGCGCGAATATCCATATAACCCCCCACGCAATATGACTCTCTTCTCTCTCTCTCTCTCTTTCGCTCTCGGCTCGGCTGCAACTCGTTGCTCTCTATATATTACTCGTCTCGCTGCGCTGCTGCTGCTGTTGTTGTTGTTGTTGTTTGTTGTTGTTGCTCTTTTGCACTCTGTCTCGCGTGCGTACTACGATACAATAATGCTTTTAACGTGCAATAATAATAATAATAATGAGCAAAAGAGTTTGGAGAAATATTTTTTACATATTCTGCATGTAAATAGCGAAACTATAATCCAGAATTTATCGATCGGAGAGCGAAGAAAAAAATACGCTGAAATCGTCGTCGCGTGGATATTATCTTCGAAATAGTGTCACAGCGCGGGGGCTATTAATATAATATTATACAGAAGACTCTTTTTCGCGAAAACGATGAAACGAAAATATTATTATATATATTTTATGATATTTAGCAGAAAGAGAAAAACCGTACAGAGAGATGGATGTCGGTCAGACTCGTAGTATAATAACGGCCTCCTAGGAAGTAACGCGAGACGGCGACGACGACGACGACGACTCCCCGTAAAGAAAAAGAAGTTGTGCAACACGCGCAAAACTACCTTATACACGGCACAAGCCGTTGCCGTTGCGTCGCGTTCGTTTTTAACCGTCTTTCGCAGAGATTTGAATTGGCGCGCGGGCGCAGCTTACTGTTGTGCTGAGCCATGCAGAAGAGAGAAAAGAGAGAGTTGAAAAGAAGGAGGCTGCTGCTGCTGCTACAGCGCGTAGCGTATGTATAGTAAGGATGGTGTGCTGCTGCTATATTATAAGAATGCGCCTGCCTGCCTGCGTGATTCTGCACGGCTATGCAAAAAGGCCCCACGCGCTTGTGCACAATAGCAAATGATAATGCCGAAGCTTTTTCAATGAGAGCTGCTCGAGAGAGAGAGAAGAGTCGTGTGGAATTTCTTCATTTCTATTAATTTTCTTTTTCTCCTTCGTTTAGTCGCTGCTCCCTCTGCTCTAATGCAATATATAGTTATTTTCTCTCGTAAACGCGAGAGAATCAACGAATGAAATCGCGAGGAATCAATAATTTCTCTGCACACAGACGTACACACACACACACACACACACACACACACACACGTGGGTTATAATGTATACTACGTACAACAGTACTATAATAACGTGCTGTATCTCTCTGTGTGTGTTAGGTATATATATAAACATGCACGCGCGGCTTTATCGTAATGAATCATCAAATAGTCTGCACTCGCCGGTGCAAACACATACACGCACACATGCTTTTTTTTTAATCGATCTCACTTACTCCACTACGTGTGTGTGTATATATTTTGTTTCAACTATACATATAATATGTGTGCTGCACTCGCAGAGAGAGAGAGAGAGAGAGAGAGAGAGAGAAGAGAGAAATAGATACTGGCGAGATTGCATTGAAGTCTATTTGTATCGAAACAATTAAACCATTGAATTAATTTTTTTTTTTTTTTCGTTGCTCCGCTTCGCTTTTCGTTGCTCTTTTTGCATTTGCCTGTATAATACGTGTACGTATATATCGATAAACGAACGCGCGCGCATAATTGTTTGTGTGCATCTGTCTGTGTGTACATAAATTTCTTCTATAAATACGTGCAGTTGTAGCTGCACTATACCGATCGACTTTATATTAAAGCGTGTTTGTGTTATGTCTATACCTTATACTACTCGCGCGCGCGCGCGCGCCAGTTTGCCTCGTACATAACGTAACGCATTCCGTCTGCTAGTTTATATATTTTCGAAATGAATTAAGTACACGACGTATACGTTTATACGTGTGTGTGTGTGTACACACGAACAATCGCAATGACCATTCATAAAAAATATTCTCATAACGTATATAAACGTGTACCTATATGTGCATGCACACGGTACTTATCGATCGTTCCAAGTGTTATCGCAAAAGCAAAGTTATGCTATATAATAATATGTACGTTCGATAAGCCTGTGCTCGTGTGTATATTTCCATGCATATATACATGCATATCGCGGAACGCAGAGGTATCAAAAAAAGAAAGAATCAAAAAACAAACAAAAACACCGGCTCGCTCGGTAGAGAGAGAGAGAGAGATTCGATTTCGTTCGGGGATTTGAAATACCGAAGAGGAAAAAAAAAAAAAAAGAGTAAAAGAAACGAGAGTCGCAGGCGCGCAAGGCGGGCGTGCTGGCTGGCTGGCTCTCGACGACGAGACTCACTTTTTTTATGAACCGGCAGAATTTTGTCCGCGATGATCCTCTCCTGGTGGCAATCCAGATTTGCGCTGCTCCGAAAAGGACAACAGCTTGACGTCTACGTCGTCGTCGTCGTTGGCTTATACAAACGCACAGTGTCGTCGCTGTCGTTTAATTCGCACAATTATTTCTTACGCCGACCCGAGGCCGAGTGAAATATTTACACAACAATATATTTTTTGCACTTATTCGAGACGGGGGAATTTTCATATACAAACACACTTTTTGAACGCACAATACACACGGATACACTGATTTCCGCTCAAACACACACACACACGCACGCACATACACTTGGAGCAGCGGCACACAGAACAACGCACAAATTCTCTCTTCTCTTTTCCTTCCTTTTGTAATACGATATATTCACACACTGCAGCAGACACGGGGCATTTATGAATCTCGTCGTCGTAGTATCATCTCACACCTGACATGTAGTAGTAGTAGTAGTAGTAGTAGTAGCGGCAGCATCAGCGGCTGTATCCCTCACTGTACATGTACGTATAAATACGGAGTCACAGACACGAGTATAAACACTAACACAGAGACAGAGGAGACAGGATTTGGCGCGTCAACCGCGATGTGTTACACCGTTGGCATCTTCTTCTTCTTTTTTTCTCTCTCTCGTCTGTCGCGCACGTTTACTTTTGTACGTATATAATAATATACATACAAACGACTGATTATAATATATAAGCAGCTCCGAAATGCGTGTGTATGTACACAAACACGCGCACGAATATATATATTTTATGTATATATACTCTTGTAGGCACACACATACACGTATATATGAAGCTGCAGGAACTGTCGTCGATTATATACTGGCGCTAGGATGCACACGCAAATCGGTATCAACCAACCGATATCTCGCGCGTTCCGAAACTGTGCAGCAACAGCAGCAGCAGCTCTGATTTCAAACTCGGCGTTCGACACGCTGCTACATATATGTATCCTATATAACGACGCACTACACTACACTACACACACGACGGAATTCAGCGAGCTACTACGAGTTGGCGAAAATTTTTATTCGACAACCGCGTGTGCTTGGAGCCTGTGTGTGTGTGAGTGTGTGTAAAGAAGCACAAGATGTCGGCCGACGGTTGACTGTGTATACACACACACGCACACACAGAGAGAGCAGTCAGACACTCACACACTCACACACGTGAGAGAGAGAGAGATTCTTGAGGCACACATACACAGATACAGGCGCGTGCACACGCATGTGTGTGTGTGTGTATATAATACTGGCTAAGGTGTATATTATAATTCAGGCTTGGGAAACACGCCGAGCGGCAAGTGGCGGCGGCAATATATATATCTATATACACGCGAGAAATTTCACATACGTACACACACACATACACAGACAGACAGACACGCACTTGTACACAGTGTTCGCGCTCGACGTCGGCTGGCGGGCACTTTTACACATATATATATATATATAATAATATATATGCACATACATATGATACACGCGACACACACCGGCCAAGGTGACTGTGGCACAACTACTGAGAGCTCGGCGGCTCTCGGCTCGCGTGTATATACCTATAGGAGGGATATATACTATATACTACAGGTAGTACAGGTAGTGTATATAGTATTTAGTATAGTATATGGCAGAGGTCTCGCGGGCTGCACGACGACGACGATGAAAAAAAAAAACACAAAAAAGAGAGAGAGAGAGTAGAGTCCCCCAAAGAAGGCCAATGGCGAAATGCCTTAGAGGAGACGGCGAACCAATCGTCGGAGCGCGTTGACGTTGGTTGCGGTGCGTTCGGAGAGAGAGAGAGAGAGTCCTATAATACTATACTCTACCTGGCGAACGCTTCTCTCTCTCTCTCCGTCTTTCTTTTATACCTGCGGCATGCACTGTAGCAAATATATCGTCGATGTGTATAGTGAGTATATATGTGCGGTGGTGTGGTGGTAGTGCGGCCCCCCTGTGCCACCGCACGAACTCTTCTTATGCATGTGTGTGTGTGCGCGGAGGTGCGCCGTCCTTTTTGCACTCGTCGTCGTCGCGGCCCCGCGTCTGCGATATCGCAGAGTAGTATACATATATACAGGTATACACACACACACACACAGTGCATTGATACACGAGCGCGCGTGTGCACGTCGTGTTGCCTGCTAAGGCGCCGTTTACCTGCAGCACACGACTTGGCGTGTTTTCTTCCTCTATATAGTATACTACATAACTACTACTTATATACTACGCTACTATATACTATAACTGCTATGTCGCGGAGGCGAAGAAGAAGAAGCAGCAGCAGAGGGTTTGGGATCGAAGGGGAGAGGGGGAGGGGGAAGAAGAAGACGACCGTTTGTGTTATTATTCGCGAACGTGTGTATAAGCTTATAAACTTACATAAACTCGCGGTTATATAGGTGTCGTCCTCGTTTCGATTCTGCGTTCGCGACTCCGTATATATTAAATAACGCGAATTTTAATCTACGACTATATAGCGCGCATAGCGCATCGAACGAGCGGAATGATGCAGCAGAGAGATCGGCAATAAAAGGGGGCGTCCCGTGGTGTTACCGTACTATAATATCGAGCAAACGAATATCGTTATATAGGATAGATCGACTTTGACGACGATCTATCTGGTGGATCGAAATTTCGAACGGTCCGCGGCCGCAACGGTTCGCAAGTGGAATTCGAACTATTTTTTTTTTTTTATAACGGATTTTTTTTTATGAATATAACGAGCTTCGTTAATTAACGATGACAGAGTATACACTTGATACTATACTACTATTATGTACTTGTATTGGGGACAATTTTAAGGACCCGACACTCGCATCGGCACGAGCTGCAGAGCAGATGATCGCGCCGCATATATGTGTGCTGTTGTTCCGCGCTGCGAGTTCTCAGGTGTTTTTCGCGCGCGCATCAAATAATATATAGGTACCTCACGTGCCTGTGAGCAATATATTTTCGGAGCTCTCTCTCTCTACTGTCTGTGTTCGGCGCGCGCACAGGTCCCCGCGCGAGATGGGCCGTACACACGCTCAGACACACACTCACACAGTCATGCGATGATGATACCTGTCTCTCGTATTAGTGTGTGTGTGTGTGTGGATGCTGTGGGGCATCTCTCTCTCTCTCTCTCTCGCTACTCGGCGAAACCCAGCGCGGAACGGGGGCCGCATACCACACTCGTGTCAGTGTGCTAAAAGCCCGAGGAAGAGAGAAATTCTTTCCTCTCTCTCTCAGCGCGCGCGAGTTTATATATAGAATCGTTGCTGCTGCTGCTGCTGCTGGGCCCGGTGAACGAATGTAACGTTTTTCGAGTATACACGCCGGCCGCCACATTCGCAGGTGCTTCGCGCATATATATATACTCACGCGGACAGAGACGGAGAAAATAACGTAATTATATCGGCGGTGTACGTTAGAGTACGTGTGTGTGTGTGTGTGTGTAAAAGAGAGAGGGCACTCGCATACACACATAATACACACAGGCAATAATATCGGGAGAAGGGACCCAGAGCCAAGAGGTGTTTTCTGGGACACACGGTTTCGTCTGCGCTCATGCCAGCCTGATACCTGCTTTTTGCTCGACTTCCTTGTTTCACCCGAATATATGGTATACAATAAAAAGTTCGCTGGAGAGTAGGGAGGGGGGGAATCCCCGCGTCGCGTATACGTAATAACGGCAACTGTACACTTATATATGCATTCGCGCGAATTTTCCGATTCGACGATAAGCATCTATCTCGCGTCACAGATATATAGCTACTTATGTATATATGTATATATAGCTACAGCAGATTTTTGAATGTCGAGCGCGATATGTATAATATTACGCTTACCGGTTTCCGGTCACCGACGCCGCTATTACCACTCGTAGCATTACAAGTACTATATATTATTATATATATATATATGTAGTTGCGGCTAAACAACTCAATTTATTTATTCATATACGTATGTACACGCGTGTATGTCTACGTTTCCGCGAAGTTTAAATACGTTTACGATACGGCCTCGAGCTTATTATTAATAACTTAATTTAAGGATTATCATTATTTTTTTTTGTTTTTTTTTATTATCATCGTACGAAACGAGTGCGTGTACGCTGCGTACTAATATGTACCGAGCGGTCATATGTATATATGCGGGGATCGCTAAAGCAGACGTCCGATTTCGCGCGTATCTCTGCGGTTTTCTCTCTACTATACTTCGCGCGCGCGCCGAGACGTTTTACGCTAATGAGAGCTCCGCGCGCAGAATCGGTGAAAATTATACCACCTTGGAGAGAGAGAGAGGCCGTTTTGCGCGCATATGAAAATAACTATTTCGTGCTTTACGAGGGGCGGTACACAAAAGAGCCGCGCTCGATTCGTATCGTACGGTGCATATTTTAATCGGGAGCTAATTCCCTTGGATGCCTCTGCGCTATCTGCGCCATTATATTATAAATGTATATCGACTCGCGAAACTATTTCGATTGCTCTGAAGTACAATTTTTTTGTTGTTGTATTTATACCGATGTGTATGGAAACGAAACTTATTTTCTTGAATTTATTTACTGAATAATATGGAAAATGTACAACGTCAAATAACAAGGAACATCGAGTAATACTACAAGTATGCTCATTGCATAGCCGCCAAGAAAATGTCGTACAAATCTTTGTTCTTCGGCTCCTGGACTATCATTTCGCAGACCTCGATCGGCAACCTGTACTTTATCAGCTCGCAGAAAGGATATGTCGCTCAACACCGGAAAAATCCTCTCGATAGTTTATCACACGCGTGCGTGGTGATAGACGTGTCCTGACAATTTTTTCGAGCTCACAGCCAACTCGAACTCCGCGATCGTAGAACTTCTCGTCGCGATACCGAAATTTCTCGATATTTGTTGGCCAACGCCTCGAAAATTTCGTGCCTGGCGAAGAAATCCACGATCGTCAGGGTCGTCGTTAAGGTCCAGCTCGTATCCTTTTTTTTTACGAGACACTCAACGCAGGAAATCGGATCGGATGCCAGTCTCCATTTGAATCACGACAAAGACTTCACACGCCAAGCCCGACCATCTGGCTATTTTATCTAGTTTCCATTTCAGCCGCTAGATGGCCAATAACGCTGGGGAGTCGCTCCCGCAAGAAGGTGGTCACTGACAGGGCATAAATCCTCTGATCTCTTTCACAAATATAGCAATATTCCATATATTTTGGCAAATCGAGGTTTGCCAGGCTTCCCGAGCACCAATAGAAATGTTCAAAGCTGTTTTCACACACGCTGACTTACGTATACTTCCATTCGGAATCCTGTATCGCATATCATACCTATTATACGCGCACGAGAAATGCAAAATACAGCGGCCCACTGCGCGTAATACGTATGCGATACGGAACTCGAAAAAATATAACGCAGACGCGGGTCTCGAGCTCCCATAAATAAGGATGAAAACTCTTCCTTTTTTTTTCACGATATTATAATATCCATCCGCAGGGCGCGTCTCGACCAGCCAACCAGCCAGCCAGCGGCAACAAGAATCTGATCTGCTTTTATCTCCTGCTGCTTCTGCCGTATTATAATACGACCGCGCCTTCGTGCCTACTACTGTCATCATCGTCGTCGTCGTCATCGTCGTCCTATCAACAGAAATCTTTTGTCCACCTACTGGCCTCGCTTGGGGATCGTCGAAAAACGAGCCTCTAGTTTTTATATTATATTTTTCTTCTACAAAAAAATTTAAATCTCCCGCGCTCGCGTCTCGATAAACGCGAAAAAAAACCCGAGCTACGTATTTTTTCCTCTAGCGTATATTTAACACAGCGAGCGATATAATAATAAATATTTAACTCGAACCAGAGCCCTCTCTATACCCTTGTTACTTTTTTTTGTGTTCCGGCGTCTCGCGTTGTAAAAAAAAAAAAAAAAGCTTTATACCCCGAGCTAGCTTCTGCTGCACACACACACGCGTGTGTGTATTATATCGTATACATGAGGTAATGCGATTTTCGAGGCATGCAAATAAGTAGTAGTAGTAGTATGCGTGCGTATGCTCGTGAGCTAGCTAGGCAGCGGCACACGCTGCTGCACCTTTAAGAGCCCAGCTACGTACGTCTATGTGTCTACGTGTACGCGAACGAGCAATTAGAGTAATGAGTTTTGCAGGATCCGCGTAAATACGCGCGTATGAGGTAGGTACTCCATGTATACGTGTACACACACACACGAACCGCCCTGAAAATCGACCGATTTATGCACGTACGTATTATATGCTTTAATTTATTAACGAACGTAATTCGTCCATCCTACATTATAATATGATATTAAAAATTTAGAATATGTGTATTAGACTCCTTCGTCCTCGTCATCTTATGTCTGCTTTCGGACGAGAGAGGAAATCTGCGTATACACACTCAACACGCGCAGCGCACGTGTATTAACGTAGCACTTCCTCGTGCGATCGTCTTTCTCGACTATACCGACATCCCGCGATCGCCGTCATCCGTGCGTGCGAGGCCCACGACGACGTAATTCAACCTAATGTCCCTCGCGTATAGGAGACAGAGAGTGAGAGAGAGACGAGAATATCATTAGCACGGGGGGGCCCCTGTATTATAATATATACAGGAGGAGAGCTCGAGGATAATTTCGCATGCCGTATACGGAGGAGGACTTCCGCGCCGCAATCTTCTTGTATAATACGTTGCACCGAGACCAGCAAGAGCTCCTATATATATATATACATATGTATGTATGCATGTGGTGGTGGTGGTGCTGCTACTGCTCCAAAACGAGAGCTCGTGTTCGCGTATACGTGCGCGTGTGTGTCTATCGAAATGTATATCCTTATACTTTCTCGCGCATGATTTACGAGCTCGAGTTTTGCGGCGGTCCAGGAGGCGCGCGGCGGTGGCGGTGTTTTCTTGAAAATGCGCGGATGTGCAATTTTTGCGTCGTATAAAATCGAGTAACGAGAATTTACAATGCCGTACGCGTATACGTTGTGTGCGCAGACTTTATTTTTCGTGCTTTTCTTTTAAAATTTTCAAGATTTTTTCTGCTTTCAGACTTTGATGTTTTTCAATTAATTTAATTTAAAGAAGTTTCGCTCCTGATGTCGGTCCATACAATATTTTAGTTTAGACACTGATTGAACATGGATTGTTGCTTTTCGAGGTTTTAGAAAGCAAGAAAAATGCGTGAATTATCACAATTTTAATAGGTATTTTTGGTATGTCTATTTTCGTTGTTAAAAAAAATACTGCTCTCGCTATCTTCTCGACTACCAAAGCACGAAAACCCAAGAGACGAATTTGGCACCATTTGCAAAACTGACAACCAATAGATACTGCACGTAACAAATAACAATTTTATTTTTCAGTTTTTTTTTAACCTGAAAAGAGGCGATTATTTTCAAGTGAAGTCAAATCCTTCAATTTCGTGTTCGAGAATGAGTCTCCAGGTACTTTTGGGCAAAAGTAATAGTCATTAAAAATTTGGGAAAAAATTGAATTATTCAATATTTTAAAGTCACTTGCAAATTATGTTTATTAATTTTTTTAAGACGTTTACATACGACGATAATATCTTTACTTTTTTATCTATATTATAATTGAATAATATACTTTTGATGAAAAACCATTCATTGAAAATTGAGTAATATTTATGTATAATTACAATTTATAAATACATGAAATGTATACAAAAATGATGATAAACTACGATAAGTTAAAATATGTTTTAATAACTTGTCAATTATTTAAAATAATAAGGTATTAGCCTAGTCACGTTGAATAATTGACAAATTTTAACGGGTGACAAAGTGAATGAAAATATCTTTTGATTTTTCAATGTATTCTAAAATTAACTTCTAGTTTCGTTATCAAAACAATGTCACAAATTTAGCTAAGGTTTTAGGTTAAGTTTTGATGTGATACAGGTTTTTTTTAAGTTTTCACCTTTTTTGTGAACAACCCGTTCATGATCGGACGATCAGTAAACTCGATTTTTTTTCCAAATTTCTTTCCGAATTGGTCGCAATCTTGTCAGCAACCTTCGTGAACTATTATTTGGTGACTAAGGGATTCAAGTGGAGTATCGGGTTAATTTTTGAACTTTTCGCACGAATTATCCTTGCGACTTTCATGTACTGGCTTTTGGTGTCTACTCAAATCTTTTTTCGCACTTGTCACAAACGAAATCTTTGCGACCTTCGTGGACTTATGTGTACGAGTAAACTCGATTTATTTTAAAATTTATTTTCACAATCGTCACGTGAAGAATCTTTGAAGACGTCATGTGCTCTCTTTATGTGCAAAAGCAAACTCCGTTTATTTTCGAACCTCTTCGCACATTTTTCGCATAAGTATTCTTTGAAAATTTCGTGGAATATTTTCTTGTGCTTGAGTAAAGTTGACTTATTTTCAAACTTCCTCTCGCACTTGTTGCACGTGAAATCTTTGTCATTTTTATGTACTAATTTTTGGTGTGTGAGCAAACTTGATTTTTTTACAAATTTCTTTTCGCATTGGTCACATACAAAATCGTTGCGGCTTTTGTGTTCTGATAATTGATGTCTGCTCAAATGACTTCGGAACTCAAATTTCCTCTCGCACTTGTTGCACGTGAAATTTTCGCGACTTTTGTGTATTAATTTTTGATGCGTAAATAAACTCGATTTTTTCACAAATTTCTTCTCAACCCTATCAGATTCAAAATCATGACGACCCTCATCGGTTGTCTTTCGGTGGTCAAGCAAATGTGATTTTTGGCCGAATTTTTGCCCGCACTCGTAGTAAGTTCGCAAGTAATCATGGCCACCTTCGTGGACTCTCTTTTTGTGTTTCAACATATCGGATTTTCTTGCAAATTTTTTCTCGCATTTATCACATGCATAATCTTTCCGACCCTCATGGACTGCTGTTATGTGTATGAGCAAATTCGCTTTTTGTCCAAATTTCTTCTCGCAATTGTTACATGCATAATCTTTGCGATCCTCGTGGACTGTTTTTTTATGCATAATCAAAGTGTTTTGATTCCCAAAATTTTTATCGCAATTGTTGCATGTGTAGTCTTTGCGACCTTCATGAATTAGCATTTTATGGTACAGAAAATTCGATTTCTGAGAAAATTTCCTCTCGCACTTGTCACATTCGAAATCTTTCCGACCTTCGTGAACTGCCTTTTGGTGGATGCGCAAATTACTTTTTAGTCCAAACTTCTTTTCGCACTTATCGCATGCGAAATCTTTGCGATCTTCGTGAACTGTCTTTATGTGGATTAGCAAATTTGATTTTAGTCCGAATTTCTTCTCGCATTTATTGCATGTGAAATCTTTGCGACCTTCGTGGACTGTTTTTTTATGAAAGAGCAAATTATGTTTGAGTCCAAATTTTTTCTCACATTTGTCACATGAGTAATTCTTGCGACCTTCGTGAGTTACTTTTTCGTGGAAAAGCAAATTCGCTTTTTGTCCAAATTTCTTCTCACACTTGTAGCATGCGAAATCTTTGCGACGTTCGTGTAGTGTTTTTTGGTGGGATAGCAAACTAGATTTTCTGGTAAATTTCTTCTCGCATTCGTCACATATAAAATCTTTATGACCTTCGTGTACTATCTTTTGGTGGAAAAGCAAATTTGATTTTTTTCCAAATACCTTCTCACATTTATCGCATGCATAATCTTTGCGACCTTCGTGTATTGTCTTTTGGTGATAGAGCAGAGTCGATTTGTGCCCAAATTTTTTCTCACACTTGTCACATGGGTAATCTTTGCGAACTTCATGTACTACCTTTTGGTGGTAGAGCAAATTAGATTTTTTCGAATATTTCTTCTCGCAATTGACGCATGCGAAATCTTTATGGTCCTCATGTATTGTCCTTTGGTGCGGCATCAAACTTGACTTTTGTTCAAATTTTTTTTCGCACTTGCCGTATACGTAATCTTTTTGTTCATTGTGAATTGTGTCTCGGTGTGTTATCATACTTGATTCTAGTGTAAATGCTTCTTGACAAATATCACA
This sequence comes from Trichogramma dendrolimi, assembly GCA_034770305.1. NCBI lineage: Eukaryota > Metazoa > Arthropoda > Insecta > Hymenoptera > Trichogrammatidae > Trichogramma > Trichogramma dendrolimi. The sequence goes on along the minus strand of JAPMIB010000071.1, from coordinate 213,235 downwards.
AATATATTTTTTGTCGTCTGAAACAGCAATGTGGTGTTCACTTGAATTATCTTTTGAAACAACTTCCTCGGATTTCTTATCAATTTTATCCATTTTTGTGCCTAAACTAACGATGGTTCAGTCTATTTAGAATCCCGGCAATCGAACGAGTAAAATTTGGCATTCGGTATTATGGCTAGTTACGTCAGGTAAGACAACATTCAAACTAATTTGTTTTTGCTATAAAGCAAAATCATCGAACAAAATCAGCTCGAGGAGCGATGTTAAGATTATGTTTGTTCATATTGTTTACGTGAATTTGTTCGTCGATATTTGCTCTACGTAGCCCATAAAAATAAATATTCTATAATGATAGCGATTCATTATGTGACTGAGAAAATTTTATTATTATTTCTATACTCTTTGTTGCAACGGAATGACGAAGAAGGAATTGAAAAAAGAGAACCGATATTTTCGGCATTTTGCGTTCTTATAAAAATAATAATCACGATTAATTACCTATTAAAATTATTAAACTACCCATTAGAAAATTAATGGTTCCGCAAGTTCGTGACGGAGAAAATGACCGGAACAGAGATCGTAAAACTGTCTTTTTCTATAACGGAACAAACGACATTGCGATATCAGAGAATAAATTTTACACTTGTGTTTGTGATAACACTTTTGAGCGCTTGCGTGTAAGTGTGTTTACGAGCGGATATCTTGGAATCTTTTTTTTCTCCCTGTCACAGGAAGCTCTGTGATTAGCTCGAAAACGAGATTTCGAATGAAGGGTCGTAAAATCATTTTGTTTACTTATTTGTAAACTATATTGAATTACCGATGAACTTTTGTACTTTCACCGTATTATTGTGTGCAGATCATTATCTTGAAAGCCGGGCGTTACATCGTATCGAAATAAAATGCATTTATTGTCGATTGTGATGAGGACGAAGCTCAAGAAACAGATTTCTTTAATACTATTGCAATTAACTTTTTCGATTTTTCGAAAATTCTTTGGAATTGTAAAATATATTCTTTTATTTCGGATTTTACCGTAGAGTTGTATTAATATTTTGGTATATTTAAGCCCTGACTGTGAAAACAATGCATTTGAGCTTCGATGCGTGAATCGGACTGCTAAAAGTAATTTTTTGAATCATTTACAAATAAAAATTAGAGTTAAAAAGATTTTTACGTATAAGCTTTTTGTCAATAAATTTTGAAGTATTAACGATAACCATAAAATTCGGAGAAATTTTAAGGCTAATTAAAAAAAATGTACGTTCCTAGAATTCTTATAAAGTTTCGGGACGTATGTGGCTTAAAAAAAATTTTGTCGGCGTCAAAAAAATATCTTTGAAACGCTCAGTTTCATAGAAATTCGGCAGTATTCACACAAATTTATGTGCTGCGCCGGGGTATACTTACCTACATGCCGTTTATCGGAGTGAAGCGATAACAGTGAAATAATATATTTTCATCATTGAAAGTACGATATGCTTGATATTGGATGGGCTAAATTTTCACTACATTCAGAATGGAAGAAATGTGAATAAAAGGTTTTTTACAATAACCAACAAATGAATAAAAGTATAAAATGCTTTATTGTTTTTCGTGAAATTGAGGATTTTTTTGTCGCGTATTTATGAAATTGCAGAAGTGTTCATGGCATCCAAATGTCTTCGAACAAGACTCACATACCTAAGTTTTGATCCGATTATGTACTTCCATTATGTGAACTTTGATATTTTTCTGGTATCTAAATGATTTGTGATAGATCTCTCACTCGAAGGATTTGCTATGATCATGTACTGCATTTATGTGATTTTTGAGTAAATACTGGTATCCAAATGATTTGTGACAAACATCACACTCAAAAGGTTTGATACCATTATGCATTGTATTTATGTGAGTCTCGAGAATACTCTTTCCCGTGAATGATTTTAGACAAATCTCACATTCAAAGAGTCTTCTACGATCATGTACTCCGTTGATGTGTGTATTGAGAGTACTTTTTTGTCCAAATGATTTGTGACAAACCTCACATTCAAAAGGTTTGCTCCGATCATGTACTGCATTTACGTGACTTTTCAGTACACCCTGGTATCCAAATGATTTGTGACAAACATCACACTCAAAAGGTTTGATACCATTATGCATTGTATTTATGTGAGTCTCGAGAATACTCTTTCCCGTGAATGATTTTAGACAAATCTCACATTCAAAGAGTCTTCTACGATCATGTACTCCGTTGATGTGTGTATTGAGAGTACTTTTTTGTCCAAATGATTTGTGACAAACCTCACATTCAAAAGGTTTGATACTATTATGTATTGTATTTATGTGAATCTTGAGGTTACTCTTACTTTTGAATGATTTTAGACAAATCTCACATTCACGATTAACGCCACGATTAACCTCGGACTTATTTAGTTTTAATCGAGACTTTCCTTCAAACTGGCAGTTATTATCGTGATTAACTTCTTTTTTCATTAAAATCACTGGGCTTTTTTCATTTAAGTGACTGGCCTTAATTTGTTTTTCTATTTTTACAACAGGTGAATAGCATTGATCTTCAGTTTTGCAATTGGTTGTCGATGTAGACTTTAGTTCTAGTTTAACATCTTTGCACTCAAAATCAATGATGAATTTTCGATTTATGGCATCCGTCTGATTTTCATTTTCTATCTTCACAATGGGTAGATAACTTGGATACTCAGTTTTGCAACCTGGTGTCGATAAAGGTTTCAGCTCTTGTTTATAATTTTCGCACTCAAACTCTATGGATATTTTTTCATTTACCATATCCCGTAAATGCATAGCCTCATACATGTGATTTGCCTAAAATAAAAATTGTTTAATAATTTTTATAAGGGCATTTCAGAACATAAGTAAGTCGTTGAACTCACCGATGATTTATTAAAAGTTGATGTTTCAAAGCTTTCGGTTTTGTAAGAGTTCACAGAATCGAAATTATCATCGTCTGCATCCGGTCGAGTATCTTTCGGCTCTTCTTTCATTCTAATGAATAAAGTAAGTGTGATGAAGTGATCTTTTCAAAATAATATTATTTTATTCGAAAAAAATTATACCTAACTATATCCCCGTTGTCTTCCATCGCTCACTTAATTATACGTAATCACTGTGAATTTTCACGTTCTTATACTTCGAGAAAATATTTTAGGTTAAACACCTCGAATATCCAACTCTATAGCTCGAATTCACGAATTTGTAAACACTTGCTTAACTGCAGGAATTTAGCTCCTCGCTGGCGACTGTACGCACTACTAATATATTATCTCATATAGGTATTCCCAGTGATACTCATGGCTTCGTGGCGACTTTCCCCCTCTACTATAGATTGGCCAGAAGCAGTATATGCGATACATAGAGGCACTCGAAAATTGTAATGAAAACATCATTCTTTCAGGCGCAATGTGCGATAAAACCGGAAAAATTCCTTGAAGGAACGGCCGCCAAGTTAGATTTTTACATTGTTTCAAATGTTGTAAGAACGATGTGTAAACAGATAACTCAGTAACTTGATTGTAAACAATATAATCATGAACGATTTTGCCACATTCCCTTCGACACACTATGTTTATAGTAGAAACAAATTAGTTTGAATGTTGTATTTTTCGATGAAACTAGCCATAATACCAAAAGACGAATTTTACTCGTTCGATTGCCTTGATACTAAATAGACTGAACCATCGTTAATTTAACCACAAAAATGGATAGACAACACGTTTCTGACATTAGTCAAGAAGCATTTACACTAGAATCAAGTATGATAACATACCGAGACACAATTCACAATAAACAAAATAATTTCGCTTGTGACAAGTGCGAAAAAAAATTTGAGTTCCGAAGTCATTTGAGTAGGCACCAAATATCAGAGCACAGAAGTCGCAAAGATTTTCCATGCGACCAGTGTGAAAAGAAATTTGTGAAAAAATCAAGTTTGCTCACACACCAAAAATTAGTACATAAAAAAAAGATTTCAGCTGCAACAAGTGCGAAAAGAAATTTGAAAATAAATCGACTCTACTCAAGCATAATAAAATATTCCACGAAGTTTTCAAAGATTATTTATGTGAAAAGTGCGCTAAGAGATTTGGAAATAAACGAAATTTGCGATTGCACATAAAGACAGTACACGACGATCGCAACGATTTCGCACGCGATAAACGTGAGCGGGGACTTGGACTGAAGTCGAATTTGTGGAGACACCGAAACACATTTCACGATAATTCCAAGAATAACGCATGTGACAAATGCGAGAAGACATTCTTCGATCGAAGCACTTCGATCAGGCACAAAAAAACAGTTCATGGAGGTCGGAAAGATTTCGAATGCGATAATTGCGAGAAAAAATTTGGACATAAACAGCATTTGCTTGTCCACCAAAGGACAGTCCACGAGGGTCGCAAAGATTACGAATGCGACATGTGCGAGAAGAAATTTGGACAAAAATCAGATGTGTTGAAACACCAGAAGACAATACACGAAGGTCGCAAAGATTACTCATGCGACAAGTGTGAAAAGAAATTTACACAAAAAGTGAATTTGCTCTTTCACCAGAAAACAGTCCATGAAGGTAGCAAAGATTTTGCATGTGACATGTGCGAGAAAAAATTTGTACATAAATCAAGTTTGACCACCCACCTAAAGATAGTACACGAGGGTCGCAAAGATTTCACATGCCACGAGTGCGAAAAAGTATTTGGACAAAAAACACATTTGCTCCAACACCAAAGGAGAGTTCATGAAGGTCTTAAAAATTTTGCATGTGACAGGTGCGAAAAGAAATTCGGGGGACGAGGCACTTTGATCAGACACCAAAAGATAGTACACGAAGGTCGCAAAGATTTCGCATGTGACAAGTGCGAGAGGAAATTTGGAAGGAAAACAGTTATGTTGAGTCACCGAAGGACAGTCCATGAGGATCGCAAAGATTGCGCATGTAACAAATGCGAAAAAGTATTTGGACGAAAATCACATTTGCTCAAACACCAGAGGACAACCCATGAAGGTCGTAAAGATTACGCTTGTGACAAGTGCGAAAAGAAATATGGGGCTCAATGTGATTTGATAAATCACCAAAAAATATTCCACGAAGGTCGCAAAGATTTCACATGTGACAAATGCGAGAAGAAATTCGGACTAAAATCGAAATTAACCAGACACCAAATTGCAGTACACGAAGGTCGCAAAGATTATGCATGCGACAACTGTGAGAAGAAATTTGGGGTAAAATCGCATTTACTCAGGCACCAAAAGACAGTCCACGAAGGTCGCAAAGATTATGCATGCCGGAAGTGCGAGAAGAAATTTGGACGAAAATGGATTTTGATTCAGCATCAACAGACAGTCCACGAGGGTTGAAAAATCATTGCATTCGACAATTGACGTAAAAAATGACCATTTTAAATATGTATAGATACTTGTATAGATGTTTTTTATAGAATTTTAATAAAAATTATGCTGAAATGATTGTGTATTACCTCAACTTTGGCCAGTCAACTATCATTACACTTTTGCACACAAATGTTGTGGTCTTTTCAGAGTTCATCTACCCTTAATTACGACTATACTCTCTGTTTATTTTTTAGCGACCCAGTTCTTGTAGCTCCGTACACAGAGATCAGCCGAAAGGTTCCATCTGAAAAAACCAACGTAGAAACCTTTTAATAATTTCAAAAAACGTTTTATAAATTTCGTTCAAAATAAAGTGACTGTTTTCGAAAGGCGCGAGTGTCAAATGAAAGTTTACGCGAGGGTGGCCCTTTTTTTCTAATCCGCCACTGCATATACTCCTTTAAAAGCTTGCGCGCGACAAATTCGAGTGCACTCGCGCGATCACGTGTGTGTGCCAGACTAGGGCATTTTAAACGTCCGCTCGTTGGGTGCCATGAACACGTGCGCATCAAAATACAAAAAGCTTCGGCGATTACTTTGGCCCAAGTACTTCAGGTAAGAGAGAATAAAGCAACTTTATAGTCAAAAGTACGCATAAGAGAGTCGAGTCTAAAAGTGTATTTTCGCGCTCTTTTTGCAAAATTACTTTCTTCTCTTTTGTTCGAAGGAAACTTTTTACTCCAAGAATTAATGCCGACCATTACCATATGTATGTACTCGGCGCGTATACTCGAATAGTTTCGAAAATCGAGTTCAGCCGTAAGGTATGATAATGCCTTTTGAACATTATTACGCTACGCGATGACGATCTACCCCCGGCGTATCGAATTTTCATCGCATTATCGATGCGGCATGCCGAATTTCTGAACTGCCCCGCGCCCGTCGACAGCCTCGAGTTGTATTATTCCCAGCGATTGTTATGGCTTCTTGGCGATACTTTTCCGCTCTACCGTAGATTGGCCAGAAGCAGTATATGCGATACATAGAAGCATTTGCGAATTAGTAATAAAAATATCGTTCTTTCCTTGAACTGGAACTGCCGCCAAGTTAGGTTTTTACATTGTTTCAAATGTTGTAAGAACGATGTGTAAATAGATAAATCGGTTACTTAACTGTAAACAATATGATCATGAACGATTTTGACACATTCCTTTCGAAACACTGATCATATTTGTAATAAAAACAAATTAGTTCGAATGATGCCTTTCCTTACAAAACGAGCCAAAATATCGAAGGATAAATATAACTCATTCAACTTCAGTGGAACTAAATAGAAGGATCTATCTTTCATCTTAAGCATCGAAATGAATAATAATGAAAAAAAATTCGCAAAAGTTGTCTTGGAAAATAATTCAAGTGAGCACGACAAACAACACATTTGTGATATTTGCCAGGAGGTATTTGCACTAGAATCAAGTATGATAACACATCGAGACACAATTCATAATGAACGAGAAAATTACTCCTGCGACAAATGCGAAAAGAAATTGGAGTTGCGAAGTCATTTGAGTAGACACCAAATATCAGTAAACAAAGGCTGCAAAGATTTTGCATGTGACGAGTGTGAGAAAAAATTTGTGAAACAATCGAGTTTGTTAACGCATCAAAAGTTGATACACAAAGATCGCGAAGATTTCATGTGCAACAAGTGCGAAAAGAAATTTGAAAACAAATCGACTTTACTCAAGCACAAAAAAATATTCCACGAAGTTTTCAGAGATTATTTATGTGAAATGTGCGCGAAGAGATTTGGAAATAAACATAGTTTGCTCGCGCACATAAAGACAGTACACGAGTGTCTCAAAAATTACGCATGCAATAAATGCGAGAGAAAGTTTGGAAGAAAGTGGCATTTGCTCAACCACCAAAAAATAGTCCACGAAGGTTGCAAGGATTACTCGTGTGACAAATGCGAAAAAAAATTCGGATATAAATTTAATTTGCTCATACACCGAAGGACAGTACACGAAGGTCACAGAGATTTTGCATGCAATAAATGCGAGCAGAAATTCGGACACAAATGTACTTTGGTCATGCACATGAAAACAGTCCACGACGGTTGCAAAGACTATGCATGCGACAAATGCGAGAAAAAATTTGGATACAAGCAGCATTTACTCAGACACCAAAGAGCAGCCCATGACGGTCGCAAAGATTACGCGTGTGATAAGTGCGAGAAAAAATTCGGACGAAAATCACATTTGCTCTTGCACGTGACGACGATACACGACAATCGTAAAGATTTCGCATGCGACAAATGCGAGATGAAATTTGGGGGAAGAGGCAATTTGATAAGACACCAAAAAAAAGTACACGAGGGTCGCAAAGATTTCGCATGCGTCAAGTGCGAGCATAAATTTACCAATAAAAAGAACTTGCTCACCCACTTAATAACAGTACACGATGGCCGCAGAGACTATCCATGTGATAATTGCGAGAAGAAATTCGGGAATCGAAGTAGTATGATCAAGCACCAAATTTTAGTACACGAAGGTCGCAAAGATTATGAATGCGTCAATTGTGAGAAAAAATTTGGTCAAAAATCACATTTATTCTCACACCAAATAGCTGTCCACGAAGGTCGGAAAGACTATGCGTGCGACAAGTGTGAGGAGAAATTTGGCCAAAAATCGAAATTGATCAAACACCAAATTTTGCATGCAACAATGTCGAGAAAATAAAATGATGAACAATTGTAAATGTGTATAGATACTCATACCTATGTATTTCAACAAACTTCAATAAAAATTTTGCTGAAATGATTTTGTAACACTCGAATCTAGGGCGTTCAACTGTCATTACTTCTTTATACACTGACGTTGTGATTTTTTCAGGTCTTGCGTACTACTAATTACTACTCTTAATGACTTTTTTGACTAATTGGTTCCCGAAGTTCTTCGTGCAATGATCAGCTAAGAGTTTTTTTACGTCTTGTTCGTAATTGTGAATGAGGTAAACTTTCAGTTGACTACCGGATTTTTGATAAATCTTACTAACTGACTTATGACCCTAAATTGATCAAACACACGTTAGTGAAAGGTTTTGATAAATTTGCGGACAAACACTGATGAATAATTTAATTTGAACCAAAAAATGTTTTCTAAATTTCTTCAAAATTAGTTATAGCTCTCATAAATGTTTTCGAATTTCGCGAGCGGCAAATGCTTGCGTGAGGACAGCACTTTTTCTAATCCACCTCTGTTATACTCCTTCAAAAGTTCACGCTCGCGTGTGTGTGCCAGACTAGGGCATTTTAAACGTCCGCTCGTTGGCTGCCATGAACACGTGCGCATCAAAATACAAAAAGCTTCGGCGATTACTTTGGCCCAAGTACTTCAGGTAAGAGAGATGAAAGCAACTTTATACGTCAAAAGTACGCATGAGAGATCGAGTCTAAAAGTGTCTTCGAAGACGCAATACGTGCAAAATTACTTTCTTCTCTTTTGTTCGAAGGAAATTTCTTACTCCAAGAATTAATGCCAACCATTACCATATGTGTGCACTCGGCGCGCGTATACTCGAATAGTTTCGAAAATCGAGTTCAGCCGTAACGTATTGTAATGCGTTTTAACATTATTACGCTATGGGATGATGATCTACCCCCGGCGTATCGAATTTTCATCGCATTATCGATGCGACATGCCGAATTTCTGAACTGCCCGTCGACAGCCTCGAGTTGTATCATATATATATGTATGTGCCTCGCGGAGTACAATACCATGTAATAATCCGTGTGTGAAATCGTTTCGCCGCGTCGTGGCAGATCATCATCATCGTCGTCGTCGTCGTCGTCGTTGTTTTCCGAACGGGAAAAGACAATCCGTCTCTCGACACGCGTATTATGTGTAACGGTACTTTATATATAGGTATACGATCGCATCAACCCCGTTTACTCGCGTCTATACATATCCCTACCTTACGTTACATCGCAAAGAAACAGTCGAGTCAGCTGAAATTTCGACTCGAATAAAAATCATACAACATTTCAATTATTCCTCCCCCGAAAAAAAATTCTGTAAACGTTTAAGAAAATATCGCGCGCAAACACACATAGGTCTAATATTGTATTCACTTCACGAAACCGCACGAATCGAAAGTTTCTCGTGGGCAACTAAACAACAACAACAACAACAGCAGCAGCAACAACGGTGGCAGTGCTGCAACTATACAACAAGTACGAGAAATTGGAATGCAGATGAAGCGGTGCGGTGCTGCCGCGTTTATGTATGTAGGTATATATATACAGCCAGCCACCGAGCTATTATGCGACTTATATTTCCATGTCTCGCGGTTAGATAGATCTCTACGGCAAGGCGCATGTGTATATAGCTGTAGAGAGAGAGAGAATTCCATTTTCGCGAATTAACATCGAAATCCAGAAGAAGAGATTTGAATACGTGTGTTTATACGCCTATATAGCTCTGTGTGGGGGAGGCGCAAAGGCACATACATACATGCAGAGCTTAAATCTCATGCAAAACAATTCCGCTCACTCCGAGCTTTGCGTACATATAGGCGTTTGTGTGTGCGAAGGAGAGAGAGAGAGAGAGAATAATGACTCGTTAAACGATCTCCACGTAGACTATAACTCGCCTTCGTTTTTCAATTTTTCCCAATTTTCTTTTTTTTTTTTTTTATCGTCGTCGCGCTCTAATATATTACGAACTATGAAGCAACTACGAGGCCTCTCTATAACAATATCCAAGTGAATCTTTGCCATTGTCGCTACTCTAGCAGCTCGTATTTCTCTCTCTCTCTCACTTCTCTTACGCGGATTAGGAAGTACAGCAGCTACGCACATACGAGGTGTATACGAGTAAGAAGATACGATTTCGCGCGTACAGAATTACGCGCCTGTGTGTGTGTGTGTGTGTGTGTGTGTGTGTGTGTGCGGGCGTCACGCTACAGGGCGAGCTTAAGTTTTCCCTGCATATATTATTAAACAGCATCACATACGCACACACGCATGTGTCGTAGGTGTCGTATATATGTATTCAAAATTAATCAGTCTAAGAGGCGGCACGTATATATATATACGAATATGACTCGCGCACATATATATACCCGAGAGCTTCAATTATGACAAAAGTCATCCCCCTCGCATCTTGCGCTGCGCTGCACACTGCACGACTTATACATACCCTCTCTGAGGCTGAGCCCGTTTATATATGTATATAAAGCATATATATATATATATGTGTCTGTGTGGGTGGGTGTGTTTGATAGCGGCCTCGCGCGCCAAAGGCATATATACACACAGACGCTCTCCGCCACGGGCACGTACGGTCGTCTTACACACTCGACGTTCTTCGCTCTCAAGACGTTCTCTTCTTCTTCTTCCTCTTCTACGTCTCGTCTCTCTGATTTTTTTTTTTTTTTTTTTACGTGGCCCACATTTTTTATATAGGACAGACGGCGCTGCGCACACTTGACTTACATATTATTTCATGCCCATCGGATCGCTCGGAGGAATTATCACCGGGGAAAATTAATAATTCCGTGTTGCCGTATCGTCTGTGATGTAGGTCGTCGCGTCGTGGGCATGGATCGTCACATAAACGGAATAAGTTACCGATTTTTTTTTTTTTTTGAGAGAGAGAGAGTGAAAAAGCGACCTTGGCCACTAGAGATGGCTCGGAGTCGACTTTTGCATTAATATTTTTAGAAATATCAACGAAAGTCCGACATTTGTCTGTTAAAAACGAACGTTAGAAGTGATATGTATTTCGCAATGTTGTTTTGAGTATATGTTGATTTATTCCGATAGTATTAATTCTGTCTTATAATTAGTTGACATTTTGCAAACTCGATTTGGTCGGCGATTTACTTTTGTTTACGTTGAAAAGATAACGATTCGATACGATGATTTGTAAATATTATTGGAGTCAAATAAGTTAGCCAATTTCCATGTCTAGTACGTTAGAATAATTAAAGCAGTCGTCGATTACATTTGACAAAATGAAGTCCAGTGGTACAATGAGCAATGCTGTCAAGTAATTTTCATATCATAAATCATACAAACTATTTATTTCTTTACAATTTTCAAATCTTATTGATACTTTCAGAGTGAAGGATGAGCTCGAAGATATTTCGCTGTGTGAAAATGAAGACTGCGCAAGTTTTCAATACGTCCAATTTCTGCAAGATAATTCCGTAAGTTGATGAGATATTTATGACCAAATTATAGCAATCATTACTCAATTTCATTTTATTACAGACTCAAACGCTTGTAAAAAAGGAAGAAGTTCATGATTCTCAACTAGAGGAAGAGATTAATATAGAGTTTGAAAGCAAAGATGTAAAACCTACGGCAGGTTTGTTTGCACTGAGAAAATTGAACTATTTGTCCCAAAATCGTACTGCGATTAAAGACGAGCCATTAGACATGGTGAAAAAAGAATATTTTGACGATAATGTGCAAAAATTAAAAAAAACGCTGACTTTAAAGCACAAAAATCTCAAGCGTCTTAAGTGTGATAAATGTCCAAAGTCATTCAGTCGTAAAGTTGGTCTCGAATTACACAAAGATTCGGTGCACACTGGCATAACTTACCCATGCGATATATGTGAAAAAATATTCAGACGAAAGGGTAGTCTAAGAGTCCACATCAATACTTTGCACACAAGTAACAGAAAACTTTACAAGTGTGACGAGTGTCTAAAAACATTCAACTACAAATGTCATCTCACTTATCATATTGAGTATGCGCATAAAGGTATAACTCACCCATGTGATTTATGCAGAAAAGTATTTATATCAAAAACGGGTATCAAATCGCACAAAGATTCGGTGCATAACGGTATAACTTACCCGTGCGTTTTGTGTGAAAAAGTATTTTCCATAAAAAGTGATCTTAAAGTGCACCAAGACTCCGTGCATAAAGGTATCGCTCACCCATGCGTTCAATGTGAAAAGTCATATGCACGCAAAAAAGACCTTAAGCGCCACATCGATCGAGTGCACAATTCTTAAAAAACAAGATTCACAATGATGTTTACATGGTACGCATGGGCACAATGCATAAGAACGTTTAAACTGCAAAAATTAAAACGTTAAAGCATGTAGCTTCATCATAATTAAAAATCATAATTAATCGCTAATTCGCTATTCACGTATCAATTATTACTGCATTAATATATCGAGGTATGTTTTAAAAACGTTTGGACTTTATTTGTGATTATTCAAATTTTTTTCAATTATTTAATAAAATGTGCTTCATATTCAATAGTTGTTTTCAAAAGATTCAATGTTTAATGCCAACACGATTTTTCGTTGTGATCCAAGGTACAAACTTCAAATGATAAGATTTTCTTTTTTTGACTGCAGCTGTTTTTTTCGCACTCCTCTCTCGAGATGATTTGTCAAAAACTTGTACTTGAATAGCAGCGATATTTGAGGGTAGAGCAACGAACGAGGATACGAGCCAGCTGCAGTCCAGACCCGACGAGTTCAAACTTGAGATACGGGCCGGCATGATATTATACGGTGGTTCCGAGTGCGAAGTGGTTTTTTAAAGGGTACTTCCTCGTCGCCGAGTTCAAACGAGACATTTACCGCGATTGAATCGACAATACATAGGCACAGCCATAAACTCAATAATAAATTATAATTATTCGAAGCGAACAAACTTGTTCTTGAGAAATTTATCAATGTAGAGCTACGAAGAAGCGCGAGCTATGTACAATAGGTATGTGTTTTTGTTGATGTAACCGAGCATAACACACGAACGCGCACAGCATCGTAAATGCGCACGGCAAGCCAGCAGAATAAAGAGAGACAGAGATAGGCAGAACCAAACGCTATATACTTTGACGTTTCAAAGGCATGTGAGCCGTCCGAGCAAAAATCGCGTGTTCTACGTATGTGTCCTTATATTAACTCACCGCCCGGCAGCAGCGAACGAGTGCGATTTTTGGCACAGTCGAGCGCAAGCCAATCACAGACGCGCGCCAGAAAGAATCCGTCGTCGCCGGCGTTAATACTGCGATAAGCGCGACTTCGACCATCATTCGTGTACTAGCTCTCCTACCAGTCGGGTCGGCTCAAAGAGTCTGTATACATAAGGAATAATATCGCAGTCGCGGCCGCGTTTTATTATATAAATACTCGGCATCGAAGCCCAATCAGCGAGTGTCAGGTGCTATCTCAGTGGCCAAGGTCAACCCTCGAACGCGTCGATTACGCTGATAGTGTATGAGTGAGTGGATGTAGATTTTTTAACACTGTCCTAAGCACGCGATACGACTCGAAAGGCGTTACGCGGATAAATTCCGACACGTTCAGTGTAAACAACGACACTGCGACCTGCAAAAGTGACTTTATCGACCAGCACTTTATGACGTTCATGTATTCATCCAGTCTCTATACAGTAGATCGCCCAACGAGTAAGTCAACAGTTATTCACATAGTTTCTCTGAAATTTGTGCACTTTTTAGCGAAATCTAGTCAACTATCATTGCTGTTTTGATGCGTGTTACTACCCGACTGAAATTCCGCTGGGTATAAGAATCGAAACATTCAGAGAATCTTTGCTTCAATTTTTAACTCCGCTCCGAACCGCACCGAACGTGTACGTTTACTTATACTCGACTTGATCTTCGTCGTAAAAATCTTTCTCGACCCACGGCGAGCAATCGTATTTTTCAGATTCGCCACGATGGAGCGGCGACCCGAAAACAGCAGCGCTAAAATTGCCGAAAAATCCATGAGCTGCCTGACGACGAAACTACTCTACAGAGTCCACTACTTGATTTCGTCCGATTCGGACACGGACTACGACGATTTCGACAATTTCGCCGATCTCTGGAGAAATGGATTCGATCGTAGCGACGTTTGCAGCCGTAAAACTTTGGAGAGCTGGTTGGATTACATGCAGTCGAACGGCGGCATCGACAACTGGAAAAACACTCATCCGTGTTTTCTTTTGAATAATCTTACCTTGGCTGCTTACTTGATGTGAGTGCTCGTTGCGCAACTTTCGACAATTGCAATTATTATTGTCATTAACTCATGATACAATTTTCTTACGTAGGAAACGTCAATTTACCAATTTATCGCGTAAGCTTTTCAATGATGGCAGATTTTCTACGGCCGATGTCGAGCAAATTCTCGACGATTTGCATATAACTGATGATTCGTCGAAAAAGTACTCCAACGCGATCCTCAGTATATCGCGAAAACCTATAACGGAGGAGATAGTAAATAACATTTTTGAACCATATAAAATAAGATTCATGAGAGAGGGAGAAAACAATTCCAACGTCATCGAGCCTGCTGAGCCCTCGTTGGGAGACATCAAGGATAAACTGAAAAAAATCCTGTAAGTTCATTGATTTTGTCTTTTCACAAAATAAAGTAATATATTTGAATTATAATTTATATTGCAGAGATGAAGCAGAGTCATCGGACGACGAAGAAGAGAGTTTTGTTTCAGACGAGGAATCGGAATTTTACAAAAAAGTACTAGAATCGGAAGAATTCGAAAAAGTACAAGAAGTGGTTCTAAAATTTTCCAAAGTGAAGTATGTATACAAGTTTTAGTTGCATAATTTGAAAATTTTATGTATTTTTTATAATATTTTGTGCATTTTAGACCTGATAATGAATCTGATCTGCGCAAGTCACTTTTGAACATTATCGCGACCTCAACAAGACTTCTCGCACTTCTAGCAGAAAATCAGGAAAGTACTAGTTCTGGGATAAAAACCACAGCAAGAAAGCGGCTTAAATCTTATGAAAATGAGAAATCTTCAGCATGCGAGAATGAAGTTATTGTGAAAAAGAAAAAAGGGCATTCTATGCCAAAAGAATATATAGTAAATGAAAACATTTATTAATGATGATATTTAGAATAGCTTTTTTGACGATGAGTTATTTTTTAACTGGGATGATTATTTTTCAGGTATAAATGAACTATTACCAAGAGTAATAATCAAAAGAATCGATGCCAGAAAGATATCTCAAGGTATGTCCTCCATAAACTAGATATGGTTGAGTAATTCAATTCAATTCACTCGGCTAGCTCAGAAATGACTAAAAACAAATTCTCCATCCTCATTTGCTCAACTTAGCTAATTCGGTGGCACTATTTACTTTAAGAATTTTCAAGCTAGCCACAGAGTGAGTTTACCTTAAAAGCTTTGTACAATTAACTGTTATAATTTGGTTTCAGAAAAATCAAGAGATTTCTCACTTCATGATAATGCTAAAAATACAGAGAAGAAGAATAACAAAAGATCTGACACTGAAAGTTCACAAGACTTACAATTTCTCCAAGAATGTTCTGTAAGTAGATTAATTATTGATGACTGAACTGTAGGCAAGAAAATGTCTAAATAACTTTACTTTATTACAGACTCTAATACTTGAAAAAAATGAAGACACCCACAATACTGAATTGAGCAACGTGATTGAAATAGAATTTGAGTGCAAAAATGTGAAACCCACTGAAACTTCATTTGTATCTGAAAATTTAAACATAAGTATTGACTGTGAACCCAACAACCAAAATGAAAAAATCCCACAGCTGCAATCGGTACAAAAGAGCCAGAAATCTGTTAAAAGTAAGACAACTTCAAAAAGTACAAAAAGTACTCTCCGAACTATTAGGAATTGGACCAATCGAAAACGACACAAATGTGATACATGTAAAAAGAAGTTTAAGTCAAAATTTACACTTGATAATCATATTAATACAATGCATAAAGGTATTACTCTCCCATGCGACTTGTGTGGAAAAACATTTACAAGGGAGGATTATCTCAACAATCATATTGATTCTGTACATAAAGGTATAACTCACCCATGCGATTTGTGTGATAAAATACTTGAGCTAAAGCATACTCTCAAATATCATAAAGATTTTGTTCACAATGTTCAGAAATCGCAGAATTGTAATACACAGGAAAAGACATTAGCACAGAAATGTCCAAAATCATTTAACCATAAGAATAATCTGTCTTCCCATATCAATACAGTGCATGAAAGTAAAAATTACCCATGCAATTTTTGCAAAAAAATCTATGCAACAAGTTCCAGTCTCAAAGTGCACAAAGATTCCATGCATAAAGGTATAACCTACCCATGCGATCCGTGCAAAAAAGTATTCAGAAGTAAACACCGCCTCAAAGAACATAATGATTTCATGCACAATGGTATTGCTCACCGATGTAACCTATGTGAAAAATCATTTTCAGGTCAATACAAGCTTAAACGCCACATCAATGGAGTACACTATGGCATAAAACAATAGGTTCAATGATGTTTGCATGGACTTGCAAATGGGCGCAATAATGCATAAGAATCTTAAAACTGCATGAATCAAATTAAAAAACAAAGCTTCTTTGAAGTATAGTGCACACGATTTCAGCTAATCCCTTATTTTTTGCATGTATAAATTCATTGTTGAATCATTAAATCTAAGTATGTATGTAAAGTATTAAACTTGATTTATTCAAATTCCCTCCAAATGTTTAAAAAAAAATGGTCTATTAAATAGTTGATTTCAAATTGATGAAAATTCACTATATAATGCCAATACAAGTTTTCGCTGTAATTTGAGCAGAAAGTAATTTTTTCAACTGCTTTCAATTTTCCGCCTTTCTTACTTGAAATTAATGGGCACAAATTTGCACCGGAATGATTTAAAAATTTCAACTTTCACACGGTACTTGATAGTCGATGTGAAATTTTATATTTTTCAAAAAATCGAAGTTTTCCTTTTTACTTCATTTGAATATTTGAATGAAAGACGCGATCTTTGTAACCAGGAGAATCAAATCAATTTTCATTATTATTAAAAAGCTTAACGAACCCGGAACAGGATTTACTAACGGATTTGACGTATTTTAAATAAAAGCATTGTGTGTATAAACATGCATCTATACTTATACTATGATTCATCAGTGGAGAGTGGAGACTCGCACACGAAAAACAGGCAAGTGAGAGCAAGACAGACAGATAGACGCAGTCACCCAAAACGCGCGAAAAAGGCTATCGGTGCAGTCTGCAGAGCATATTATTCTAAGATTGTATTCGATCCGGTGCCGGTCCCGAAACATAATCAGTCTTGCCATCTGACCAGCTAAGGCCCATCTTCGACCGCTTCGATTATAATATAACATGAGAGCGATAGACGTCAACATCGTCCAACACGCAACTCGTTAAAAAATACGTTACGCGTGTGATCGAGCGAAGCGCATAGGCAAGTTGAGTGTAAACAAACCAAGCGAAGCCGAGACGCCGCGACCCACCACTGACTCCATGTATAATTTAGTCTTCGATCGATTGCCGTACCAGCAAATCAAAAGTTATTTCAGATTCACGCATTATCTCCAAGTGTTCAACTAATAAGTGGAGCTGATCTACGAAGTTGGTGCTACGTTATTCGTTTTTTATTGTAACAAGATTAATCGCAATCAAAAGATCGTATTTGATTACGTAAATTTAAACTCTAACCATTGGTATTTACTCAGCCCGGCCTGGTCATAAAATCTTCCTCGACTAACAGTAAACAATGTTATTCTACAGGTTTGCAAAAATGGAACATCGACCTCCTCGAAACAGCGGGACCAAAATTACAGAAAATTATGTACACCAAGACACTGAAGTGGAAAATCTAGAAGAAAGATATCTTTCGCGTGCAGAATGGGAAGAGTACCAAAAAGTACAAACAGTGCTTTTAAAGTTTTTGAGAGTAAAGTATGTATACAAGTTTTAGTTTACAATTTAAAATTTTAACAATTTTGTGCAGTTTCTATATTTTATGTATCTTTATTTTATTCAAGACATAATAGTAAATCTGATATTCGGAAATTCCTCTTGAATATTATCATGAGCTCGTCCAAGCTACTTGTACTTCTAGAAGATACTCTAAATCAGGAAACTGCAGATACTGGGGCAAAAAATTCCAAAGTAAATCATCAACATGCATATCATGATAATGAAAAATCTTCAACCAAGGACGAAATTATTTCAAAAAAGATAAAAGGGCATTTCAAACCAAAGAAAGATAGTAAGTGTATCATTCATTGATGATGATATTTGTTATAGCTTTTGAAACAAGTAATTTTTTAATCTAGCTAATTATTTTTCAGAAAAAAATGAACAAATACCAAGAGAAATAACCCAAAGAATTAGCTGCAATAACGTTATTGATAGATCGCTTCAAGATAATGATGATTTTAGAATGAATGACAAGACATATGACACTACAAGTTTACAAAACAATCAAGTATTGAAAGATAATTGCGTAAGTTGATCAAATATTTGCAACTTAATTATAGCTATAGTAAATGCATAAATAACTACAATTTTATTTTAGACTCAAACACTTATAAAAAAAGAAGAAATTCATGATACTCAAATAGACCACAAAATTGAGATAGAATATGAATGTCAAAATGTGAAACGCACCGTAAATTCATTGGTACCAGAAAAATTAGATATAAATATTAAATGTGAACCCAACAGACAAAACAAAAAAACTCCTCCTGTGAAATCTATACACAAGAGCAATAAATCTGAGCAAACATGTACAAGAAAGTTAGAAAAGAAAAGTAATCTCAAATTTCACATTGATGGCATTACTCACTTGTGTGATATTTGTGGAAAGAGATTCACACAAAGGCGCAAACTCAAAATCCATACTGAAGTAGTGCATAATAGTCAAAAACGTTATCAATGTGATGCATGTGGCAAGACGTTTGCGAGGAAAGACAAACTTGTCTATCATATTTATTCAATTCATAATGGCATAACTTATGCGTGTGACATGTGGAAAAACATATACACGAAAAGATTATCTCGTAAATCATATTGTTTCAGTGCATAATGATCAGAAGAGATTTTACAACTGTAATGCTTGCGGAAAGGCATTTGGGCTAAAAATTGCTCTAAAAAAACATACTGATGTAGTACATAATGGTCAGAAATCTCACGCCTGTAATATATGCAGAAAGACATTTAGACTAAAAATTGCTTTAAAAAAACATATTGATTTAATGCATAATGGTCAGAAACCTCACAACTGTAATACTTGTGGAAAGACATTTCGATTAAAAATTGCTTTGAAAAAACATATTGATTTTAAGCATAACGGTCGAAAACGATACCAATGTGATACTTGCGGAAAGACGTTTACGGAGAAACAGAAGCTCGTCCGTCATATTGATTCAATTCATAATCGCATCACTCATGCGTGCGATGTATGTGGAAAAACATTCACACGAAAGGACAATCTCAAAAATCACATCGATTTTGTGCACAAAAATCTCAAACATTATACGTGTGATAAGTGCCAAAAGTCATTTTTTTGCAAAAGTAGTCTGGATCTCCATATGAGTGATTCATGTGGCAAAACATTTACGAGTAAGGATGGTCTGAAAGATCATATTGATTCTATACAAAAAGGTCGGACATGTTATATATGTGGAAAAAAGTTCGCCTCCAAATATTACGTCAAGATGCATATTAATTCTATACATAAAGATATAGGTCCCACATGTGATACATGTGGAAAAATGTTTGTCTTGAAAAAGCATATGAAGTTGCATATTGATTCTGTGCATAAAGGCATAAATTACCCATGCGATATGTGCAAAAAAGTATATACGCAAAAACAAAGACTCAGAGAACATAAAGATGTCGTGCATAATGGTTTGAAATCGCACAATTGTGACATTTGTGGAAAGACGTTTGCAAAAAAGGGTCATCTGAAAATCCATACTGTTTTAGCGCATACAGGTATAAAGCACCCATGCGATTTGTGCAATAAAGTATATAGACAAAAGTACCGTCTCAAATTACACAAAGATTCAGTTCATACTGGCATAACTTATCCATGCGATTTGTGCAAAAAAGTATTTACACAAACAAATCATCTCAAAGTGCACGAAGATTCTGCGCATAATAAGTCATCCATGCGATGAATGTGAAAAGTCATTCATACGAGAAGCCAACCTTAAACTCCACATCAACAAAGTACACAATGGTAAAAAATAAAATGTGCAATAATATTTACATGTAATATAAGCTACATGAAAAGCAATGCATAAGAATCTTAAAACTGCACAAATCAAAACAGATAAAAACTTAGCTTTCCAAAAGAATAGCCCAATTTTGGCGCTTAATTTATTACAATAAGTATCTATATATGTATCGATTTATTACCTACCTTTATTAAATCCAAGTGTGCATTAAAATATTTGAAACTTCATTTGTGTTGATATCCAAATTTCCTCAACTATGAAACACATTCGAAAACCTGGTTTACATATCCAACAGCTCATTTTTAAAGATCTCACCAGTTTGTTTCAAATCCTAAGTATTCATAATAACTAAGTGACTATTTATCTTGTCCTATCCCGGTGTTTAAGAGTTCAAAGTTTTACAACTTTAAATTTTCACTACATATTAAAAATATCCATAAAATATCCTGTTTCTCTCCCATTATCTCTCAATATCGTCATCAACTCAAACATCGTACCGTCGCCAACGATTGCCGATTTATAAATAAAAAAATCCTCGAAATCGTACACAATTTCGCTCGCGCGCCTCGTTAAAGCTCCATATAATATAACGTTTATTAAAACGCGCTCGCGGCATTATAATGCATATATGTACACGGTGCGCGGCACAGTGGCAGAAACGTTTTTGCCTCGGTAATAGCCACCCCTTGTGCTGCGAGCGTCGCGGTCACATGTGTGCAGTGCACGTCGACGCGCCCATATAAGTAGCAGCAGCAAAGCTTCTTTGATGTATAGTACTATACGCGTTTGTATGTGTAACCCTCTATCATCCTCACTCTCTCGCTATGACGAAAAAAGAAGAAAAAAGTAGATTACACGTGATATACCTATATATATATGTGTGTGTGCGCGCGAGCGGCCCGCGTCGCGTCGGCATGTGCACATTAAAATTGTGCTGTGCATATAATAGGTCCCGACCCGGACTACTCCGCGGCCACAAAGAGAATCGTTAACTCTTAATGACGGGTTGCTGCGCGCACACACACACACACACACACACACACACACATGTACATACGTACTTGGTGGTGCGGCGCTTAATATTATACACCCATGTATGACCTGGGATGCGCAGCGGCAACAGCAAGAGCAGAATAAAAAAAAATTGTATTTGCATTCTTCTTCTCGTGTCGCTATTTTTTATTTCGAACCTACTCCTCCTCCTCCTCCTCCTCCTGCTCCCTGTTTCAGCTTTGCTTTAGCTTTAATCCTGGGCTAGTGCATATATACCTATTACGTGCGTTAGAGCTTGAGCTGTATATATATATACGTTTTGTTACATGCAAAATATTTAATTGAGTAATTTTTTCCTCTCTCTGCTCTTTTTTGCTTTCGCCTTTTAAATACGCGAAGCTCGAAGGAATTTCGAGCAGCTCTCGTTAATACCTTTTTCTCTCTGGAGCTGGAGCTCGAGCTCGATGGAATGATAATAAGCCGATCGGTAAATACGCGTAGCGGGACGCGTAATACCGATCGAAACTTCCGTGTATTGTGAGCGCGCGCGCGGGGATCGTTATACATGCAGCGCATATTTCGGAGAGAGAGCGAAATTCCCATGTAAAATAATCATCCGTACGATTCATTTGTATATTTCGTCAATTTTTTTACGTTAATTTTTTTGTCGCTTAACATTGTGTCAAGCGTGTGCGAGCGCGGATCCGTCCTGAAAATTTCATCTCGACGTCGCGCGGTAATACAATATCTTCTTGGGCCTCTTGGGTGCACGCGTGCGGCTTTTGCGGCTTCTCTCTCTCTCTCTCTATCTTTCTGTGGATGAGTTTCAATGTCACCCGCAAAGTTTTCTCTCTTTTTTATACTTTATACGCTCGAGTTTGACGTTGTATACGTTTCTTTATTTTTTCATAAAAAAAAAAAAAAAGAAACTTATTATCTCCGCTGTACACGTGGCAATTAACCACCCATGACGATATCTTATACACGAAAAATCATGTTTATTCCCACACACACACACACACAGTTGGGGTATTACGTATAATAAATATATATTTAAGAGAGGCGGCTCTCCTCGGCGCGATGATTCGAGAGAGCGTCGATCGTCGTCGTCGTCGTCACCGCCTCGAGGCTCGTTACGTACGTATCGACGTGTACGACGTGCCGTTATATTTTTCGCGATTCCTTAAAATAACTTTGCCTCTCTCTCTCTCTTCACTTTTTTTTTGTATAAGTTATATATATGTTATATTATATTATTACGCGTGAGAGCCTCATTAAGAAAATTATATGGCTGTTTTCGCTGCCCTTTTTTTTCGCTTTCTCGTGGTGTACTCGCGATTTTCTCGAAATGTGTTTGTTTTCTCACGTTATTATCTCTCTCTCTCTCTCTCACTATGCTATATAATACGTCTCTCTAGTGCCGTCGCCATCGCCGCCGCGTCCCTGAAATAGGGCCACACGACGATTATCTGATGAGATTTATGCGAATGATTTTCCGGCGGCGGCGGCGGCGGGGGCCTCCCATGAGCAGCAGCAGCACCGCCACCTGAACCTCGCGCAGACGGAAGGTGGGAAAGTCCCCTTATCTCGTCTCTTCTCTCTCTCTCTCTCTTTCTCGAGGTCGTTTTCTGCGCGACTCCTTCTCATCTTCAAGAGGTCGCTTACACACACACACACACGCGAGAGAGCACAATATAACATCATGCATAATATTACCTACACGTAACTTTGCGCGCAATTTTGAACTTTTGCCTCGACTCGAAAATTACACCGCACCGCGCAGCGCACGTACGGTACATATATATACGTAGATATATTTCCGAAAAATTTACTCTCCTCCGCTGCATCGTGCTGCGTATGCATTATGTATCATCATTATTTAATAAACGGCGTCAAATCGATCAATCGTAGCCCGCGTATACGATATGGCCATATAGTATATAATACAGCGGTAAAGAGAGACGAAGAAGAATGTATAAATATGAATCGCGTGAACAAGGCATTTGAATAATGTCGGCGGCGGCGCCCGAGGACCTGGAATTCCGTTTCGTGCGTGTAATATTCGCGATGTGTCTGTTCGTCTCTGTGTGTGTGTGTGTGTGTGAGAATCGGTACTGCGCGCTGAGATTGCTGCACATTACATTACGAGCTCGCGTTATGTAGCCGCGTGCGCTGCACCGGCACGGCGAAGTGATCTCGTTTTAAAATGCTTCGCACGTACGATTTTCCGATTTTTGTATCAAAAATTTTATTATTTTCGCAACTTCTGTGTATTTTAATTGCTCATTGAAAATCAGCGCGACAATTGTTTTCTCGTGGCATTTAATATAGGTCTCGTTAGGTGTGTGAGTGTTATAGAAAAGCATCTTTTTTATGGTTCGCTATTTATGCAATGAGTCCTATATGTTTCAAGAACTTCACTGTTTCTCTTGCGGTATCTGAAAATTTAGATATGCGCCATTTAGGGGTAGCTTAGGCACTGATTAGTGTTGTTGTCTGTAACGAAAAGGCCGAAAGACTTTTCGGACGAGACTCAAAATTGGGTTTATCATTTTTCAGGGTTGCAGCGAAATTTCTGTCGTCTATAATAGTTATCACGGTCGGAAAAGGGTCATACTCGTGAACAATAAATTTTGAATGACGAAGTAATAGTCGTTACTTGACATTATTTATAAATTATTGATTACGAATGAAAATACGAATAACCTTTTTGACATACTTTTCTCTTACACGCGTTTGTCTTTTCATTTCAATGATGCGAAATAAAATAATGAATATTGAAAAAATTTTCCATGCAGATTATAATTACGCGAAAAATGTTTTGGACTGACATACATTACGATTTTAAAAACTTCTATTTCGTGTTCCTGATGAAAAAAAAAGTATTATAATTTCAATAAAAATTATAATAGAAATACTGCAAATTAAAAGCTCGAAAAAATTACATGAGCTGGATTTAATTTTTTTTTTTTTTTAAGAGAGCATCGAATTATAGTTTGCGAAGGGTGGCAATTTGTCTAATCCGTCACTGCAGAATAATTGCGTTTTAATGAGGAAACTGTTTTACAATGTAATGTAAGTGGTTCTTTATCATTTTTGATAATAGTATAATGTCAATAGTCAATTTGAGGCACTCATCATGAAAACGGTTAATATTATTTTAATTTCGCTTTTCAAAGTAATCTTCTTGTCAACCAAATGCAATCGATTGTTATTTATGCATAAATGCAGCTTGACACTGATAAAGTAATATATCACATCGAAGTAATATCTTACTCCACATCTACATTTCTCATTATCAAATTTTGTTATGTTCGATATTTATATTAACTTGATTCTTGTCATTTTCCTCAGTTTTGATTGAATTGTCGAAAGCACAACACGTGCTGCATAATAATGATCGTCTGAATTTTCAAACGTTCGATTTATCTTAAAAAAAAGTTGTTAAGAAAATGGCTTTCTTTACACAGCTTTGGAGTTTAGATATTCTAATATGTGTGTTTAGTTTAGCTATATGCGCTTATTTTTACGCTGTGAGAAATTTCAATTACTGGAAAAGACGAGGATTCAAAGAAATTCCACCGACGGCAGTTTTCGGCAATTTTATGGAATGTTTCCTGGCGAAAAAACCTCTCGTCCGTGTCCTCAACGGCATTTACGAGTACGCAAAAGATGAACCTTCCGTGGGTTTTTACGTATTGGACAAGCCTTACTTGATGGTTCGAGATCCAGAATTGATAAAGCATGTTTTGATTAAGGATTTTGCCAATTTTACCGATAGAGTAGTCGATTCGTATAAAACGGATTACATTGGAAGGTTCAATCTTTTTGCTTTACGCAATCCGGATTGGAAGTATGTTAGACAAAAAATTTCACCCGTTTTTACCTCTGGAAGATTGAAAAAAATGTTCGATCTAATGCTAGAAATCGATAAAGATCTAGATCAGTATTTGAAAACGACCGTAAAAGAAGGTAAGCCAATGAATTATTTTCCTTGTTGAAATACCGCGACATTATTAAAATTATTTTATAATACTTCATTCAGGTAAATCCGTCGAATTGGACGTAAAGGAGATATGCGCCAAATTCACGACGGATGTCATCGGAATAACCGCGTACGGCATGCGGTTCGACGCTCTGTCCGATGAAAACTCATACATTCGCAAAGTCGGAAGGACCGTATTTACGAAATCCTACGGACGTTACGTGGAATACTTGTCGGCGCTATTGGTACCGTCGATCGTAAATGTTTTTGGTTTTCGTTTGCTCGGTAAGGCCTCGTCGCGATTCCTCAGTGATCTTTTTCACAGGGCGATGAAAGAGAGGCTGGACTCCGGGGTCCAACGAGCCGATTTGCTGGATTTTTTGATCGACTTGAAGAAAGAGCAAGAAAATGAACTGGAGAAAAGTGAACGAAGTAAAATCATTAATCTGATAAGTAGTTTTAGTAAATTAATCGATGTAATTTTTAAAATTCACATCGCTTTGTTATAGAAATTCACGATGGTCAATTGATCGCTCAAGCTGCGATTTTCTTTGTCGGTGGATTCGAGACGTCTTCGACGACTATGTCGTTCGCGCTGTATGAATTGGCAAAAAATCCAGACGTTCAACGAAAATTACGAGAAGAATTGTCGGGAGTATTGGAAAAGAACGATGGAAAAGTCACTTACGACATGGTACGAACAAAATTACATTTGAATTTTTCCGGTAAAACTTTATCGATAAATATCATTTTTTTTTTTGTAGCTAATGAACTCGCTACCGTACTTGGAAATGGTAATATCGGAAACGTTGAGAATGTACCCGATTTTGCCTTATTTGGACAGGATGACGGAAAAAGATTATCAATGTCCCTTGACGAAACTCGTTATACCAGCTGGTGTACCTGTGGTTGTACCAATGCGATCTCTTCACATGGATCCTAATTACTTTCCACATCCACAGCGATTCGATCCTAGCCGATTTTCCGGAGAAAATAAAATAAATATTAAACCTAACACGTATTTTCCTTTCGGAGATGGGCCAAGAATATGTGTTGGTAAGATCTCAAATCTAATCATCAACTGTAAATTTTGACGAACTTAGTTCTATAATAATTTTTTCCATTTTGTATTTTCTTTTTCAGGAATGAGACTAGGATTGATTCAAACGAAGCTAGGTTTGATTCGGTTGATATCAAATTACGAATTTTCACCGTGTCGAGAAACTCTCAACGTTATGGAATTTGATAGTAAGAGTCCCTTATTGTCGTCGACCGCTGATTTAGTATTTAACGTTACACGTATTTCAACAAGATGAGGGTTAAATTGTGGCCGTGATTTTTTTAAATTAAATAACTGTTAAAGTATTTTTTGCAGAATAACTTGTTGTGCATCATTATTGTTGTGCATTATTAAAATTTTTAATTTTCTCTCGATTGTTTTTCATTTGTTTACCAGCCATATCCAACGTAAGTAAAAAAGGAACCACTTTGAAAAGAAAAAATGAAATGATACAATAATGTTAATGCCCTGACGCGACCCAATTTGAAATATCTTTTATCGAGAGATAGCCTGTGGCATATATATGAAGAGCTTTTGTCATATTCAGATATATTATACGATCCTTTTTATACATTTATATATTATATACATTGTATTTGCGTATGGCACAATAAACTGTATGGGTTTCCGCGAAATGAATTGGATGTGCTGCTGTGCGGCTGTTGTATGTGCGTGCGCGATAGCCTTTGTAAAAGCCGAGGCAAAATAAACATACGTACGAGTAGCACGCAGAGAAACGTTTGACCGAATTTTCCATCTATTATACTAATGGAAATATTCTCGTACATACGAATATTATATGCACACAAATATTTTCTTTGTTCTTTCCCCTCCTTCACTTCTTTGCTTCGTCTGAACATCGAGCATCACCAAGAAGATAATATTTCGTAGAATTAAAAAATTTTTTTTAAAAACGGCTCCACCGTAGCGAAACGCGCCCGAGAAAAAAAGAGACGAAAAAGTATTGGATTTGAAATTCTGGATGCATTGGCCATTGGCGAAGAAGTGGCTTTCGTAGTAAGAAGATTCAAAATTCGCAACAACGAGAGCAAAATTCGTGAGAGCGCCAAATCGTTGGAAAAATGTGTGGAAAAATGCAAGATGAGTCGCTCACCTGTAGTCGAGAAAATGGAAGATACGCTCATCACATGGCAGCAGGATTTAATGCACAAGAAAATTCCTATCGGCTGAGATTCAATACGAGAACGAGCTAAGTATTTTTATAATCCTATTCAGAAAAATAGCGCGAATTTCAGTTCTGACAGATTCGTAGCAAATCGAGGATGGTTTGACGAATTTCGGCAAAGATTTTCTCTGCATAAGGTTTCTTTTACAAAGTAAAAGGGCATCAGCAGACAGCGAGGCAGCTCGTAAA
This sequence comes from Trichogramma dendrolimi, assembly GCA_034770305.1. NCBI lineage: Eukaryota > Metazoa > Arthropoda > Insecta > Hymenoptera > Trichogrammatidae > Trichogramma > Trichogramma dendrolimi. Next base: position 185,431 of record JAPMIB010000071.1, on the reverse strand, counting down.
TTTTCGGATCAAGCGCGAACATTGATTGCTAAAAAAGGTTAAGTTGCTGCGCAAATCTTCAACTGTGATGAAACAGGACTTTTTTGTAAACGGATGCCGAATCAAATCTGTTTCTGTTTTGTGCAAACCCGCTGGCACATGCAACTGTAAACCGGTGTTGGTTTATACAGAGCAAAAAATCCTCGAGCCCTGAAAGGAAAACAAAAAGAACTTCTCCCAGTATTTTGGAGATCCAAAATAACAGCTTGGGGAACAGCGAAAACTTTCCAAGACTGGTTTAAATTCTCGTTTGTTCCAGAAGTTCGAGAATTTTCGAGTTAAAAAAATCTCTCGTTCAAAGTAGTGAAAATGTTTTTTCATCCATAAATACTGTTCTCCGCCACATTTTTGGTGACCTGTAGACGTGCTCAAAAGGCTGACTATGATGGACATTTCGGCAGTCATGAGGTTCATTTTTAACTAACAGGAAGCAGCGGCAGGAAGAGAGTTCCATCAAACCAAATTTATTAAGACTTTGTTTCTGAGAAAACTTATAGGAAAAACACCGAACAATGATATAAACTTCGACTTTTCTCATTATATACCTTCTGAAATTAATTTTACCGCTTGGGGGTTTGCGATGCGACATCTACAGTCGATGCGCCAACTACACAATGTCTAGTTCGAGAGGTTGTCGACTCCTCGGGCATAAGCAATGTTCATTTTCTATCAAGCGTCAAGCCTACTTGAATCGGATCACGGATACAATATACTCCAAATTTTACGACTTGGTAGATTTGTTAACTCGACGCATTTATTAAATTATTTTATATTACATAATCAAACACCGATGAATAATTTTGTTTATCAGAGTAATGTCGTGGCTCCGCATAATTGCATAAGATGCAACGCGTTTAATATTCGGTACAGTAACTTTTTATAATCACAATTTACAATTTTATACTTATATGGTCGTTTCCGTGAATGTCAAAATCGATGCAGAACATCTCACGAATAGATCAGACTAGGAACTTGGGACTTTCTTAATCGTAATTCCCGTCACTACGAACAGAAAAATAAATGCACGCGTAAAAATTAAAAAATACAAATAAGCGGCGCCGTTGATGCGCCGAACATTCGAGGTCTCGATCCAGTCCAATGGCTTCGGGGAGGGTCATCGACGCCGAGTATACACACACACATATAACAGACACACACGAACAATAATCGAAATTTCACGCAGTTACATTCCCATCGCGCGCCGCGGATCCGTAATATACATTATAATAATAATAATAATAATAATATCGTGGAAGCAGCGCAGAAGCAGTGCAAAGACATGTGGTATTATATGCGAGAGAGAGAGAGAGACACACGTGTGCTGCAGTTCGATCGCGAGGCGGCCCGGCGGAATCGAGGCCATCATCCTCTTCGACGAACGCGCATATGTGTGTGTGTGTATTATACGCAGGCGAGCGCGGTGCAAGGATGATCGGGATCGCGGCAAAATGTGCGCACTTCCGTGCACCTGTCGCTCGTTGCTCGCTCCTCGTGTCGGATCTCGGGGCCGGCTCCGCTGTCGCTGTCGTATGTGTATACGATGCACAGTGTACTGTGTTCCGTTTCTGCGTTGCAATGTACCACATAATATATCGTGCATCTGGGCCGGCATATTACACACGTACAACGCGTGTATCACCCACACATATTCGGGCCGTCTTTTTTTTTTTTCTTGTTTCGCGTATACGCCTACGTACACGCATCGTACCCAAAGTGCATAATAAAACGCGCATGCGAAGAATGCGGCCGAGGGTGTGAGAACTCGCGCGACCGTGTCGACGATTTTCTTATATACATATATATATACGCGCTCAACACGGGGGTGGCGAACTTTAATTTATTTATTATTATATAAAACGCGTTGAATTAATCGCGCGCCCCGCGTGCGGTTATATATATACACGAATTCACTATATAGCAAGTAGTATGTATAATAAGCCCCGACCGACGTCCCCGTCCGACTCACGCTTGGCTAAACTCTTACTTTTTTTTTTTCTGCGCACTCCGCGGTATGACGTATACTACATCAAGATCTCAACCGGGGAGATGATGCATGTGCACTGTACGCGATATGCATGGTGCGCGCGCGCGAGGTTTGCCCGCAGATTTCGCATATCGATAAGTGTAGCATATGTGTGTACGCGCGGCTCGAAAAGAGATACGAGCGTGCGAGATTTTTTTTCACGTATAAAGACCCGCTGATGTACCTGGCAAAATGACGAAAAGAAATTAATGCGAATTCACCTGCCCGCCGCTGCCGCTGATGTTATATATTACATGTGAAAAATTAATATATATATATACGACGTATAGGGTACAATACTTGTGTTATGCTATTGTTTTTATAGCCTTTTTTTGCAGTGTCACGCGCGCGACGCGTTAATGTGTTATTTAACGATTCGCGCGCTGGAAGCGCCGCAGAACTTTGAAACTAGAGAGAAAATAAAAAAGAAGAAGAAGAAGAAGAAGAACGAGTCGTGGGACGGTGCAGTAAAAATTCGATCGTGCGCGCGATCGCGTATGCGCGTATGGATCCCTCGACGGCTTCTGGGTAATTGAAAATCAGAGCAGCGACATCTCGTTTGCTCGGATTGACGAGTCGAGGGCCGAGATATCGCGTCGCGGATACACGCATCGCGCGGTTGACCCTTCGCGTACGTATAAGAATCGATACCAGGATATAGACGCGATGTTGTTATACATTTACGTTCGCGTTGCTCATCGGTGCCCTAAATGTCACTGAATTAATTTCCTCGCGGCAAAGCTGCGCTAAATTTACGTAGCGAAAAAATTGAAGTAACTCAATTTTCGAAACAAAAAAGCTTCGCTGTGACACCCTCCGATTCGTTCGTAATATACATTACTATACTACGCGTTAACTATATCCTTTATTCAAATTTCGCCGTATTGTATACGAATCTTATCTTTCTCCCCCTTACTTGTACGTATACACACCCGGTAATTACGTCATCAAGGAAGTAGCGGCCCGCATTAAATAAATAATGCACTTGATGCAACGCCTAGCCACCACATATATAGCACGCGTATGACGATGCGTATACTTGTGCATCCAAGCAAAGACGGGAGGGCGAGAAGACAGACAGAGAGAGAGAGAGAAAAAAAGGAGTGAAGAATGGTCGGAAACGTTGGTATAGCATATATATATAAGTAAGTAAGTACACACGAAGGGAACCTCATGGGATTTTTCCCAGGTTATATATGTACATGTACAGACACACACGCGCGCGTATACACATAATCGTAATTAAAGCGAATGAGAGCGAGACGAGACGCGTATCATATACGCGGCAGGAATACATATGAGATATAAGTACGAGCGTATAGGGACACACAAACCTCGAGAAAGTCGATTATTTCGGAGAGCTCGCGCTTAATTATTATTTCGCCCGCGTTTGATGGACAAATTGATTCGCGAGCGTGTGTGTGTGTGCCGCCGCGCGCTTATACATAAACTTTTATCGACGTAGGATGTATACATAAAAATTACGTGCGCTGCCTCTCTCTCTCTCTTGGGCATCAGAGAGCTGTCATTATCGTTTTCTCCTCGATATATTTATACACACATTTTTTTTTTGTATACATAAATAAAGGTACACCGCGAGTCGAGTCGCAAGGACTTTGCGAAATCATAAAAAGGCACGACGACGACGACGACGAGTTTCCTTGTGCGCGCATGTATTTATTATGCCCGCTTAAATTGAGTGTCGTTACATGTATTATATACGATATATATATAATACCGATCGAGGCGATGGCGCGCAGCTTTTGTGTGCTCTTGCGACGTAAGATAAAAAAAACAGAAGAAGAAGACCTTCCAATTTTCCTTAGGTTGCGAATTATTCATGTTTTGGATTATAAAACTTTATGAAAAAAAATTTCCATTATAATGTTTTATGCGCGCCCCCCGCGAGACTCTTCAATCCCAAGGAGTGAAAAATATTGAAAAACTTTCGCTAAAAATTTGTAACTCGCCTCGCTCGATACCGCGCGTTGTACACAAACAGCAGCAGCAGAAAAAAAGGGAAAAGATGGCAAAAAAAATAAAGTCGCTTGATGAATCACATTTTTTTTTTTTTTTTTAACACAGTTCTTTTTTTCATCTCTATCAACAGCAAAATTGATTTGCTTTACCACCCACACACACAGCACCGCAGCACCTAGCAGAGACGTCGTCGCAATCCGAAACAATTGCTCGCTCGTCGTAATTTTCCGTCCGCTTCCTCCCCCGTGCTGCGTGTCTATAATGTGTATTTCACGTTTTTAGACTCAACGTTGCCACCACGATGAGGAGAGAAGAAAAAAAAAATTATTTATTTCCGCGCGCCTCGAGAGAGAGAGAGAGAGAGAGAATCGCTGCAGTCGTGCCCCATAAGCTTTAAACGCATCTATCGGATTTAAAAGTTATATAATAATAATAATAATAATAATAAAAAGTAAATTACGACGTGTATCTTTGTTAATTTTATTACAGCATCACCACCCATCGTCATTATGTTATCTTCGCTGACGCGGAAGACGTAATAATAACAACAACAACAAAAAAGCCAACCTTTTTATAGCCGCGTACTGAAATCCAATAAAAAAAAAAAAAAAAAAAGAAACGAGCGACTCGTTTTCCATTCGCTTTGGTTCTACGTGTTGTAGTGTCCGGCAAATCGGCTACAAATGCTTAAAGGTCTCAAATAAAACTTCTGGCTTCGGTGCTCGCGCGGGGGGGAGTGAAACAACAAAGCGCGCGCCCATAGAAAAAGCGAGTGAGGAACTCTCCACGCGCGCGAGTAAATTCGATTTTCAACGAGCGAGTTTCGCTAGCGCGCGAAATCTTCCCGCGCGATTCCCGCGTATTTATACAATTATATAAAAGAGGAGAGAGATAGAGAGAAAAAAAAAGATTCAACTCGAGCGATGATCAACTTTCGAGGGCGTTTAATGCTCGGGCTCTCTACCTGATGTAATGTGATTTTATACATGAGCTTTTTGTACACAGCAGCAGCGTATCGAGTTTTTTAATTCGTTCTTCTTCGTTTTTTTTGCCTAGTTGTTGGAAAAGTACAGGGCAAGCAATCCATGCAGCACGTCGGGATCATGCTCCTCGAACTTTTTCAAAGCCCGCTTGACGTCCTTGACGCCATTGATTTTCTTGCAGAGATATTCCTTGCTGAAAAACTGCGAACGCACGCGTAAATGGCACAGACAAACGCACAAAAAGAAGAGAAAGAGGAGAAAAAAAGATTTTCTGCCGTCGCCGGCAGATACATATATAAAAGGAATTATATTTCAAAATAATATATTGTACGTACCAGGCAAAAGTCAACGAGCTCCTCCTCGTAGAGTTTGCATTTCTCTTTGTAATTCTTGCAGGTCATGTCGCCGTTCTTTCTGAGGTCCGCTAATTGTTTTTCCACCATTTTCAGCTGCTCGTTCTATTATATAAAACAACGGAAAAGTGATGACACCTATAGATTGGAAAAAAATGGAGAAAAAAAAATCTTACCGTCAACTCGTCCACCATCGAGGCCAAACAGACTTTCGACGAGATCGAGAGCACCGCAAGCAGCCCCAACGCAAAGATCCGCGACAACGACGACGACATGTTAACGCGGGCAGAGCTTTTCGACGTATTCCGATCGACCGAATAAGTGCCATACAAATAAAAAAACTGAAAAGGTCATAAATAAATAAAGTACGTAATAGATTTTTATGAATCACGACTTTTCTATTCGTCGACGTCGACGTTTATCGCGATTTCACGCTCTCGAAAATTTTGTTCAATTTTTCAATGCGATTCATACATCCAAAGTATAAAGTGCGAGAAACACAGCGAGCAGCTCGTCTTTCTATGTATATATATACATTTATGCTTCTCTCGGGCTTTTTAATCATCGTCGTTGCGGGCTGCAGAGGATCGTAAGAAGATTGGCTGCTACCGCCGGGTTTTACGTATTAATCAAAAGAACCGCAGTGACCCCAAAAATATTTAAAAAAAACAGCATTTTAAAATGTACAAGGTTGTCGTATCTTTTTTTTTCTTTCTCCCGGAGGAAGCTACGTGATAGGCTCCGAAGTGACCTTTGGAACTATAGGCATGTCCCGAAAACGAAAGTGTTTTTTTTTAGTTTTGGAAAAATTGGAATTATTTAGACATTTACGGTAGAAAAAATATCATGCTTAACCTTTTGTATAAAATAAGCGAATTGTTCGCTGAGAATAAGAATTTTTTTCCATTAACTTTTAAACATTAACTTTTTTCTAGTTTATTTTTTGTTGACATCTATCAATAAAATATGTATGATTGATTCATTCTCCTAAAATCAAATTATTTTTAGTGGATAGGAAAGAAAATCTTTTCTTCTCTCAAGAAAAGTGAGAGTTGCAATACACGTGTTGTGATTAGTCATTACCCCCTATACCATAGATTGACCAGAAACGCCGTAACTGATACATTGAGGTATTCGCACACATCAAAGCTACACCGAAGTTGTAATGCATTTGTCATTCATTCAGGCGCACAATTTGGTTACGTACATGTACGATATGCATGAAGAAAAATTCGCTCGAAAGAGAAATATAACTTTAAATTCACATCAATGTATCTAAATAAAATTAATATTTTTTCAGCGAAAATGATCACAAATGTAGCGGATTTTGTCCCGAATTTCAAAAGAATGAGCACGTAAAATCACCCTTTAGACGACTTGATTCTCTTCTCTTCTCTTAGATGACCAAGTTTGACCAAAAGTCTTTCGGTACTTAGATCAAAAGGACCACCGATCAGTCCAAAGATAGTCGACTGATCAAAGGTAAAGTTGTACAACTCAATGATCAACTTGACTCTATCGAAAGAAAATGATTTTTTATTATGTAGGTAGGACTTCTAAAATCATCTTTAAATCCCAATGTTTTCGGTTTTAATTTAAAGCTTGTCTGTTCCTCTTTTTCAATTACTGCGCGAGTATTTGAGTTTCAATTATCAGATAACTCCAAATGCTTGAGCTTGCATGTTTATGGTGGTTTTTTTTTTAATTTATTTCCAATGTATCATCATGTTCTAAAGCACTTCGAACGTCCAGACAATAATTTTTTTAAACTGTTTACAATTTTCTGACATCTTAATTAATGGTTATAAAATAAAGTGTACGAAAGGGTCAGCGCGTGAAGTTCAGAAATAATTATTGCTTTAAGGTCCAGATTTTTTACTCCCATATCTTAAGGAAAGGTTCAATCGATACAAATTTGAGTTCTTATGTGACGAAAATTACGACAAAATTAATGACAGTTTGAAATATTTTATTGTTTATTTAAACAAATTAAAGACATTAAAAATCTGAAAATTTTTTCAAAATTACATAGTTTACTTATGTGAATGTAAAAATTTTCATTGAGTACAAATGTCTCTGGACAAATCTCACACTTCTATAAAGTTTGCTCTGATTATATACTGTATTTACGTGAAATTTGAGATAAGCTTTTTGTCCAAATGATTTGTGACAGGTCTTACATGGGTTTGTTCCGATGCAATGCAATTATATGTTTATTGAGACTACTGCTTTCTGCAAATGATTTTTTGCAAATGCCACATTCGAAGGGTTTGCTCCGATTATGAACTGCATTCACGTGACGCTTGAGATAACCCTTATAGCCAAATGATTTGTTACAAATCTCACATTCAAAGGGTTTGCTCCGATCATGTACCGTAATCTTATGTATTTTAAGTTGATACTGTTGTACAAATGATTTGTGACAAATATCACACTCGAAGGATTTTTTCCGATCGTGCACTACATTTATGTGAATTTTGAGGGTACTTTGCCGACCAAATGATTTGTGACAAATCTCACATTCAAAGGGTTTGCTGCGATCATGTACTGTTTTTATGTGACTATTGAGCTTACTTTCATATGCCAATAACTTGTGGCAAATTTCACATTCAAAAGCCTTCATTCGACAATGTACTGTAAAATCAATGAATATATTTTCATTTAAAACTTCTGTCTGATTTCCGTTTTCTATTTTCACTATAGGCAAACAACTTTGATCCTCAGTTTTGCAGACATTTTCTGATAAAAACTTCAATTCGGATTTAACATTTTTGCTCTCAAATTCGATGTATATACTTTTATTTATCCCATTTGTCTGATTTTTGTTTTCTGATTTTACTTTGAACTCAGATTTGCATATATTGGCCGGTAATATCGACAGATCAGGCTTCACATTTTTGCCCTCAAAGTCTACGAATATTTTTTCGTCTAATGTTTCCTGTAATGGCATAACCTCATTTATGTAATTTGTCTCAAATTAAAATTATGTAATATTTTTTTTAGGGAGATATTGAAGCATAAATAAAATCATTGAGCTCACCGGTGATTTATAAAGTGGGAACATTTGAATGTTTTTGGCTTTGCAAGAGTCTTCCGAATCGAAATCATAAACGTCGCCTGCATCTGGCCAACTATCGTTTGGCTCTTCCTTTACTCTAGAGAATAATGCAAAATTTGATGAAATGATCGCTTAAAAAAAATATCATTGCATGCATTAAATTAGCTATATACCCAATTATGTCCTCGCTGCTTTTCATAACTTGCTTAATTATGATATAAATTTACTGCAAATGTTCACAATATTTACGGAGAAAATATTTAAGGTTATATGCCTGGAGCAGTTAACACTGAACCTCAAATTCGCAGTACGGCTTCGTATTACTTTAGCTCTATGCTAGAGACTGAACAGATTACTTTTACTTATACTTAATAATACTTATTAGCGAAGTGACTCCGTAATTGTTATAGCTCCTTGGCGATACACTTTTCCTCCAACATCAACTTTCTCTACGATACAAACACAGGCACTAGCACACATCAAAGCTACGCCGAAATTGTAACGAATGTGTCATTCGTTCAGGCGCAAAAGTTGCTTGCATACACGTTGCAGAAACATTCATACAAAAAGAGAAGTATAACTTTAGGTTTTCATTAAAATATCTAAATAAAATTGCACGAAATTCGAATATTTTTTCGTCCAGTCCCGCCGATATGCTATAGAATAAAAATCACTGGAGTTTCAAGGCATTTTCAGTAAAAAAGAAAGTTGTCATCATCGCTCGTCGTATATGTTAATTGATAAAAGTTGATTCCCTTTATTAGATGACCTAGTGTACCCAAAAGTCTTTCGATGCTCAAATCAACGGAACCACCGATAAGTCCTCCTCCGGTAGTCCTCGCATCACCGCGTCATTTCATCAAAAATCGACAGTGGTGAAGTAGTTGCGCCATGAAACATTTATGTTTTTGGCTCGAGTGCGAAAGTAAAGTATAATATCGATTGTGACTAATTATGTCTAAAAACAATTTATTCAATCATATTGAAGTATTGTATAATAATCATAAGAATAAAATTTTTCCATTATAACGGAACAAAAACAAAATCAATCGACCAATCTGCCGAGATACGATCAAAGCAGTACAACAACAATAGCCTCGTGTTCCATATCCCTACCGCTGCGACTCGTCGGTAAAGCAAAGCGGCTTGAAGTCGAGCCAGCGTGAGCGACGCGCGGAGTATCTCTTCGGGTCCTTGTAGCGGATCTCGGTGATGCAATAGCGTCCCCCCGGCTGCTGCTGCTCGTACAGCTCTACCCCGGCTCGTTTGTGCCCGGCCTCTTGGCACTCGTATCGCTCCGTCACGCGGAACGCGTAATTACGCACGCTGCCGTCGCTGCCGTCGATTCTCGCCGTTCGGAACGACATTGGATCGTAATTGTTCGAGAAACGCCCGGACGTACCCGGTCCGGCGCACTCGATGTAGGCGAGCAGCATCCCGCCCTCGGCCAGATTCAGCACGTCGAACTCGCGACCGAGCGGCAACACGTCGGACGTCGTCTCGAATTTCGGTCGGCCGCGACGATCGAACTGGCCGCAGGTGAACTTGCTACCGTCGATGGCGCCGACGCAGACGCCGATCGAGCCGTGGGCCGTCGAGCGAGCTACGAGATCGTAGGGATTCGCGGCGCCCTTGTGCCGCGATTGCGCGTAACGGCGAAGCTCCAGGATCCGTCCGTCCGGCTGGACGATGGCGGCCCTGACGGTCGTCGTCTGGTTTGCTGCCTCGTCATCGGGCGCGATCGTGTCGATGAGCAGATGGCCACTGGCCGGATTCTCGTGCTCCAACGGCTCCAGTATCATGTCGTCGTCGCGCACGGCCTGATTGAACCAGAAGCGATGATCCGGCGACGTGTGAACGGACAGGCCACGCTCGTCGAAGGTGATCCTGCATCTGGGCACGTCGAGGCCCGAGGCCGGTATCCGGCACTCCGGAAAATGCTCCGATCCGACCACCACGTCGAAGCTGTTCTCGTAGACGATGTAGCTGATCGGTTGATATAAGCGGAGTCGCAACCACGTGTCGCTCGACGGATAGACCGTGCAATTGTCGAAGTGCACGATGCTCATTCGCCAAGTGGTCGGGCCCGTTGGGTCGTCCCACACGGGCACCTGCCAGCTGACGATGGCCTTGTCAGGGCCGAAACGCAGCGCCCGCGTCTCGTTACCCCCGAGCTTGCGATCCGACGACAGCCACACTTCGCATCGCTTCTTGCTCTCGGGCACGTCGTTCTCGCCCGGCTTGGCCTTGACGGCGCTGATCTTGCACTTGGTGACGCCACGATGTGGATTGTACCAGGTGCAGATCAACTTCACGTAGCTGTCGTTCTTGTAGGATTGCCGGTCGAAGATGAGGTTCGGCGGGTCGTCGTCGTCGTGGTCGTTGGAATGGCGGGAGGACTCCTTCGTCGGCGAGGCTGAGGCGTTGAGGCTGCACCAGATCGTCGCCAGCAGGAATAGCGAGAGGATTTTCGCCAATTGCGACATAGTCTGTGGGATGAACGAAATTAAAAAAAAAGAGAGAGAAAAATGTCGGAATATTATAGAGCCGGTATTTCGTTCGTGGATTGGTACCGAGTTTACCTCTGTTTACTTAGCGTGTATTGTCAATAGCTACGTAAGATAGTCGACTGATCAAAGGTAAACTGGTACAACTCAACGATCAACTTGAGTCTATGGAAAAAAAACGATTTTTCATATTCTGGGTGGGGCCGTTAAAATCCTCTTTGAATTCCAACGTTTTCGGGTTTAAATTAAAGCTCGCCTGTTTCTCTTTTTCAATTACTGCGCAGGTCTTCGAGTTTCAATTTTCAGATAACTCCAAATGCTTGAGATCGCATGTTTAAAGTTTTATTTAATTTACAGTGCTTGCATTTCGATTCTAACTAAATATTGAAGACACTTGAGAAAGCTCTTTGAAGACAAGTCTATAATTATCGTTTTGTAATTTTAATACATGTATCAAATTGTTAAATTCATGTTTTTTGCATGAAATTTGTACGTATTAGCATGTCTCGTTGCAACTTTTGTAACTGATTAAAATTTTTTGATATCTGCAGTAAGGGTAACGAAATTAGAGTAGCCGTGCACAAGCTTTGCATTTCGACGATCCTTTAACTGTGCGTATGTTGATCGAAATCGAATGATAATGGTATTTTTTCCTTATTACATCATACGATATACTTTGCATCATTCTTGTTGAATTGTCACTACTTTTTGAGCTTTTCTGTTCTCAAACTTCCACAGTTGAAGGTCAGTGCGCGAAATTGAGGAACGATTATTATCGCTTCAAACATGGTTTAAATGATAATTAGAATTATTAAAGATGGGTTCAAATTTGAGTTCATGTATGACGAAAGTTACGACGAAATTAATGAAAGGTTGAAATATTTTATTTTTTTTGCACAATTTAAGGACATTGATTATGTGAACGATTTTTAGAAAAATACATAGCTTATTCAAGTGAATGTAAAAGTCTTCATTGTTTTTAAATGTCTCTCGACAAATCTTACGCTCCTAGAGTTTGCTACAATTGTGTACTGCCATTATATGCCTTTTAAATTTACTCTGTCATCCAAACGATTTGTGACAAATATCGCCTCCAAAGGGTTTCATCCTATTGTGTACTGCATTTATATGTTTTTTGAGGTTAGCCTTGTATCCAAATAATTTTTGACAAATCTCCTATTCAAAAGGTTTGCTTCGAAGATGTATTGCATTTACGTGACTTTTCAGTACACTCCGGTATCCGTATGATTTCTGACATATGTCACATTTGAAGGGTTTGCTGTGATCGTGTACTGCATTTATGTGAGATTTCAGATTATGTTTTTTTCCAAAAGATTTATAACAAATCTCACATTCAAAAGGTTTGCTCCGATCATGTACTGCATTTACGTGACTTTTCAGTACACCCTGGTATCCGAATGATTTCTGACATATGTCACATTTGAAGGGTTTGCTGTGATCGTGTACTACATTTATATGCCTTTTGAGGTCAGCCTTGCATCCAAATGATTTTTGACAAATGTCACAATCAAAGGGTTTGATACGATCATGGACTGCATTTACGTGACTTTTCAGTACACTCTGGTATCCGTATGATTTATGACATATGTCACATTTGAAAGGTTTGCTGTGATCGTGTACTGCATTTATATGCCTTTTGAGATCAGCCTTGCATCCAAATGATTTTTGACAAATGTCACAATCAAAGGGTTTGATACAATCATGTATCGTCATTCTGTGCCTTCTAAGTTTACTCTGGTCTCCAAATGATTTGTGACAAACTTCACATTCAAAGGATGCGCTTCGGTTGTGTACTAAATTTATGTGACGTTTGAGATAATATTTCAGTCTAAATGATTTGTAACAAATGTCACATTCAAAGGGTTTGCTCTGATCATGGACTAATCTTATGTGTTTATTTAGATTACTTTTATCTGAAAATGATTTATGACAAATGTCACATTCAAAAGCCTTCATTCGACAATGTACTGCAAAATCAGTGGATATATTTTCATTTATATCATTGGTCTGATTTCCGTTTTCTATTTTCACTATAGGCAAACAACTTTGATCCTCAGTTTTGCAGACATTTTTTGATAAAAGCTTCACGTTAGGTTTAACAATTTTGCACTCAAAATTGATGTATATATTTTCATTTATCTGATCTGTCTGATTTTCGTTTTCTAACTTTATGATTGGTTGAATATTTTTGAACTCGGATTTGCAGATGTTGGTCGACATAGGCATCAGATCGGGCTTAACATCTTTGCACTCGAAGTCTATGAATATTTTTTCGTTTAATTTTTCCTGGAATCGCATAACTTCATTCGTGTGATTTGCCTAAAATTAAAATTTTATCATAATTTTTCATGTTGAGAAAATTTAACATACATTGAATCATTTATCACTCACCGGTGATTCATAAAGCGGGAACATTTGAATGTTTTTGGCTTCGGATGAGTCGGACGAATCGAAATCATAATCGCCGCCTGCGTCTGGCCAAGTATCTTGTGGCTCTTCTTTCACCCTAAAGAATAAAAAAATTTGATAAAATGATTGCTTAAAAAAATATCATTGCCTGCCAGCATTAAAGTAATTATATACCCAATTATGTCTTCACTGCTCTCCATCACTCGCTTTATTATTATATGAATTCACTGAAAATATTCACGATATGTACTGAGACAATACGTGAGGTTATGTGTGCCTCGAGCAGCCAACACATGAACCTCAAATTCGCGCCGATTCGTAAACACTCGCTTACTTTAGCTCTACGCTACAGACTATATGCACTAATTTTACTCATCAAACTTATTAACGAAGTGCCTCCGTAATTGTTATAGCTCCTTGGCGATACACTTTTCCTCCAACATCAACTTTTTCTACGATACAAACACAGGCACTAGCACACATCAAAGCTACACCGAAATTGTCATGAGTGTGTCATTCGTTCAGGCGCAAAAGTTGCTTGCATACACGTTGCATAAACATTCATACAAAAAGAGAAATATAAATTTGAATGCACATGTAGATATCCAAATCTGAGTAAAATTACTCGAAATTCGAACATTTTCACGATTATGACTATCGATTTTGGGAAATTTCACAAATGAACACGCTAAGACGTGTCTGGAGTTTCGATACATTTTGAGTTTTAAAAAAAAAGTTGCGATAATCTCACATCATATTTCTTTATCGATCAAAGTTACGCGTTGTACTGATTCTCCTGTCCCGGTTGTATCCGGAATCTCATCAAAAACCTCGGTTTGGTGCTGACGCAGTGGTTAATTTTAGAGCCTCGAAACGATAACAGTCTCGCTCAAATGCGAGCGATCGTCATTTTTTGAATACTTCACACGCGCAGAAGCTCTGCGGCTTATATTACGAACAAAAAATTCGATTATCCATTTATTCGTATCGAAGTCTCATGTCCGACGCGTATTCGTAAATGATCGTAAGAATAACATTTTACGTTGTATCGACACGAAAACAAAATCGCTCGATCAACAAGTGTGTATATATAAGTGCTATATTACAAACGCAAAATTACCATCGTCATCGATCTGCGTGCCTTTATTACGTCGATGTGTACACAGCGCCTCATCTTGTCGTAAATTGATGTTTTTCTTTCTTGACATGGAAGTGATTTTTTGGAAATATTTTCGTACGACTTCAGCTTTTATGGAATTAATAGAACAGAGGAATAGGACAATGTCTTATTGTATTGGCATCTATGCTTCGAAACATTAATGTTTTTTCATCAAGATATCGTTGAATAATCTCACTCGCGTATGTTTTGAACGAGATTGAATGCGTATCGTTTGCGTAGAGCAATATTAATGGGAAAATTAAAAATCTTCCTTATTCATCGTGATTTATTTCTTTATTTCAATGTTTCATTTCAATATTTCAATTCTTTATTTTAAAAAATAATATCAGAGCTTCGCTCTCTGTTCAATCGCACGTAAACGTAACACTTATCGCCGAAGCGCGCACACACACACACAAACACACACAGATACATTTGCTTCGGAAAAAGCTTTCCGATTGTCACTCGGCATCAAACTCATAATGTACATCGATTTTTATTTCTCCTAAAAAAAAATCAGAGTCTAGTCCTCGGCGCCTCGGCTGCGAAGGAACTCGGCCAGCCTCGTTCTGTGATGGTCGCGCGCCAGCCGCAGCGGCGTCCTGCCCCACCTGTCCACGGCGTCGAGTCGCAACGGCTGCTTCCGGTCCTCGCAGATCCTAAAGATGACCTGGACCAGTCGGTCGTTGAGGCGCGACGCCGCCTCGCCGTCCGCGTCCGCGTCGTCCGCGTCCTGGGCCCGGCGCGCGCAGACCACGTGCAGCGGCGTCGCGCCGTCGCGATTGGCCAGATTGGGATCGGCGCCGGCCTTGAGCAGCGCCACGATCACGTTGCAGCAGGTGCCCACGCGGCTCTGGGCCAACAGCGCCAGATGCAGCGGAGTGTCGCCCGTGTCGCGCACCGGACAATTGGGATCGAGCGCGCGGCCCGGCACCTCCAGGAACCTGCGCACCACCTCGTACAGGCCGAACTTGCAGGCGACGTGAAAGTGAGTGAGGCCGCCGCCGGCGCTCGTCTCGTCCCGATAATTCGCCTCGTACTTGTTGTAGATCTTGAACAGCTCGCCGATCACGCCGCTCTTCTTGAGGAAGCGGCTGCACCTGGCGGCGCGATGTATCGGCGTGGTGCGGCACACGATTATCTGGTCGTCCTGGATCTTCTCGGGCTCGTCCTCGTAGCCGGCCTTGATCATGAACTTGATGATGGGGTGGCCCCGATTGTACGGCGTCGGGTACTTGTCCTTCAGATCCTCGAGAATCAGCAGATCGATCTCGGCCCGGGTGAAGATCAGTCGCAGATCGGGGAAGCGCCTCTTCCAGTCGTAGATCAGCGGATAGAATTTGCGCAAGAATTCGCGTCGCTCCTTGTCGACCATCAAGTTGACGCCTTGCAGGGCGTTTATCAATCCGTCCAATTTCTTTCGAGACTCCTCGTCGTCGTCGTCGTTCACGTCGTCGTCGTGGCGCGATTCGCCTTCGTCGCTCTCCTCCTCGGGACTCTCGTCGTCCGGGCTGTCTTCCTCCAGATTCTCGTAGAACTCGGACGTCTCGGACATTTTTGGGCACCTGCTTACGGAGATACACCGGACACGCGCGCAACACACACACCAACAGTCGCTAAACACAATATATATAACACAAGAGGATACTTTCGAACGAGAATCGCTCGCGATGTCGTTTTGGCTGTTGACGCTGCGGCGTCGTTACGTGCTCTGACTAAATATCGTAGGATCCGTTTATAGGCGAGAGGTTGACACGTGATCGTTATAACTCGCGACAAGAGGGATCCGAGAGGGTAAAGGTAGGGATGGCCAGCGTATCCGTCCGGTTGTTGACATTCAGATTTTAAAATTCGGTTCGCGACGTCGCACATCCCTACCTTCATCTCGCCTATCGTTTGACGTTGCGAGCAAGCCGCAGAACAACATTATATTATATAGTAAAAATGCAGTGTCCAACGCATCTAGAAGCCATTTCGCTTGCGTTCTTTAATTCTTCGATCCTTCGTATATATACAGAGCCTCGAGGGATGAAACCGGAGGACTAAAATTTTTATCTTGGGAATCATCATTTTTAAATGCTACTCTTTCGGACGAGTCGTGTTCGGTATACGCTCGTTGCGTCCTGGCCTGTTTGTCATAGTCATTTTTGTCATAGTCATGGTTGTCATTCTCGAGCGATCGAACCCCCCGAAGGTATATAATGCGGACATGCCGAGCACGTCTATAATTATGTGAAATAACATCGGGTCGCCATAAAACTTTTCTGAACCTGATTGTGGACATATTTCGAACGAGTCAAAATGTACTGTACGACTAATATTTTTCGTCAAGTTTTTGACGTTTAATCGCGTCGCATCGATCCCTAAAGATTTCTTCCCACTATCTCATATTAATTACGATGAAGTCGAAGACCCATTCATCGTTCCCTTTTAACATCTATAATTATACCGTCAGGTGCATTCGTGTAGCCGTAAAAATATAACGTGTTCATTTTTATGCACCCAAGTCTAAAATTGAACTCCCCACCGATTTTCTCGAGGAACTTATGATTCTTTAAAAGCGTTACGATACCGACTAGTACTCTGAATAATGATCTTCTTCTTGCGAGTACGAGCTTTCATTGGCGCCGCGCCACCCGTCGGTCGAGGCGGAAGCTTCGAATCGTATATAAGTGGATCGAGGTGACGAAATAATGAGGCGAGTTGTTTTTTTCAAAAATGCACTTCACTTCTTGTATTTTTGAAGGGTGCCGCTGTAGCTGACGCACCAAGATTTCGAATGGCTATGTCCAAGACCTTGGACCTATTGTTTTCACTTTACGTTTTTTCATTGTTGTCATCTCCCCCCAGCGTACTGGATACAATTACGATTCATGTTCTTAACGAGTGTGCACAACCTGACACTGCACAATCAACTTTTCGCTCTCACTGCACTTAAAATTTTAAGGCCATTATTTCGACATTTGAAAAAAAGTTCAGTATTTTCAACATTACTTTGCTAGGTACGGCAAAAGTGATTGAACGGCAGTGTATATTTTTAACAGATTCTAGAGATAATTTTGACTAGTCAGTTGCATTTAAGCGCAACACCTTGAGTACTTTTTTTCGACGAGCAATAAAAAAAAGTCTTCTCAAAAAACTACTGCGTTCGACTAGCGACGCGATCCACACGGTTCATTTGCGAAATTTGAAAGTCGTTTGTAAGAAAACCGGACGATCTTATTTACGAGTCAAATATCCGACAGAAATTATATTTTGATTCGTAACGATTACCGCTACGAGGCTCTCTTGTAATAGGACTACTTACGCGCAAGGGAATAATACGTTCCTCGTTTATATAATTATAATCCTCGTCGTACTTTCTTTACGCAGTGTAGAGGATTGAAGTACAACGATCGTGTACTGGTATCCTCTGTCCTGCGTTGAAAAATTAATCAAAGAAAAATATCTACGTATCTAAATTGAATATCTAAATTAGAACCGAAAAACATTTGGACGCGCATCCTCATCTAAATGGTATTCGCAAGTGCTGATCATTTTTACGCAAACGAACTTTGAACTTTCATTTGCCAATTAACAATGATTTCGAGTGTCTGAAAAATCCAAATCATTCACTTTTAACAGAAACAGGACAAAAAAGTATGTACACTTGTACATATTTGACACTTCTTACTATTTTTACTTTCTTCTTCTTTTAAATCACCTTCTTTATTTCGTCCAATGCGTAAGTTTATATACGATAGCCTATGATTCGCTTTTCTATCCTTTTGTTGCATTGTATTTTGCCTCGACGATCAAGTGGTTTTATAAGAGGAAAAATTAAGAGATTTTTATTAATTTACTGATTTAGTCATTTTTGTTTTTTGATGAAATGAATATCATCTACATTTAATATAACATCAGACACTAAAATTTGAACGATTAATGTGTTTGCTTTTTGTGTAGTTTGAAAATTAAAACTTGTTTCTATTTTTAATTCCAATTCGAATGATGTATATATCACCTACTTTTGAAAAAATTTTACCTTGTCCCAAAATGCTACACAAATATGCCATTTTTTTGATAATTACCCATATATTGGCACAATTTTTATTCAAATTTTAAACAAGCTTGTTATTGAACATCTATATAAATTAATTTATATATTCACAATTGTCAAAAAAGGAATCAGCGCTTTTCATTATTTCACTGATGAAATATACGCTGTTTTCTGAGGAACTATTCCTATCATATGTCTGCAATGAGTACGAAAAATTCATTTACGAAAAAAATGATTCATAAAGACTGGATTATCATCTGATGTGGAATTGACTATATATATAGACTATTTTTTGGTGATCTCAAATTCGCTGAAGGTACACAAAATCTTAATGGTCTTCGTGTATTGTCAAAAATCTGATTTACTTCCGAATTCCCTCTTACACTTGTCGCAATTTTAGCGACCGTCGTGTACAGTTTTTCGGTGCCTTATCAAAATTTTTGCAAATTTCTTCTCGCAGTTGTCGCTTGCAAAATCATTGCGACTTTCGTGTACTGTTTTTTGATGGGAGAGCAAATTATGTTAAAGTCCAAATTGAGGAACCTTCATGAACTGCCCTTTGGTGTCGGAGCAAATGTGGTTTTCGTCCAAATACTTTTTCGCACTCGTGGCATGCGTAATCTTTGTGACCTTCATGGACTGCTTTTAGGTGTTGGTTAAAATTTCTTCGATCTCCAAAAGTCACACTCATAATCTTTGCGATTTGCATGTACTGTCTTTTGGTGGATAAGAAAAGTCTGTCTGTGTCCAAATTTTTTCTTGCAATTATCACATTCAAAATCTTTCTGGCCTTCATGGACTGTCTTTCGGTGTCTGGTTAATTTTGATTTTTCCCCAAATTTCCGCTCACACTCGTGGCACCTGTAATCTTTACGACCTTCGTGTACTGTCTTAAGGTGGGTGAGCAAAGTCGATTTTTTTGTAAAATTTTTTTCACACTTGTCACATGCGAAATCTTTCCGACCTTCGTGTATTCTCTTTTTGTGTAAAACTAAACTTGATTTATGTCCAAATTTCTGCCCACACTCGTCGCATGCGAAATCTTTGCGACCTTCATGGACTACTTTTTGATGTTGTATCAAATTGCCACGTTCCCCAAATGTCTTCTCGCATTTGTCACATGGGTAATCTTTGCAACCTTCGTGGACGTTTTTTTGGTGTTTTATCAAATTGCTTTGTGTCCCAAATTTCTTGTCACATTTCTCACATACGTAGTCTTTGCGACATTCGTGTATTATCTTGTGGTGAAAAAGCAAAGTCGATTTGTGTCCAAATTTTTTCTCGCATTTATCGCATGCATAATCTTTGCGACCCTCGTGGATTGTTTCTTGATGTTTCAGCAAATGCCAATTTCTTTTAAATTTCTTCCCGCACTTGTTACATGAGTAATCTTTGAGGTTTTTAAAGGTGAAATCTTTCCGATCTTCGTGTACTGTCTTCGGGTGGAAGAGAAAATGCGATTGTTTTTCCAATTTTTTCTCGCGTGTGTTGCATGTGACACTTTTGCGTCTGTCGTGAACCATCTTTATGTGCAATAGCAAACTACGTTTATTTCCAAATCTCTTCGCGCACCTTTCACACAAGTAATCTTTGAAGACTTCGTGGAATATTTTTTGATGTTTGAGTAAAGTTGATTTATTTTCAAATTTTCTTTCGCACTTGTTACAAGTCAAATCTTGGCGATCTTTGTGTACCAACTTTTGATGCGTTAACAAACTCGATTGTTTCACAAATTTTTTCTCACACTCGTCACATGCAAAATCTTTGCAGCTTTTGTGTTCTGATATTTGGTGTCTACTCAAATGACTTCGGAACTCAAATGTCTTTTCGCATTTGTCACATGCGAAATCTCTCCGATCATTATGAAATGTGTTTCGGTGTGTTATGCTTGATTCAAGTGTAATGGCCTTCTGGCCAATATCACAAATGGATTTTTCTTCGTCTGAAACAACAATGGCATGTTCACTTGAATTTTCTTCAGAGACAACTTCCTCGGATTTCTTCTCACTTTTATCCATTTTCGTACTTGAATTGAAAGATGGATCCTTTTATTTAGTGTCAAGGAAATTAAATGAGTAAAATTTCTTATTGTATTATGGCCTGTTTCATCGGGATATTCAACATTCGAACGAATTTCTTTCTATTATAAGCGTGATCAGTATTTGAGGGGCTCAAAAGTATTTGATGCCCAAACTGTTTCTGATCTTATTGTTTACAATTGAATTACTGATTTATTTGTTTATACATTCTCTTTCCAAATTTGAACCAGTTTAAAATTCTAACTTGGTGATCATTTCTTTGAAGAATAATTTTGGATTTTTAAAACTAAAAATATACTTCAACAAAGCCTTTCTTAAATATCGAGCAAGTTGATTCTTATACATTGTATCATAAATAATAACACTGCATTTTTATACAAAATGATTTTGAAGCAGTCCAAAATCTGACCCAATTAGATATTAAAATGTCTTATTTGTTTTATTACCTTTTTTTTATTAAACAATTATATTTTTAGGAAGAATCTCTTTGCCTATGTATGTATTGGCAGCTGTTCTCTTCTCCCCGTAAAATTTGATTAATTACGCCCATCAAATTTGATTGAAGGCTTTTCAAGATTTAAAAACATACTTTTAAGACTTTTAAGATAATTTTCTGTATCATTTTTTTTGTCATTGAGAAAAAGTCACTCAGCGTTATCTTTTCCAAAATGTCGAAAACTAAAATGGGCAATATAAATCGTGCCATTTAAAGTAAAACTGTTCATGTGTAACGCAAAATTCGATTAAAATGCACTCAAAATCAATAATGGACGCAGGCAAAACCCAGATTTCAAAGCATGCACATCAAAAGCAGACATACCCCTCGATTCTGCTACACAAAAACCATTTTTCCCCATAATTTGGTGATGATTATGGGCGTAGAAGGCTCAGGTAACGAGGCACGCCATTAAGTAACATTTTTTTCAAAAGTACAATTTCTGAATAAAAAATCTTAATGGCAAATTAACAATAGTATGAGTTGACTTTCGAAACTCATGAAAAACGCCACAGAAAGCATGTTTTTTGTATGAATTTGTGTTTGTGCTTAAGTAGAAATTATTTTCAATATAAGAAAAAGTTTCAAATTTAACGTAAACATCGCCGAAAATGGTAATATTCAAATTTTTATACGATTATTGCGGAGTAGTACTCTTTATGATCAGCAGTTCTTTGATTTTTGTAAAGTTATTATTGGCATTTAATATTACATCATATCGCCAGAGTACTTTTTCCATAATCCACTTTATTATTAGTATTATCATTACGATTTTATTGGCAAGAAAATAAAAATTTACACAGCCACGAATGAATCGGCATTACTGAGGCCATCTGCCGACTGTTTCGCGCGTCGGCTCGCGACCATGTCGATACACATGGACAACTATTTTCAAAATTTCATAATATCGCGATCGAAGATATCTCTCGATAAAAGAGCGCAACGAACCTTTAAAACAAAGCCATAATTCTTCATTTTTATAATAAAAAGAAAAAAAATTGACAGACATATCGGTCGTCTTGGTCGATATCGACCGAGCGCGAGATAACCACATACAGGTAGCAGCAGCGTACAGCTCACGCAAAAATCAGCAGAAAACATTTTCGCGCCGGCTTATCAGCCGATGCCGCCGTCAGCGTCGTCGTAGTCGTCGTGTTTCGCAAATTTAGCAGTATACAACAGTAGTACAGCACACGGTATAGCGTACGCAACACGTGCTCTGTCGTATACGCCGGGCATTGTATATACACATTGTACACAGCAGCTATTTCTCCGCTGCTCGAACGACAACAAGTATACATATTATTAACGTACGTACACGTTTGTGCGCGCAAAATTTTGCACAAAAACTCGAGCGTCCGTGTGTGCGCGTGTGCGTGCGAACAGTTCCAAAATGCCGCATCTTCCAATCGACGACTTTAGCAAGGTAATGGCGGAGCACCGGGAGCGCGAGGCGGCGGTGCTCGACCAGCTGCGCGACTGGAGGGCCAAGCGCGAGGCCGCCGGCGGCGGCAGCTTCGCCGGGAACGAGCGCGACTACGACGACCTGCTGAGGGAGGCCGATCAGACTCTGTCGCTCATGATGGTCAGCTGCCATCGAGATGTACGTTTGCCGTTGCGTCTTTTGACAGCCCGACGATGGACGTATTTTTAATTTTCATATATCTCGTTGCAGACCAGACTGCGCCTGCTGGAGTTCGTCGTCGAGTCGAAGAAGAGCACGAGGCCGTACAAGACGAAGGAGCTGGACCTGATCCTGCTGTACGTGACGCACAATCTGCGCGAGGAGCTGCCGAGCAACGGCCTCATCGAGAAAGTCAGTGTGTCGCTTCTGCGCGCGCGTAAGCTTACACGAAATTAACTATATCAATGACTTTCGTTGTATTTTAGGCGATCAAGAGGCTGAACGACAGCTTCAACGGACTCCTCAGACAATCCAAGAAAGCACAAGCCTCGGAGTCGTCGTCGTTCGACGAGTACGAGATACTCAGCCAGGAGGTGCGCGATCACGTGGGCCTCTACGAGATCTTCATTCAACGCCTGCACAACGTGTGCATAAACAATGTCTATCACGGCGCCGTGATGATTCGCAAGAAGAACAGCCTGAAGATACTGCTCATGATGAACACGATTCTGAACGCGCACGTCAACAAGTGGCTCTGGACCAAGCACAAGTTCGCCGTGCTGCTCGACTGCATCAAGTGGGACAACTACGACGCCGTCAAAAACATCGCCTACGAAGTTGTCAAATCCAGTAATTATATCAACAAGTACTTTCAAGCTCTGGACGATAAGTTTTACATCGAAATGAGAAAGGCCCTGACGTTGGCGAATCGAAGAATGCCAATCAGCGTGACTGGAGCAGCTTTCATGCTGAGGACTCTCATATTGGCAGAGCCCACTCAGATATATTTCAGTGAAGACGATGAAATAGAGGGCGATGATGTGGTAGAAAAAAATGCTTATCTTGTAATACATCGCTTGAAAAATACTTTTGAGGTCAGTATTTTATTTTTATTCGTGTAATATCTTAATATGCTGAAACTTAATAGTTTTTATTGTTTTGTAATAGGAAAATGTTAATATGGCATCGAGGAATATTTTTAATGCTATCACTCAATCTTGTTTGTATGGACATATTTTTTGTATACGCAGCATTTTAGAAACAATCAACTTAAGGTAAAAATTACACATTGTCTTGTACACGTTAATGTATACTGTGATCGATAGACATCAGACTAAAAGTATCTCTCCATATGCTTCAGATCCTTGAACAATTGCGAATTCTGGAAACAGCTAATATCAGACATAATAGATTTATGTTTGGAACTGAACGAAGCTGTACTTCCAATTGTACAAAATGCCAGTCCTGAAGGATTCATGCCAATAGATGTATTTGAAGAGACTGTGGACGTATATGATTACAAACCGATTCCTCGTAACAGAAAACGTAAAGCAGATAAGCAAATGGGTCTTAACAGTGACGATGAGAGTGAAACTGAGTACGATATTACTCCTCGGATGCTCCTTTTGTGCTCCTGGAGATCCATCAAAGATACAAGTTTATTTTTTGGACACTTAATTTCTGAGGCTGACATCGAGGACGAACAGAACGAAGAATGCCTATTGAATCAACATCAAGTAATTATTTAAAGTTCAACTCACTATAAATGAATTACAAAAAATAAAAATTTTATTTTTTCAGGCATCGAGGATGGCCGACAATCTCTTTCAGCTGGTGCGCGAGACGAAGCACCGTGGAGCTTTCGAGGTCTGCTCCGTGGCATTCGAAAAAGCTTGCAAACGTTTTTGGAGCTTACCCGCGAGCCACGAGCAGCTGCAACGGATGCCCAAGAAGTGGCTGCAGTCCGTCATGCTGGACATCCTCGAGCTCTCCCCCGTGGACGACGATCGCGAAAAATTGTGCGCGACGAGACGAAGCGCCGGCGTGCCGTTCATGATACAAGCCATCCTCACCTCGGAGATGAGGAAGGGCCGCGACGAGAAGGATCTGCTGTTCCACGAGGTCATGAAGCTCCTGCTCAAGATCATTCTCATTGGGAATCGCGTGGGCCTGGACGACAAGAAGTCCCTAGCTCGGGGCGAGCCGCTGTTCGCCGACTGCAGCCTGGAGAGAGTCGACGAGCCGTTCGAGGACGCGGGGCAGATCAGAACCCACGCGCTTTTCATCTTGCGAGCTCTGTACAAGCACGCGAAATTGGGCGATCTCGTCAAGGACTACGTGGAGCTCGGATTCTTCGCGGCTTTCAACAGCTATACCGCTGACAATTGGGGTGTAAGTTTTTTTTGTTGATATAATTAACTATTTGTATTTTATTCATGACCTTCTTAATTTTTCTCTTTTTGGGCAGGAGCAAAACGCCGCGACGATTCTGTTCAGCGCGCTGATGTCGCGCGCGTTCGGCGTTCAACTCACCAAGGACCACGTCAACGTGGACGTGAAAAACAAAATGACCGTCGACACCTTCATGCTGGACTTTCCGAATTTGATTCTGTACATGCTTCGGGAGTTGGGCAGCGTGTCGGACGAGCCGAGCGCCAAAGTGCAGTCGTTGCTGCTGCTGGTCACGCGAATCTATCCGAAGAAATACCTACCCGATACCTACATAGATCAGACCGTGAGTTCTTCTGTATGTATAAACGTTTACCGAAGCAAAAGTAACAATCTTTGTTCTCTCGCAGCTGCACAAACTGTTCGAGCTGGTGCAACGATGCGCTTGGAACAAATCCTACCAGACGCGCGAACTCGCCGCCAGGGCCGTGGTCGCTCTCATGATACCGGAAGACGTGGCGGTCGTCGTGCCCGACCTGTTTCAGAGAATCATGGGCCAGCCGCTGTCCTTGAACGCGACGCACGGCTATCTGCTTCAAGTGAGATACCAAAATCGTTAATTTTTTGGCCAACAACACACGATTATCAACATTATTTTTCTACCTACAGTTGATCGAGATCTTCGGCTGTGGAGAGTTCGAGATCGACCGCGTGGACGCGGAACTGACCCTGGCTTTCATCGAATTCACGCGCGAGCGCCTGTTGATGGCGATCGACCAGGAGCTGAGCGAGTACGAGGTGCAGCAGCAACCCTGCTACGCGATCTGTCACGCGTGCGTCAAGCTGCTGCGCAAGATGTACGAGGCCGCGTCGGCCAAGGCGAGGCAGTGGCTCGTCGCCCAATCCTCGTATCTCGACCTGGTGGACATGTCCACGGAGCTGCTCGTGCACAAGGTCAAGCCGGGCGCCCACATCGAGCTGTTTCAGGCCGAGGTGATCAGGCTCGCGCTGGCCCCCATCGAGGAGCCCGCCTACCGGCTGGAGGTCGTCAAGGCCCGCAACGAGGACGCGTTCGCCGCCAAGTTCTGGAAGCAGATGCTCGAGCACAAGAACGCGGAGGTCAGCGAGCTGGCCTGGAACCATCTGAGCGTGTTGATAAAGCACAACGGCAAGCGGTTCGCCGCCATGGCCATGGGCCAGACGATGCGCGCCATCCTGAGCACCGAGCACGATCGCAAGGTGCTGAGCCAGGTCTACCAGCAGGCCAGCTGCATCGTCCGGATCTACGACGCGCTGCTGAACAAGTACGGCTTCATGGACGAGTCCGGTGAGGAGATGGGCGTCAACGTGCCCTTCGCCGGCACCTTCTGCCAGGTCGTGGACCTCTCGCAGGGCAACTCCGCGTTCAAGCCCAGCCGCGGATACTTCGTGCTGCTCGAAGTCTTTCACCGGCAAATAGCCCAGCTCAATCGTAGAAGCGTGAGTAGATTATCATCGTAGCTTTGATTTTTGAACGATCGAGCTAACGATAACGGAAATTTTCTCGTTTCTCAGATGCACGACGAAGAGGCACTGCTGGATAGAAAAGAGAGCATCTACCGTTACTTCAGGGAGAACTCCGAGCCCGACGCGCCCGTCGAATTCCGCGAGATAATATCCAAATTGATGTTCGATTCCGTCCTCTACAGCGAGCTCAAGCCAATTTACAGCAACTGTAAGTGCACACGACTTCGCGCGTCGTAGAAAAAAAAAAGATTATTTATTTTTGCCCTTTCGCCCTCCCCCGCAGATACGGACATAAGCTTCCACTGGTGGACGACTCTGCTGAATCTACTGTTCGACGAGAAGCCGAGCATACGCGAGAACGCGAGGAACGTGGTGCGAAGACTGGCGCCGTGGCGCGACAGGTTCTACTGCGAGTCGCTGGTGCTGGAGCAGTTCTTCGCCGCCTTCTGCCGCAAGTTCATGCCGGAGCAGCCCCAGCTGGCGGCCAGCATCATGTTCATTTGGACGATGAAGGCCGTGCCCACCGAGACCACGGAAACCTTCGAGCAGGACGTGAGTGTTCGTTCCGACGCAGGGCAGTTTTTATTTTTGATTTATTTATTCATTTATTTTTTTTTTTTTCATCCTTCACAGCAACAGTACACCGCTGAGAATCACGAGGCGCTCGAGCCACTGCTCATCTCGGAGCTGTGCGCGGCGAGGATACGCGAGATGAAGTCCCTCCGCGAGAACTGCATCTTGACCCTGGACGTGAAGCAATTGCTGATCTACGAATTGGACTTCGGTAGCGTCGACGAGGGCGAGTTCGAGACTCTCAAGGAGTACGTCAGCCTGTGGCAGCTGCTCAAGTACGAGGAGACGCCGGCCGCCTTCAGCCGCATGAATTACCACGTGAAGCCGGGCTGCCCGAGCGAGCACGTGCGCAGGCTGGCCTTCAAAAATTTGCGCGACGCCCTGCAGTTCGCCGGCGGTTGGGATCTGCACCGGGCCGCCGATGAACCAGTTACGCCACCCTTGGCGTACGAGGACGCACGCTCGGACGGCGAGTTCGTCCTGTCGTCGACAGAGGTTTCGATGGAAAACAAAGAAAGCGATGACGATGATGATGGCGATAATAATAATGATGATGATGATGATGATTATAACGACGACGACGATGATGATGATTATCGCAGTGATGATTATTACAATGATCGTGATGTATCCCGGCAGTCGGGCGAAAACTCAATGGAAGATGATGGGTCGTACAAAGATGCTGTAGCCACTCATTCGGATTATGATGATGAACCGATGCCCGGGCCATCGCGCGATTATTCGATACAAAATGAGTCGTTGTTATCGAACGAAGATGATTTATCTGGTAATTTGGATGACGATGACGACGACGATGAACCGATGCCCGGGCCATCGCGAGATTATTCAATAGGAAATGAATCGTCGTTAACCAACGAAGATGATTTATCTGGTAATTTGGATGATGACGATGACGGTGTCGATGACGATGTCGATGACGATGACGATGAACAAATGCCCGGGACAGCACTCGATCATTCAATAGGAAACGAATCGTCATCAATCAACGAAGATGATTTATCTGGTAATAATTTGGACGAAGATGACGACGATGGTAATGGTCAGAATTCGTCCCGGTCGTTTATCGATATAGAGCAGGAACTGCTGTTGGGAGCCGAATATGATCTGGAAGGCGTTGAATCCAGATCCGGGCTATCGTCGGTTCCATCGGGCGAAAATTCAGTAGAAGCTGGATCGCCGTTAACGAACGAAGATGCCTCGTCTCGATCGTCGCGCGAAGTCTCGATGGAAGAGGAAAAGGAGGAAAAGAAGTAAAAAAAAAAGGGGGGGGGGGGTGAGTCATCGACGATCCCTCGTATCTTGTACATATTATAGATCGAACGATTGTTTCTTTATTTTATTTTTGTTTTTATTGTAAAGTAAGACTGTACAAAGCCTGTAAATTTTATACCTCGAATGTTAAGGATATGTTTATTTTTAATTCAAAAACTAGCGCGCTTACACACTCACACACACGTGCTAGCCACTCCACCGACCTATGTATATATATACATTACATTCAGGCTAGCACGTTGTTTCACTACGAGTATATACGCAGCGAGCGAAATTCCCTCGGGTTCTGTTACAAACGCAGGGGGCCCCGCCGGTAGAGAATCTCTGCCTGCGCGCAGGCGTGTGCATTATGCATTTGGATTTCGGTGTATATGCGCCTCTTCTCTCACGGACGCAATCGGCCAAGACAGCGCGAAACAAGCGAGCCTTTTACGAGCGCGCGCGCGCGAGTCTCGTGTATTATTCAGCCGCACATCCCGCATCATTGTACAAAGCACACGAGATTTCGTTGTTACGGGAGTCTGAACTATACTTGTCTCGCATGATAACGAGCGCGGCAGTTGTTTTGTCTGTTTTCGAAGCAGTGGTGGTGGTGGTGTTGGTGCATTTAATAAAAAAAAATTGAATCGAATGGAACGTGACGTTGTACATGAATTTTTTCTCCTCGACCCTGACACACACACACACACACACACGCGCGTCATTCGCAGCTAATCTCAACGATCAATCGCTGGCGTTCATCTTTATAAAGCACACATCTATTTTCGCGCTCGAAGATAATCATCGATTCGAATCATAATACATAAATATATATATAAATGGTCAACGACCTGCCGCAGCCGCGTCGATAATCGTGTACGCGCGCAAAAATCCGTTACATCTCTCCCACTCCGCGAGATGGCGTCGCTCTGCCCGCCGCCGCCAGTTCAATGCATCGCGTTCTCAATGGCAGTTAGCATCCTACCCCATGGTACTTTCACGCTCACGCGGCGAGCGGGCGGGGCGGTGGGTCCGCCCGGCCGATACACGCAGACTCCGTTTTCTGCAGCAGCCTACAGCACTAGCAGCCTCGGCGAGCGGCACCGAGCGCTCGGCGTATTAGTGTGCGTGTGACCGTGTAAGTATTAAGCTGTGCGCGCGCGTATATATATGTATAGTGTATACGTTGTGCGGAACGCCGACTCCAAAGTGCTCGAGAGAGAGAGAGAGACTTGTCAGTTGGGGCGGCGCGCATACATATAGACACATACACACACAGACACAACGAGTCTAATACTGTGCGACGACGAGGACTACACACGTGCGCTGTACACTACTGCCAATGCCCCGTGTTATATATATCTACCATAACATCAATCGCCGTTGCTGCTGCATCTCTCCCCACTCTTTCGAACTCTCCGTCTGATTCGGAGTTGTGTATATACACACACGCACGCAGCATATAACAACACCGAACGCACAGTGTCGTCGCACGTTTGTTGATTGCTGTGCTGTGCTGTCGTTCGTTTGTTTTCGTTTTCGAACTCCTTTATTTTTGTTTTGATGTCACTTTTGTCTCCCTCTCTTATACTCTCCACTCCGTTCATCTTGAATAAAATTCGGAGTCTCGTCGTCTCGGATGCGCGCCTACGATAATAATATTATATATTGCATATCGCGAGTAGCGTATCGGAGCAGATCGAGGTGCATAACACGAGACGAGACGAGACGAGAGAGAGAGAGCGCGAATTTAACCTCGAACCCTGCGGCTGCTGCTGCTGCAGTTCAGTCTCCAGTGTTGTCTCTGTGTGCACAGCACAGTGCATGATGTGTTGCGGCTGCTGCTGTTGTGCGTGAGGAGGAAAAGAGAGAGAAAAGAGAGATTCGGCTCTCCTGTGGTTACTGCGACTGCGAGAGGAGGAAGAGGAGAGAAAAAGGTTGTGTGTCTGCGAGTGCGTACATATATATATATATAATAACAATACCGAGAGATAGTATATAGTAGCAAGTACTCTTTGCTGTGCAACCCTATATATATCTATACAGTGGAAGCATGTAAAAGCGGAGTGCCGTGCGGTGCGGTGCGCGCGAAGAAGAAGAGAGAGAGAGAGAAAAGTGCTGTGCTCTCTCTCTCCGCAGAGAGTAGTGTAGTGTATACCGTGCGCTGCTGCTGCTGCTGCTATATACTGTGCTGCACACGGCGCCGCGCCGACACATGCAGCTACATGTATATAGAGATATGCAAGTATGAAATGTGCATGTGCAGCACACAACGACAACGACGTTGACTCGGCGAAGGCGTGGAAAGTATACGTGTAGACGAACGACGACACTAAAAACTTCTCTCTCTCTCTCTGTCTCTCGTTCTCTGTTGTTGTGGTGTGTGTGTGTGTGTGTGTGTGCTGCAGAGCCAGAGAGCAGTGCGATGTGCTGCTGCAGCAGCAGCGGTGGTAGTGGCGGCGGCGGCAACGGCGGCGCGTGTGTATAATGTGTTTTATAATATGTGCAGCAGCAGCGGCGGTGCTCCGATTATGTCGTCGTCGTCGTCGTTGTTGTTGTTGTTGATGCCGCTGACGTTCTTGTTGTTGTGCAGTGGCGGTATTAGCGTTGTGCCGATGGGATAAAAGTGTCGTTGCACCATGAATAGCCAGTGAAAATATATAACCGTCGTTCGAATATCCTGGGGTGTGTTCCAATATTTAAAAAAAAGAAAAAGAAAAGAAGATAAGGCCGTTCAAGAGGCTGGAATACGTTATGATATTTATTGGTTTATAATTGATCGTGCATCGTTGTTGTGTGTGGTGTGTATGTGTATTATATTATTATTATAATAAAAAAAAGTGCGATCTGTGCTCTGTATGTGATTAATTCGCATTAAAGATTCAGCTGAATCGAGAGAGAAGAAATCAGCACGAGAGCAGCGGATTTTTTTCTCTTTCCCCGTATAACGACACGTTGGTGAGTCGAAACACGGATTCTTTACATTAAATGTTTACAAATATAACCGAGCGTATAACCGAGTATATGTATTGCACGATACAATAGCTCGAGTGCACCGATTTTTTCCTTTTTTTTATCATCGTCGTCATTGTTGTTGTTATTGTCGAGCGATCGAACACTACGCGGAGATGCCGCATGCCGCGGGGTGAAAGACCTACTTTCTTTCTCCTCTCGCGCTAGGAAATTACGTTATATTATATTACATCTATCTCGCGTAATATTCGAACGAATTTCTTTATAACGTGTACTGGACGCGAAATACAGTATGCACACGTTTCGTACCTTGAAAGATGACTCATTCCAATTATAATATTTCGCCTTTCTCTCTCTCTCTCTCTCGCTCTCGCTTGTATACTCCGGAACGCGCGAGAGGCAGAGCGAAAGAGAAAGAGAGACGACGACGCGAATTCGAGACTTCTTCGAGACAGCGCATGCCATGTAGTTGTATACAGTTATTTTCTCGCTTGGTATTTCTTATTCATTCGTATTTTCACTTTTTGTTTTGTTTCTTTCAATTGAAAAATCTCGTCGGGGGTCGTGTACAGAAAATAACAACAACAACAACAACAACGATACATTTTCAAGGCAGTTCGAGAACCTTGCGATGTCATTGGCCCGCGCACACGCACATGCACACATGTCAGTGCGCACACACGCACTTACGCGCAGTCCCTCCGTTTCTCTCAGCGGCCCTACAGCTCGCGCGCTGCTCCGTTTGTAAACGTACACCCTTTTTTTACAGGCTCCAAGTTGTATAGAGAGAGAAAGAGAAAACCAACCCCCTCGCCCGGTTGGGCGGCTGACCTACTTTCCATCAAATTTATCGATACATGTGTGTACCATACATGTATACGTCAGTCTTTTGTCAGGTCCGCGCGAATCCTCGGAATTGGTAATTACCATCGAGTGCGCGTACACACACACACACGCTCACGTGCATCATGGCATTGTATACGACACGCTATTTTACAGTACTATCTAGTGTGCAGCGCACGAAAATCTTTGATCTCACCTTTTAGCGCTATATGCACCAGCTCTACGTTCAATTATCGTCGCCGAGTCAAAAGGAGAGATTTGCCATTAGGCGCGCGCGCAGGCAATTACGAAACTAATTTCAAATGCTTTTAGCGTTTTTGGTCTCTGCGCGCGTTATGGTATAGAGTAGCTGCACCAGCTGCTGCAACTATACTTACTACTTCTGCTGACGGATATGATAGAGAGTTTATTTTTTTCAATTCTTTTTCATTAGTTTTTATCGCATATATATATTTTTGTACCTTCTTCTTCTTCTTTTTTTATTATCTCACCATCCCCCGCGAAAGAACTAACTCGAGGAATATTAATTGGCACGATCGGGAAGAAAAAGAAGAAAGCGTCGGGAAAAGATTGTCGTTTACGAATCCGAGCCTACGAGGCTGCAACAGGTATATATATTATATATATAATACGCATATACCTAGGCTCTCCCACTACCAGAAGGTCATTATAAAAATATCGATAAGCTATAATTCATTCAATTTCCAAGCTATTCTCGCCCGACGAGAGAATGCAAATTGTCCTTCTATCGTCCTCTCTCTCACGCGCGCGCGCGAGCCTTTTACATAATAATATTTAACGAATGAGTCTGGTTTCTTCTTTATTTTTTTTTACTTCGCACGTCGCATTCGTCACCCGCGATTTCTTCGATAAAAAGAAATAACAGCTATCTACAGCAACTCGAGTACATGGAACATTTTAAAATTGATTAACGCATCATGTGCGAGCAGAGAGCTTTTACAAAAAATTGCGCGCTCGTGCGCGCCTCCTCGCATGCAGCAGCAGCAGCAGCAGCAGCGCACGCCCTAAGATTGATGATGATTTTAACGCAGCAGCAGCATGAGCTAGAGGAGCTAGCTCCAAGATTTAGTGCCGCGTGTGACGAGGCTTGACGAAAGTGAAAAAAAAATATATATACGTGTGTATATAAAAGGCACGAGCAGCAGCATCGTTCTAAACGCCTCTCGGCTGCCTCGTGGTAGTAATAATAATAACGCGAGTACGAAGTGATATAATGCCCCGTTGGATGACACGTCCCACGCGCGTCATTTCTTTAAATAATGATGAAAAAAAACTCTATGAGCTATATCGTACGAAAATAAAAATTACGAGACCGGAAGATATCTTTATGCGACTCGTTTTTTTTTGTTTCGTTCCGGACCCGGAATCGGTGAAGTAAACAACGTCCGCGTGGGTGTGTATTACCGATAATTTTAGATTGGCTCGATTATAATACACTCATACGCGTGTGATACGTTCTTTTGATTATCGAATAGTCCTCGTTGTGTGTATACAGGCACACACGCATTTTTTTTTCGTGCGCCGAAAAAACCAGACTCGCGCACAGCGATTCAACACCACTCGAGCTAAATGAAAGACGAACAAAAAGGACAGAAAAAAAATAGGGAAAAAAAAGCCGCTGCGCTCAGCGCAACGTAGCACAGCCTCGACGGCCTAACACCCGAATAATTTATGCGTCGTCACGAGTCTGAAAAAAGCAGCAGCAGAGCAGCCAGTACCCGCTGCGTTCGGAACGTGCTTATATGAATGGAAAGAGCTTTTCACACACGTTGAGCTTTTTTTTTGCTCTCTCTCTCTCTCGCTCCTTTCAAGTCTGCCACATACACGCGCAGCCTATACACGTATCGGAAGCTCGAGCTGCGTGTGTACGCTATATACATACATCTTCCTTTTTTTCTCTCTCGTTGGCGCTGCTCTCTTTGAAAAAGAGGTCCTGCGGCAGTTTTTCATAAAAGAGCCGACGACGACGTCGAGGTCGATAATCGTAATTGTCCCGAAGAAAGAGGCGAAAGTTTATGGTTAGCACGTTTCGCTACCCTTTCGCGTTGTATGTGTATCCTCCTCTTCTTCTTCTACTATTTTTTTTTTCACGCTATAACCATACGTTGAATTATGAAAAGAGCCATCGCGCGCGCGTGCAGTCGATCGCGTATAATGCACAGGAAAAGGGGGTTGTTATACAGTTGTGTATACACACTCCTACACACACACACACGATACGACGAACTAATTAGGTGAGAAAATATAACAAGGCGGGGGTGTGAACGCGTCAGAGCTGCCCCCGCATGAGCGAGTTTTCGCGCGCGCGCGTCTGGCCATTTAATGAAAATAATCGCTTGGAATGGACCGTGTGATGTGTACATATAATAATAATAACGATAATAATGGAAACCGAGTTCCGAGTGGCAGGGAGAAGGCTCGTTCGAGCTTTTTCCTTCTATATAGCCAAAGCCAAAGCACATTATTATTCGGCGAAAGGCCGAGAGGGTATAAAAAAAAAAGAAGAAGAGAAAAAGACGTCGATCTCATCGAGTGTAACGAAATCGCGCCGCAAATAGTAGCTTGCGCTATATGTATATTAAACCATCGCTGCTCCGGTGCTCCATTTTCGATGAGAGAGAGAGAGAGGTCGGATGCGTCAGCTTCCGGGATGGCTTTTAGGGTTGGTCGGATTGATTGTTATACCGAGACAGCTTGAGAGTGTATACATACAGACACATACACAGACGCACACACGTGCCTCTCTTTCTTCGATTCCCCATTGACCCTCTTTTTTTTCGCGCACACACGTCGTGGATGTATACTAGAGGCTATAAGCCACTGCAGACAATGCGCTCGATGTATATAGGTATATATGTGACTTTCGCTACGGTCGCGTAACGACGTACATAATGTTTCATTCTTTTCTTTTTTGTCTATCTTCTCTGTCTCATCGATAAAATAAAAAGCGGCGGTAGTAGCGACTCATCGTTCCGAATAAGTTGCAAATTTTATCGAAGCACACGCTTGCTCACTGTGTGTATTTATTTTTCGTCATTTCTTTCTCTATGTATTTATTTTCGTATGATAGATAGTACACAAAGTGATTACTCCGCAATTGTCTCTCATTTAGGTCTGTATGAAATTATAAGAATAACCATATTTTTCACATACATGCTAAATGAATAATTGTAGTAACAGTAGTAATCTTTGACGAAAGCGTGTTCGTCATTTCTGCTACACAATGTAGCAACGCTGCTATACACAGCGATGTAATATCGATGAATTTTTCCTGTATAAGTTTTTCTTCAATCGTCCAGTAATCGTTAATACTTTTAGATAAAATATATTATTTTATCGTAAATCGTAATCCTACAGGTGAATTTGTGCAAATGACAAGGCATCGTATCCTACATCCCGAAAAATTTGAAAATAGAAAAATTGACGTAAGAGGCAGCACTTACTTACGTGGGTCAAAATTTGGCATCTTATCTCACTTTGTGTCGAGTGATGTTTACGATTTTGCCATGGATGCGCGAATCATCGTCGCTTCCGAGAATGTGGCCGCGGTGTGAGGCTGCGTCTACATGAGTGTAGTTTGGATGTCACTCTGTAGGATCCTTTGTACGACGATAGTACGCATCGAACGATACCAACTCCAAAAACGTATTAAAATTAAACTCGTCCTTAGAAGCTGAAGATAGGTCAGGGTACTTTACAATTTTTCGGTGACTGAATATCGGTCGATGCTTGCCCAATTGCAAGTTATATATAGAGGCAGCCTGAGATTCGAGCTGTTATCAGCGAGTCGAGTCGCGCTTCGGTGACTTTCAGTTCGCTACGGGTACGAACGAAGCCGCTCTGGGCGTAAACAAGTGATCCTCGTGAAAAAGAACATAACGCGTATGCGTGTCGTGCGAGTGATATAAAACGACCATGGCCAACGACGCGAGATGGGAGACATTGAAATTTTTGCGAGAAAACGTCAATTGGGAGCTCGAGGATGAGCGACGCGGATTTCTCCGTCAATTGTACCTTCTGATCAAAGATTGGAAGGTCTTGCATCCAAAGACTCTTCCTCATCGAGCCATCCTTCGACGCGAAGAGATCGACTGGCTTCTCATCGAGGACGTGAAGAACGTCGACGATCCCGACCCAGCTCTCGACGGAGGCTCTCTCGTCGAGTTTTTCGTCGCCAGCGGTTACGAGGACGAGCCCGACTGTGACGCAGGCGATCCGCGGCCATCGCTACTGCGTACCACCGCTGTGCACTGGGCCGCGAGACGCGACTGCAGCAGCGTCATGACCCAACTCTTTCGCATATACCGCAGACTCGACGCGAATTACATCGACGAGGATGGATACACGCACTTCCACGCGGCCTGCGAGTACGCCTGCAACGACGTCGTCGAGCGGTTCCTCCAGCTCGGCCGGGTGGATCCCAATTGCCTCGTGCGCGAGACGGGCGACTCGCCGCTCAGGCTGACTCTGCGCTTCTGCAACTTGAGACTGTTCAAGTCGCTGCTGCTGGCGGGCGCCGATCCGAACTCGACCGACGTCGACGGCGCCACCGTTCTGCACGTTATCTTCGAGAACAACTATCTCGATGGATTTGCCAAGTGTCTGTTCGACGTGTGCGACGAGGTCAATAATAATCGGGTGCCGGTGCGCGTCGACGCGAGGGACAAGTCGGGACGGACACCGCTGCAAATCGTCGTGGCGAGACTCACGCTGGACGAGGTCGACGTACTATTGGATCGTGGCGCTGATCTGGCGAGTTTCGTTTTTCCCAGCGAGAGTCAGTTCGACAAGTGCATCGAGCAGTACGAGTTCGGAGAGGACGAGGTCAAATTGGGACTGGCGTCTTATTTGCTGGAAGTCGTCGAGCGCCTCGAGAAAAGAGGATACGAACTGGGTTTGAACGACGCCCTGACCATCGTGAAACTGTTCGCCAAGTACGGACTGTTCGAGAAGTCGCGGGAGCTCGAAAAATGCTGGCGCGACAACAAGACGTTCGTCGTCGAGGTGAAGAAAATCATGAAGAGCGCGAACGCGTCGCTCGACCATCTGATGCGTTGGCTGCCCGAGGAATCGGTGAAAATAATCTCGCGCGCGGACTACCACGTGCTGACGCGAATGATCATGTTGAATGAGGAGGTGCCCGAGGGATTTCGCGATGCTTGCCGCGCGTGTCTGTGCGAGAAGATGTGGCGAGGATTTCTCCGGCGATGGGGACTGGCGCTGTTCCTGGAGCTGACCTGCCACCAGCTTCTGATCCACAGCTGCGAGAATCTCATCGTGAGACTGAGGAACGAGGATCTGTTGAGATTGTTTGTGGCGGCGGAGATCGTTGAAACGGGTCTTCGCGTGTACTGTTATTGAGGCGTTTATCGGTGTGTTTTTTAACCTTCTGAATAATAATAATAATAATCTTTATCTATTTGTTTTTAACTGTCTGATAATTTTTTTTCAGATAAACGAAGTTGCAATTTTTAAATTAACTTCTTTACTAAGAATCTTGAAAACTATTTTTGTTATTCTGCAAGTTTTTTTGTTATGTATCAATTTAAAAATTTGATAAGAAATAAAGTAAATTGTATACTTGAGTATACAGCAATAATCAGATATGAGTTGTTTTAAAAATTGGTAACCAAGCTTCTGAATTCGTGAAAATTGAAAAAATTAAGCCAAGTATTGATGTGGATTTGTAAAAGCGCTTTATTTGAGAAAATAATACTTAAAAATGAAAACAGAGAATTTTTTTTATATAACAAGTAAACTCAATTGATTAGGACTTAAAATTACGGATGCCAAATCGATTGTTGACCAAAAGCTCGTTTGTGATTAACTTTTCATCGTAAGACGAAATGTTTGCTCTTTATTCGTTTGTGCTCATATTATACTCTCTCATAAGCATTCAATTACACAGAGTAAATTATTATTCATTACAAAATTTTATCTTACGAAGTTCGTAGCAAAATCGTGCAAATATATCCACCAATGCAGCAGCTTTACAGCAACGTTGTCTTAACTTTGAGTCGCCGCGTCTCAAGTTGTTTCTAAAAAGTGACGTATTTAGAGGGCGGCGTGCATGTTGTATTGGCGACGCCACGCGGTCGCATGTTATTCCGCTCAGTTGAGTATCCTCAGTGCAGCAGTATACGCGCTACACGTTACAACGCCACAACGAAAACAAAGAACGATCGCGTCGACTGCAGCTAGTGATTCTCGTGTTAAAAAAACCCAATATTAAGAACAATAAGTGATTGCGTTTTCGTGAGTGGAACAATGGCCGATGGTGATATAAATGACGCCGATACTTTACCCTATGATGAAAGCTACGAATTCGAGACGGGCGAGGAAAAGTCAGAACGATTAAAGAGGTTGCGAGAAAACGTCAAGTGGGAGATCGAAGATGAAAGACGCGCGTTTTTTCACCAATTCAAAGATATGATTAGCAACTGGTCGTACGAACTTCCGAATCTCAAAGACATCTTTCGACGCGAAGAAATGGATTGGATGCTCTCGGAGTTCGTAAAGTCCGACGACGGCAAGCCGAAGGTAGAAACCATCGTCGATTTTGTGATCAGCACCGGCTACAGGGACGAACCCGACTTGGGTGCGGACGGCAAGCTGTCCGCCCGTCGCACGACGCCGCTGCATCATGCGTTTAAATTTGACACTTTTTCTAACTGGAATATATTGGTCAATGATCTTTTTCGAATATACAACAGGTTTGACGTGAACTACACCGACGAGCGAGGCTGTACTCATTTTCACGCGGCCTGTAAGTATGGCTGTTACGAAGCGGTGGAGACATTTCTCGATCTCGGGCTTGATCTTAATCGGCTCGAACAAGATACGGACTTGACTGAAATCGATCCGCCGCTGCATTTGGCTCTTTATAACGAAAGCGAGGAAGTGTTCAAATTGCTGCTGAGACATGGCGCCGATCCGAATTCGGTCAATAGGTTCGGAGATACTCCTCTGCACTTGATTTCCAGCTGTGAATGGTTGATTGAATTTGAAAAAATATTATTTGACATCAGCGACGAAAGAAATCAGACGATACAAGTCGATGCTCGAAACAGTAGAGGACTGACACCTCTGCATTTAGCCGTGGCCCATTTCCGACCAAAAATAGTCGAACTACTCTTAAATCGAGGCGCAGATATGTCAAATTTCGCTTTTCCCGAAGGATGCTTTGAAGACGATGAACCGTTTGATTACGAACAATACGATTTTAAATTAGTAATGGCATATCGTGTGCTGGAGGTCATCGAACTCATCGAAAAAAGAGGATACGAACTGAATAGACAAGATGGTTTTATGTTCACATTTTTAATACATTATCACTTCTTAGACGATGTGAAAGAAGATTTTGAATTTTGGCGTAATCATGAAAACCTCGTGAGCAAGGCAAGAGAATTAATGGTAATCCCGAGCTTGTCGCTGTACGATTTGATCGAGATGCGACCCGACGAGGCAAAGCGACTGCTCACGCATAAGGACTACTACAATTTCGTGACTTCAAGAGAATTTAGGGAGCTCCCTGAAGAATTTCGCGAGGCGTGTTTGCCGCGACTGTGCGAAAAAATGTGTAGAAACTTTTTCTGGCGTTGGGCATTGGAGTCTTTCTTGGAGTTTACGCATCGCCGTTTGCCGATTCTCTGCTGCGAACAAATCATAAAGAATCTGACAAATCAGGATCTGCATATCATATTTATTATAGTAGAAATCTATGAAAATGATGACAATATCGAAGATATCTGATACCGTTTCATTATCTTTTTTAAATTTCCTAAATCTTAGTTTTTTTATTTTTGCGAATTTATATGCAGTCATTGTATTTTATGAAGAATTCTTGAAGAATTTCACATTCACTTTATTAATTATTTTAAAACATTTTTGTTAGTGCGCGCTTATTTTTATGTATATCATACAACAATTCAATTACATGAAAATAAAATGAATGAGATGAGTCGTACCTTCAGGTATATGTCAATTAAAAAAAAATTAATCAAATCTCTATAATTATGTTAAAAAACCTCAACCATACCTATCAACACATTTAAAACCTTTGGAAGTAATTTTAAACAAATGTAGTAAAGAAGAAAACACGTCTAGTACGAACATCTCAGCAAGCGACTATAATTAGACGAGAGAAAATCCTTTAAATGGTCTTGAACGTGAAAGAAACAAATCACGATTAGATTTCAATTCTTCTAATAATAGGTATAGACATTCTCTATGTTTTTCGAAGGCCCAGAGTGTAACACGCGTGATGAAATTTTTACCAACGTTTTTATATACAGTTGGGGGCACGGCTGTGAATTTGTCTCAGCAGCATAAGCCAGTCAATGTCGTTTTAAAACTTCGCATCTCGCTTTGTGTTGCGCCGCGATATGTTTACGTTATATTATATGCTTGTGTTGGCTGCAGTACTCAATTGTTTCGAGAGTGTGACGCTTACAAGACCGGCGCTCATAGTTGACATTGTATGCTGCTGCGCGGCCGCATATCGGTCGGCTCAGTTTATATTAGACTTTATGCCTGTTATGTTGACTTTGTCCAGTACACGTTACGACGCTGCAGCGTAAATTTCAAGGAAAGCATCGAGAGAAAATCAATTTCGTGAATAATATAAATTATTGTGTTTCTGTGTGAGTGTGTAGAACGATGTTTAATTTCAATTGGCGTCCGATGGGTCGGTTTCGTGGAGTGGAAAAAAGGGATGACTATGATTTCTACGACATGTGCCATAGAAAATTAAACAGTTTGAAGAGCATGCGAGAAAAGGTCAATTGGGAGATTGAAGATGAGCGACGTGAATTTCTCAGTCAACTTTACCCGGTGATCAACGATTGGAATGATCTAGTTCCAGATCTCCGTGACATTTTCAGTGTCGAAGAAATTGAATGGCTTCTTTCGGAAGATATTAAGAACTCGAAAGAATCCGACCCCTATCTTGAGAAAACTCCGTTTATTGACTTTGTGATCGACACCGGTTACAAGGACGAACTTGAAGTAGATAACATTCGCAAGCCATCATCGCGTCGCACAACACCAGTGCATCATGCGGCTAGGTACAAATATTACGTCACCACCCTTAAGCTTTTTAAAATATACGATCGATTCGATGTGAACTACACCGACGAACTTGGATTGTCGCATTTTCACGTGGCCTGCATGTATACAACAACGAGAAATTCCTCGACTTTGGACTGGATCCCAATTGCATTCTTGAAGGATCAATCGAGAGCGTGGTTGATCCTCCGTTGCACTTGGCTCTGCGCATGGGTGACGGCTTGATGACCGAATTGTTGCCGAAACATGGTGCCGACCCAAACTTACCCAACAAGGATGGATTGACCCCTCTGCACATTATTTGTCAGCAACAGCTTAGGTATGACTTGGCAGAGATATTTTTTGCGATAAATGACGACATCCAGCAGATGTTGCAAGTCGATGCTCCAGACAAGTTGGGCCGGACACCCCTTCAATGGGCTGTGGCGAATATTCAGTCACATATGATCGATGTTCTCCTTGATCGTGATGCTGATCTATGTAGCTTCGTTTTTCCCACGGAGAGTCACTTCGACGAGCACTTTAAAGAGTATGCAGAGATGGGAGGGGGAGAGATTATTAAGTTTAATCTGGCAGCTGGGATGCTACAAGTCGTCAAGTGCCTCGATAAAAGAGGCTACGAACTGGATCGAAGCGACGTCATTACGATCGTGAAATTATACAACAAGTACAAATTGTTTGAAAAATTTTTGGATTTCGATAAAAGTTGGTATAACGTGGAGCGATTCACATACAGAGCGAAAAGAAAGATTGTTATTGTCTACGATCTCGTTCGATTGCCACCGGAAGAGGCGTCGAAACTGCTCGTATATTATAAGGACTACAGCGAGTTCATACGCGAGTCTTACTATTGGGAGTTCGACGAAGAAGAAGGACCTCGCGAGGCGTACGTATCGTACCTGTGCAACGTGCTATCGAGAGGATTTTGCAAGCGATGGGCGCTGGAATTTTTCCTAACGTTGACTCGCTATCGATTGCCGATTCTCTGCTGTGAAAAAATCGTGAATTATCTGATGGAAGAGGATTGGTTGAGAGTATGCCTGGCGACAGAAAACATGTGATACTGCTCGAAAACTTTTTTTTTAGAATCTCAAAAGTTTTTTCTTTTACTTTTTTCCAAGTTTCTAAAATGATCCTTTCTTAAACAAGCATCTCAAGGAAACTCATGTTCACTTCTTTAAAAGTAGTGTAAGAAAATATTTTTGTCATGTAAGCGATTATTATTATGTATATCATATCAAAATTCTATTACACAAAAAACCGTTGACTTAAGTATAAAGCATTTGAGTAACTATAATTGAATTTCTATAATTATTTTAAAAAACCTCAACCTTGCCTATCAATATGTTTGAGAATTTGAAGTAATTATCAATTAAATAAGAATTAGAACAAACGCTTCATGTAGAAAAATGACTGATTATGAACACGTTTAGGCAAAATATTTTCCCTCTATCGAGCAGCTTACGAATGAGGATTTAATGAAAATATGTCTGTCAGCAGAAATCGTTCCAGAACAGCAGAGGAAAAACATGTAATACTGTTCGCA
Source organism: Trichogramma dendrolimi (assembly GCA_034770305.1). Taxonomy (NCBI): domain Eukaryota; kingdom Metazoa; phylum Arthropoda; class Insecta; order Hymenoptera; family Trichogrammatidae; genus Trichogramma; species Trichogramma dendrolimi. The sequence goes on along the minus strand of JAPMIB010000071.1, from coordinate 142,732 downwards.
AACATATTTTCGTAGATTCTTTTACTTTTTATGTTTTATATTATTTTTTTCAATTCAAATGGTTATTATTATACATAGAATAAAAATATTATTACATGACAATAAAGTTGACGAGACAAATTGTACACTCGAGTATACAGCATTTAAGCAATTGAATTTCCATAATTCATTTATGAAACCTCAACCTTACTTATCAATACGCTTATGATAAAGAATAAAGACGAATAATAGAATTATGATATTTTACGAAGGTCTCGATAAAATCGTAAAAGATATGGTCATGATTGTAAAACTATACGAAAAAATTATAAAAAAATAACGTTTGTTGGCGGGAGCCAGTATTGCGCACAGCATTGGTCAACTGCGTTCCAAATATCGCATTATCGCTTTGTTTTGCTTGGCCACGCGCTATACGTCAAAGTTTCGAGAAAACTGACACTGCACGAACGATACGAGGCCGGCGCGCAGTAAATAGTTAGCAACGCCGCGCCGCGTGTCGTTTAGCTTGGCTCAGCTCGTTCAGTACACGTTACGACGCCGCAGCGTAAACAACAAAAGATCGAATCTATCGCAGCTGGTGATTTCCGTGAAAAAGAAAACAGATTTTATAAATAATAAGTGATTGTGTTTTTGTGTGAGGGTGTAGAACAATGACTGACGACAATATCAATGCACGTTCCAATTCCAATGATAATTTGAACGACGGCGATGCTTCATCGGATAAAAATTACGATACCAACGATGTGGCTCGAGAAAGATTTCAAAAATTAAAAATCATGCGAGAAGCCGTCCACTGGGAGATGGAAGACGAGCGACGTGAATTTTTCAATAAACTCAAAGTTTTAATCAGCGACTGGCACGACAAACTTCCAAACCTCAAAGACATTTTGCGACGTGAAGAGATCGATTGGCTTCTCACGGAGTTCGTAAAGACCGACGACGGCAGGTACAAGCCAGATACGCTCGTCGATTTTGTGAGAAAAACCGACTACAAGGACGAGCCCGACTTGGACACAGACGGCAAGCCATTGTCCCGTCGCACGACGCCTCTGCATCATACGGCAAAAATTAAGCCCGGCCCTTTATCCAGATGGGGTGACATTGTCAGCGATCTTTTTCGAATCTACGACAGATTCGACGTGAATTACACGGACGAGAGCGGAGTTACTCATTTTCACGTGGCCTGCAAGTACGGCTGCTTCGAAGAGGTACGCGAGTTTCTCGAATCGGGACTGGATCCCGATTGCCACGCGCATGAATCGGACCCGAAGTGCTACGATCCGCCGCTGCACTTGTGTCTCGAGAACCAAACCTTGGGCGTGTTGAAGATGCTGATGAGATACGGCGCCAACGTGAACGTGACCAACGGAGATGGAATGACCGCTCTGCATATTATTTCCGTCAGAAGCCTCGACATGATGTTCGCGTCGAAACTCTTGTTCGAAAACGAATATGACTACGAAGTGGTGAAGGTCGACGCGAAAGACAAGTTGGGTCGGACACCGCTTCACTGTGCCGTGGCGTATCTCCGACCGGACATGATCGACGTACTCGTGTATCATGGTGCAAAATCGTCGAATTTCATTTTTCCAACCGTGGATCAATTCCATGCCGCCTTTGAAACATTCGAGTTCGAAGGGTTTGCGATCAACTTGGAACTAACATGCGCTGTGCTGGAAGTCGTCGAGCGCCTCGAAGCAAGAGGATACGAGCTGGTTCGAAGCGACGCCACGACCATCATGATAACGTTGCATCGGCACTTACTGCTCGATGTGTCGGAGAATCATCAATTTTGGCGTAACTTTGAAAAATTCGTGAACATGGCCAAAGAATTGATGATGAAATCGAGCTTGTCGCTTTACGATTTGCTCGAGTTGCGACCCAAAAAGGCGAAGCAACTATTCAAGCACACGGACTACTTGAAGTTCACGAGCTCGAAAAAATTAAAGAAGCTTCCGAGGGAATTTCGCGCGGCCTGCATGACTCAACTGTGCGAACAAATGTGTCGAGGATTTTTCCAGCGATGGACACTGGAACCTTTCCTGGAGCTGACGCGTCGCCGTTTGCCGATTCTCTGCTGTGAAATGATCCTCGAGCATCTCGTAAACAAAGATTTGTTGAGTGTATGCCAGGCAGGAGAAATCGTTTCGAACGAAAAGAGCAAAAATATGTGATGCTGTTCGCGAAGAAATTTTTATTTTTTTAAACTTCTCCAAGCATTAGTTGTCTTTTTTTCAAAAATCTTGAGAAATTACTCATTCGCTTCATTAATAAAGTTAGAATATTTTTGTCAGTGCACTATTATTCTTATTTATGTATCATATAAAAATTGTGTTAACTGAAAATACATTTATTAAAATAAATCGCACACACGAGTTAAAAAATTAATTTAATTTCTATAATCATTTTAAGAACCCTCAACTCTGCTTATCGAGAATCTTGCAATTAATAAGTAGAAAAATTATCTCTCATCTATATGGCACGTAATGATTCACTCGTTTCACGTGTTTTTTTCATTTGTATAATCTTATACGGATGTAGAATTGTAATGCAGAACAAAGTAAATAGTTTACTTTTTTCCCATTGTCACGAAAAAAATCTAAGGTACAATTAACTTATTCAGGTCTGTATCAGTGTATTACACGCGTCAGTATTAACAAGAAAAAAATGCGAAAAAAATGATTGATTACAAACGTGTTGGTATTGATGAGGCTGGGATAGCGCCACTCAGCCGCACGTATTTCAGCTCAGTTCAGTCCGTTCAGTGCACGTTACCATGACGCAGCGTAACTAACTAAGACGAAGATCGCGCAGACGACAGTCGGTGAATTTTGTGTAAAAAGAAACAAACATTAAAAAATAATAAGCGATTGTGTTTTTGTGAGTGTAGAACAATGGCTGACGACGATTTCAATGAAAATTTCGATGATGATTTTAACGAAGACGATACTTTATCCTATGATGAAAGCTACGATTTCGAGACTGACCAGAAAAAATTGGAACGATTGAAGAGCATGCGACAGAACGTCAACTGGGAGATCGAAGACGAGCGACGAACTTTTTTCCATGATCTCAAAGATTTACTCAAAGATTGGTATGACGAACTTCCGAATCTCCGAGAAATTTTTCGACGGGAAGAAATGGACTGGCTTCTCACGGAGTTCGTTAAAACCTATGACGAAAAGTCACAGACACATCCACTCTTTCAGTTCGTGATCGAAGCTGGCTACAGGGACGAACCCGAATTGGGTGCAAACGGCAAGCCGTCCTCCCTTCGCACAACACCACTGTATTATATGTTCAATTACTACAGATTTTTTTACTGTGATGTATTGGTCAGTGATTTTTTTCGAATATATGACAGGTTCGACGTGAATTATACCAACGAGCGAGGCTATACTCATTTTCACGTGGCCTGTATGTATGGTTGCAAATACGCGATAAAAAAATTTCTCGAATCAGGATTTGATCTCAATCGCCTCGTGCAAGAAACGGATTTGGCTGTAATCGATCCGCCGCTGCACTTGGCTCTGCATAACCGGAACAAGGCAGTGTTCGAACTGCTGCTGAGACATGGCGCCGACCCGAATTCGGTCAATAGGTTCGGAGAGACTCCGCTGCACGAGATTTCTGCATTCCGTTGGTTGGATGGATTTGGGAAAATATTGTTTAGAATCTGTGACGAGAAAAATCAGACGATACAAGTCGATGCCAGAGACAATCGAGGACGCACACCGCTGCATGTAGCTTTGGTAAATTACCGGCCGGATATGGTCGAACTACTCTTGAATCGGGGCGCCGATATGTCAAATTTCGCTTTTCCCAAAGGATGCTTTGAAGACGATGAACCGTTTGATTACGAACAATACGACATTAATTTGGTAATGGCATATCGTATGCTCGAAGTCATCGAACTCATTGAAACAAGAGGATACGAACTGAATAGAAAAGATGGTTACATGTTCACGTCTACGATGTATCAATACTTCTTTAATGGTACAAAAGATGATCTTGAATTTTGGCGTAGACATGAAAAGCTCGTGGACCAAGCAAAAAAATTGATGGTAATCCCGAATTTGTCGCTTTACGAATTAATCGAGATGCGACCCGACGAAGTCAAGCGACTGCTCACGCATAAAGACTACTACAAGTTCGTGACTTCGAATAAATTCTGGCAGCTTCCCCAAAAATTTCGTGAGGATTGTTTGCCGCAATTGTGCGAAAAAATGTGTAGAAAATTTTTCTGGCGATGGGCATTGGAGCCTTTCTTGGAGTTTACGCATCAACGGTTGCCGATTCTTTGCTGCGAAATAATCATGAACAATCTGACGAACGAGGATTTGTTTACCATATCCGAGATAGTCGAACTCTATGGAGATGATGATGAGATCGTTGATTTTCCTTTTTTTTAATCCGAGCTATTATTTTCTACGCAAGAATCTCGAGGAATTTCATGTTCGCTTCTACATTAATGACGTTCAAATATATTTGTCACTGCACGATTGTTTTTATGTGTATCTTATAAAAATTGTATTATACGAAAATGAAATTAAAGAGATAATTGTAGAAATGTAATATGTCTATGAGACTCTTCCATTTGACTCAAGAAGCTTTCAGCGACATACTCCGTGTGGTCGAACTTGCACACGCGTATTTTCTCGAGCAAATTAAAACTTCCGTCACGCATGTGCTCTAATTTTCACCAATTCAATATGACAATATTTTTATGATAGTTGGAGGCGCGCACGGCTTTGTGCGCAGCATCGGTGGCCATCGTCGTTCAAAACGTATAAATTTACATCTCGCTTTGCTTTGTGCGTCATACATTTGATGTTGCTTGGCTGCGCCGTGCGCATCTCTGTTGACCATATTCCATTCGTTTCGAGACTGTGCGGCAAGTGAGACGCAGGAACTGTCAGTGCCGCGTCGCATGTCGAGTGGTTCAGTTCGGCTCTGTCTGCTTCTTCTTCTTTCTTCTTCTTCTTCTTTTTCTTAATGGCCTTGGGATCTTCGTGTAAGAGATCACCGGTCTGCCACACTACATGCTTGGTTTCACATATATTATTAGGCTCTGTCTGCTATTGCTGTTCGTTCCATACTCAAACGTGTCACGACACCGCAGCCTGTAACATAAAAAAGAAAAAGAATAAGTATCGAGCATAAGTGATTGTGTTGTTGCGTGAGTGCGTGGAATATTAACAATGTCCGACGACGGTGTAAATTCTGATTCCGATTGCAGCGATGGTTCTCATTATGTGGGCTTCTGTTTTAAGACGTTCGAAGAAAAGTTAAAAAAATTGAAGTGCTTACGAGAAATGACCGATTGGGAGATCGAAGACGAGCGACAAGCCCTTTTCGAGAATCTCCAATTTTTGATCATGGGTTGGCGTCATGAACTTCCGGATCTCCAAGAGATTTTTCGACGGGAAGAAATGGATTGGCTTCTCTCGGAGTTCATCAAATCCGACTATTACAAACTCGACGAAGAAAATCTCATTCACTTCGTGCTCGATACCGGCTACAAGGACGAGCCCGAGCAAGACGGTAAGCCATCCGCGCGTCGCACCACACCGGTGCATCTGATGCTCGAACGCGAGAATAGCTTCATCATCGACAAACTCTTTCGAATATACGACAGGTTCGACGTGAACTACGTCGACGAGCGCGGCCTCACGCACTTCCATGTGGCCTGCGCTTACGGCTGCCAAGACGTCGTTGGAAAATTCCTCGAGATCGGTCAGGATCCCAACTGTCTCGACGGGCATGAGTCGAACGTGAGCTACGACGATCCGCCGCTGCATTTGGCCCTGACTTCCGAGCACAAGAAGGTGGCCTCGTTGCTGTTGCAAAGCGGCGCCGATCCGAATCGGACCAACGTCGACGAAATGACGGCTCTGCACTTGATTTGCCAGAAAAGCTACGAGACCGAATGGGCGGAGATGTTGTTCGACGGCAAACAGCGACGGGCGGTGCTAATCGACGCCCGAGACAAATCGGGACGGACACCGCTGCAAATAGCCGTAACGAATATCTGTCCGCATTTAGTCCGTCTGCTCTTGGATCGTGGCGCCGATCTGTCTAACTTCGTTTTCCCAACCGAGAGTCACTTCGATGCAACATTTGAATTTCATAAATGTCTATTTAAGTGGGGATTTCATAAATTACAATTAGCGTCCGACGCGCTGGTCATCGTCGAGCTGCTCGAACAAAAGGGGTACGAACTGGCTCGAAGCGACGCCGTGACGATCATGAAAACGTTAATCGAGCACTCGTTCTTCGATAAAGCAGAGGAAATCGAGTTGTGGCGAAGAGGCGAAGATTTTATTAGTAAGGCGAAAGAAATCATGATCACTCCGAGCTCGTCGCTTTACGATTCGATCGAGATGCGACCGGAGAAAGCAAAGAAACAACTCACCAATCAAGACTATTTCAAGCTCGCTTTCTGCAAAACATGGGAGAAGCTCGCCGAGGAAATTCGCGAGCCGTGCGTCGCGCACCTGTGCGAGAAAATATGGAGAGGATTTTACCAGCGATGGGCGCTGGAACCTTTGATGAAACTCACGGGTCAACGATTGCCGATTCTCTGCTGCGAACATATCATGAAGAAGCTCGAGAACGAGGATGTGCTGGGAATATGCCTGGCAGGTGAAATCGTTGAAAATGAGCTGAACTAAGATATTTACTGTTCATAAAAGTGTTTTTTTTTTTTTTTGAGGGACATCAAAAAATTTCATGTTAATTTTTGTTAGTTTGTAAAGTTATCATTAAGTAACGAATATTGTAGTATCACAAAGAAATAAACTGTATCGAATAAAAATTGTGTCACATAGAAATAAAATAAATCGTACACTTTAGTATGCAGCAATGTAGCAATAGATCGAATATCTGTTATTTTTTTTAATAACCTAGCCTGACGTACTATGATGTTGCAAAAACAACAAATAATACGCTTTTTGTACACTCCATAAGTGAATTGCAAAAAGCGGCAAAAGTGTATTCATCAGAAAAATAATACAATCCAAACCCACGCTTCGTAATGCGCGAAAAAAATTTAAGACTATAAGGTGTCATACAGTTGAGAGGACGTCTTGGCGCATAGCATCGGTCAATGACGTTAAATACGTCACATATCTCGCTTTGCACTGCGCGGCACATTGTTTACACGTAGCCTGTATTTTCTGCGCGAGCGACCACATCGAGAGTCGAGATTGCAAGCCTTTGTGGCAGAGCGTGTCGCGCCTCGCATCGAGTTGAGTTCAAGTCAGATCAGTCTGCGCTCAGCGCTCTGTTGTTGCTGTTGTTCCCAATATACATACTCAAAAGTCAAACGTATTACGACTTCCGCGAGTTACCGCGCGGCAACGTAAACGGAGAATAAGATCGCATCGTCTGCAGCTTAAGTAATTTTCGTGAAAAATAATAAGTTTTACCGATTGAAAGTTACATTTTCTCTGTGTAAGTGTTCAATAACAATGTCCGATGACGATTTCGATGCGGATTCCGATTTCGACGATAGTTCTTGCGACGAGGACAGTTCTTACGATGGGAGTTTCTATTTCGAGTCAAGCGACGAAAAATTGACACGATTGAAGAGCATGCGAGGAGAGCTCAACTGGGAGATCGAGGCCGAGCGACGTGAATTTTTCAATAAATTCAAAGCTTTGATCAAAGGTTGGCACGACGATTTTCTAGACCTCGAAGACATTTTTCGACGAGAAGAGATCGATTGGCTTCTCATCGAGGACATGAAGTCCCAAAAGAATTCCAAAATGGGCTCCAGACAATTTCCTCTCATCAAATTCGTTCTTAACACCGGCTACACGGACGAACCCGAGGAAGACGGCGACGGCGGCTCGCCGCCGTCATTGCTGCGCACCACACCACTGCATTATGCGGCTCGAGAACTTTTCCCCGAGATCATCAGTGATCTGTTCGATATTTATCAAAGATGCGACATCAATTACACCGACGAGTCGGGCTACACGCATTTTCATGCGGCTTGCTCCGAAGGCCATTACGTCACCGTCAAGAAATTCCTCGAGCTTGGCCAGGTGGATATCAATTGCCCCGTGCCGAAAACAGGTGAATCGCCGCTGTACTTGGCTCTGAAAAGCGAAAAGAGCGAGGTGTTCAGGCTGCTGCTGCTGAGTGGCGCCGATCCAAATGCGATCAACGCCGACGGAACGACTTGTCTGCACGATATCAGTAAGGAGGGATACCAGGCTGATTTGGCGGAGATTTTATTGGAGAGCAACGACGAGGGCGAGCTAAGGTACGCGGTGCAAGTCGACGCCCGGGACAACTCGGGCCGGACACCGCTGCAAGTGGCCGTGGCGCATGTCTTTCCGGAACTGGTCCGCTTGCTCTTGGATCGCGGCGCTGATCTATCTAACTTCGTTTTTCCGACCGAGTGTCACTTTGACAAAGGATTCGATATTTCACGCATACTGCTCGCGGGTATCGATGAATTACAAATAACAACTGACGCACTGGTTATCGTTGAGCAGCTCGAGCAAAAAGGATACGAACTGGCTCGAAGCGACGCCGTGACGATGATGAACACATTGGTCAAGCACTCCATGTTCGATAAAGCAGAGGAAATCGAGTTATGGCGTAGAGACGAAGATTTCGTGAGCATGGCGAAAGAAATAATGTTAATTCCGAGCTCGTCGCTTTACGATTCGATCCAGATGCGACCGGAAAAAGCAAAGAAACAACTAACGAATCATCACTATTTCAAGTTCCTAGTCTGGGAAGATTGGGAAGAGCTCAGCGATGAAATGGCTGAGACGTGTGTTGCGCACCTGTGCGAGAAAATATGGGAAAGATTTTTCCAGCGATGGACGCTGGAACCTTTGATGAAACTCACGGGATTGCCGATTCTATGCTGCGAAAAGATCATAGAGAACCTCATGAACAAGGATTTGCTGAAGATATGCTTGGCAGATGACATCGTTCCTAATAAGCATAACTAAAATATTTGTGTTGTTGGCAAGAGTGTTTTCTTTTTTTTTAGACTCTAAATAATGAGTTTTTTTTATTAGTTTTCAAGTTTTAATAGTTATTAAAACCGATACTCTGCTGCGAAAAAATCATCGAGAAGCTTGTGAACGAGGATATGTTGAAATTATGTTTAGCAGCAGACATTATTACAAACGAATCAAGTGAAAACGTGTGAGATACCGTTTGCGAAGGTATTTTAAATATTTTTATACTTTAGATACGAGGACTTTTTTATTATTTTCATTTCAAGTTTCTATTATTATTTCACTTTCTCAATAATAATGTTAACATTTTTTTGTATGTGTGAAGAATTATCACTATGTATCGAATAACAATTGTATTATCTGGAAACTATTAACAATATAAATTGTAAACTGAGTTAAAAAATTATTTTTAAAACCTTGTACTTGCTTAATACGTTTGAGAAATTTAAAAAAGAATGTATGTATCGATATGGATTAGAAAACTCTATTTATCATTGGAACTTTAAATTGTGGAAGTCTAATTATTAGATAAGTATTTACCCCCTTCATTGCTTTTTACAGTTGGCTAGTTAATTATTCATTCATCATTAATAAACTTGAATATTTTAACCACTCGTCCACAGATTATTTTATGAATACAGAATCGTATCTTACAACGAATTATAATGCTACATAGCTCGCCTTAAAAAGGATAAAAATTTATAAAATTGCGCACAAAAATGTTTGCGATAGAACCTTGATTACATTGCAGACCAAAATTCAAGGATCACATTCGGTATAAAAAATGTATTCGATAGCATGAAAATATCGAATGTCATTATTGACATAAAATTCAATAATAAAACGTCTGTATAAAGGCAGTTCAAAACTTCGCGTCTCGCTTTGTGTTGCGCCGCGATTTGTTTACGTTATTGCTTGCGGCGCGCGAGTCCACTCGTTGACCGTTGTATAGTCGAGATAGCCGACACTGACGCAGTCGACAGCGCCGCTCGAATCGAATCGCTCAGTACACGTATAACAACATCAGAGTAAACAGAGGAAGACCGCATCGATCGCAACTCAGTGATTCTCGTGCAGAGAATACATTTTTCTACCAATAAGCTGCCATATTTTCGTGTAATTGTGCGCAACGATGTCTACGTCTAACAACAATTTCTATGTGCATTCCGATTCGGATGATAGCGATGACGCTGGTTTTTTTTTTGAACGAGACACCGAAGAGAGTGACAGTGATTCGAATGAGAGTGATTCCAGTAATGGTGGTGCCAGTGATGATGATTTGAATGATTATTTTGATACATCAGTTAATGTTCATGAGATGAGTCTTGATGAATACGCGGAAATTTGCGAAGCCGAGAATTTCGCTGGTAAAGTTAACTCTGACCAATTGAAGAGCTTGCGAAAAGAAGTCAATTGGGAAGACGAAGAAGAGCGAGAAAAATTTCGTCGTAAACTTTACTCTATAGTTTACGATTGGGAGGGTACACTACCGAAACTCCAAGACATTTTTTCCAAAAAAGAGATGGACTGGCTTCTTACCGAAGATTTGAAGTCTAAAAAGTATAATGATAGCTTAGACCCCATATTCAGCGGAGTTCCAATTATTAAATTTGCGATCAGAGCCATGTACGAGGACAAGCCCGACGGCGATGAGAATCGCGCCACACCGGTGCATCATGCGGCTAGACACAAGTTACACGTATTCGTTCGTAAGCTCTTCAAAATATACGTCAGACTTGATGTGAATTACAGCGACGAATCGGGATTCACGCATTTTCATGCGGCCTGCGTGTCTGGGTGTAAAGACGTCGTCAAAAAATTCCTTCATTTTGGGCAAGATCCAAATTGCCTCGTAACGGTAACGGGTGATTCCCCGCTACACTTGGCTCTGTCCAGTGGTCGTCGCGTGGTGGTCGAACTGTTGCTGAGGAATGGCGCAAATCCGAATTTAACCAACGAGGATGGGCTGACTCCTCTGCATATCATTTGTAAGAGAAAAGACGACGATGATTTGGCTGAGATATATTTCAACGTGAACGACGAGATCCAGCAGACGGTGGAGATCGATGCGCTAGACAAGTCGGGCTCGACACCCCTGCTCTTGGCTCTGGGCCGTGAACTCAAAAAAGTGACCGCGGTGCTGCTGGAAAGAGGCGCCAATCCGAATTCGGCCGTAGAGAACCGATTGACTCCGCTTCAATGTGCCGTGTCGAATCTTCTGCCGGACGAGGTCGATATGCTCTTGGATCATGGCGCCGATTTGTCCAACTTCGTTTTTCCAACTGAGAGTCAATTTGGCGAAAAATTCAATTCGGAAAACGATGCCTATTGGAATGATTGTAAAATAAAGCTGGCGTCTCGCGCGCTGGACGTCGTCGAACGTCTGGAAAGAAGAGGATATCCGATGGACCGACGCGAATCTCTGACGATTATGAAATTTTTATTCAGACGCAGATTGATAAAAAATTCGATTTATCTCGAAACACGTTGGTACGACGATAAAATGCCCGAGGAGATCGCAAAAAAGCAGACAATGGGTCCGGGTCTGTATCTGTACGACCTGGTTCGACTACGACCGGAGGAGGCGGCGAAACGATTCACGCACACGGACTACTTCAAGTTCACGGACAGGATTTATTATTGGATGCTTCCCGATGAAGAGATTCGCCGGGCGTGCGTTTCGTATCTGTGCGAGATAATGGCGAGTGGATTTTGCAGACGATGGGCACTGGAACCCTTGATGGAGTTGACTAGCTACCAGTTGCCTACTCTGTGCTGCGAAAAAATCATCGAGAAGCTGCAAAATGAGGATTTATTGAGTATATGTCTGGTAGCAGAAATAGTTGAAACCGAGCAGAGACAAAATTTATAATAATACTGTTGTTTTTTGTCAACTTTCTATTGCTTTTTTTGTAGTCCAGGAATTTTAATTTTCTTTATTATCAATCTTGGAATACTTTTGTTAAAGTGCATCAATTTGAGATTTTATAAAATAAAAATAAAACTAATAAAATAAACTTAAAACTCAAGTTAACACCAATTGAGAAATCGTTCAGATTTATTTACCTATTGTTAATAACCCAACCTAGCTCGCATGAAGTTGTAAAAAGTATCAAAAAAATGTAAGTATACCGATATAGGCAGGAAAAAAGGTTAAGTACTTTGAAGAAAATGAAGTAAAAATAAAATATGAAAGTAAACAAATTTGACTGTTCTCGTTCCGATTGGGTTTTCATATTTTAAGTACGTTTCGGCAAAACAATTTATTCTTCTTTCATTATATAATCGTATGATTTATCGCAATAACGAACCATCAACCATCAATTGAATAAAATAGCATAAAATTAATTCGGCAATGGTGAAATAATATTCTAAAACTTCACATCTCAATACTTTATTTCACGCGAGTATTGCCGAGTTATATTGCTTGGACGTGCCGGTGCGACTCAAGTCTCGACTCGTTACGAAAGTGCGCACAACGCAGTGCGGCGCCGCTTGTCGTGTTCAGTTCAACTCTCGGTCCCAGTCAGTACGCGCTACGACGCCGCCGGGTAAGCACGCCGCACCGCAGCAAGTGACTCTGTGAAAAATAGTTTAGCGATTGTGTGCTGTTGTTGTTGTTGTGTGTGGTGCGTAAAACGATGTCGAACAACGGAAAAAGTTTAAAAAAATTGAAAAAGATTACAAAAAAGATCGATTGGGAGATTAAAGAGGAAAGATGCGAACTGCTCGATAATCTTTGTTCCTTGATCGAAGATTGGGAGAGCCAATATCCAAATCTCCGAGACTTTTTTCGGCCGGAAGAGATCGATTGGCTTCTCATCGAGGCTGCGAAGAGTGTAAACGAACCCGAACCCGTTTGTAAAAGAGTTGCATTTCTCAATTTCGTAGTCAAGACCGGCTACGAAGACGAGCCCAAAATTAATAAACACGGCAAGCCTGAACTGCGTCGCACCACCGCACTGCATTTTGCGACACGTGATTATTCGCAAGATATATTCCAACAACTTTTTTGCATATACAATAGATTTGACGTGAATTTCATCAGCCACTGGGGCAGAACGCACTTTCATGTGGCCTGCGAGTATGGACTTTATCGTGTGGTCACCAAATTCCTCATGCTTGACCAAGATCCTAATTGCATCTCTCAAAAATCAAACGCGAGCCTAGTGGATCCACCTTTGCACTTGGCTCTGGAAAACGAACGCACGGGAACGACTGAATTGCTGCTGAGAAAAGGCGCAAATCCAAATTTGGCGAATTCGGAAGGATTTACTCCGCTGCATATTGTTTGCCAGATAGGAAATCCGCTTAATAATATGATGTGGACATTTTTCAAGATCAACGACCAGAAGCAGCAGACTATGCTGATCGACGCACAGGACAAGTTAGGTCGGACACCCCTTCAATGGGCGGTGGCGAGTCTTCTGCCGTATGAAGTCGATTTACTCATCGATCATGGCTCTGAACTGTCAAGCTTCGTTTTTCCCACTCAGAGTCACTTTGAATTGACATTTTATAATTATGAACACATTCATGACAATTTCATCGAATTTACGCTAGCGTGTCGAGCATTGGAAGTCGTCAAACGCCTCGAAAAAAGAGGATACGAACTGAATCGAAGTGACGCCCTGACGATCATGAAGTTATTTTTTAAGTTCAAATTTTTCGATAATTCGGAGGTCCTTGAAAAATGTTGGTACGACGAGGAAACGTTCGCGAGTCTTGCTAAAGAGAACATTGTGGGTCCAAATATGTCGCTTTACGACCTGATTCGGTCACGACCCAAAGAGGTGGATAAACTATTCACATATACAGACTACTTGGATTTCGGGATCAAGCATTACAAACTTTACATACCCTACAGGATAAGCCCTGGACATATGGAATTTAGGAGCTTCAATTATAAGCCATATAAAACGTACCTGTACGATATAACGGTGGGAAGATTTTGCAGGCCATGGGTGCTGGAACCTTTGCTGGAGTTGACTCGCTATCAGCTGCCTATTTTGTGCTGCGAGAAAATCATTGAGAAGCTAAGAAGCGAGGATGTGTTGAAAGTATGCCTGGCAGCAGAGATCGTTGCGAACGAAGAGAACAAAAACATGTAATTCTGTTTGCTAAGGTATTTTCATTTGGTTTCTTCAATTTCTCTGAATAATTGGTTAATTTTTTGTTTTTAAAGTTTTTGTGGTTTTTATTTTTCAGGCAAGGATCTCGAGAAATTTCTTTTTTTTTCTACTTTTGTATTAGTGACGTTAAGATTTGTTGTTAGTGTGTACGAATATTATATTGTATTCAAATAAAAATGATATTACACACCATTGAAACAATAAATATTTTATTTTGATAATTATTTTAAAAAAAAAATCTAAATACGTTTGAGAATGTTCAAAAAATAATCGATGAACCTTTTTCCGGAGAAAATGAAACGTCACAATACAAGCAGGAATGCTTTCTGCATTACGGTTAAACTCGATTGAATAAAAAAAAAATTACGAATGCTCAATCGTTCGATACTTCTTTACGTATTTTCAATTCCCAATAAAAGTAGAACGATGTAAAATTGACGAATCAGTTTGCACGAACTTGTTTTTAAATGATAATTACTTCCAAGATTTTTCTCTTCGCTCATTTGAATATTTTTAAATCTAGTTACAAACATCCAATCAAAGATTATTAAGTTATCGTAAAATTGTAACTAGCAAAGATCTCAGCGAAATCGAGCAAGTTGTAAAAAATGATTCGCATCATAGATTGCGTTCTTTCATATTCTTATATACAATATTTCGCGGATTATATGGGGGGATAAAAATAATTGACAATCTACAAAAACTCCTCTTCGAGTATATTATAAGCCCATTAATTGGGCACGATCAACGCATTACAATCCAATAATATCATATGCGTTCGGAGCCGATGCCAGATGGAGCGCGACACGCGCTCCTCGATGTAAATTATACACATATTATATAGGTGTGGCGCACGAGTGTGACACACGATCGGCCACGAGTATCTCGTTCCCGGATACTACCTCTGTCGATTCGTAAAAAAGCTACATGTACACCTACGAACTTGTAAACATAAACGCCTGCGTTGAATCGTTACTTTTAATTACGTTTGTATCATGTAAAACCGCCAGTCCGAAGTGACACGTGCACGCGCGGGCTCGTGATAATACATTGCATTTTGTTCGTCTGTCTGTCCGTATATATAAGCATGCGCTGCCTCGCGCAATTTTTATACGATCGCTCGAATGCGCTCGAGTCGTCGTCGTCGTAGTCGTAGTCGCGGTGAAATGACCCTTGATGACACAATTTATTACTTTGGTGCTCGGCCAATTCCGCTGTGCGCGCGCCATAATACGCGCCAGGCAAAAGTCATCGACCGTGGCTCGATTTCGCTTGGCTTATATACAAACACACACCCGCCCGCGCAAGAGTTAAATGTACTCTTTATTGTGATACAGCTGCGGCTGCGGATCGCAACTCGAAATAACGTTTATTTAAAACCGACGAGGGCGGTGAAAGAACGAAGAGGACGAAAATCAATCGATGTGCAGACGCGCACACGACGTTTTGTTGTTCGGTGCCGATAGCGTATACAGCATTCCGTTACTTTAGGACATCTCGAATTCAACACTGACCTATACCCACCCACACACAAGCCTCGAGTGCTCGATATATATATGCACGCGATCGTCGTCGTCTCTTTTTCCTGCTTTCGCGAGGCGATTCCTTGAAGCCTCGTCCTCGCGGTGATGGAGTGCACAGGATGCCTCGTGTTGTCCCGCAGAACGAAGAGAGAAAATAATTTCGGACGAAATACACAAAATCTGGCGCGGTAACAGGTCGAGTCCTCGTTGCTGTGTAAATTCACGGATCGTTAATGTATGTGCGACATCAAGCTCGGCTTATACGATCATCGAAAAATGAGCGAAAAGATATACGCAACCACGCGTGCATCGCCCGTGTCGCTCGCGGGACGAAGTAAAGGGGGTCGGAGGCACAATCGTTATATATTTCGTTGTCCCACGAGATGCGAATGAAGATCGCGCGAGAGAAGTAGCTACTTCACGGGGATATAATTCGCTCCTCCACTAACTATACTTCTTTAACGCTCGCTCGGTGCGATGTATCTTTGCAACCCTATAATAAACATTATTTCAAAGTAGAGAGAGTCGCGGGCGCGCATTAAGTCGTATATATATATACCTGCTACTACGCCACGCGTGGACACGTTCAAAGCCACGCGCGCCCGCAGACACATGCGGCATATAGGAGCTAAGTCTTCACGGCTATACACACGCGCAATTATCCCCTTGTGTGCTGCTGCTGCTGTCATTCTGCACTTATTTACGCATACAACATATACACGGGAAGGCTCTTTATCCCGAGATATATACGCGAGAGATGTATTTTGAATTCGCGTTATATAGCATTCATTGTGTGGCGCGACTTTTTTTTTTTTTTTTTAACCGACGTGCGTTTACAAGTGCGGCACGCGGCGGCGGTCTTTTAGCGTAATTCAGCCGAGTCGCGCGCGCGCGCGCAAAACTCGAGTGTGCGTTATGTACAGCTCCGCGCCACTGCATATATACACGCGCGGCGCGTTCGAGTCGGTGAAAGCAAATTACTTCATTAATATTAATAGCGAGCTTCCTTCGTCGTCGTCGTCGTCGTATTTATATGCGCGTGCGTAGTTGCGTATATAATAAGGCCTCGTGGCTTGGCTGCAGCTACTCGCGCGAGACGTGTGCGCCCAAGTAGCTCTCCATATGCACTGCACTGCAGCAGCGGAAACACACATACGATATGCGTGAAACACGACGAATCCTTTTTTTTTTCTCCTTTTTTTTTCGAGGATCGTGTGTATGGCTAATATTAAACGTATGCACATAATCTCTCTCTCTCTCTCTCTCTGTGGCCTATACTCGAGAGCCTATTTGTCAATGAGTACGTATCTTTTGTCAAGCTCCGCGTGTAATATTATTTATACATCGTGCATCGTGTAACGTTGCTAATGTTACACGCGATACACATGTGTAATTTATCGTTATGTATACGCGACGGCTCGTATAACTCGAGTGTACGTATTATCTTCTTTTTATTTTTACAACGACTTAATATACGAACGAGCGCACTCGAACTTTTCATATAATATAATATTTTTTTATGAAAATTGAATAAGTGTTTTAAACGCGGAGGGGGCCGCGCGTCGCGAGAGCTTTTTACATATAAATTACATCGTTTTTACAACTCGCGAAGAACTTTTTAAGCTATTTCTGGGTGTGTGTGTGTGCAGTGCCTGCAGTCCTCGCGCGCGACTGCAGTTATATAACTCCGCGCGGGAAACGACCTGTCGAAACTTTAACCGCGCATTTTTCATCCGCGACGTCTCTTCTGATACTTATGTAAGTATAAAAAAAGCTCGGGCGCTTGTAAAAAAATTATTTATCCCGTGGTTTGTACGAGACACGCCCGCGCTCGTACGGATATCTATAGTTGACTTTGATATATTCAATTATATGTGAACGTATATATATATATACATCGGTGAATGCTCGAACGACGATCGTCTATACTATACATCCGAGAGATATCGTCCCCAAAACCGTCCGAATATAGAGGAGAAATAAGCCGCGCTGCTACTCTCTCTATATATCCCGAAATCCCCGCGCGTTTCGCGGCTATAGAGAGAGAGTAAAACTTGCCGCCGTAAACGCAATTTCGCTCCACACTTACACAGACACGGACGCACAAACACACAGAGCCCTTCTCGACGCAGCGACCGAAACTTTTGCGAAAGGCTTTTTCGACGTGTGCGGCCGCGGCGCCGAATACAGCAGCTCAGACTCATCCCTCACGCTCGGCCGGGCGAGCGAGCGAGCGCCGCGCTCACGAGAGCTTTTATAATACTACTTGCCTGACGCCGCACACATGTATTCTCGTGTTTGTGTGTGTATGTGTGTGTGTGCTAGGACGAAACTTTTTTAATTGTCTCGGTCGAAAAAGTTAGCACCCCGCCCTGGCCGAAGAAGGGCCTCGAATAAGACGCTTGTGTAGGCTCGTGCTGCTGCTGCTGCTGTGTAATAAAACCACTTCGTGCAACGATTTCGCGTGTGTGCAGTGTTGAATGCAAGCAATCATCGAGCTTTTCAACGCGGTGCAGTGCAGTGTGCACGTGTATGTATAAGTGCGGGTATTTTCAGCACTTAATTTTTTAATAGACCTTCCAATATTATTACGACGGTTGTATATTATGTTCCAGACACTACTCGGTGTGTAAAATGCTCGGGCCTCGTTACAATTTAAACTAGTTCTCAAAAAAAAAAAAAAAAAAAAAGTAAATGATGTCTATCGTTAAATTTACTTATGTATATAAAATTCACACTTCGGCGTCCACTTATTTGTCGCTGCAATTATATATTCGCCGCGCGAGCTTATTCGTTAATGAACTCTCGCTCGGCTAGACGTTTTACAAGCGGCACACATACAACGAGGAATGAGGCGCGCGCGCGCGTCGCGTTACGCGCACTCACGTTTTCAGCATCAATTACTCGGGTGAAAAATATTTTTTTTACAATTCGAGTAAAAATACATAAGTTTTATTCTCGGCGTGCAGATTCGTGCAGATTTTATAGGTAAATTCGCATAAATTATGCCGATGATCTATAAAATCTCTTTTCTTTGCCTTCTCGAATCCACAGTGTCGTCGTCGTCGTCGTCGTCGTCGTCGTCCCTTTACGACTTGATATGTCCTCCGTTCTTCCGTCGCGCCGTCTTACATACATATGCACATCGGGAATATGAAGAGAGAGAGAGCCGAAGAAGTGTCCGTGGAGCTCCATAAATAATGCATGCACACACGGGCAAAGTCAGCGAGAGAGCTATATAGTCTTTGGACTCTGTGGCGTATGCATGCGTGTGTGCGCGTATACGCGAAGAAAAAAAAGAAGAACAAGAAGGAAAGAAAAAGATTCGCGGGAAATCGCGGTATTTTATGAATATCGTATAGCCTCTGGCGTTGCGCCGAGAGTGTGTGAGAGAGAGGACCATAGAGTGTAAAAAGAGTGTAAAAAGAGCGAGAGAGAAAGAATTAAGGGACGTATATTATTGTCAGCCTATAGCAAGGAGAAAATATGGGGAGAAAAAAGCCCGCTACATGTGCCGAGCGACGGTATTGACGCCCGCGGCGACCACCATGGTGTGTGTGTGTGCGTGCGAAAGCTGCCGTGCGGACGATCAAATACGAGGGAATATTTCAGAAAATACGAGAGAACTGGACCAGAAAAAGTAAACTCTTCACATACGTTTTAGAATTTTTTCGCGTGCGCGCGAGCTTTCGAAATTCGCGCAAGCACCGCAAAGAAAGTTGCGTGCGTACCGTACATTATTCGTATTCGCATCGTCGAAAGTGTATCGGCGCGCGTGGAAAAACTGTACAGGTAACAAAAGCCGTGCCCGCGCGCATATATATAGTTTCTTCGTTCTAGGATCGAGGAGGGTATAGCAAAAAAAAAGGAAAAAGGAGAAGATAGCTAGGCGTGCTGCAACGTGTGTACGGTTAGCAGCAGCAGTGGCGGTAGTACACTCGCCTGCAGGAGAGATAAAAAAGTGTGCGAAGCCAACTGCGCGCGAGCGGATCGTGGATTTTCCAGGATTCCAGACGCATCCAACTTTGCCACGTACACACACACACGGTATCGAGTTTGAACTCTGTGTATAGATGTGTGTGTGTGTGTGGTGGCTCTGAAAAGAGGTGGAATATCGAGGCGCGCGCCCGGCCGCCTGCACCACCGTACCCATATAGCATACACCAAAGCGAATCGATATGATATCGCGAGAATATTCGCGCGAGCACTCGCACACACATACATACAGACGGCTCACCCATGTAAAGTACGCGAGGCAGCTGCGGGGGTGGCGTATATAGTGGTGACGCGTATATATATATATAACATATAAAGGGCATAAGAGAAAACTGCAGCATCGAAGAGAGAGAGAGAGAGAGAGAGAGTTGGCTGCCACTGCCACTACTGCTGCGCTGCTGATGCTGCTGCTGATCGCTAGAGAATACGCGCCGGCCCGCTTTGTCTTATCTATCTATATGTATTATATACGTGGCGCGTGCAGCTTATATTCCCATGCGCTGATATGCGCGAGCGCGCGCGAGACTTTGTGAAATTTTTTTTTGTGTAGCTTCATTTTTTCCCCTACTTTTTTTATTATTTCTATTTTTTCATCCCCGAATACATCGAAAAATATTTGTGTTTTGCCGTGCCGCCAGCGCGCGCGACGACGCGCATACATTATGCGCGCGCCTCGACTCTTGTTTACCAAGAGTCTTATGGCTATTTTCGTCACCGTACTATGCACAAACACACAAACACATACATACGTATATGCAGAGTGAATCGTTCGGGGATTCTCTCATCTGCTTCAACATTTTTTTTGCCACGACGAATATAAGCACATGCGGCGCGGCGTGCATTGTTGTTGTTGTTGTTGTTGTTGTTGTTGTTGTGCCCGGGTGCGCTCGCAGGATTTATGGTTGCAGTGGTTATGCGGCTTTGAGATATTTTTTTCTTCTTCTTCTTCTTACTTTTCTTCTTCATACACAGATCTCTCTCTCTAGTTCTCTATTTTTTTTTCTTCTTTTGCCCTATGGAAAAGATTGTACACGAGCGAAAGCTCGGGCATACTCTCGGCGATATATGTATGTACGTACGTATATAAGACGTCGACGCGACGGCGGCGTTGCCCTCGAGTGGGGGGAGGGGGGGGGGTGGGAGGTAGAGAGTAAAAAAAGGGCCCCGAGAGGAGTTCCAGGTATTGAAAGATCATATTTCCGTCAGATGCCACCGTAAGAGAGAGAAAGACGCAAAAAAGGGAGTGTGAGTGCAGGAGCGAGCGAGCGAGCGAACGAACGTAAGAAACTAAGCTATAAAACGAC
This sequence comes from Trichogramma dendrolimi, assembly GCA_034770305.1. Taxonomy (NCBI): domain Eukaryota; kingdom Metazoa; phylum Arthropoda; class Insecta; order Hymenoptera; family Trichogrammatidae; genus Trichogramma; species Trichogramma dendrolimi. The sequence goes on along the minus strand of JAPMIB010000071.1, from coordinate 121,790 downwards.
CTATTCGTATTTTCTTCGGTTCTCGTCTCGTCTCTCTTTCTCTCTCTCTATACCCATAACCCGGCCGACACATCTCTTGGGCTTCTTGCGCCGCCGCCGATGCCATTCGTGTGTGCAAGCTCGGGCTTTATAACTGCAAGCTTCGAGCTTTCGCATAGTCTCTCTCTCTCTTCCTGCCTGCTTGCGTGTGTGCGTGTATATATCTTATACGCGCGCATATATGTCTTGTACTTGGGAAAAGATCTCCTCAAAGCTCTCTCGTGAGAGCTTTCGCTTCGGTGCGCCGTATAATGTGAGTACCGTTAGGGAGTTAATTTCAAATTTATTCACCAACCCCGAGGAAGCCCTTTATGCTCGTCTATGCGCGTACTGCAAGACTCGAAGGTACCTTGACTATTTTATGCTTAATTTTTTTTTTCCTTCTCGTAAGGTTTCTCTCTTTTGCTGCTCTTGATTTTGCTCGCGAAGTCAAGTCTCTAATCACGAGTCGTCGTCGTCTTCAAGGTTAAACCTCTCTGGCGCACGCGGCTGCTCGCACACGTATGAAAATTCAACTACACTTGAAAAAAAAGCTCTCCCACCACCCCTCTACCTGCAGAGATAGGGAAAAACACATTTTTCTCATCTCGAGATATAAGATCCGGAGAGTCGAAAAAAAAATGCCATAAATCTCGCGCGCTTCTTCGCATCCTTGCCTACACGTGACCCAAATGACCTAAAATCACGTCTTTTTCGGAAAAAACTGCATCATTTCAATATTTCTTCTCTGCTGCTGCCACTGCCGCAGTAGTAGTAGCTCTCTACACACAGCTGCGGTTTTCGGTAGCCTAGGAGAAGGAGGAGGAGGAGCAGTAGAAAACCCAACTTAAGCTCCACAGCTCTCGCTGCTGCTGGAGAGAGAAAAAAAATTACGCGCTGCACTGCACCACCTTCTTTACTTCTGCAAATATACGATTTTTTTTTTCTCTCTCTCTCTCCTCCAGCTCGCTCGAGCCCTATCTTTGCTGCGCTGCATGGGCTATATATCACACGCTTTACTTCTCGGGGTCACTTTTTCTCCGAGTCGAGTGCAGCAGCCGAACTTCGTCTTTGTGCATGTGCACGCGGGCTGGGGGACACAAACGTACACACATATCGGCACCAGGGAATTTCACCTTTTTCTTGCGCGCAGACATAGGAGAAGAAGAGGACGACGACGATGACGACGACGAAGAAGTAGTACACACAGTCGTAGAGAAGAGAGCTGTGTACGCGAAAAAGTACTTTAGCCGAGGCTTGCCTTACACCATAGAGTTGAGTGCATACACACACTGCTGCCGAAGCGCTGCGCGTAATCACTAGTCTCAGCAGCAAAGTAGACCCACACACACATTCTCTCTTTTCTGATATCCTTTAGAGCTTCCGCGCGGAGCGAGGCACTCAAGTAAGAGAGAGAGAGAGAGAAACGAAGTGGGGTAGCCATTTGCGCTGAGCTTTATATACGCAGCTCTTCTTCAACAACGACATTTGTACCTCATATTATTTAAATAAAGCTCGCACTGCGCGCAAGCTTCTTATCGAGCTTTTGCCAGTGTCGCGTGTGCACGGCAGCAGTATGCGCGTTAACTTTTGGCTTCTCTCTGACACTCGCACTCACACACATGTACGCTCTCTACTGCTGCTGCTGCTGCTGCTGCTGCTGCCACATCGTTCTAAATGGCTTTTGATCCAAAAGTTTAACTGCCCGGAAGCATTGTGTGTAGTTCTAAGCGATAAAAAGTTACTTCTGAACTTGCTTATTTCGAAGTTTAACTTCCCTGCCTCGGGTGTGCGCGTTCGTGTTCACGTGTGTGTGAAGCGAGAGTATGTAGCTATGTATATATATATATATATATATGCGAGTGCAGCACCTTTCATTCGCGCGCAAAGAAAAAAGGACGAAAAAGAATCGTACGCCCGAGATATGATTGTTCGATTTTATACATAAAATAATTAATTCAGAGGGTGAACTTTGGCTCGTGCGCGCGAATGGCATTATTGGCACGCAAAGTTTTGATTGCCCAAGTATAGAAAGCGAGAGAGAGAGCGTCGGATGTGTTATTTTTAGAAAAGTATATACACTGTGCAGCATATGAAAATAGTCTCAGTTTGCCATGCGCGCGGCTCCACGCAGTGCGCTCATTGCCTTTCAAATTGCGCGCGCGCGCGGCGCAACGAGATCATGCTACGCTCCGCTTCTGCTGCTGCTGCTGCGAGAGCCGAGCACAAAATTCAATATAAATTCAAATTTAGTTTTAGTAACGCGAAAAACTTAATGTAAAAATAATAAAAATAATAAAAAACGAATCGTGTATACGCTACAACTGCGTCGTACTGCAACTGGCGCGTCTTTGAAGCTCGAACGCAATAGCATAAATGAATTTCAGATTTTTTCCCAGTTTTTCGGGGAAAAAAAATTGTATACACACGCGATATAGACAGTTTCTAGCTTTGCTTGTCGAGCAAACAACGCACACTCGCTGCTGCAATCGCGTGTACGCGCAAAAAACATTTTCCTCTGCGCGTCGAATTTATTCGAGAAAACGAACTCATGGGGGGCGTACTTCACGCATATATGTATGCTGTATACACGCAGTTGGCAAAATTCGTTATATCCGTAAGAGGAATTTTTCAAAATCAAAGGAAGTGTAGAGATATATTGTACACGCGCGCGTATACCGAGAGAGTAATCATCATGGTCAAGCGTGTGGTATATGCGCGTTTTTCTCTTTGAAAATCCTCGGCGTGCCTTGCGCGCACCACCCACCTAGAATGTTAATTTGTATTTAATTAAAGGAGCTATATAGTACCTATGTCCCTGGAAAAGTGCCATACTGTACGCGTCGCAAGCTGCGTATGGTTTTCACACCCTCTCTTTTTGGCATTTCTCTCTGAGAGCTTTTATACTCATTGCTCTTTTGAAAATTTTTCGCATCATCGGGTGTTAATTCGAAGCTATATACGAGCTGTACAGTCAGGAGGGATTTTATTGCGCGCGAATTTTATAACGCTCAGGACCGAGAGAAGCGAACTGATCATCTACAGTCGTTCTTGGCATGGAGGGTGCGATCATCGCAAGCTCGTCCGCGCCCTCCCCACATTGTTGCTCGTTTTCCGGTATTCGTGCTTCTCCCTGCGATCGAAACTACACGGAGAAAAATTTGTGAAGTAAAAATCGTCATATTGTTGATTAAAAGTGTGATATCTATGAGGTTAGAGGAAAATTCACTATAAATTAGTGTAATTTTTATTGTAATTTCTCTTGGGTTGAAAAAAGCTCAGGGCCGAGTTCAGTTTTACAATTTTTTTCAATATTTCGTAATGTTTTTCGAATTTTTTTTTATCGTTTTGTCTCAACGATCCAACGATTACCGAATCGATCAGCACTCCTTTTTGCAGCCAGCGTCGTCGTCGGGCGTGCTGCAGCCCACGAAAGTCTCGCCCAACTCGGGCGGCGGCGGCCTCTTCTCGCCCGTCTTGACCACTTCGCGGCCCCTCAGCATCATGTCGTTGTGATGCTGCTCGTGCAGCGTCTCCAGGTAGGCCTTCCTGTAGCGCATGCACGTCTTCTGCACGCCGCCCGTCCAGCGGCAGTACTCGCCGCGCTGGGGTCGCTTCAGCTCCGAGGCCTCGCGGGCCACCTGCTCGATCCAGTTGCACCAGTTCTCGGCCACGTCGGCCTGGCGCACGATGTCCTGGCTCCAGTGTCGGATCTCCTTGGACTCGACCTCGGCCGGGTGCTCGGCCAAGGCCCGCTTGATCTGCGAGTCGAGCTTGCGCGACAGCCAGACGGCGATCTTGCCCGTGGCGACGTTCAACAGATCGCGCAGCTTCGAGTCCTGCTTCAGTATGTCCTTCTTCTCGCCGTCGAGTATGTCCTCGAACTTCTCGTAAATAGCCCGATGCAGCCGATCGACCTCGGGCTGTCCGGGCATCACGGGTGGCTCTCTTTCCAGGGCGCAGAACAGCGCCTCGATGATCTTGCCGAAGGTCAGGAATGGCAGATCGCTGGGCTTGGCCTTCTCGATCTCCTCGCACAGGCAGTTGCCCTCGTCGGTCTGGCAGTCGATCGGCTCGGCGGGTGGCGCCGCCTGGCACTCCTCGGTCTTCTTCGCGCAAGCCCCCGACCCGTCGTCCTGCTTGAAGCACGGGTCGTCGGCGCCGGGTATGTTGCAGACGCCGGCTCCATCGTCCTTGCCGCCGGCCCCATCCTGGCCGTCCGGGCAGTTCTCGCCGCCTGGGCCGTCCGGGTCGCAGGTATCCTTGGGCTTGATGCACTGGTCGTCGTCGGCTCGCGGCACCCTCGCGCACAGCTCCTTCAGCTTGTCCATGATGTCGCCCGAGTCCTCGACGTCGCTCAGCGGCTCGTTCTCGGACTCGCTCGCCTTCTCTTCCGCCGACTCGTCTTCCGCCTCTTTCTTGAGCGCCTCCTGAGCCGCCAGCTTGGCCGCTCTCTCCTCCTGCTCCTTGCGACGCCTCTGGCAGTCGGCCTCGAGCTCGTCCGCCCGCGACTCCGCCAGCTTCTGCATGATGTTCACCAACGAAGTAGGCCAGCGACTCCGCGATCACCCTCATCTGCTGGGAGCGTCGGTCCTCGCAGTGCGGATCGTAGCCCTGCTGCGCGCCCAGCTGTTTCAGCACCAGCGCGGTGATGTCGCGATACTCGTGTCGCTTCTTCAGGCAGTCGTCCGGGCGCTCGATCAGGCTCCGGCAGAATCGCTGCGCCAGCGACTCGCTGCACGGGCTCCTGCGCTTGTTGCCGCACACCACCATCGTCGCGGATCGTCGAGAGCGAAGCTCGTTTGCGTCTCGAGTCAAAGATACTTGGCAATTTAGGCCGAAATTTAGACTTGTCCGAAAAAAAGAGATGGATTGAATTGAATTTTTGGTAACCTCGAAAGGGTGTCAAATACGCGTGTGTCGTGGCTCGCTCAGAGTCTCGCTTGAAGTTGCATTTGTTTGTTTTTCTTCGCGCGTAAGGGGCTCGTGTGCACCGTACAGGCCCTCGTGGATCATCAAATTTTTCTTTCTAAATTTTTGCACAGTAAAAAACGTAGTTTTATAGGGCTGGCGAAAAAGGTGTCATAACATTTACTCTAAAGTTAATGATTTTATGCTGCATATTTACTAGACCAATATGTACATTTTTAAGTGAAGCCTTGAATACTGCTATTATTTTATGAGATTTAATTTCAACATTCGACTTTAAAAGGAACGAAAAATGATAGAAAAATCCAAAACTATAATGAATTGAGAACTGAGTCAAGCATATAGAAAATTGCACGTATTTTGATTTTTTTTCGTACATAGCAGTAGTCGTAGAAGTTCATAAGCTACCGCTAGATGGCGAGTTGGCGAATTCTCGAAAAGAAAAAGAGAAAAGACAAAGTCATAGCATTAAGTAAGAGCGATTTTCGAGTTATAATAAATTTAAAATACTTGGCATTACATTGCCCTATTATGCCATAATGAAGTAAAAAGCTGTATAGTATTTAAACATAATTGATAGCAAATCGAACTTTATCAATTTAAATGTCGATGAACTATTATAGTCCTATACTTTATTTACTTCATTTAGTTACGTTGATTAAATTAAAAAGTACAACAAATTAAAATACTCGTCGACGTTTCGCTGCCTGTTACGTAGCCCCATCAGGATTATATAGTAACAACTGTTGTCATTTCAAAGATACTTATTATGAATACTTGGCGATAAATATAGTCAAAATTTGATATCTACCGATTAATCGCATCAAAGCTCACCTCACAAAGATGCTCCAAGTTTTTGCTTGAATTTTCTCGCACGAAAATGTTTACGGCGTACGTACCTGTACACACACGCGATACAAAGAAATAAGTCCAAAGAGTTACAGCTTTCAATTTAGTAGCGCTTGTGCAAACACGCTTGGGACGCGTTGTCCTTAGTATACACGCGCGAGCTCCTCTCCTCCCTCATATATATATAATACGTGTATAGCTGAAATGGGCGCGGAGGCTGTGTATACCGTGTTTGGGCTCCTTGGAAAAATCTTTTAACGTCTCTCACTCAGAGTGTTTGTTTTTCTTTTTATTTCCTCCCTTGTTCCAGGCCCGCTGGGAATATTTTTGACTCTACCATATAACAAATGTAATTCGTTCCTCGTTTCTAATCTCACGCTCTCGTTTCTTTGGTTGAATTACAGATCGAACGCGGCTTCAACAGCGATGATCCACCAGCACTCGGTGCCGTACAACAACAACAACAACAGCAGCTGGACAGTCGTCGAGCAGCAGCGGCACATCTTCGCACCGCCACAACCGCTCGTCATGCGTTAGTTTTGGTATACAGTGATCGTATCACAGAGACAGAGAGATCCCCCGCAGAAATGGAGGAATTTCGTAGCTCACCGGCGGCGCGTCGCCTCGATCCGAGAGCCCGCCTGGCCTCGGAGCTGCTGCAGGCGGCCGGATTGGGCTCGTCGTCGTCGGCGCCCTGCAGTCCTCAATTGGCGAGACACGGCGACTCGTCGGGTCCCGCGTCGCTGGGCTGCCAGAGCCCGAGGATGGCGCGCCGAGGTCGCCAGGGCCCGCCGCCGCCACCCAGGCCCAGACACAAGCAGATACTGGCCCAGCACTACAACGAGCAGCCGGCCTACGCCAACGTGCCGAACAACTCTTCCACGTCGTCGTCGGCGTCGTTCAAGAAGGACAATAATTTCAGCCTGCAGAGCTTTCAGGACGCGATGGCGGCCAAGGCGGCCGGCTACGCCGAGCTCCGTGGCGACAGCCGCAGCAGCAGCCCCATGTCGAGCGTGTCCAGTCCCAAGCTCAAGATCAGCCCGTTCAATTTCACCTCGGACTCGAGCGGCCACGTCGAGTACGTCGACAGCGGCGGCCGATCGTTCTCGCCCACTTACGAGCCGCTGAGGATGCGTTCGCCCAATTCCACTACTACCACGGCTACCACTGCAGCGACGGCGACCTCGGGAAGCAGTAGAAACTCCTTCGAGAGGAGACAACCTGCGTCGTCGTCGTCGGAAGACAAACAACAGCAACAACAACAAGCCAAGGATGCCGTGCAGCTTCGATTGTTCTCCACGGCTTCGTCGTTGTTGCAACAGCAGCAGCAACAGCAGCAGCAGCAGGCATCGTCGTCGTCGAAAAGCTTCGATCGTGGGTACGAAAGCGCCGTGGCGGATCTGAACTGGCAGGAGAGATATCTGAAATTGCAACTGGAATTGCATCGCACGCAGAACGAGGCCATCAAGGTGCAGGACACGCTGCGCGATAAGGTGAGTGCGAGCTATACGTTTTATACCTACATACTAAGTCTGAGCTTTAATCAACGGTTATATATGAAATGAAGTAGGCGTACACGCCGAGCCGTGTAGGCCCTAAATAAGAATCTAGAACCGGTCGTTCGCTCTCGGACAGAGAAGCGCCGTGCCGTCATCGTCGTCCTCGGGGGACCAATCACGACAAACGATCCGTGACTAAACCAATAAGTGAGCCCGTTCCAGAAGAGAGAGAGAGAGAGAAAGAGACGAGTACATATTATACCGTCGCACAGAGCCATCGCTGTGTCCGAGAGAGGGACCCCGAGCCGTTTAAATGGCCTATATAGACGATAGTAATAGCCGGGAGAGCGTTACTCGAGAAAATGGATTTGTCGAGATTTTTTTTACTCTTTTTTCCTTTTTTTTTATCAGTACGAAATGGCTTCCCGATTTTTTTGTACAAACAGAGTATGTAGATATAAAGCGAAGAAATCGTTCGACGCCGTTGATGACACACGCGCGTGCGAATGTCTCGTCTCTGAATCATCGTTCCCTCTTCGTGCGCATCAAGCTGCTGCTGTCCGACGTACTAAATGCAAATTGAATATAAAGCCGCGCGCGCGCGGCTGTTTATTATAACGAATTCGAAGTGACGCGTGGCATGCGCCAAACTCGTAAATCGTCGTCGTCGTCGTCTTTTTCGACCCCTATACTCGAGTGTGGCCACCCCAGAAGCAGCAGCGGCAGCAGCAGCAGCCTGCCGAATTCTCGTCTCGTTAATAATATTCATACGCGCGATAAGAGCTCTTCTCCTTATACTACACACCACTGCGGCTATATCCTGCGCGACGATTTGCATATCATTTCTAAATGCTCCGCGTATATACTCGAGGCTTTTGGTTCCGAGAAACCTCTTCACTCTATCTCACTCTCTATTATGCGTTATACGCGTGAGAGAATCTACGCGCGTGTGTACGTGTATAAACGCAGTGCGCAGTGCTGCAGAGAGAAAGGAGAGAACGAGATATAGAAGGAAGGAAGGAAATTTCATTCGACGCGTTGCATACGTCAATTGGTTATAGGCTCTTTCTCTCTTCTCTCTCTCTCTCTCTCTCTCTCTCTCTCTCTCTCTTTGCCTTCGGGGAGGGGAAACTACTACGCGACGCGCCACCGAACGTTTTAGTATGTACGATCACGAGCGCGGCGATTTAGCCTATGTGCGAAGCTCGCTCTAATACACGGGTACTATGTGTAGCACACACATAAAATGGTGCGCTCGCTCTAGCTCTAGCTCGCGTTAGATAAGGCTGCTGCTGCTGCTGCTGCAGGATAGATAGTACAGCTTCGTGCACGACCAAACGGTGTAAATTGCCGCGCGCGGACTTTCTTTTGTCGTATACGTATATAGCTGCTAAGCGCTCCACCGGCTATGTAGGCTATATATATATATATATAGGTTTAAAAGGTATACGGGGCTGGAGCGTACCGCTACTGGATTTTATTGCGTCGCGAATTGGGTCTCATTGTTCGCCTTTTGCCCGAGTTCTTATTGCCCCGTGTAGCAGTACCCGAGAGAGCATATTGATGGCGTAACGGTGCTGCAAGCACACCTATAAGTATATAGATTCTTTCGGGGATCGAGCTTTAGGAATGTTTGAACTTTGGCTCTGGCGCGCGCACGTTCGAAGCTCAATGTCCGTGACGATGTAGTCTTATATGGCTGTGTTTTGCCTATATATTCGTGCGTTTTGTTTAGAGATCGGATTGTCCGATGATGGTCGCGCGTGCATGTGTGTGTTTGTCCATTACTCTTGGCCAAAATAAACAGCTCCCCCCCACGCGAAAAGCTCTTTATATATTATGTATGTGCGTCTTGAGTACACACAAACACGTGCGCGCGTCTGTATGTTTGGCTTTCTTGCCGCGACGTATAAAAGCTCGAGGATGAATGATTAACGCGCGACTGAGAGAGAGAGAGAGAGAGGTGAATCAACATCAGCATAACTTCCTTTCGAGTTTATCGTATGTATATCAAACCGAGGTCAAGCACAACAATAGATCGAGAATTCGCTGACGCATTTGCTTTTCATCAATACTGTTATTCACGAATACGTACATAATAATGCGTTGATCCAAGCTCGAGTCAAAATTTGTTTGTCTAAATTTCGACCTCCCTTATAGTATAGATTCGAACCTCTCCGGTTTCAGCCCTCCTCTCTCTCTCTTGCACAGGAACGAATTTTATCAAGGAAATCAAATCACTTACCGCAGAAAGTGCGATCTCCTCTTCCTGCTCCTCCGTGAAAATTCTACCGCGCGGCAAGCACCAGCTGTTTCCGCTCGGCTAGCCTATATATAATACTAACGAATCGCGAGCCGAGCTTTTGTTTCTTCGCCCGGGAAGCTCTCTATCATTCGATTTTCTACCCGCACTGTAAGAAGAAGAAGAAGAAGAAGAAGAGAGCCAGTAAGGGGAGAGAGAGAGAAAACGGGGAAAATAATCTTCGGAAGCTCGAGCTGAAATTTCATTATGAATACAGATTACCGAGAGGAGTGAGAGAGAGAGAGAGAGATGGAGACTTTGTTCTCTTGCCGCTTGCGAAGATGTAGGAGGACGAAGACGAAGAAGGAGAAGAGATGCCTATAGGCAGTTTGTCAGCTGTGCGCACGCCATAAGCATGCGGAGTAATTGATTCTTTGTCGGGCGGTGCCGATGTGTGCACGAAAGAGAGACGGCGATTAATTTTCACTCGACTGATCAACGAGCGAACAAGCTTTGGACTATATAATATGCGCGCCACGCGGGGAGGCTTTGATGTTGTTTTATACGCGATTAAGCGTATATTATTTCAATTAATTCGAGCATATATAACTCGCGCGCTTGCTTGCATTCATATTTCCAGCTTTTAATAATGAAATGCAACCAATGCTGCACCGCGCAAGATACGCGTGTTACCGTTGCTGCTGCTTTTTTGCAAATTGAAAAGCTCGCTGAAATTACGTCCTTGACAATAGGGAGTAGAAGAATGAATAAAGAAAAAAACACTTATACCGGTTAAAGCTCGGGAGTTAGCAAAGAAAATGCAAAATGACAGTGCGCTCGCGCCCTTTGTACGTAGCTATATACGAGTCAGCTTAGGTATCAGATTTAATGTAGAAATATTCCTTGCTGGTATACCTGCCTGTGTGCTGTGAACGGCGTAAGAAAAGAAGAAAAGAAAGAGGAGGAATAAAGTTTAAAATGGGAAACGGAATAAAACGTCGACGGAAATCATGAAAATTACAAACATGCTATGTCTTGCATGAATATCGTACGCGACCTTCTCTCTACCCCCTTTCTTTCTTTCTCTTTCTCTCTCTCTCTGGAACTTTTGAAGAATTTTGCAGTCCCCTCCACTCGAGTGCGCCGCCGCCACGCACACGCAACCGCACCACGAGAGAATATTCATAATAACAATAAAAAAATATAGTAATAATGATAATCGCAGCCCCGCTATAAAGAAAAACAATGAAGGTGGACGTTTAGGGCAGCTCACGTACCATTTTTATGTATATATAGAGAGAGCCTCGAGACCCGAGACCATTATGATAATTTTAGACAGTTGAATTTTTATAGCGAGTGCCCGCGAGGTCTCTCTCTCTCGTGTGCGTCGAAATGTTTTACTCTAAAAAAAAAAGCAGCGAGTGGTGAGCGTTTTTACAAATTTTATTTTAAAATAAAAAATAAACATCTCATAACTGAATTGCCACTCAAATTTAATCAAGTATATATGACAATTACTTTTCATCCGTATAAAATTTGTCGAATGAGGTCCGGTCGTGAATTAATTTGTATAATTTTAAATTTAAATATGAGAACTTCATTACAATATAGTTATGAAAATTATAGAATAATTTAAAGATAGACTATAAAATAACCAAGTTGAGCTTATAATAAAACAGATAATGCTTCCAAACTATGACTCAAAAGCAAAAAAACAATAATAATTAATATAATTTATAATTGAACTAATATTATTATTCTTGAAATGTTTCATTGTCATCGCAATTTAAAGTACAAGCAAATCCAGAAAAAAAATTATTCCTTTAATAATGCATAATTCAAATGAACATCGTCCTTTTTTATTTATGACAAATTTTTTGATGCACTCGATGCATTTGTCACTGTCAAACTTCGGTGTAACTTTATTTCTTCGGTTTCGATTCACGACTTGTGTACTTCGCGTTTGTGTTGATTCAAACTTACTTTTTTAATGAACGTCCTTCCACAATCGCTACATTTGTGTTCCGTTTGATGGACAACCCTCATGTGTCTCAATAAGGTGTATCTCGACGAAAATTTCATATCGCATTTGACGCATTTGGGTCCGACACATTCGTGATTGTTCCGACCGTACTTGAATTCGTATACTTTCTCACAAAATTCGCACTTTTTCATTGTGTCTTCATGGACTTTCAGCTGGTGTCTTTTTAAATGATGGATCCACACAAATGATTTATCGCAATGATCACATTTGTGTTTTTGACTTTTGTGCACTTGTACGTGCTTCTCTAATTGATTCTTGTCCTGGAACATCTTATTGCAATGATCACATTTATGTTTCGGCCTTTCATGTTCCTTAATTTGATGCTCTTTTAAGTGGTTCTCTAAATTAGTCTGGTCCCGGAACATCTTATTGCAATGATCACATTTACGCTTTTTTTCCTTCACGTTACCGAGGTGTCCAATATTAATGTGTCTTATCAAATTATACTTATTGCAAAATCCTTTGCCACATTCGTCGCATCTATGTTCCGCTTCAACTTTATCTTTCTTGATGCCTCCTCGTCTCTTATCGTGCTCGATTTTTGCGCGACTCTTGTCCTGATGATCGATTTTTTGCGCGAATTTTTCATCGCGCTTGTCCTGCGACTTGTCCTTCTCGACGGCCGGATGTTGGACCCTCTTGAGCCCGATCGCGGAATTTCCTCGATGCACCGAGGCCCGATGACGATCGAAATCCTTCTCGCTCTGGAACGTCTTGTCACACGCGTCGCAACGATGTCTCTTCATGTGAGCCTTCCAAAAGTGCGCCCGTAGATATCGCTTGAACTTGAAAATCTTGCCGCACGTATCGCACGGATGTTCCTTGATTACCGTATGAACGAATCGCTGGTGCCTGATTAGATTTTTTTTCGTCGCGTACGCTCTGGGACACGAGTCACATTTGAATGATTTTTCCTCCGCGTTGGATTCCGTTTTCGCATCACTCGATTCTTCATTATTATTGATGTCCACCGAAACTTCGCTTTTTACAATTATTATTTCACTCACAACATGTTCCTCTGATTTGATTTCCTGCTTGAACTCGCGCTCGAAATTTGTCGAACTATGGGTTCTTCTAAATTTTTTATGATAATATTCCGAGCTCGATTGTTTATCTGATATAACTTGGTTAAGAAACATGATATCGACTTATTCCGCGATTTACCTACTTTTTGCTGCCAACTCGTCAAACTCAATTATACGTTTGGAATTTCGCTTCATAGTGTCGCTCGATTATTTCTGTTTATTATTCGACTAGTGCGTGTATGTTTACTACCGGTGTTTACGTTATAATATTGCCTGTATCGGCTTCAATCGTCTCCGAGTCTTTAAAATTTCGACTATCGCGTCAATTTTAATTGAAAAATTTCTTTTAGAGCTTCCGAAGCCCCTCGAATAAATCAAACCTTGTTTTTTTGCTTCTTCTCTTTCTCTCTTCCTCTCCCCCATCGTTAATAGCTCTCACATCGAGACGGAGTTAAAATACCGTATCGGTCCCGAAAGTAGTATAGTTCCATATTCGATCAGACGCGGGAGTTAAATTTTAACGACGCGCCAGCGAGCGAGCGAGCCCAGCGTCATTTTTCATTCTCGCTCGAACTATTAAAAAAATAATAAAAATAATAAAAAATAAAAATGTCATCAGCCCTTCCGCTAAAAAGAAGCATAAGAAGAAAAAAAAACGTAAATTTATCAATTTACGCTCGAAAGCCTCTCTGCGGAGCGGTGGCCGTGTCAGACCATATTGCGTGCGGCGCTATAAATAAAACTTATCGCCCGCGCGCGCGCATACGATGACTTTTCGTGCGTTCATCGAACGGAAAAAGACTTCACGCGCTAATTGGCAGCAAAAGAGGCATGTATACATTTACGAGCTGCGATTGTTCGATCGAACGCGTTACATAATGCTCGAGGTCGTGTGCGGCAGCAGCAGCAGCGGCATCGACGAAAATGCAAAAGTTAAACCCTTTTTAGTAAACCGAGGAACCGAGGCGAGTCCCCGTTTGACTTTTGCTCTCTTCACTCTCGATTAATTTCTCTTCATATCGTATAGGCATGCCTCGCGTTTGATATATATATATATATAAATTCCCAGCGCGCCTCGCGTCAAATTATAATTCGAAAACTTCGACTCTACACACACGCATACACACAGTTCGGAGCCACAAGGCAAAGAAAAGCCTCTCCCCCTCCCCAATTGGGTTCGCCTTTGGCTCAAGACGCAGGAATGATTATTCAATGCACTTCCGTTTTAATTAGCGGCGGTGGCTGCGACGGTGGCGCACATATATTATACATATTATAAGGAACCCTGCGCTCTCTGTGACTCCGTCGTAATACGAAATTTCCGTGAATATAACCACCCCGAGGCAGTCTTTCTGCGCCTATATCGCAGCAGCAGTCACTGCAATAGTGTTGTAATGTATATATAACGGAGCCAGGCCATAAGTTATCTATGCAGCAGCAGCAGCAGCAGTAGCATAACAGAGAGACACAGACACACAGAGGGCAGATTCATGCATTCGTTCTCGCGCTTAATGCGAGAGGTATGCGCGACATGTGCCTATATATATTGTGTGTGTATACAAATGTGTGTATACGTGAGCGCGAGAGAGAGTGTCGGGTATGTGCCGTACCCATGGCCTGAATGGAATGTATGGGCTTATGCAAATTTAGGAAGAGACTATACTGCAGCGAATGGCCCTGTATGTGTGTGTATGCGCGAGTCTCTGTACAAACATGAGTTATTAATTTTATGCAGATTAATCTGCCGTAGAGAGAGACGACGACGACGACGACGACGACGACGCGTGCTCGGGCGTAAATGAAAAGTAAATACTGTATATATATCATATCGAGCGTTTGTTGCATTGTGCGCGCGAGAGCAAAAAAAAAAGAAGAAAAAATTATCATCGTATTTATCGATTATTGGCACGCGATCGTCGTGGCGCGTTATAATTCGGTTTGTGTGCAATAATGCGCACTTCTTTAAACGCCTGCAGGGGAACGTGCCGCACGACGTGTTACGTGTATCGTTCGAGGCCTATATTCACACCACGCGCATAAATATAAACGCTCGAGGGCGTGTATATACGAACGCGCGTCGATTTGCATAGATCTTGAAAAGAGAGAGAGAGAGAGAGAGAGAGAGAGACACGGCTTAAAGCAAGCGAGCACGAAAGAGAAAGTCTTAATCATCGTTTGAAATTCTAATTTTTCGCGCGGAGGGGGGCATTCGTGCGATGTTGAATATGATCCTCTTGATACAAACAATATGATAATATAATTTTTAGCACGTACGTTATCGTATAAACCCAACGAGTGGATTAAGTTTTCATGCCGGGGAGGAAACTGCTAGCTGCTGCAGCTTTTTTTCTATTTTATAACATTTTTCCGTCCAATTTTTTTTTCTATCTACCTCGAAATTAAAAAGTGGATGGGTGTATGAAAAATATAAAAAGATTTTTTTTTTGGACGTATACGTACATGCACGTCGACGTCGGGAAACATGAAACAAAAATAATAAAAGCGTCACAGTCATCAATATCGCGTCCCACGAATACATCGGCATGTATACGATTTTTGGTGGAACAAAGGCCGCGTGCCTGCCTCTGTGCAGCTTCTCTCTGCACGCCGTGTGTATCAATATTGATTCGATGCAGCCGTGTTTGGCATTTTTTTTTTAAACTCTAAAAGGTATTTTTTTTTAACGGATAGAATTTCCGAGTTTTCTCTCTCTCTCTCTTTCTCTTTGTCGTTCGGGTCTGAAAAAATTTACATTTTAAATCGAAAAGAGAGAAAACGAGCTACGAGTGAATAAAGGTAAATACACAACGGCGCGGCGCGGCACACACAACAAAGAACTCATTACGACGACGACGAGAGTAAACAGGAGAGAAAATAGGTAAAAGTTCGCAGGCACGAGGAGGAAAGAGAGAGAGAGAGTGAGTGAGCTTGCGAGAGAGCTTGCAAGAGAGGAGGATTCAAGTGGCAAGTTAACGAGAGGTTGATAGACGCAACTGAGTCTAATACTCTCTTGAAAAGAGAAAGAGAGCAAGAGAGGAAGGTAGAGAGATATAGAAGAGGGCTTGCTCGACCGTTAAATCGAAAAATTCCATCCAACACGCGCGCGCGTGCAAGCTCAAGCTCTCTCTCTCTCTCTCTTATATGGCGCGAGAGAGAGAGAGGCTGAACTTCCTTAATTGCCATTTTCTATGCCACTCCAACCCCCTCTGCAGTCCTGCAATATACCCTCTGGATGCGGAAAATTCCTATTCCCCCTCTGACCCTACAAATTTGTAGAATAGCAGGATACAACAAAATAACAACAACAACAAAATCATCCCCTGTTACATTTCTTTTGTCGTCCTCGCAGCTTTTACTCGTCGCGTCGATCGAAAGGAAAAGAAAAACTTTTTTCCATTGGTAATGCTACTGACGTGTGCTTTGTAAATGTCATATATACGAGGATTTTACGAAAGTGGAGCTTCACGCGCGACAACAAAAGCACGCCTACACGCGCCGATTATATTCTCGTCAGCTTGCTGCAAGCTCTTTCTTCGCTTTGCCTCGTACGCGCGCGTGTGTGGGTGAAATTTCCATTTATAAACGTCAATATAAGAAAAAAAACAGTCGATCTCTTTCATTTATTAATCTCTTCTCTCCTCTTTTTTTTCAATCACTCGATACGCGCGCATTCTAACACACACAAGTAAAGGTATTTATCGTGTGTCTATGAGCTTGCCGCATGGCATCGATCGTATTACACGCGCGATATAGCACACACACACACACCACACACACACACACACACACACACACACACACACACACACACACTACAGCCACTAAATTATGGATAATCTAACGATATCATACGTAAGCACACGCACGCGCGCCTAACAAATCTCAATATAAGTGATCGATTGCTCGCCGAGCTTTCTGTGTGTCTGTGTGTGGCGCAAGCTCTCAGGCCGATAAAAATCTTTTATCCCTGGGTATAAGGCGATGCATTATATTATACCGGGCTCGCGCATAAATTCAAATAGTCACACGAGTGCATGAATCTAAATTTGCAATTTCACGTGTGTAGGTACGTGTGCGTTATATAATACACGTATATAAACGCGGTGGCAGCCGTTTGTTTCTCTGCATATGTGGCGCTTTCTTTTTATATATGGACCATTGCGGGCAAAGATTATTTCAAGTATTAAACGACGGCGGACACGTCTCCCGGAATCCATAGCTCGAGTATTGTAATTCCCACGTGAGTAAGCTGCGTAGTAGGAGCTTTTGGCCCTGTCCAACGCTTTACCGCATTAAAGCGTGAAATATCCAGCCATTATCTTGATTTGTATCGAGTTGCGTTCTTCCTTCCTCGTGCAGGGCTGTTAATTTTTCATGCGACTGCCTGATTATCTCTCTCTCTCTGCTGTGTACTACCTCCCCACTCGGCTCGAATCATGTGGCAATGATCTCACGAATGTGTTTCGCTACTTCTTCTTACATACAACGAGGCAAAACACATGCATCTCTATTAAATTGACGTTAAACGCGTGAGAGTACATACGTGTATATAGGGGGGAAAGATTTCGTTTGCTTAAGGGATTGCTACTGCTGTACGCCTGTGGTTTGTCTTCTCATCTGTATACGGGATAATTTTTCCTCCTTTTTGTCTTTTCCTTTTCTTCTTATAGTTCTACGAGAATAAGGGAGAGGCTTTACTTGTCTCGTTAAGAAGACGAGACAAAGTGACTGACGGCTGTTTCTTTTCTTTCTCCTTTTTTTTTTTTGCTTGAGTCGTTATCCGTGATCAATCGTGAAAATGTACACAGAGATGAATGAAGAGAAAAGTCATAGTTAATATTGACGGGAAAATGATTAGATCGTCCCTTTCGTGTACAAACTTGGATTTTCCAGGTGCGTTGAAAGTTTGAAATCAAATAAATTCAAAACATAAGTACAAATAAATGCAGATCGCGATTTGTACGCACTATCGCACCCTATATAACGGATAAACGTAATTGAAGCGTAAAAACAAAAGTGTACGCGTAAGTCGCGCGTGGAGTAAAGTCTCTCTCAGCTCGCTCGCACGCCTCCGAAGAAACGTGGGCTAAATTTCATTTGAAAAAATAAAAAGTTTACAATAGCTTGTGCAAAAAAAAAAAAGAAAGAAATCGAGCGAGAGAGAAGAAGTAACAAAGAGAGATTATAAAGAGATAAGGAAGAAATGAAAGAAGTAAAAAGCGATAAGAAAAAAAGTCTTCTTCAAGCAGCAGTTTTCTCGCTCTCTCTCTCTTACTGTTGTATGTGTATGTGTGTGTTTAAAGCCATATAAGACGCCTTCGAACGCGCGGCCCTCGATGAAGTCGACTGTGTTGCAGTTTTTTTTTGTACCTTTGCCCCCCCCGTTCTCCCTTTTGAAAAACTTTTCACACCTCGTCGCGCGCGTCTTTATATATATAATAAATTTTTTTTTCTTTCGCTCCTTTAAAAGAAAAAAAATCTCTCCTCCTTTTACTTATTTCTTTTCCTCTCTCTCTCTCTCTCTCTATCTCGAACGACTGTCTATAGCACGTATCCTACGCATCATTTTTACTTCTCCGAGCTCCGTCGTCGTCCGCCTTCATTGAATCCGCTCTGGATATACGTCCGAGATGATATTTTCTCTCGTTGGGGGGATGAAAAAAAAATTGTGCATTACGCGCGGCTGAATTTACACGAACGCGCGTTGCGATCGTTGCACTATCTGCTTCGCACACACATACACACATACACCCACTAACACACATATATACATGGATCTATATTATGGATTTTGCTGGGCTCATGCACTCCTGCTGCTGCTGCTGCTGCTGCTACTGCTGCCGTGTGGTATTTTGTATTCCACGTACGTGCCTTAACCCGCCCTGGCATACGCGTATATATATACTCCTCCTCTTCTTCTTGCTGGTGCAGCGGCAGCAGCAGCACGGGAAAGTTATATCACCCAGATATCTCAGTCGATGAAGTTTACGGGGTGTGTGCAGCGCGAACTCGTTGTGTTATCGCTCGAGACAAAAATGTGTGTCTGTGTGTATGTGTGCTGCTCGTTCGAATGTAGTACTGTCTTTTCAGCGACATCGGGAGTAGCAGAAGCAACAGCAGCAGCAGGTTATAACATAAATATATTGTATAAATGTATTACGTGCGAATTTTATCGAGCTATTCATTTTCGATTTGTCGCGTTGCATTATGTATACGATAAAAATTCGTATGTGTGTGTATTTATGTACTGCGAGCGTCAGGTTTTTATTTATGTGTGTCTGTGTTTGTGAGTTTGCCTCGCGACCAATTATCCCAATTCTCTCTCTCTCTCTCTCTCTCTCTCTCTCTCGAGCCAACGAGAAAACTCACTTATAGCCCAACTCTGCTGCTGTTGCTGTACTCTCTATCTTTCTCTCTCTCGGTCTCTTCATTAACGAACACAAAACGCACTCGACACAGCGCGGCGCATTCCCGAAGTCGTAACCATGGCGAAAAAAAAGACAAGGAGAAGAAGAAAAAAAGAAGAAGAAGACGACGACGACGACGACGACGACGACGACGAAAAAAACAATTAAAAACAAAAAAAAAGAAGAAGACGAGAAAGAAAAAGAAGAAGTAAACTCGCATTGGGCCAGTAGCAGTAGCAGTACTATATAGCTACAACGATACAATCTTGTTATGTGTCAAGGTGCACACGCATACGCACACACATAGTCACCCGCCGAACTTTTAATCAAGGAGTCATATAGCGCACAAGCTGAGAAGACACGTGTAGTACAACGTCGTCGTCGTCGAAATTTCGTCGCCGCGCTCAAAACTCGAAAATTTCATTAAACTCGCCTCGAGAGGTGCACGAAACTGCACTTGCACGCGCGCGTGGAAAGATGGAAGACTGTACTAATTGGACATGGTGTTTTTGAGGCTTGGGTGGTAGTAGTAGTGCACTTCGACGCTGGGAGCTTAGGCGCGAGCTTGCGCCAACTTGGCACTGCGCAGATGTGTGTATATGTAACTTTGACATCTTGTATGTGTGTGTGTGTGTACGTAAGAAATTAATGACGCGATGAAAATTGACTAATCTTTTGGTAAACAATGACTCTATCTTCTGCGAAGTAATTGCTCTTGCCTTGGAGTTTCCGAATGGGAATACGAGCAATTATTCTAGCCTCCATATTATGTATACAGTAGAAAGAAAAGAAAACGTATAGTACGTGAATTTTTCCCCACTTTCCGGGTGTTTTTCTGGAAATAAGGACACACGGCAGCAGAGAGAGAGAGAGAGAGAGACGTGTACCGCGTTATATAGCCAACACCGCCCCATTATCCTCCACTCGTCGTCGTTGCACAATTCTCCACTCCCCGGAAGTCTAAAGTTGCTCCCACACACATACACGTCTTCTCTCTGCCCACTCGTCGTCGTCGTCGTAGTAGTTTCAAAAGAAGCTCAATCGGCCAGAAATAACCGCCTTATAATCAGCGTTTGGCCAGAAAAAGAGACGACACTAGGAGAAAATCACGAAAGAGGCCACAGTCGCACAGAGTGAGCGAGAGAAGGAGGAGGAGGAGCTCGAGAAACAAAAAAAAAAAGAATAACACAGAGAGAAAAGGGTTGAACTCGTTTCTATATATAATACACCGAGGCGAGTAATAGTACACACAAGTGACGCTCGCTCGCGCGCGATATATAGAGAGAGAGAGAGAGAGAGAGAGCCGAGCGTTACCACTGCATCCATGGCAGCAGTGTCTTTGAGATTGCAGCATGTGCTATATACAGTTGCAGCAGCAGCGGCGGCGGTGTGCGGGCCGTGAGTCTCGCAGATGAGACCAATTAGACACACCCTTCGTCGTCGTCGTCTTCTGCTGCTGCTGCTAATGCTGGATACGACACGGCCAGACTCCGATGTCTCTTAGCTCGGGGGATATAATAGCGCAGACCTAAATTCAAGTCAAGAGGCGTATATATAATATTAAAATATCGTGTAAAATAAAATAAAAAATCTCGCGCAATCGATGTGAAAAATTACGCAGCTGCTGCTACGCGAGCGATGATCAACGAGTCGAGACACACATTATATAAGTGTATAACGCATATGCGTTGAGCGTGGCCGTGCTCTCGGTATATGGCTCACCATCAATCTCTCTCTCTCTCTCTCTCTCTCTTTCTCTCGGTACGCGCTCTGCTCCGGCTTTAAATACTTTATAAGCTTCCAAGCGCGGGGAAAAGGCTATGCGCTATACGCGATGAGAAAATTCATCGCTCCGTGTCGCGAGTTATATACCTCGCGAATGAATCTCAAAAGTTTCAGGCCGCGCCTGAAACGAACCAAAAAAAAAGAGAGAGAGAGCAGCAGTAGTAGAAAAATGATTGCAATTAATTTCCGAAGACCGCCCGGCCGTTACGCGCTATTTCAAATGGAAGCCAAACTATATACTATTGCTACTATTACTAGTGCGCGCAAGAGCAAAAGTTGCCGCACACGAATCGTGCGCGTGGGTGGTGGTGGCGAAAAGAAAAAAAAAGGAGAAAGAGAGAGAAAACTTTTTTTCGCCAGCACCGTGCTCGCGTGTGAATGTAAACGAATCGGTCGAAAAGATCTTTTGAGAGAAAAAGCTCTCTTGGCTTCTTCTCTCTCTCTCTCTATATATATGTGCTATTGAATGGGAGGCTGCTGCAATTTTCGAGCGATTGTTGTCGGCAGCAGCAGTGGTAGAGCCGTTCGTCGTCGTCGTAGCCAATATATAACGGCGCGCACGTAAGATGAAAGGTGTGAAAAGAGGATCTGATTAAGCTTTCAAGAATCGTCCCTCTTGGGATATATATAGAGAGTGAGACTCATAAAAATGTATCACAATGTTGAGCCCCGGCAATCAACGCGCCTTTGAAGCTCGGGTCATTCATCCCTTACACACCCGGACATCCGCGTGCTCACGACGACACGCCATGTACATTGTACACACGGGGAGCTAGCTCTGACACTCCGTGTGCCTCTCTGTCTCTCTTTCGCATTGACGAAATAATCAATGTCAATGTATAGCCCCTTGTGTGCAGCGCGGGTACGTCCCTTCATTAAGGTCAAAACGTCATCCACACGCACCAGATACAGAGACACGGTACACGGTACACGAGAGAGAGAGAGAGAGAGAGAGAGAGCGACGATCGACAATTTCGAGGCAAACGTAGCTGCTCGCAGTGCACAGTGCAGCGGCACGAGGGTGGAATTCAAAAGGGCGTACTACTACTGCTGCTGCGTGCCGGGGGGGTGGATGCACGGCACGCACGCACGCTGCGAAACCGCCAAGTGACAGTCGGAAATGCGCTTCTATCTGCTGCTGATGCTGTCGTCGAGGCCAATCATCGACGTTACGTACTGCCATACATTTATGTAGTAGAGGTAGTGGTATATGTGTGCGACGTCGATCGTCCCGCGGTGTGCGCGCGTGCAGCTAGAACTAGCACTAGGGTAGGCACCGATATATATATATATATATATATATATTGTACAGCGGCGGTTTGCTGCGAAAGTGTTTACTTCCGTGCGTGGGTGTGTGTCGTGTCATGTCTATATCACACACTCCCAGCCCCCCCAAAATCAGAGGTGTGCGCAGTGCAGTGCTGCATTTACTTTACTCTTCTGCATTGTTGCAGCAGTCTATAGTTTCTCTGTATCACGTGATCGGCATTCTCGGCACGTATAGCGACCCCGCGCGGAAAATGCAGTTATCGCTTACAATTAAAAAAAAAGAAAAGAAAAAAAAAAATACGACTACCAATATTTAACTGGAATTAATTCGATCGATCATTTTACTGTTTCAGGTGAGTCTCTACACATACCGTGTATCCAGATGCTCTCGTCAATTAAATACGGGGGGCACGTAAAAGCTCTCTCTTTCTCTCTGGAGCTCTCGATTTAATCCGCGAGCTGCCAGAGCGGTATAGTAGTAGCCTTTTGGTAAGTTTCAGTATTTTACCGCGGCACGTATATCTCCACTCGTCAATTTGGCTTCCTTCGATATTGAAAATTTTCGCAAAGGGTAAAAGCAATCAAAACTTTATTACTCGCTGCTCGTCTATACGCACATACAAAGCTGTGCGTTTTAATGAAAAAAGCTCTATACATATGACGACCGTATAATCGACGAGCAGCTGCCCGTCATGCGACATAACGTCCTTTGTATATATAAAAGCTCGCCGCGCGCCCGAACCACTGATTAGCCTCCAAGACCCGTACCAAACATTGTATCGGTAACAAAGTGACTCGGTGTATACGAAGAAACGTCGCGTCTCTTTCCCGTGCGTAGCCCGCCGTGTGTTTCGGATATTTTATAGCGATCACGCGGGCAAATCCGGGAGGGGAAGGCAATATTTCGTGTTTCAGCCGCTCGTTTCGCGATCTTCGGCTATTTGCCATACGTCACTCTGTCTCTCTCCCTTCTCACTTAACTCCCTATACATGTGAGCACGCGTGTGTTTATATACACTGTACAGCTGCGTATATACGCGTACACACATCTCTTAACTTAAACCGCGTGACATATTGGCACGAGACTGCTGCTGCGGTCGTCGTCGGCTGATCGAGCTTTCCCTCCCGCTCCCGTATATACGTGCAATATCCATCTCTTTGCTTTCGAAGCTTGCAAGCTCACGCGCGTGTCCGTTTACCGCACGCACACACACACAGATGTGCGTCTACGACTGCGAGCTTTCATTCTCATTTCTCTTTGTCTCTTTGTTACCCATATAAAATATATCTACGTATACGAGTCGCGCCATCGACCACCGCCATGAATCATCCCATGAGGATCCTGTGTATACACATTGTCCTGGCCCGTCAGATTCGATGGATTTTAATTGACCCCCGGACTAATGTAGTCGATCGCTCAAAGAACGACGCGCGACGACGACGACGACGACGATATAGTAGCGTGTATATTGGCGATCGATCGATCGGTCATATACACGATGACGACGTAGGACGGCGACGACGACGACAGAGCTTTTCGAGCAATCGAGCTGAAAGCTTCGGCATGGGGGATATAATTCATCGTGCGCGGTTTAATCGACCGATTTGTTTATATACAATAACAGACAAAGGCGCGGTACAACACACTTGAGAGAGTACAATATCCTTTCGATGGCGCACACACACGTAAACAAAACAAAAAAAGTACACAGATAAATATATATTTAGACACGCTGACTCGACACTTCTTTTCGGGATGGGAGGAGGAGAAGGAAGACAAAAAATAAAGGAGAAAAAAGAGAGCGCACGAAAAAAGGGTGAGAGCTATATGTGGAAGCTGCTGCTGCCCTATAGCGCGATGAAATTGCAGCGTAGTGCACTTTTCCCTCCCGAGCTTGCACCTACTATGGGGCAGGTCGTTGACTCGACATGTATACACACACATGCACACACTTAGCTCTTAGACAACTTTCTTTGTCTCTAACGCTGCATGTGTGAGTGTCCGTGTTTGTGTGTGTATTGTGCGCCATAATACTTCGCGCCACGCTGCAGAGCAGCAGCAGCTACTGCTATCTGCCCTGGTCACACTCCGGCACAAATGGCTCAAGTTTTCGGTCGACACTGCCGCTGGTCATTAAATGCAGTTTTGCTCTCGACGACGACGACGACGACGACGACGACGACGCCCAAATAACGACGACCGAGTCCAGTTTGCGGATTAATTGCCTTACCCTACTGAATACACGCCTTCGCTCAGCTGCCCCCACGAGTGTGTCTATAGCAACAACTCGTTAACGGCTACTTTATGGCCTTAATTAGGTGTGCTGCTCTCTCCCTCTGGGCAGAGATTTACAAATATTAATGTTTTGGAAATGGACGTTGCGTCGTATACGGTATATATAGAATATAATGCCACCGCATTGGGAGGGTAACGGTGGTGGTGGTGGTGGCACAGGCTCGTTTAGGGATACACACGGTGCTTTGTGCTCGATCCGCAGCGAACTGCACAATCTTCGATGCTGCTCTCACGCGCTTACGCGTGCGTTAGTTCTTTCTCTGCGGCACGAAGCGAAAGAAAGAAAGCCAAATCTAATGCAGCAGCAGCAGCGGCATCGAGCGCCGGCAACAGGTCTCGGGGTGGTACGTATGGAGTGACTGCACACGACTATATACACACGCTCGTTATACCCATTTCGCTCGTTTCTGTTTTTTTTCTTTCTTTCTTTCGTGCCTCGTCTCCTTCCCTTTCTTTTTTTTTTTTTCGCGTGTTAGTCGGTGATTTCTGCGCGCATATACACGCGCGCGGTGATTTATGAATACATGCATGATGGCCTAGCTTCATCCTTCTCTTTTTCGGAAGGTACCTCTCTCTCTCTCTCTCTCTACTTGTACTTTTTATTTGCTGATAATATGTAGATTTCTCGAGGGATGTATGTATATATAGCAATGTATATCACGGGACGCTTTTATGATTTTACGATGCCTAGAGGGTCGAAATTGCCGCTGCCGTACGTAACGTACATACATCTACGTGTACAGCGTTCCACTTTGATAGAGACATTATCGTGCCTCGGATAAAAGCTGTATAATACATACGTACTATAACAACCGGACCACCACTGCGATTTAACGGCTCGTGCATATGCGCGCCGAAAATTTGTACGTGCCGTGTGTCCGCGCGTAACATGATGTCGAAATTAGATTCGAGAGAGAGAGAGCTGAATATCTCTGCAGAGACAGCGACGCGCGCGCAATATGCGCCGCGCCGTTCACCGGGTTGAATCTAATAAATTACTTTTGAAAAGTAGAGAGAGAGAGACGAAAAAAATTCAATATTCACCTGCCCATCTCTCGTTCTCTCTCTCTCTCTCTCTCGGAGCGACGAGCATCCAATTACCCAAGCTCTCTCTCTCTCTCGATTCCCAATCCTATTCACCAGAAGTCCGATCGGACTTTCGTCGCCTCCTCTCGCTCTCTCTGTCGCTTCGGCTGTATAAATTAAGGTCTCGAAATTGGCTCGGGCAAGCGTAACGTTGCATATACCCCCGGCCACACCCCCGATTTCCTCTCTCGACGCAGAGCGTAGTAGTACACACACGCCACGCTCGATTTTCCACTGCGCTGCCGCCGCTGCCATCGTGTGTGCGCGCGTACCGGGATTTGTTTGATCGAGCATTACCTTATTTTGCAAATAAAGCTGGATATAAAGGGCCGTACGTCGCCGGTTCGCTACATCAGTGTCTGAGTGTGTGTGTGTTTATTTTTTGTTTTACTTTCTCCTCATTCTATTTCATTTTATTTGCCCTGCTTTTTTGTAAATCAAGTACTACTACTCGATTATTTGGCCTCTATTTTGCTACGCGCGTCGTGCTGCGCACCTGAGCTGAACTGAATTACATTAGGGCTGCTTGCTCGCTCTCGCAATAAATATTTTTGTGTTTTATATGCTGCACAGCGTCACAACGATGTGTATATACCTGTATGCATAGGGCGTATATTTATTTCGCGTGTCTTTTCGAACTTTCGCGGGGGCTGAAAAGGCTAAAAGCACATTTCTCTTATATTATATGCATGTGTCGTGTCGCACGACAGCAGCAGCAACAGCAACCCCTCCTCAGGCCATTACATACTCGTATATGTGACCTACTCGATGTACTTTTAGCGCTGTAAAAAATGAAAAAAAAAATAAATAAATAATGCATCGCTGCAAGTAATAAATCTCGGACCTCGATCATTTTTTTTTCTCTCTCTTCTTCGCACTTTCGAGGAAATGAGGTGTGTGCGTCGCGAGGGCTATATAGGTAGGGTGTCGAGGAAAGGAAAAAAAAACAGAAAATTAAAAATCGCGCGCGTTTAACAAGCTTACGCTGCTGCACCGGCACGCATCATTTCATTTTTACGAAAGAAAAGAAAAAAAAAGTATACCTACGCTCGAGCATCGTGTTTATTTTAATATTTACACGGAAACGCGACGTTATTACATCGTACAGCAGCAGCATCGTGTCAGCACGAGCTTGCAGCACCGACTGCACGATGTTTAAGGAGCGCGCGCGCGAAACTGAAACGAACTTTTAATGTTCCCAGACGTACACAAGACTCGACTCTCGGGCCGGTGCCGAGAGCCGGTAACTTCATTTGGCGCGAGTAACTAACTTCATTTACTTTGGCTTGAGTAAAGAACGTCAGTGTTCTCTAACGAGATATGTATAGTAGCTGCACTGTACGTTTCGTTTTTCCTTTCTTTCCACTCCGTTGATTTCTTTTTTTTTCCCCTCTCTCTCTCTCTCTCTCTCTCTCTTTTTGCTAACGGCAAATACAAAACGGAAAGAGGCGAATTCTCGTGAATTATTATATACGCGAGCGCATTAATTAACGAAATTCAATCCAGAGCTGGTTTTCTTCGCGGCGGACAATAGCGCCGGATCACCACCTGCGTCGCTGCACCCCCGCACTCGAGCGCTGTTGGACACATACACACAGAACAAAGAAGTCAAATTTCAGAAACTTCTTTATAAACGACGTACAACTATATATACGGTCAATCTAACCTTTTAAATGGACGTAAAAAAAGTTACCTTTTTTTTGTTTCGTTTCACCTATAGCCCCGGCCTTTTTGAATGGCGTTGATATATAAATAATCTCTCCCGAAGCACACCGGACGTATATACGAAAAGGACCACCGCAGCAGCAGCTATACGGACGTTTAAATAAAATAGAAAAAAGGGAGGAAAAAGCGATATCACGCGGACTGACTATTCTGACTGGCGTATAATATGCATCGATACATATTGGGGCGATGTATGACGTCGAGACTATTTCAGCTTTCGGTAACTACTTTTTTTTCTCCCTATTGACGAGCGAAATATATCGTATCTTCGGGAGAACGGAGAGTAAGGGTTGAAAAAGTTTCGATAGGTATTTTGACGTCGTGTGCAACTACCGTACAACAAAAAAAGAACCACATGCAATTAATTTTTGTTATATCCCTCGAATGAGACACAAAAAAGGAAAAAAGAAATCACATCTCCGCGAGCCGCGTCGAGGCAGAGACGATCTCGAGCTCGAGAGAATAGTATAAGAATTTTATATTACCGTCTCGAAACGACAAGTATAAGAGAGAGATTCGATAGCCATCGTCAAGTGAAACGGCCGCCGTCGACTTCTCTACCTATCCTATATATGCCATATCTGAATGGCCACTTTCCGCGAATACTGCAGCTCTTACACACACACACACACACACACACACACATACACACACATCTATATACACGATATCATCCACCCTTTCCTTTATTCTTCTCTTCTCTTTTTTTTTTCATCCAGTCTCTAAGCTCTGCTGCTGCTGCTGCGCGACTATACGGCAATGATCTGCTTGCCGGCTAGAGCTCGGATTGCCATAGCGCATGTTTTTCGGCGCGGGCTCTGCAGGGCGGCGCCGGCTAGGGGCTTTCAATTAAGCTCACCTCTTTTCCTCTCTTGTTCTCCCTATCTTCCTTTTTTTTTCGTCCTTTTTCCTCCCTTTTTTTCCCTATTCTCTCTAGATTTTCAGATAAACGTAGGCAAGAATTCGTATCACATGTATAGCCGGAGTTTTGCTTTAATAAAGTGCGCAGCGGCAGCGGCGTACTGCTGCTATGCAAGCTCTCGTGGCATTGTTTATTAATTTCACAACTGGCGAGCAGCAGCTCTAGCTCTAGCTCCTATACATACCTCTACCTCTTTCTCTCTCTCTCTCTCTCCGCAGGGGATGAAGTCACTATCATAATATACACTCGTGCGTATAAATACGAGCGGAGAATTTCCCAGTGTTGAAAGTTTTCCGAGCAGCGCAGCGCAGCACGGGGAAAAAAAGAAGAGAGAGAGAGAGAGAGAAGGAAGAAGAGGTATCTTTGCTTTATTAAACCGACGAGAGAGAGAGTTAGCCTAGAGGCTATATAAGCCCGTTATCGGACTTTTTCCGCGTGCATTAACAAAAGACTCTCTTTTTTTTCTCCTTTTTCAATATTTCTCTCCTACTCTTCTTCCTTCTTTTTTTTTTTTTGTTTTTTTACCACCGGATCCTTTAATGGTTGCTCACTATGTTTTAGCCAAACGTACATAATTTGACTTTGCCCGATCAGCCGAGGATCGATATTTAATTCAGGAACGATATAGCCGCGCGCGCGCATGACAAAGCACAAATCCTTGCCCGTTTTCTCGCGGACTTTTCCCATTCTTCATCCTCACTCTCTGAAAAACCCCCAACTCCTCACCCACTGTATAAATATATCTTCGAGACAGAGAAAGAAGAGAGAGAGAGAGAGAGAGAGAGAGAGAAAGTCCACCGCGCGTCGGCCTGAAATACGAGAAAGCTACGCGCGAGCATATAATACATCGTATAAGAAACTCGAAACTCTGGGATGTTTCGCGAAGGCGAACGTTTTGTGCTCTGCCCCCCCCATCCCATTCCTCGTATGGAAAAAGGATCTTCTTCGCTCCAGATTTCGGAAAAAGACCAAAAGCGAAAGAGAAGGAGAAGGAGGAGGTACTGGGATTGCCGGTATAAGAGAGTGGCATGAAAATCGAATAAGGTGGAAAGCGCGGCGCGCAAAAGCCTCTCTTGATGGGTAGCAGCTTGCCGACTATTGAGATTTTGCGCTTCCTCCGATGCGTATTATATATATATAACTTTTCATACTTACTCTTTTCTTCTTCTTCCTTTTTCATCCCTCTCGTCGTTGTACGCGTCGTTGTGCGTAAAAAGGCATATTTTCCATATCGTATCGATCCGCTCTCGTGTCGGGAATTATATATTATATAAATCTCTCGCATGATGTATCGTTGCTTGTATTATTATTACGTGCATATAATAATAAAGCTGTTGATTAGAAAATTCGGAATATTTCCAACTAAGCGTTTATAATCATGTTTTTCATTAACTCCTCCCCCCTGCTGACGCTGGCTGCTATTCAACAACGCGCGCAGCCCCATGGAAAATTACTCGCATAGTCGCGCGCGCAACAATGTTTACGACTTGCGCGCGTTAAATTGTACATAAGGCTTGCTTTTGTCTGCCGCGAGATGCGCCCAAAACAAAAGAAGTGCACCGAGGTGTTGAAAACCGTTTTAATGCAGTCGACTGTAGCGTTTGTTCAAACGCATGGCGGTGGCGAATTTATCGCCGTGAAATTCATGACTTTTATCTTAATGCCGCGATACACACAAGAGAGTGAGATTCGTCGAGGCGATACATGGATTAAAGTTCATTTAATTTTCTTCGCGACGACTCAAGTGTTCCTTCACGATTAAGCTATTAACTTTTGATTTAAGATCCTCGAAACATATATATAATATGATATAAAACCATAGCTCGCACGTGCGACATTTCTAATAAAGCTCGCGAACTGCTGCCGAGCTTTTTACGGTCCATTCGCCGCTCGATTTCACCTACATCTTCTCATACCCCACTCTAGTTATAGCTCCGTCCGATAAATCTATCTCGATCGTGTAGCTCGCGCTCGCCCAATTGTGGGAGGTTGGTTAAAGAAACATATCCCGAATTTCGTGAAAAGTAAAAAAAAAAAAAATAAAAGAAAGGGGAGAAAAAACTCGCTAAGGCGCGGTCGAGAGCCGCTGCTGCGCGCGAGTCTATAAATCAGAGCTCGCTAGAATAATTCAGCAATGTTCTAAAGCTCCCGATGGTAAGAGAGAGCGAAGAAACGAAGATGAAAAAAAAGAAAATCGCAAGCTCGTCGATAAAAGGAGCGAGCAAGAGCGGGTGACCTTGGCAGCTGCTGCTGCTGCTGCTTTCACGTAACAGAGGCGACTAGATCCTGGATTTATCGCAGCTTTAACATCTCTAACCCGCCCTGTGTGCACGCTGAATCCAATTTAACAGGTATAAAATGTATTCGGCAGGGATATCCCCCTTTGCCGCTGGCTATATGTGTGCGCGTGGAAGCTGCTGGGAAGAAAATTAAGCAAAATGCCTCCGCAGAATATAAGCGCTTTTCACGAAGAGTGCTGCGCGGCCCGATTGACGAATTACCTCCCGATTGGGCGCGAGAAAGTACTTTAAAATCCACTCTATTTATTCCGATCGTCGGGCAAGACTATAAGGAGCCAAAAAAAGTCTCTTCTTTTCTCTCGGCCGAGTAGGAGGAGGACTGCCTGCTGCTGCTGAAAGAGAGGTAGAGGGAAAAGATCGAGATAAACAAGAGAAAGAAATGGGCGAGAGAGAGAGAGAGAGAGAGAGCCTAGTGTGTACCACCGCCAGAGTCGAGTCGGAGAAAAAGAAGCTACAAGTAGACGCGATAAGAGCTGGCGTGTACCTTCTCTATCTTTTCTCTCCTTTTTCTTTTACTTTTTTTTTCGAGAGGGGCAAATATACGCTGATGCTGCAGCGGCAGCAGTCGTATAAGTGCGCCGCGCGCGCGGCATTATACTTCGAGGAAAATTCTTTATATTATATGGCGTCGCGTTCGAGTCGATCAACTTCCTCTCTATCGCATAAAAATAAAATATAAAAGAGGTATTCGCAGAAAATATTTTTATTGGCCAGAGCCCCGGCGAGCTCAACTCGCTAAAGCGTAATATATTTACGGCTTGTGCCGAGTCGACGATTTTTTTCCACCTCTTCTTCCTTTTTTCTATATACGCGAACCGAAGAAGATATTGTCGTTTCATTAACGGGATTTTTCATCGCCTCGCGTTATATACCTCGCTTATATTCGGCGGAGCAGTGCTCGTCGTCGGAGCAGTAGTTGCGGAGTAGTAGTAGTATACTGAAACTTTGTTATTAAGTCGCGCTAGCTCTCGTCGTCGCGGGCTGGAGGCCCCGGGGAAAAAGTTTATATACGCGCACCCGGAGTCCATATAACGAAGACCTCGTTCTGTCCTCCTCATCGCCCAGGTATACACCAAAGTTTTTCCCATAGACTCGCTCTCTCCTCCGCATTCGGCCGATTCTTTTGTGTGTGCTGCTGCATTAGAGCTAGCGTCTCTTTCTCGTATAACGACGATGATCGTTAGAAAAGTTCAGGCGCGCAAGACGGGCGCGCGTATATTAATTTTTCGTTTCTCTCCAGCTAGTAGTAGTGGTCGGGTAGAGCGGGTTAATTAGCCCCCGCGCGCGCTCGACGAAAACGACCGCGCGCGCGTATCAATTTAATACGTATAATATACCTCCGGTACGAGCTCTCGCGGAAAGGAGCAGAAAAAAAAAAATAAGACTCCAACGCAGCTGGGGCTGCTGCTGCTGCTGTGACCTACTTTTCCCGCGCACCGTGAAAATAAAGCGGACTTGATATTCCTACTTCTCGGCGCGCGTGGTTTGCTTGTGCGCGCGCGCTGCAGGGCTTAATTTAATGGAAAACGTTCTCTCTCACCCTCGCTAGCCGAGTAAAGATTCGATTAAGCCCCGAGGATAATGCAATCTTACGCGTAAATTTTCCCTTAATCAGCACTGATGCTGCTGCTGCTGCTGTTGCTGTAGCCTAGCCGGAGGAGGGAAAAAAATAAAATAAAAAGATCGTTGAGCATTGTACCGAGCACGGCGGCGGTGGCAATTAAAAAGCGCGTATAAAGAGAGAGATAAGTCAAGACAAATTCATTCTTTCGCGAAATAGCACCTTATATATACGCTCATAGGGCGAGAGAGACAGAGAGAAGAAAGTTTTGAGCGCCGCAAGTTGCGTGTTGAACGCCCGAGAGCGAGAGAAAATTAGCTATATAGCGTGGTCAGACGAGGCCGTTGAACTCCTCGCCGGTTACATACACATACACACATATATCGAACGTGATTCGAGACGTACTGGCTTTGCCTAGCCGCCGCCGCCGCCGCCGCTGCTGCTTATACTAGCTCAGACGGCAAAGGGAAAATCAATGACGATTATGAAATATTCATGTTGCCCGTAACGTCTTCGAGACGAGTCAAGACTGAGAGGACAGATAGCTTTTGACTCGCTCTCAGCTGTATTCGAGCTTATTATAATTATAGACTATGAGCGCGACCGACGCTACACAGAAGCCGCTGGATCCTTCGTGAGCTTTTTTTAAACGATCCGCCCTCCCGAATTATCACCGCGCGGCTGCGCATGGGGCATTTAATATGCAGTTTTGCACGCTATCGTATAACCTCGGGGTCGTGTAGTCGTTGGGTAGACTACGCGGAAAAATTCAAAAAATAAAGTTTTGCAAGTCGCGCGAGCACCAGCGAGAATAACAAGATCGTATACACGACGGATAATCCTCCCCCGCGCAGCAGCAGCAGCAGCAGCAGCAAAAGTAGCGGCCTGGCGGCAACCAGTCGAAAGAACAACAATAAAGCCCAGAGGTATAATTTGTTACGACTGCAAGTAGTCCGAGGTAAAAGTTTTTCCATTATTATTAACGCTTTCTCTCACGCGCGCGCGCGCAGGCATGAGTTGCAAATGTCTGGCGTGTATATACGTGTGTGTGTGTGTTTGTGCGTCCAATACTACTACTATATACCACCGTTGAAAGACGACCTCTGACCTTTTCCCTCGCCAGCTGCGTGTACGCGTCTACTACTTATCTCTCTTTCTCTCTGACTTTTTTCCGGCCGTGGATTTGCCGAGTGGGCGAGCTGGGGTCAGTATACGGAATTAATTTTTGCGGCCTGCACCCGAAGAAAGTATTCTCTCTACTCTACTCTGTGTGTATATGTATTTTTATCGTTTCGGCAGTGGCGCGTGGGCCACCGCCGCGGCTGCCTGGCATGATTTATGTCGAGCGGTTTTGTGTTCTAGTTGCCTCAGCTTTGGGGTAGCGCGAATTGGAATGTTAATAATTGCTCTCTTGGGGAGATCTCCTCGCGCGCGAGAGAGTGAAATGAAATATATACGTATATATTTACGCCTACCTGATTAATTTACATTAGGAGCTCGGCTTGGCGAGTTTTTCCTCCTGCCCGCAACAGTAACAATAACAACGAGCAACCGAGAGAGAGAGAGAGAGAGCAAAAGGGAAACAAGAAAGATCGAGAGAGGAAATCCAACCGTCGGTGCGGTCAGCCAATCATCTACGTACAGATAGATGTGTACGTTTACGAATAAACAAGCCGCCACACCGCTGAAAATCCAACTCGGTATACGGATCGGCACGCGCCTAGCGCGCACAGTTTACCATCTCAACCCCCCGACTCGCTTATTTTGGCCCATCAGCTTTACTTCTCTCTTTCTCTCTCGGCAGCAGTTGCTGTTGTTTTATGTATTATATATACAGTCAATAGGCTCGGTATCCACCGGGCGTACCTGAGTTGAATAAAAGACGCGGCGGCGGTGGCGGCCGTTTTCGTGCTACCTGTGGAAATCACGTAGCGAGGCGAATGACCGACGCCAGCCGGGGCTGCGGCTGCTGCCGCCGCCGCTTGCTGAGAAAACGGGTCAATGTGATTTTCTCCTTTTTCTCTCATCCTATGTACGATCTTAACTCCTTCGATTTTTCTTTTTTCATCTTACTCGCGCGTTCGATTGACAAAAGGAATCGCGCGTGCGATGACCCCGGCACGTGGTAGTCGTCTCACACACACACACACACACACACACACACACTTATAAATACTTAGACACATACGCGCACGATCGTTGCGTTGTAGACGTCGTCGTCTGGCTCGCAGGTAGTCTGAGACGGGAGATTAAAGGGACGGATGAGCGATTACACGAAGTCTTATTAAAGAGGTTTTAAGTTGCTACTTAGCCCTTTGTGTGTCGCGCGCGGGAAAAGGGGAACCGAAAAATCGATGGAGGTAGTTTCGTCGTCGACGACGAGCTTATCCAAGCGCCAGTGTGATTATGTACAGGATTTTCTTTTGTCATTGCGTCGCTCTCTTACGTTACTACTCCGGGGGTTAATTATTGCCCTTGCCAGCTAATACGCATAATTTCGTATACTTTCTCTCTCTCTTTCGTGTCACGCGACGACGACTACTACTACTACTTATTATAGGTCAAAAGTTTCGCTTGTCCGGGGGCGGGTGGTGGTGGCCGTGACTGCACTTATATGTGCCTAGAAACTTTAACCGCACGAATATGCGAACCGAGCCGGATCATACATCCTCCTAGACCTATCCTCCTCCTCGTCCTCATCCTCTTCTTGCCACACACACACATACACACCCGCCGTTAAGGCTCGAAAGTGGACGCTCTCCAGTAATTCGTAATTTAGGGTAACGACTTAAGTGCAAAATTTAGTCGAAACTTAATACGTAATTTTATAGCACACGTGGGAAAGTGCCGCGCGGAGATAGTGTGTGCAGAGAGAATGAGACTCTTGAAACTAGCCGAGAGCGGCCACACACGGTATCGAGCTTGTAAATGTATATTAAATATGTTATATATTCATATATATTTGACTTTCTGGCTCGCGTGTAAAGAGACCATAAAATAATTTTTTATCGCTGATAATTGATAAATTAGCCCGAGATCGTTCTGTATCTCTGCTCATCTTTTCTTTTTATTTTTATCGTTATCCAGATCTGAGTCTGTATACTGATTTGCCTCGCCGCAACAACAATGCTATAATACTAACCACGCAGCAGCAGTAGCGAGGAAATCTGCGAACAATAGCCAACAAGGAGGGAGGAGAAAGAGAAAAATCACGGGGCGCTTGAACGATTTCGGCAGTTATCCTGCCTGGCTGTGTTGCGTTGCACAATACAATGGCACGCACTGCTTACTGCTGCTGCCCGAGAGAATTTTGCGGATTGTATCGGTCGTTTTGAGAGCTTTAATACTGGAGCAAATGCTGTGCGTGCGGGGCAACTGTTGTCATACCTAAACAATGGTATATACGTCACGATATGCGTGTGTATATAAACGAGAGCTTACATAAAAGAGCGACGTCTAGACATTCTTAACGATCAACTCTCCCTCTTTTTGTGCGTGAGCTCGAGCTTTTTTTGCGCCGAATCGAACGTATATATACACGTGGATAAAGTCGAGCTTGCAGAGAGACCGAAGCAATTATTCGATCGTCGTGTCGCGCAGGCGATCGGTAGTATACATTGCCAAGCAGAGTCTTTCCGAACTTTCTCTACTCTATATATACAAGCAAATTCGGGAACTACCGCTCGTCGTCGTCGTCGTCGTCGGGCAGGCGCAAAA
Source organism: Trichogramma dendrolimi (assembly GCA_034770305.1). NCBI lineage: Eukaryota > Metazoa > Arthropoda > Insecta > Hymenoptera > Trichogrammatidae > Trichogramma > Trichogramma dendrolimi. The sequence goes on along the minus strand of JAPMIB010000071.1, from coordinate 86,116 downwards.
CAAATTTCTTCGGCCTGCCCGGAATGGCGAACTTTCAACGAGTTTCGGAGAGCCCGGGCTATGGTATATATATAAGCGTCTCGCGGTGCTCTAGGATGTATGCAGCAGCACTGCACACACACACGCGCGCGCGCGTGTTTTAGGCCCTAGAAAAGATTTGGCTCGCGTCGGATGTTTTTTACAACGCAGTTTTGCCGTATAACGCTTTAAAGTAGGAGGAGGAGGAGAGTCGCAGTGCGAGGAAGTGATCGAGGGAGAGAAAAAAACACAGTAGAGAGAAAAAGAAATTCCCGTACTCTCTCTCTCTCTCTGTACTGCTGATACTAATGTCGGGCGATTGACTTTTTATCGAACTATTTCGGACTGCGGAACTGCTCCCTCGCGGGTCGCGCGCACGCTGCTATATCCGCGCATATACCTCGAGATCCTATATGCTATATATATATCCCAGCCATAAGCCACCTAAAGAGCTCGGAGGGTGGCGAGCGGAGCTTTTTTTTTTCTTTTTCCTTTTTTTTCACTCCAGTCAGGCAGGCAGGATTGAATAATTTTTGGTCCCGAAAAAAGCAAAGCCACCGCCGCCACCGCAAACGAGGTCGAAATAAATCAAAGCCGAATGATCGCGCGCTTAGGAGGGGGTGAGTCCTTAAAAAGGCGTGTGTAGTACAGCAGAGACGGCGGTGCACGTAAACACGGTTATTTGCTCGCAATCAAAAGTTTAACCTCTAGCCGCGGCTATAAAACGCTTTTACACACACACAGGTACGTACGTATACGTAACATACAAACATTAACTCGTAAAAAAAAAGCTCAAGCCGGTACAGACACACACACACACACACACACACACAACGTATTATATACCACTCGTATATATTATTGCTATACATACTATACATATACCTTAAGGTTTCGAGCTTCGCTTCCCTTTGACGCACACTAGGCAAAGGACTGTGTGTGTGTAATGTATAAACCCGTCATACGTACGTACACGCTTGATACGAGCTTGCGCGAGCCCGCCCGAGCTTACGATTACGCCACGATACACATGAACATTATATAGTCGCGCGCGCGCATTTACGTGTAATTCAAGCTCTCTCGCGCCCCGCGCGCGACGTATATTGTTTGACTTTGATTAATGCAAGGCGATTGTACTGCTGCTGCTGGACGTGTTTGTCTCTGTCGACGTGTGTGTATTGTGTTGTGTATATAATATGTCTGCATAATCCACGAGACTTGCCCCATGGTATTAAGCAGCAGCAGTAGATACGTTTCAACGATTCATTACTTTATTCGGCGTATATGTATAGGACGATCGAGTTGAAAGTTTACAACTCGCGCGAATTGAATTATAATTCATTGTTACATCGCGTCGCGTATACGTATCTGCGCTACAAGTACGTATCGCTTTCGCGAAAGCCCATTGTAAACTTCTCTGCCCGCTCTCTCTCTCTCTCTCTCTCTCTTTCTCTCTCTTGTGTGTGTAAGCTGTAATCCATTGAAAATCTCGAACGTTAGTCAGGCTATATACCGCTGCGCGAGTATCTACATCGATGCATTTGCGCTAGTAGAGCTGCTCCGAAGCTCTTTGGAGTTTAAAGGCAGCAGCAGCAAGTTTAGCTACTGGTCTCTGGGAGAAGCACAGGGCTCTCTCTCTCTCTCTCTCTCTTTGCACTGTAAATACAGCACAGCTCGTGCAGCGGTCGAAGATGCGCTCGGAATAATATTCCCTTTGACGTTTTCACTTTGCCCAGCCCAGCCTGCCTCCACCTCCTCTCATCGGTCGTTTAATTGTTGATAAAGTTTATCGAAACTTGTGGTGTATATATGCGCGATCGTGTATAAAGCGTCGAATTGATGAAAGTTTCAAGCTTACAGCCGCTTTTACTTATTATTATTTTATATCGCCACTTTCCGTTATTATCATTATTTTTTTTTACGCGCCGTAATGGTAAGAGACTTGATTATGGTTTTCTTCATAATCCATCAAAAAAGAAGAAGAAGAGCTATATACTTATATATAGACGAGGCTTAACTCGTCCGTTGATCTAGTGCCTCATCGCCCGGATGATGTATTAAAAAAGCTTCATAGCTCTCCTCTCTTCTACTCCTTCATGGAGCTGCGAGCCGTGATTGAATTTCCTTCGGTGTATCCTTCCTCCTTATATAAAATATCTCTTTTTTTACCAGCCAATTTCGTTATACAGCTTCGTTTCTCTTTTCTCTCTCTCTCTCTCTCTCTCTCTCTCTTTTTACATACGTATATAGTATAAAAAAAAGTTTTATCCATCTTATTAAATAGCTTGGGATAAAAGACCAGGAATTTAATAATTTCCAGAATTAAGAAAGTCGAGCTTTTCTGTCTCTCTTGCTCATGAATATTACAGAGATTGAAGCAGACCGTTTGTACGTGCAATTTTTTTTCTTTCTATTTTTTCTGCAAGCAAACGAGATTCTGCTTTACATTCTGTATTCCTTTGATACGCGGGTCGCTCGTCGTCGACGTCGTCGTTGTCGTATTATCCACGGGCCTCGGCGTTAGCTCGCATAAAACAGATGTCCGCTCTACGACGAATAGCAGCAGCGGCAGCCGTGATTCATTCCACTTTGACCTTTTAAGAAAATGAAATCGAACGCTCGAGCCAAAAAGAGAGAAAAAATATATTATCTCGAGTTTACTTATACAGTACGATAGAGCAAAAAAAAAAATCGACCGTACGCATTACGTACGACGCAGTTTAGCTTCTATATACACATCGTATATCGTGAATAATGTATGAGCTGCATCGGTACTATATATCTAGTCGTCGAATTCGTGTCCTATCGGCTAAGACAAAAATCACTGACACGTGCAATCGACATTGCGCGCTATACGATCGTTGTTGTTGTTGTTGTTGCTCATACGTTACACAACACACCTGCCGCGCGATCAATCGTCCGTCGTTGTAGTAGCAATTATCGTCGTCGTCGTCGTCGACGGCGACCACAATGACAACGTCGACGACGACGCAGTAGTAGTAGAGGCTGAAATGTTGTCGTCGATCGTCTGCTGCTGCTGCTTCTGTTGCTCGCTGCTCAGAACGAATTGAATGTTGATGAAGACGTAGGTGGCGATCGTCTGCAGCATCTATAAAGCAGACACGCAATAAATTTCGATATTCCTTTTTTTTTATTAGATAACCTTACCGATAGCAAGAGCGTCTGGTTCATCGGGAAAAAGTCGAAGACGCGGAGCTGCAGCTGCGAGAACTGATTGTACGTGGTGAAGTGGCTCAGCTGCGCAATATATATATATATATAACGAGTCATCGCTTTATATATTTCATAAATGTATTATGTACGCGTGTATATGGATTTTTTATTAACCTTGTCGTACAGCGTCGATTGATCATCGAAAGCGTCCATTAAGTCGCTCGCCTCCGCTCCGGTACGCTTGCTCTTCGTACATAACACACAAAACGTTCGCAATATTCAATTATTTAATATTATAATTAAATCGTGCGCAAGCTCTTGTACTCACCTCTTTTTCGACCTTGGACGCGGTATTGGTAATCGAAACCAGAGCCACCGTGTGCCAGGCTAAGGTCAGCGCGTTGTCTAGGTAGCCTAGCGGCTCGGCACGACTGCTGCTCAGAACTATGGGCTCGAGGGCCTGGAAAACGCGCTTGATGTAGCTCACCAGCAGAAAGGCAAGCGTCGACAGAATAGGCAGCGAGTAAAAGTTGGCCAGCTGGTCGGTCAGGTCGGTCAGGCCCAGGTGGAGCTCGCGATAGCGACGCACGCGTGACAGAACGAACTGCTCGTCGCTGTCGCCTCGACCGCGGACGTAGCTGTTCTTGATCGTCAGCGTGCAGTCGGCTCGACGTCGTCGTCTTGGCAACTCGCGCAGATTGTCGTTGAGCAGCCTCAGCGTGAGCAGGCAGCAGGTGAGAAGCGCGTCGTACTGCACCAACATCGCGTAGATCGTGTAATCGTTGGCGAACGAGCACGCCGAGGACTCGAGCTTGCGGATCTGGATGTCGTCGTAGTAGCTAGCGACGATTATCAGCAGCGAGGCGAGCATGAAGACGACCAGCAGCGAGAAACGACTCAGCAATTTACGCGGCAGCCTCGACTCCGTCAGGCCCTCGATACGATCCAGACCCATGGCGAGCTTGCGACAGGCGACGAATTGGCTCAGCAGAGCGCAAAAGCTCGCGTGTCCCAGCGAGAAGGTGGCGGCGATTACGCTCGCGTTCAGCACCACCAGCACCTGGTAAAGACCGTTCAGGATCTTTCTCTGGCCTGCAGCGTCGTCGTCCTGGTAAAAGAGGCCGAGGATCAGTCGGCCGTTGAGCGCGAGCACGCCGAGATAGAGCGCCAGATTGTAGGCGAGGCCCAGTCGAGAGGGCTGGAAAACTTGCGCCTGACTGGGACGAAGACTCGGCGTCGCAAGGCCGAACAGCTTGAACAGATAGTACATGGTGCCGAGGCCGAATTCGACCGATCGACGCATGATGCGGTTATTATGCTACACGAAGATCACAAGTATTACTGCGTCGTGCTTTTTTTTCGTTGGCGTCGCGCAACAGCTGCTATCGATCGTACACAATTGAATACCATTCGCGTAATAAGCTTGAAAGTGTTTTCGTGTCGCGCGAAATATTTAAGAAATACATCGCGACGCAATAATTATCTTACTCGCTTATTCGACGCGTAAGTATTGCGTTGTGTGCGGGTTGGCACAGTAGTAGTCGTGCGGTAGTGTAGCAGGGGTGGTTGCAAGCTCGCGCGCGCGACAGTGATGAATGCGCCGCAGCGTGGATCGTCGTCTTCTCTCTCTCTCTCTCTCTCCCGGTATAACCATCCATCATCTCTTTTATATAGCGTTACATTATCGCCGTGGAGCGGCGCGCTTCTTCGATTTTTCTTTCATTATATCTCTCTCATAAAGCTGCTGCCTTCCGCCGCCGCCGTCGCTACGTAATTATTTGGCGCGCGCGCGCGCACAAAAGTGTATAGAACACGGCTGATAAGCTTTCAATCTTTAGCCGTGGCTCTGGCAGTATATATATACAGCTAATTCTCGACTTCTCCCCTGCCGGCATATAATAGACCGGCGGAGTATGTATACGCTTATATGTATATAAACTTTGATGTACAGTGTGTGTGTGTGTGTGTGTGTGTGTGTGCGGGGCTGCGGCGCGCGCGATCGAACTTGTTACGATTGGAATTTCAAATTTCCGTCCGTATATGCTGCTGCTGCTACTGTTGCTGGCTGCTATGCCGTCGCCGCCGCCGCGCGGTGTGCGTCAAACTTTGATGGAAAACCATAGACGAGAAAGAGAGACTAGAGAGAGAGTTTGAATGCATCGATGTGCTGCCGCCGCTGCAGGACGAGGAGCTTTTTTTTATCTTATGTATAGGAAGCTCGCGAGACAGAGAGAATATAGCAAAGAGTGAGAGAGAGACCTGCTTTACATTTTGTTTTGACAAGTTTTGTCATTGCGCTCGACCGCGTATAAAGGCAGTGTTTCTATATATAACTATACACACTGATGTGCGTGCATTATATGCCGCCGCGTATAGCGATACGAGAACGAGAAAACGTAATTTGAATTTCGATTTGTTTAGCTCGCTCCCCAGCTCGTATGTATGTTTGCTTAGAAGCAGCACATCACGCTCGTGTGTATGTGTGTATCTCTATATACCCGTTGTCTTTATATGTACGTGTGTGTGTCTGTGCCTCGAGGGGTACACGCGTCTTGAGAGCTAGCTCGCGAGTAGGAGGATTCGAGTACTGCGTGCTCGACTAGTCTGCGTACACATAATACATTGTATACACACACGTGTGATTGTATCTCGCTCCGAGTCACCTATACAATATTATTTACCGATCGACTTGTCTCTGTCTGTCCGATCTGCTCGTTCATTCATGATATATATGTATCGAAAGAAAATAATCGAGCTCGACGTATTTATAATTAATTCGGTGTAAAAATAGAGTTAACCGCGCGTACATGCATACGGATAAATTTATCTCGCGGAAAATTGAATGTATTATTCACGAATGCTTTATTTATAATCGAGCTTTTCGCTTCGAACAATGTATTATTAATATGTGCATACAATTATCAATTTGATTATTGCTGACTTAACCGAAGAAAATCAAGCTTACAGCGTATTACGCTTTGACGAATATTATAATAATAATGTATTATATAAACGCGAGCACACGTACGTATTTATAACGAATTGCTTGTGTAAGGAAAAGCTCGACTGCTGCTGCATGTGTAGCAGGTGTACAGGGATAATTGCGCGGTTTCAGTCAGACGCGAACGCGAACGCGAGCGAGTGCGTTATATACGGAATTCCGTGAGGGTTGGTGTAATACACACATACACGCGCTTCGCTCATACCAGCTATACGACTTAATAATAATGTTTATTTTTCACTCGACTGTTATGAAAGAAAATCGAAACTCGCACACAGCGCCCGAGCGAGCTTGCGCAAGCCCGGAGAAATTCTCCTCGTCGAGTCCGCATGTGTAATTACACACATCTCGTATTATCAAGAGCGAGCGGCGGTGGCGGCGGCGTTAAATGACCTTTTAGCCGGGGGCCGGCATTCCTCACGTAGCTCGCTCGAGAGTGCTATATGGAAATTCGCTCTTAGTTTTCGCGCGGAGCTTAATTATTGCTCTCTTCGCGACCTGCGCGCGCGCGTCTATGAAATTTATTTATCCCTAAAACTTCGTTGGCATTTATAATACGATCTGTGCGCGAGAGAGCGCGAGGAGTTATACAAGCCAATTTCTGGGCTACAAGAAATTAAAAAATAAAAAAGTAGGGATGAAAATGATCAAAGTCCGCAGTTAGCCCGGGTGGAGTGTACATACAGGACGACGGTAGTACGGCGTGGTAGTAGCAGCGGCGGTAGACGATCGAGATAATTGCCTTCGTAGTTATCAGTAGGAATTAATCGCGGCGTATATATTATATAGCCGCGGCGACTCGGCTCCTCTTTCGCTTGGGCTCTCACAGGCAATCACGGATTTTCTTCGTTATTAAAATCTTATCGCTGTATTTATTAATATTTCCCTGCCATTACCGCATGGCATAATAATCTCTCTCTCTCTCTCTCTCTCTCTCTCTCTCTACCTCATCCCGAGAAAAAAGAGAATAGTCTTATACTACATAAATATATTTCGGTCTATACCCAATAAATACTAATTGGACATTTTTTTGCCACTTGCGTGTTTATGATACGCCATCTGTTGAGAGAATCAAAAAGCTCAAATCCTAAAATCTTGTTACACTACGAAATGAACATTGAAATAAGCTAATATTGAAACAGCTGTTAGAAGTGATACTTTCCGAAAATTCCACAAAGAAATTAAAGTTGAAGCAAATAAATAAATTCAATTTAAAGCTTCAAACGTATTTACATAAAAGCTGGCAAGGTTTACTCATTACATTTTTTTTCTGCAAGATTGCATTAACCTTTTTTTTCATTTATAATGTTTTCAAATTTAATATTTTAAAAATCATGAATTATTAATTTGTAGTTGATTATTTTCTTTGATCGGCTGTTTATTAATTTATAAAGTTCTGATTTTATTCATTTACTCGTTTTCGGTTTTTTTCACGGATATCTAACAGAAGTAATTCGCATAAAAAAATCTCTAGAATCTCTCTGAATTAAAATCATCGCGAGAAAATCCTCGACGTTTAAAATTGTATTTTACATTCCCCTTTTTCTCTCTCTCGTTCCACACACTACATTGTGTGCCTTTACGTATGTACTACAACGCGTGTCTCCTTGTTCTCTATATATCCCATACATACCCCCGTCTCTCTCGCTTCTACATTTCCGTCTTTCTCGGGGATCCTAACTCACTTTGTCGACGAGACGTTTAGCAAGGGTGTCAGTCTGGCAATATCCACCCAAAACACACATAAAGACACACTTGCGCATACATGCATACAGTCGGAGCCGAGTTTCTGAATTAGAAGCGCCCGAGGCGCGAGCGTAGTACAGTATTACACGTATATAGAATAATGCTTTACATATGTGTACTAGCTGTTGCTGCTGCACGAGGACGCGGCCAAAAAACAAGTACGTACGTATTTCGTCCTTTAACTATTCGTCGAAACTCGACGTTTATGCGTTGAATATAATATAGGAAATTCGCACGCACGGACACACACGCACACACAACTTGTAAACTCGTTCGAATTAGTTAATTGCAGAGTTCCCGTGCTGTGCTGTCCACGAGAGCTTTGGCTAATCAGCGGGTATATAACTTGCAATATATATGTGTGTGGCACACGAGTAACAAAGTATATATGGGGGAGAAAGGAAATTAAGTCCCTTTTATAATAGGCGCCGCGAAGCTTGTAATTCGAAACGTTCGTGGGCGATACGTACTGTACGTATACGTATTTGTTTTGCCGCTGCGCCTCCGGGCAATGTAATCCACCGGTGTGCTCGCGCACGAGTTCGATTGAAACTTCGGACGCGGCGGTTCATACGTCGATTCCGCTGCTCTGTAATTATTGTTTTAACGAGTGTTTGATAAACAATCGTGTGCAAGAATACACACAGCGGCCCACGTAATACACTACGACGTACGGCGCGTATGTAAACGCGAATTTCTCATTTCAACCGTTCGTACACGGTACGTATGCTGTAATGTATATTACACTCGAATAAATACACGTATGCACTTTGAGGCTCGTTACTACAAGCCGTTCTCGCTCGAACTCTTTAATACACCCACTCCACTCGCAGCTCTGCTATAGCAGCGTGACGAATTATTAAGTTTAAGCTCGCCTGAGCTTTGTAAATATAAATTTCCACAAGTGCGTCGGCACCCAAACCCCGTTCGGATTCCGTTGCGAAGAGTGAGAGAGAAACTTTTGCTGTTTGAGCTTTCGTACCTATATATATAATACACTTTGATGGTGACGATGTCGATGACGATGAATTTATCATTTCGTTTACTGACCTATACCCTTTTTTTTCTTCTTCTCGTTTTATTTCCAACCCGCAGCCACGATCAAACATCAATTTTCCAGTCGAAGTAATCGGCGCTGAGCATAAAAAATTCTCTTCGCCTCGCTCCTTCCTCGGCAGCGAGCTTGCAAATAAGGGGGGTGAGTGTAGTAAAGCAACAAGCTCTCCTCTCTCTCTCTATCTCACTCCCTATTTTACATCATCGAATGATCGGGTATAGCTACTGCTGCTTCTACCGCCTGCACTGCTGCTGCGAAAGGCTGATGGCCTCGGGCCGTGATTAATTAAATCGATGGGTTAATTAGCGCTTGCGCCGGACGTTGGGCGCGGCGGCGGCGGTTTCATTAGAGCTTGCTTGCTTGCTCTGGCTCTACCCCCGTGAGGAATTTCGCACAGGAGTGCGAATGTAATATATAGCGTGGGAGAGACAGAGAGAGAAGTCAACGCCGCGAGTGCAATTCCCCAGCAGCGAAAGATGCGGTGACGCGCGCTCTCTTTATATTCCTAAATTCGTTTTTTCATTCGTTTTTTACCTCTTGAATAATACAAACTTTTAATTTTTTCTGTTCCAGGTAAGCTCAACACATATGGCACTTACAGCACTATCAGATGATATTGAATAATGTACGTAAGTCGACTTACACGATATGACGTTACATATAAGAGAATTCCGCTCACTCGAACGCGCGTCAATTTCAATCAAGACATGCCCTTACCACCCTCTGAGAGCGTATTTTATGTATCATTATATATATAGCACTCTCCACTATATACCATCGGGTCGCGCAGAATCCCGATCGAAAAATAGCTCACTAGGTGCTAGCTGCTGCAGCGCTTGTGTTATATATATGCGGTACGCGCGCAGGACGTGTAATTCCAGTCTGTGTCACACGAGCTACGCACAGACACATACATAATAGCATATACACTACTTTGTGTGTATGTGTGTGGGTGTGCAACGCGCAGCTATCCACTCTGGCAGCTGCAGGGCAGAGAAGCGCCTAGCTACCTACCTACCCTCCTACCGCGCGCCTCAACCCCAACAATGCATCCATTGTTCAACCTATATGCCGAGGCCTATATCACTACTCTCGGGGAGTTTCTCTCTCGCTTTCTATTGTGTACTACTGCGTACGTACGTGCAGCGCAGCGTGCAGCAAGTGGAACAGACCTTGAATACTTCTACTTCTTCTTCTTCTTCTTCTTCTTCTTCTTCTCTTTCTCTCTCTCTCTCTCTATCTCGCTCTACCAGTGGTACGAGTCTAGCTTTGGCGCGGCGAACTTTGACTTCCTGACGTCTTCGCAGCTAGCTAGAGCTAGAGTTGCTATGTGCGCTATGTACGCGTAGCAGCAGCAGCTGCTGCTGCTGCTTCCGTCGTCGTCTCGTTTTTCCTTTTGTGTGTGTACGTTGCGCGCCTACGCATAGTTGCATATAGTGTATAGAATACACCGCATCTTTTGGCACGGTGTGGTTCATAATGAAGCTTGTGTAGCTGCGCGAGCAAGGCGGTGTAGTATAGGAGTTGACAAGGGAAAGCACAAAAATAAAGTAGCTTTTGTACGCGTTTTTTTTCTTTTGAATCACGCGGTACTTACAAAGCACGCTCCTATAGTGGCGGTATATATACAGTATTAGCCTCGGTAGTAGCCGCGCGGGTTAATCGTATCAAAGCTCAAGAGTATACGCGCTATACAACATTTTTTATTTAATTTTTTTATTTTCATTTTTGTACTTCATTGAAATGCACTCGCGCGCCGCAGCGCGTTTGTTCGATAAGGGTTTTAAGTTTCTGTGCGAAAAAATGCAGGAAAAAAAGCGACCGCGAACAAAGACACGAACCCCGTACTTTCCGTTTCTTTTCGCGCCCTCGCGTCTTTCTATCACATTTCTTATCAATTAGCCAGCCTTACACTCGAAGAAACTCACTCGAGCTCCTCGAGTCAAAAATTATTATAAGAAAGAAAAAAGCTCGACGATCATCGAAAAAGCTAAAAAAAAGCTCACCCCTATGCTCGGTATCGCTTCGACACATACTTAAAGCTCGTATCGTCATGGATATTATACGGGGTAAAAGAAAATCAGCAGCAACAGCAGTGGCAGCGGTGGCACACTAGCGGCAGGCAGGCAGCTTATAGGTCTGGAATATATGTACGCTTTTTGCGCGGCGCATGCGCGCCGTCGTCACAGTCGTGTCCAACGCACGTTATATATATCTTTCTCTCTTTCGCGCGCTCTCTCTCTCTCTCTCTCTCTCGTCGACTGCCGCCGCCGCCGTTGCTGCACTTGTCTCACTCTCTCTGCGTTTTCGCCGTGCGGCACACTACTGTAGCTAGCTGCTGCTGCTGCTGGAGAGAAAGAGATACTAGTTAGTCCGCGAGAAGCCGCCGCGCGAGCTGCACGGCCCCCCGTATATATATATCGACGTTCGGTCGCCGTATATATATCGAGTGTGTAGCTATTTTTCGACTCCGACTCTCGAAAATATCATTCAGAAACCCTTCCTTTCCGCTGCTGCTGTGTGTGTATGTGTGCCGCATCCGAAGAAGAAGAAGAGAAGCGACACTGCAGCGCGCACCGTTACGGCGTTTAAACTTCTATATTTGTATGGTGCATCGAGAGGGGACTATTATTATCGTTAAAGTTATGTGACGTGGTCCCGTAGTTGTGTGGTGTAGTTTTCCAAGTGTTCCGTGTAGCTTCGTGCGCGATAAAATATACAATACACAAGATCGCGTTTATCGGTATAATTTATGCCAAAGTATCGAGGAAGGAAAAGATCGAGCTTTTGTCGCTGTCACGATCTCACGCGGCAAGGATGATGATGGTAATAAGTCAAGGGTGTTTGTCAGCTTTAAAAATGTATTAATTTCGCAACCTCGAACTTTTGAGCGTGCCACGCGTGCTTGCGCGACCCAGCAAGGGCTCGACAACAATGGAATTAGAAAATTAATTTTCGCGTTTTACGTGGACGAACTTTAAAACGCGCGTGTACTATGCGAACAGAGTAGCAAGCTTGCAGCATACGTACGTACGTACGTATATACCTGCGCGCTGCACACGTGCTGTATACATGATACGATAGTTGGATAATCGAGTTTATATATATGTACGAAACTCGAGGAATACACGGAGAATATGGTATACATAATTGTCTCTGTGTTGCTAAAAAAAAAAAAATGAAATAAAAGAGAGAGGAATAAAATAACCAGCAGAAATGTGACCAGTGCATAACGAGGTTAGCGAGAGATTGAGCAACCCCGAGATTGAATCGAATTTATATCGAGATTTTAATTAAGAAAAAAAAAATAAAGAGAGATAAAGGGAGGTTGACGCTTATCCAACGCGAGCGCGCTCGCGCGCGGAGAGAGATGAAAAACCGATAAACAAATATAATAAACACAAGAGAGAAAGAGGTGAACGTCAAAGAGAAAGAAAGAAAATCAATCTGACAATTCTATGATCCGTATCTTTTCTTTCTCTCTCTATCTTTTTTTTGCGTTCCCAATTAAGCTGTTGATGCGCGTTGTTCTCCCTTTCGCGAATACAAAACAATATATATATAAAAAAAAGTAGAGGTAAAAAAGCCAAACGACAGAAACAAATAAAACGTGCACAGTGTGTATACGTATTGTGCAAGAGGAATGAGTCTCTCTGTCCTCTCTTTCTCTTTCTCCTCATTGTTGTATGTATACAACTGCTATATATACTATATGTCGGGTCCGTATACACATACAGTAAACAGGTGGATTGGACGAGCGAGAGACGACAAGAGATATGTACGTGCGCGCGCGAACTTTTACGTCATTCCGGCCGACTTGGCAAGAGAGAGAGAGAGAGAGAGAGAGAGAGAGAGACGAGATATAGGCAATGATGTGTCGCATTGTATACGATCGCGCGCACGGACACATAGAAACATATATATAGGTGTGTGTATAGGCGTCGCAAATGCGCTCCTGATTATTAATTAAATACCCGTGTCGGTGTATACCTTGTATATATATATATATATAGCTGCTCTGCGCTACGCGACGCGTGAAAAGCCTCGTAAAATAGCTACGAGCTGGTGGTATACGATACACGCTAGCACGCACACTTTGTGTTTGTATAGACAGGATACCCTCCGATTTTTATGCATTTTTCAATGCGGCGTTATTTTTCGGAGTTGATATTATTTTTTTTCTTTTTCATATATGTATAAACGTATTCAAGCTGGCATAGCTACCGCGGTAAAATACGCGTGTGTAATCGATCCGATGTGTGTGTGTGTGTAAGTGTGTGCGCGCATTTTTTTTTATTTTTTATCCTGATACCTCTCCTTATTTTTTTTTTCGCAATACTCGTTGAATTATCGCTGCAGTAAAACGAATATTATAGGTAGTGGTCGCGCGCGCAGCCAAGCGAGCCAAGAACTAGACTCTCTCTCTCTCTCGATACTTGGGCCAAGATTTATCGAATGACCGAGAGAGCGAGAGGTGGGCACACACACACACACACACACACACACACACACACACACACACACACACACACGATTGCGTATTTTATTTTATCTTTTTTATTTTATTCTTCTCTCTCGCGTTTAATACTCGTCTATATACTATTCGATCGTAGTCGTCCTCGTCGTCGGGGAAGGTCGTGGCGTCGAGAGCGTGGTAGGATTTAAGCCGATGATTATTAAAGCGACGTCGTTGACATTAACGTGTGTGCAAAGAAATGAAAGTAGATTTCATGTGCCCGCGCGTTATATAGCCGCTGGTGCGAGGTGATGTATACGTACGCGAGCGCTGACTAAAAATCGTTGAGAAAGATTTACGAGATTGTCCTCTCTCGTTCGTTCGGTCGAGTGTAACAATCGCGCGCTGCGAAAACTGCGATGAGCAAACCGAAAAAAATAAAAATAAAAAAATAAAGCAGATGGTGGTGTACATAGAGGGAATTTCCTCGGCTACAATAGGTAATTAAATAACTTTTCAAGCCGTTCGGGATACGCGAATGAGAGAGAGAGAGAGAGAGAGCCGGTGAAAATTTGCATTTTAACCGAACTGCTACGTTAGTACTATATAGCGACGGCGCGACGGACCTGAGCTACATAGGAGTAAGTAAAGTAAAAAAAAACGTACGCGTAGATTTACGTGCTCGCTCGTAAAGTCGATCAAAGTGCACACACCGAATTTGTGTATTTTACTCGTTTTTTTTTTACCTCACTCTTACCAGACCAAGGTTGTACGTACATCTACACGTTTGATTGCTGGATTTTGTGGGCTAAGAGAATTTCCTCTCGCTCTCTTGCTTGCTTGCTCTCTCTTTCTCTACCACGATTGTAAAGCTCGCGCGCAGTCATTTCGCTGAGTGCATCGTATGATTTTATCGGCTTTCATCATTGAAATTGAATTTCGGAATCGCGTAGTTTATTTTTTTCTTCTTCTTTACATATATATATTTAATTAAATTTTCTGCGCCGCGCGCGATATCAAAATAAAATGAAAAATAAAATATAGCCCACCCGCGCGGCACAGCCGCAATCGTTCGTATATGTAATATATCGATCGGGATGCGCGCGGGTATCATATAGGATACAAAAAAATAAAGTCGGTATACGTCCATGCGCATTTCCCATGTGTCACTCAGTCGCTCGCTCGCTCGCGCCTATATGCCGAAGTCTCTTCGTGTGTATAAGTTTATACATTATCGCTGACGACAGCACGTCTCTTTCTTTCTTTCTCTCCTTCTCTAATAATAATCACGACGCGTATATTATATACACACACGTGCGGAAATGAAACTATCTTTTTCGCTCGACGCGCGCGGATGTATCCATATCGGCGTATCGGCAGCGCGCGGATTATCGTAGGCCGCGCCGAAACTTTTATACTCTATAGACATATACAAAAAACGAGTGATAATCTAAAAAATGTCACTGACTTTTCGCTTTCGATCGTTTGTATAAGAAAGCGTATACACTTAGTTATACACCGTGTGTATGTGTATGTGTGTGTATTAACGCGTCGCCGCAACGTCGCGACTCTCTTACTTACTCCGACGACCGACGTAAAAATATCTTCTCCGGCAACTGAAAATAGAGTTTGTGTACATACATACGTATATAAGCGCGCGTGCATGGCAGTACCCAGTACTATACATACATAATATATAATACACGAACACATGCACAAGATACACGACGTACGAAGCTTTGCCGTCACGCTTGTATGTATGATGATTATTATTATTATTATTTACGCGTCCTTTGACTCGTCGAGTCACGACCAGAGAGAGAGAGAGAGAGACAGATAGTTTCGTCGACCGCTGCTGCTTTGCCAAGTTGTGTTTATATGCTGCTACCGTATAACAAGTTTCGCGACTATACAGAGTGAGCTAGAGAGGCTAAGTAGTAGCCCCGTTATCAATTAACTAAATGACGTCTTTGACAGAGAGAGAGAGGCCTTCGTTCCCCGCCCATTATTACGATTGCTCGCGCGGCTCTACTTTGCTTTTAATGTTTTAACTCCTACTACCGTTGGTCACATAACACATAAGAGCTGACGATGAAAAAAATGGGGGAAAAAAAAAAAATAAAATAAAAAAAGCTCCCGCAAGCCTCGAAAGTGAAATATTATAAGCGTATATAATGTAACACCGAGGCAACTCGAAGCTTATTCCAAACAGATTATTGCTACGTGCATCGGCAGCATTAGTATATAGTAGCAGTGCGGGTTTTCTCCGAGTACATTATAAGCGGATTCTCGCGCGCGTAACAAACGCAGTCGTCGTCGTCGTCGTCGTCGTCGTCGTCGTTGCAGTAGTAGTGTCTGCCTTTAACGTACGTAATAATATATGATCGGTATTATACTCACACACACGAACACACGTTATTGTACACAGCAGAACCCGGGAAATTCATCATACCGATCCGAATCAATTATTATTAAATGCAGGGGGTTAGCTTGCGTATACACCATCGTCATCGCGTCTTCGCCACTTATACACAGCTCGAGTATCATACGATATATCATATCCGCGAACGGGTAACACCCCCGTATAGCTAATTAACAAGGGGTTATAAGGTTTATAGGGGGTGGAAGTGGAGTCCTTTGGTATTTCTCTCTCTCTCTCTCTCTAGGTGCATGTGCCGCTATTTGCGCGCGCCGCGGCGAATATTTATACGCGGGGAAAAGTGTAGTAGCGTGTGCGTCGCGTGTCTGCGACCAATAAAGCGACTTTAAGTTGGCTTTTATATACACGTGCACACACACACACATACACTGGTAGTTGTAGGCATATAGTCGAGTTTAAAAGCATCAGACTTTTATCTCTCTGTATGTATATTCTCTTTTACGTTTAAGAAAGTCACTTCTCTCTGTGTGTGTCCTCCTCTCTCTTTTGGTTTTGAAAGTGACACACACAGAGCGAGAGAGCGACTTTGTGTGTGTATATATGCGTATGGGATATATACACCAGCTAAGAGTGACTATTTTAAGCGAAACGTTGTGTGTGTGTGTATATAAATTACGCGGGCTCGCTTCGCGTCGCCTGAGCTTGGGCACTTCGTCTTTTTGGGGTAAAAGAGAGAGAGAGAAGAAGAAGAAGAAGGCGGTTGACTCTATACGCGCCGTATACTGCAAGCACACGAGTACACCCAAATACGCTGTATTCTATGTCGTGCTTTGATACAACGCAATTTTTCGAGGGCAAAGCTCGCACAAAAGCTCGAAAAGCATCGGGTTTATACGCATGTGTATAAGCCTGTGTGTATATACCACCCTTGACTTTAATCATCATCACGGCGTGTTATTTATGAATAAAACGATGCAGATAAGGGAAAAAATGCGGCAAGTGGAAGAAGACGCCGAGGCGATCAGCTGCGCCTGCAGCCGGCGACGACAACGACATTCGTGTCATCGCGAGACGACGAACCAATAATAATCCACGAGAGTGCGCCAGAGCTTTTTACTTATATCTATCATCGAGAGAGATATCGACTCGTGACGAAATAGGATAATCGTACAAAAAAGGAGCAGAAAAAAAAACAAGAAACGCACGTGTGCGTATCGCGTGTGAGTTGGTGCGTAAGTGAGTGGGCAGCATCGATTTTGCGTAATTTTTCCAAAGTATAAAATTTTGTATCTCGTCCACGGCGACGAGAGCAAAATAAAAAGCAAACCGCTCAAATGGTGCAGCCCGTTACCACGGAGAACAACAACTCCGCCCTCGACATGGAGTCGCTCGAGGAGATGCTTCGCAAGGTAATGCCATTTATTCATAAAGCAGCCAATTTTTTTTCTCCATATTTAAAAGCGCAGCAGAATACATGTCGATAACAACGACGTCGTACGGTTAATGTCTCGTACATATTATATACTACAATATCCACGATAAACGCTTCTGCACTCGAAAAAAAAGTTTAGCATGGCGTACGCATACCGTAAGAGCCTTTTTAACGTCAGTCGCTCGTAGTAGCTTGGCTGCGTGCGTTTGTTGTTGTGTGTGTGCACAGCACGAGAAGCTGAAGCAAAAAAAAAGACGCGCAGCAGCTCGTCAAACGCTTGGATTTTGTACACGTATAGTACACGTATATTAAATGCGCGCGGGACTAGAGAGAGAGAGAGAACCCGTATAGCACTGACGCACTGACATTTTTCATTTCCTTTTTCTCGCAGCTCTTGCTCTGCTCAGCTCAGCTCTCTCTCTCTCTGCATCAGACCTTCGTTCCTCCGAATTTCACTATTTTCGTCTTTCTTTCTTTCTTTCTCCGTTTTGCGGCGCTGTACAGCGTGTTATATATGACACATGAGCGCTCGTAAGGATTGTTTTTTTTCAGTCTCTGTGCACACTTTGCGCGAAGCTTATCCTATTTTTTTTCTGTTTTCTTGTTTTTGTTTTTTCGTTTCGTTCATTTTTCGTTCTTACTCTTTCGAGGCTCTTATATTTCCGTCCCCGCGCAGTGATATAGTCATGGTAAAAAAAACAACAACAACACAACGCTGCAGCAGTAAGCTGCACACAGGGGCAATTTGTTTGTTGCATGCACGCATGTATGCAAGCACCCACGAACAAACTCAAAAGTCATATTTTCGAGCGGTGGCCCTCGCGCGCGCGAAACGAAAAATAGCTCAAAATTAAATCTTCCCTTTTCGCCTCGACGAGAAAAAGCTCCACGCGCGTGTATACGTATACGATATAAACACGTAAAGTGTGTAGCGAGCAAGCTATGCGCTATAATCCGTTATCTTGACTGTTTTACTTAGTTTTCACTCCTTCTCTCTCTCTCTCACTCTATTCCCTTCTTACCTTAGCCTAGGCATTTTATACTCTCTTCTTTTTTTTTCTCCTCCTTTCCCCTGTCGCTCCTTCGACATAATGCACTCACTCAGCACCACCATCGCCGCATCGCACCGCGCACCACTATTTCTTCGCCCTCCTGCCGCCGCCCGCATGCGAAAGAAGAGGACTCGATCACGTCAATTAAAATTCACTATCGGCAATTTTCGTGTCGCTCTCGTTTGCACTTGGCTGAATCGAGGAGTAGTAGCAGCAGCAGCAGTAGTAGTAGTATATAGGAGAACTTTTGCAAGCTCGAGCCGCGGCGTCGGCGGCAGCGGTAGGGGCGCACCGCTGCATGCACACACATAGCCCGCGGCAGGCAGGCAACGACGACGACGTAGAAGACAGGCGACGTTATATACTATATACTTTTACATGGCACGTCGCCGTCGAAGCCGATCGATTGTCGTCGGCTTGCTTGATTCTTTCGTTTCGGTTTTTTTTTCTCTCTCCTTTTTTTCCCTCCCTATATCTTTCTTTTGCAGCTCTTATATTTGTGCTTGTGTGTGTGTGTGTGTGTGTGTGTGTGTGTGTGTGTGTGTGTGTGTGTCGTCTGTCGCGCGCGTTTGAGCATTCTCAAAGAGGAATTATCGGATATAAAGAAGTATATAACATTGTGTATGTGCGCGAGCAAAGTCTGACAGCGTGTATTAAAATTAATTCTACCTCTTTTGCATTAATATCCTCCCTCACGGCAGCCCGAAAGCTCTGCTCTGCTCTGCACCCCCGACCTTTTATCACGGCGATGAACTATTAAGCGTCATTTTCTCTCAACTCTTCAAGCGTTCGCAATAATCCCAAGCCATATCTCAGTGTCCTCGATCTTCTCTCGCTGGCGCTGTTATACTTTTTTTTGCACCGACGGAAATATTCCAGGGCCTAAAGCTTCGCGGCGGCACAGACGCACTAAGGCTCCGAGCGAGAGAGAGAGCTTAAAAAAAAATGACATCGTTCGTTGCGAAGCTCTGCGAGCGAGCACTTTGGCTGCTGCCGCCGCTGCTAACGCTTTGTCGGAAAATCGTGCGAATACATCAAGAGCGGCTCTGCTGCTGTTGCTGCCACTGCCACTGCCGCGTTGGTGTAACCATCAATATAAAATAACAACAAAGCGAGAGACAGCTCTGCGCAGCGCAGTGCGCGCCCAACGAAAATGGATACAAATAGCTTCAGCGAGTTGTTTTATCAATGATGTAGTCTCACTCACACACATACGAACTTAATGTTTATTACACACACTCACGTATGTATACGCGCGACGAAAATTGCAGTTCCGGACAGCTGGGGGCTCATCGCTTTTGCACACTCCAAGTTGCGTATCGCGCGTATTGTGTACGCGTATACGCGTCTTGTTTCATAAATTATAGGAGAGAGGATAATGCCGACCGTGTATATAATGCGTGTAATGGATTGACTTTTGCGAAGCAATGACAATGACAACAGCGACGACGACGACGACGAGAGTGTATTATTATATTCGGCTATACAGCAGATGTAATAATTCACCCGCAACGCTCGACAAGCAGTGTATAGTGTACCACTCGCTTTAATACAATTTATCGACGCTTACTCGCGTACTGGATATATATGTATTTTTGCCTCTATTTTTTTTCCTTTTTTTCGTTGATGTTGTTGCTATACTGTTGCTGCTTTTGATGGAAATTAATGAAAAGGCCGCACGTGAAGCACGTGAAGCTCTCGGGGGCCACGCGCACGCCACACATACGCAGTCCATCCGTTATATTTTCGGTGTTAATATTGAAAAATCACTTTTTTCCCGGTGTATATACGCGCACGATGCGTATTATACACCTAGCTCAAGCTCCCCTTCCATCGACCCCGCTGGCCCAATCTTTGTCACGCGTCAACTACGAGCAGACGCGCAATCATTCACCCGCAAAACTGTGTGCGTGCATGTGCCTGCGAGCTTGCGCGCAAGCTCGAACCGATCCCTTCCCAACGCGTAATTAAATTTCCCGGCTCGGCCGCGTCAAAGTCCTCTCCAGCTGACCCTGATATATATTTCATATACGTATCACTTGATCGGCTCTTTTCTAATCCCCTCTACTTGGAAAAAAAAAGAAAAAGAATCGTAGCGCGCGCGCCTATCGAGAGATCGTAAAGAGAGCAAAAAAAAAATCTGAAATGGAGCACATTGCAATCATCACGAGAGAAATGCTTTCGAGCAGCAGCAGGTCGATATTTTGTGTGTGGCACAATTTATAATCTATAAAGAATGAAGAAGAAGAATAAGTAGAAAAAAAGCTGCTTACGCCGGCCAAAAAAGCTCCAGCTTGTGCTCCATTTCGCGTTGCTCTCGTTTTTTTTTCCTTTACTTTTCGGTACTTTCATATACCCAGGGATTACGCTCTTTCCTGGCCCTTCTCTCTCTGTCTCTCCCGTTTTACATACCGATGAGCTGCTGCTGCTGCTGCGCGGACACTATCAAAGACCGGGACCATGACAAACGCGACGAGGCAAATCTCATCAAAAGTACGTTATTATGTGCAAGTTATATATATATACGATTTACAACGTGCGACGCGGCGAGTGCGCGAGCGAGAGAGAGAGAGAAATAAATAACGCATTAATGCTCTCGCAAAGCTTTAATCTACTGCCTCTCGGTTCGGCCGAGCGAGTACTATACTATATGTGAGAAACATGGCGCGGGGATAAATATCAAAGTTAAAAGCCATGTTCTCTCTGGGCTTCGTATATAATGCGGCTGCTGATGCTTGCAGCCTAGCAAGGCTTTATATATAACGTCGCGACGCGCCCGAGAATGTAGCACTTGGACTCTGCTGCTGCTCATCATTTCTTTTATTTTGTTTTTTTTGTTGTCCATGACGGTTGGTGTTGTTGTTGTTGTTGTTGTTGTTGCTGCTACATAGACGCGCGTGACTATAGTACGGTCGAGTACCTTTTTTCCTGACTCTTGGCTCGCGCGCTCATCCGCTCGTATTATGCGAAGAGTGATATATGTATTTATAAGATTGAAAAATCCTCTAGACGAGAGTGGCTATGGCTCGTCTGTATACGTGTATTTATCCACGTGCCTTATCGGATTTTCACCCATCCTACCACCACCACCATCACCACCCATCTCGCATTGTTTCGCGCCCACGCTCGCGCGCGCGAAAAAAAAACAAGAGCCGAGCTTTCGACTTTTTGCCACCCCCGCGCGCGGTAAAGCTCGCAACTCGATCCGCATTATAATATTTAATCGAGAGCTGCTGCTGCTACTGCTGCCGCGTTTCGTCGCGTACGCCCGATATATATCGATCAGAAGGAGAGAGAGAGAGCTTTTTAATATAATAATAATAAATCCTACCCTGCTGCCGGTGCCGCGCGAGGCGCCGTGAAGCGAATAATTCATCGCGTGGCGGCTTCGGCTGGTGCCGAGCTAGCGATATTACTATATAGATTATATATAGACACGCACTTGTTATACGTATACACAATAGGCTGCTGGTGCGGGTCGTCGGTCGGTCGGTCGCTCGCGATCGCTTCAAAAATTGAATCGCTGCTAGCGCCGCGTTAATATTTATTCCCTTTATTTCTGCGCTCCACACCTCGTTCATATCCGCCGCTATCGTGATAAAGATTTTTTCTTCGTGCCCACCCTCGCGCAACAGCAGCCGCTCTCTACATATTATCCCGAGATCCGCTTTCGTTCAATTTCGCTATTCTCTTCACGAGCGAACAATAAAAGTGTCAGTAACAGAGGCTGCTTTTCTTCCGCCGCTGCTTATGTGCGTGTGTATAAAAGGGAGAGCTTGCGCGCGCGCGGGGGTGGATTCGCCTGCGTGTACGATTAGAAATGCTCGCAGGCTTCGCCTCGAAATGTGGTAAAAGGACTGCTATACGCGCGCGGGCGTCCGGTGCTACGTACACACGTGTGTGCACGCACACATCGATTTTGGCAATTTTCTAGACTTGGTTGTATACACACACACACATTTGTTGCAATATTTATATGTCAGCGAGACTGTCGTAAACACGAGGAAATAAGATCTGTTTGTGCGGTGAAAGTGAGAGAGAGACGCCACATACATACACATGTACTTTACGCGGTTAAAGCTTTTTCGGGGCCTGCGTCGAGCTTTAAGCGATATAAACCCGTGTGTATAGTATAGAGAACTCGACTGACGTGTCTGCTACGCGCGAGTACGTATTTTTCCGCCTTTTCGTTCCGTATATACTTTTCCTCTCTATATCATCGAATCCGATCGTATATACAGTAGGGAGCTCATCGGAAATTTTTGCCCAGAAAGCCATTATACGCGAGTGAAGGATAGTTTTCGCATCAACCGATTTTTGAAATTAAGCGACACGATCAGCAGCGAGCCACATAGCCAGCGCGCCGCAAGCTCTCTCTCTCTCTCTCTCTAATTAAATAAGAGAAACAGCCCGCAGTTATTTTTCGCCGCCGCGAAAACCGATCTGTTACACGGCGAACGTTTTCCAATAACTTTTGCCTCGGCTCTGCCTGCCTGCCTCCACGCGCGTATGTATAGGTGGTGCAGTGTGGTCGAGCGAGGTGGAGAGGGTGATGGGGAAAAAGGAAAAAAAAATATAAGAAAAACACGCGCTCGAGCCGAGTGTATTGTTTCTCCCCTCTCTCTCTCTCTCTCTCTCTCTCTCTCTCTTCTTTCGTGCAAAACAAAAGGAGCAAACGCGCAAAAAAATAAAGAGGAAAGGAGAAAGAAAATCATATCCTGGGCTCGGGCAATTAAATATACCGGCTGTTACTGGCCTCTCTCTCTCTCTCTCTCTCGGTTAGGTATATTATTAAGAGAGCTGCTCCTCTGGCTTATGAGAGAATTACAGCAGCAGCAGTGGAGGGTAATTTTTTACATTAATAGCAAAGAAAAGCTCTCTCTTCCGAGCTCTCTTTTGTTATTACAAGCGAATGTTTCCTTTATTCCTTCTTTCCTACTTCATTATTTGTCGTTTCATCATCGTTTGCTCATAATTTATCGAGTTAATTTTGCTCGCATATATGTGTATAATAAGTAGTCTGCGTAAATTGGAATCCTCTATCTCTCTACTAGATATTTTTTTTCAACTTCTCCCTTCGAAAAAAGAAAAGCTAAATTCGTCTTAACAATGCCCCATAGATCCCACGATCCTGTCCCTTATTTCCAGGGGACACGAGACGTCTTTCTCTCTCTAGCTCGTCACGCTCGAGTCGTCGACTACATATATACGTATATAGTCGCGTCGCTTATCGCGTTTCCGGCGCGCGCGCGCGCGCAATTTCCCGAAAATGATCCGAGCCGCTCCTAATAAAGCCTCGTCTTCGCTGCTGCTGCCGCTGCTCTTATCGTCGCTGAGCCATGCCATGCGCATTCTCTTTCCCTCACTCTCTGTGTCTCTCTCTCTCTAGCAGCTGCAAAATTGTGAATTCTACGACGGTTTCCCAAAATTATTATACAGTCTCTACTACTACTACTGCTACTTTTCGAGCTTTCGAGCTCACCCCGGGCATTATATAAGTCGTTTTCGTTACTATACTCCTTATATTTCACGGGGAAAAAGCTCGAGCGCGCGCGTTCGCGTAATGAGACTTCTCGATCATGGGAATGAAAAATTCGATGCGCTCGACGCGGCAAGCGAGCAAGCTCGCAGTGGCACAGCGGCGTTGCGAGGCTCGTTTCAATAAGTATCGCTCGTTTTTTTTTTCGTTTTTTTTTGCGGAACGGAGAGAGAGCGAGGCCTTCGGAAAAGTGGTCGTTCACGTCAAAGCCGCTAGCCACGAGCGTTTTTCTTCGTGGCGCGCCAATTCGCCACAACGCACGAAGAAATACGATCGATTTTTCTCTTACCCTCTCAATCTTCTCTCCTTTTTTTATCCTTTTCTATGTTTTTCATTTTATTTTATTTTTTCGAATGGCCACGGTCTATTAAGTAATTAAATTAATCAAAAGCTCGAAGCTTAATACTTTGAGCGCGCTACTACTACTACTCACTATTACTCGTAAATCTTTCATACAAATGCGCTCTGTATATATACGCATGCCCATTTGGCGCGCATAATCTCCAAAGCTCCTCACAGAAAGAAAAGCTTTGAAAGCTAACATGGGTTCGTTCGTAAGTACGAATCGAATACATATATACTGCACTCGGACAGTACAGAGAGAGATAGAGACAGATACACACAAACAGACGGGAGCGTAATCCTTGCTGACGAGAGCTGTCTTTCGATTCTTTGATGCATCTTTCGCCTCGTTCGTTCTCTTTTTTTTTTGTCGGGATAAATCCCCCGTTGATTCCGATCCGTTTTCTCGTGCGCGGCTCTCGCAGGCTACTTCGACTGCAATAGGCAGCGCTATACAGTACTGCTGCTTCTGCCGCTGCTGCCCGCGTGGTTCCTTTGTCTTCTCTTTCGAAATGGAATTCGAGTTGCGCTCTTAAAGTCCGGGAGAGAGAGAGCTTTTTTGTTGAAATCGACGTCGCGATTACGCGTATCAAATGATCGAATGACTTTGTATACTTTTAATTTTATAGAAGAGAGAAAAAATTCCGCGCGCTCGCACAGTGGAAGTTCTCTCTTCGAATGGTTATATAGAGGGAGTGAAGCGGGAAAAAGACAAAAAGGAGGAATTTACATTTCGCAGCGCAGTAAAAGCTTTCGTCGCCTGCGCAATAAAAGCTCGCTTTTTAGAGTTTTACATGCGCTCTCTCTCTACCTCTATCTATCTCTTTCTCTCTCCTCTTTGCTATTGTCACTGTACACAACTCGAGGCTTTTGTTTCATTTTTTTTTCTGCGCGTCCACGCAAAAACCTTTATATATTTATATTCCATATATATATACGTCGAAAGTCGCGCATTGTACATTATACACATCGTACATAACGATATGCAAGCGCGGGGGAGGGCATTTAATTTGTAAAAGCTCGCGAGCCGCATGAAAGATGAAAACGCAGCTGAGCGCGCCCCGCACACTGCTCTGGCGCGCTCCCCAAGCCCGCACAGAGATACATTTGTGTGTGCGTGCTGTATATTTGTATTTGTGCACTTCTGGCCTTTTAAAAGCCTCTTCTGCTGCTGCTGCTTCGCCGAGAAAGTTTTCCTATCCTGACCTTCGGTAATGTATATGCCTGCATTGCTACGAGGTCGCCGCCGCGCCGAGCTCGACGAATAGTTACGGGGATTGAGATATCGATTCTTCTTCTTCTTCTTCTTCTTTCCTTCTTTGCCTTTTTGTTGTTGTTGTTGTTGTAGAAGCAGTAGTAGTACTACTAGTTGTTGTTGTTGTAATTCTTAACTCGATTCGAACTTTGAACGCGCGCGCGCGCACATATACACGATCACTTTTTCACTCTAGTTTATTTACCGTAACTCTTTGCGCGCTTTTACCTTGTAGCTTTTTTATTTCATTCATCTCTTTCTCTCTCTCTCTCTCTCTCTCTTTTAGCCTCGACTATGCAGCTGTAACTTTTTATCTCTGTCTGTCTCTCTCTTCCTCTCTCTCTTCATTCGTGTTCGTTATCTTGAAAATAGACGGCAAAAAATTTCTTTATTTCCCCGACAAACGATGAAATAAATTTAATATCGAACAATTTTTCCCTTTACTTTCTTAAAGGCCGGGCTCGAAGCACGTAAAGAGAGCGAGCTTGCGGCGGTGGCGGCCGCTGCACGCGGAAGCGGATCAAAAATTTACATTTGCGCGAGGCAAACGAAAGGAGAGTTGGAGAAAGGAGAATAAAAAAAAAAGGAGTATACGCGCTTACCGCAACGTCGAGGTAGCCGCGTATAAAAGAGAGGCAAAAAAAAAATATTATCTCTACACCTCAATCTAATAAAGTCCCGTCAGTAAAGACGGGCGCGAGAGAGCTTGGTAAAATAATTCGTGTAGCGCACAAGCGTTTCTTTATGTCTGTAAGCTGTGTGTGTGTATGTGCGAGTCTGCAACTACTGCAGAAACGTTGAAATTCCAAAAGTGCAGAGGCAGCTCCCTCCCCTTCGAGTTACAAGCAGCAGCTCGCACGTCGGAATTTCATTTTTTCCTTTTCAACCTTATATATAATAATACAGGTATATAGTCATAGATAAATCGATGAAATTGTTCATAGCCACTTTGAAAGCTCGATCGCGCGCGCGCTTGCAAGTTTTGCGCGCCCCGCATGGTGCATCGATCTCTCTTATCATACGTACGTACCTCGTCGACACAGGGTGTCTCGGCAATAAAAACGTCACTTTCTGTCCCTCTCGCGCACATACACGCGCGTATTCTCGGGTTTTATTCTCCCACTCGCGAGCTTGCAGCTACAGCAGTGGTGTGTTATATACGCACCGACGCTTTTAGCGCTTGCTCGTGTCTGTCTCTGTCTCTCTCTCTCTCTCTCTCTCTCGCGCGCGCTAGACAAGATTTTGCCTTCATTAGGACCTCTATCTCTCGAGCGCTTCCTCCTTTTGTAACTATGTCGAGCATTTGCCGCCGTTACTGTTACTGCCGCTGCTGCCGCTGCTCTTCTGCTTCCGTAGTTTCTATGCTTTATATGCCTTATTTTACTTTTTATTTTATAAATTTGACTTCTCGACTCTTACGTATATATATATATACATTTTATACGGCGTTAATATATTCTTTTACTTTGCTCGCTATGAAGAAATTGTTAAACGCACGTCGTCGTCTTCGTCGTCCTCGTCCACGCTCGCAAAAGCTCGCAGCGAGAGCCCCTAAATTACTTTTGTCACGCATCGGTGTACTTTTTTAATTTCTCTTTGTACATTTCTTTCGAGATATATGTATATATATGTCGTATATAATGTATGCAATGTTTTCACTGTAACGACAGAGAGTTTGTAATTACGAGCATCTTGCGAAGCAACGACAACAACAAAAAAAAAAGGAGCACGACGACACGCGCGCGCGCAACTTTATTTCTTCTACCTCTAGCTCGCTCGCATCAAAGCTCATCTTTTTACTACCTAGAGAAACGAGACAAACAGCTACAACATCTCGTATGTATATACGTAAACAGACGTTGTATACATCGTTTTTCGATGCGTGTATACACACAGACGAGCAGCTGGATTTTACGACGCGTATTTCGGATTTCGAAAGGTGTCCGCGTCGTACGACGACGTTATACGCATCAAAAGGCACATAATACATGCGCATGGGGAAATTTTTCTCTCTCTCTCTCTCTCTCTCTCACTCTCGGTTGCTTCTTGTTTTTTGTTAGAGACCCATAGCAGTCGCAAGCACGAGACCCTTTGATTCTTTTCCTCGAGACGCGCTGCTGCGGAGCGTGCGAGAAAAAAAAGCAGCAAAAAAAGAAGAGAGAGAGCGGGGCAATAAAACGCACGGGACGCATCTGGGTTACGAGCTTTACAAGGTACTATAGTAGCTGCTTTCCTCTTTTCCTGTTTTACTTCTCTTCCTTCTACTTTTTTTTGTTTTTGCTTCTTTTTTTACTTCTTCGACTCCTTCGGGTTACAGCGGCACAGTCCTCGATAAGCGATTCTCCTCCTATCCTCGTTTCTCTTTCTTTCTCTCTCTCCCCTTTTCTCTAACTCGCTGGGGCTCTTTTGTTTACGAGATGTCAAATCGCACGTGAATGCGCAATTCATTTCGTGTTTCCCAGCTGGCTATATCTATCTCTCTCTCTGCGTATTTGTTTATTCAATTTGAAATTCATCAGGCGAACTTTTTGATAATTCACGACATTTTCCATCGCCGCAAGAGAGCTGCAGCAGCATCAACAGAGCGAAACTAAACTCTTGTCAAACTTTACAGCAGCAGCAGCAGCGCAACAGCAGCAGCGGCAGAAGCAGATTCTCGCTCGTCTCTCATTTTAGTCTTACGGCGAAACTTTAATCAAGCGCCTCGCGCTGTACATTTCTACGCTGTATACATCTACATCCGACTTGACGCACGCACACACAACAAGTCTTCCCGTGGGGAGGTGGATTTTCTCTCTCTGTTCCGTACATATTTCGCCCAAAAAGTTTTCGCTTCGGCAAATCACCTTTCCGTCTCTGTCGCTGACATCGATTAAGACGTGGCTCGAGCCTCGCTAATGGTCGAGACCTTACGCTCTGTATTATACGGTGTGACTGACACATACACAGCAGCAGCAGCAGCAGAGATAATCCTTACGCCGGGGCTACGCTACTATATATACAGCGAAGCTCTTCAATGTTATCAGCGTGACCAAAAGGGATTTATATGTATATATATATAACCACTGCGCTGTCAGGCGGCGGACGACAACGACGCAGAGCCCCGAGATGGTCTAATCCTACAAGCTGTTATTGTTGTTCGAGCGATATATATATACCTGCACGCGCGCCTTAATTATATGCGTACCCCGGCCTATCCCTGTTTATCGGTGGACTTGATGGATTAACTTGACCGCGCGACGTTGATGACGAAAAGAAACAAAAAGAATAAAGTAAGGTTTATATATACATCAACGTCTCAACTGCAGACGTACCGTGCATGTCGCACGCGAGTACGTGTATATCATTATTATCGTGAGTCACAATTGTTATAAGAAAAAGAAACGGATTCGTCTGACTGGGAGTTGGAGAGAAAGACAGAGAAAGAAAATGTCTGGCGCTGAAAGCTTGGCTAATTATTATACGACGAATATATATAAGAGAGAGAAAGAGAACGAAATTTTGCTTGGCAAATGTTCCCAAGAGCTAATTGCACCATAAGCTCGTGCGCGCGAATATCCCTTTGATATCCCTATATATCTACACACGCACACGAAGTGTTGTTTTTTCTTAGCTGCATCCAGCAGCAGCAGCAGCAGAGCTCTTACTTCTCTTGGCGCGCTCGTCGAGAGTTATACGCATCCCATTAATTTCGTACCCTCCCCTTCCATTTCTCCTGCTGCTGGTGCTCCACTTGCAGCGCTGACAAATAAAGTGCGTGTCCTACTGAAAAATTCCTCGAGATGAAGGCTATTCTCGGCAAGTGTAATAATGCGCGAGTCGAAATAAGAGAGAGAGAGAGACAAGGAAATTTTACACGGCTCGGAAGCTGTTTCCATTTTTAATTATAATACTCTCTTTCTGCGCGCGTGCACGCGCAAAGTCTTGGCTTTATTTCCATGATATTATATCTCGCGCGCGGAGAAGTTATAATCAAACGCGTATTACGGTATATTGGCGAGGTCGTCTCTCGATTCGAGCTTTACAACTCATTCATATTATTATATTATTAGTCTTCTGAAATTTTCGCTATATATTCCACTATTATTACTCTCTTCGATAAAGGACACTTAATTACAGTACGGTGTATCGCCTTGATCGCTCGCGACGGTGTATAACAATAATGTTACAAAAACTCTGCGTATCAACGTGCACTTGATAAATGAAAAAAGTAAGAGAGAGAAAAAAAGGCATTAAAAGTCACGAGAGCTTTCCGGCCTGGGCGAGTGTATTAAGCTCTCTCTCTCTCGCTCTCATAAATTAATCCAAAATTAGTTTAGATTTTAATACGGACGATTTGCATGTACACATGCACATGCCTGCACGTATATACCTATATGTATCTATATACGTTGCTTCTGTCTCTCGAGCGGCTGCTGCTGCTGCACTTTCGTTGCTTCTCTATTAATTAAAACTCGTGACGCGAAAATTGAAATACACCTTAGCTTCTCTTACTATTATACATTCTGCGGCACTGCTGCTGCTGCTGCTACTGCTGCTCGAGCTGTGTAATATTATAAATGTTTCATTATAATTTTCGTAATGCCACGTGAATATAGATACATATACACACGGCTATATACCGTATACGCTTTAAAACTTAGTCGTTTGTAACCCGGCTTCCGCGCGCGCAGACTAAATAAGTTTTTGTTCCATTATAGCAGCACGGCACAGAAATTTTGATTTTCCATATACACGTCGCGCGGTGGTGCTTTTGGCGTGTGGATCGAAGCGGCAAAAGTCAAAGCTCGCTGCGAGCACGAGCGAGCTTGCGCATCTAATGCTGTGCGCGCGCGCGCTATTTTGCATAATTGTAAATTTAATCCCTTTTCCCGGCGCGCCGTTAATATAAGTTTATCATCGACGATATTCTCGTGTGCCCGAGCTGTTGAACGGCCAACTGTGTGAGTGGACCACCGCTGCTACTGCTACTGCTACTGAAAATTAACATAATGTATCATTAAAATCATGTGATATTTGTTAAATTATTCTAACGTTATTACGGTAATTATATCTCTCTCGCGCTCGCTTTATTATAACGGGTCACGACGTTGATACACTGCGCGTTATGTGTTGCATGCACGGTTTGGAAAAACAAGAAAAAAAAGAAGAAAATTCATGAGCGATTTCGGGTGAGTGGAAAAATATAAACACGTGAATATGTATATTCGCGCGAAATTTCGTTCGATTCGATTTCGAACGGAAAACGGGAATGAATTTTAATCATTTCGGTTTTCTGACGCGTGCTTCCGCATGATGACGCTTCATCGTTTTTCATTCGCGATAAATATACATCGTATATTACTGCTGCTTTATAATCCAGCGGTACTTTTTTCATCCTCCTTTTTGTGTTTTTTTTTTTTTTTAATATATGTGTAGAACCTAGGCGCGTTAACTTCTAATCCTGTAGCAGCAGTAGCAGCAGCAGCTGAACCCAGAGAGAGAGAGAGAGAGAGCCTCGTGGGGATTAAAAAAGAGAGCGCGGAAAGTGGTCCCTTCCTCTCTATTTTTTCCACTCACTCACTCTCTCTCTATTTTCCTTTTTACGAGAATTCGAAACATTTTCCATTGATGTTGGTGATTAGCGCGAAAGAGCAAACGCGCAGCAGCAGCAGCAGTAGCGTCGGTGGCGGCGAAAAAAAGAAAAAAGAAAAAAGAAGCTGCCTTATTTGCATTTTGCAGATGAGGAAATTTTCGCATCTATACAAGCGCGCGCGCGCGCGCTTTATATACAATGTGTACAAAAAAAAAACAACGAGCTCGGTTCAGTGAACTTCGACTTTTCGCGCAGCGTTCGATATTTTTCGCGCGAATTAATCACGCTTACTTGAATATAATACGTATACGATCGCGCGTCGTATAGAAAGAGAGACGGAAAAACAATGCGAATACAATCTTTGCACAATTGTTTTAAATAACATGTATCGATTTATCATAAACGAAGAATAAATAATAGTAAATATCATCTGACATTTAACTTCTTTTGACTTAGTTTTTACTTGTGGGTTTGATCGTGACATCTAGCGGTAGATCTTGTACTATACACTCGTATTGCACTTAGTAATTACAATGAACGAAGTTTGTGCAGTTTTTTTAAACGAGAGAAATTGCTCGATTCACATTTAATAAATTTGTATCTATAAACCATTAATAAAACTAATTCGATTGTCTACCATTTATAAGAATATGATTTTATCTTTCTTTGGAGCTTGGAATGGAAATTTAACTTTTGGTGAAATGGTCTTTAGTTGTGGGTTTGGTAGTGACACCTAGCGTTACAGTTCCTGCAATAAACAACGAACGAAATCTTAATGGTTTTAGGTTACTTATGCTTTTAAACATTATTTCGTAATTGCGGATGAATACACATATAGGGTATTGAATTTTTTAATTAGAAATATACAGCAGTAACTGTGAGCCATGTTCATATGCTTCTTTTGCTGCCTTATTATTCGGACCAAACCATTTGAGCTTATAAAATGAAAAATAAGTTTATTATAACCCGTAGGTGCAAAGCAACTTATGAGTTCGATAACTAGTCATGTACCTAAAGGACCTTTCGAAGCTTCACTTAAAATAGAAACAAAAGCAGCGCCTTCGTACGTATATCGATTGGCTAAACACGTGCTGCTATATAAATTTACAATAAACGTATCGTAGCTGTCTGACTCTCTCCCTCGTACCGAAATCGCTTCTACAACCCTTTTAACATTTTGTAAATCGCCCTGTCAACGATTTCCCGCAAAAGCTCGAGCGCCTGTATATACCATAATACACCGAGCGTGTCTGTATGTGTCCTTTCAAATATTAACGAAGCACGAGTATACGCTCGTGCAGGTGGGTGGGAGAAAACAACGAGGCACGAAAAAAGCTCGGGCTTGAAAAATTCCCGCGCCGCGCGAAGCATGGCGATGCAGTGTACGCGACGCACGGCACACAAAAAAATATATCACATATGTGTACTACTACTATACGCCGCGCGTAAAGAATGACACGTGCAGACAAAAAACCGGTATTATGGCGGTGTATACATGTGTGCGCATCACACACAGAGTCATAATAACATGCGCCGAGTTCGAAAGCCGGGGAAAAGGAAGCTGTTACATGAATATGTTATATACCTAAAAAAAAAAAAAGAGTAGAAATGTATATAATGCCGCAGGCTGAATATGAATACACGAATGCCCCCGCACGCTTCGGTTTTTCCGAACAAAAAAAAAGAAAAACATTATACCCTACTCGTGTGTACACACGCACTAAAGGCGTTTCTACGTTCGCGTGACGACGATAATTCATTTTTCTATTTTTCCATATATTGCGAAACAAAAGTGCATAGCTAATTAATTGTTTTTTTTCTCTGTGTTGCAGGTGAGTCGATCGAAAAAAGCTCCGATGAATTTCGAGCCGATTACGTTTTATCGACGCAAAATTATGGCACGTAAGTCAATCGATCGAAAAAATAGAGAAAATTTAGTTCATAAAGGGCCTATATAACACCCAATTCGCGTATACAATGACATAATTCAATTTTTAGCCAGTGTAATACTCAACCAGCGTGGCAATAAAGCTCGTTCTCGAATGAAAATTCGCACGTGTTCCACTACTGCCGCGGCCGCGCGGCGCAGTCCATAAAAAACTTCGCAAGTGTATTACGAACCCTACCATAGCAAATAAAGTATTTCATATTATACGCAATCTCCCGCAATTAAAATCTATTAAACCTTTCTTCCGCGAGCGAGTGTGAAAGTAGTAGTATGTACGTAGGTATAGCCCAGGAGCCGATTCTTCTCGCTTATAGGCAAAAACTATACTCATAAACTTGGCTCCAGCAGCAGCAGCAGCAACAGTAGCAGCTGCGAGAGAGATAACAGGAGGCCAAAGTGCACACGGAACGAGTGAGCGAGAGAGAAAAAAAATTTATATATAGGAGAACATTACGGCGGTCGAGGCGAGGCGCGGCGCGGCGTTATATACCGTCGCCACGGAAAGAAAACTAATTGCGCGCGCGCGCGCGATGTTAAAAGTCGCGCGTATAGTTGTACCTAGCGGCCCGACCGACCCCGCGACTAATGGCGTTGGGCTATTATACATCGTAGCTGCACGACCGTATATAGCTGCGCACTTGCCTATGCATGTGCGGTTGTAATTTTTCCCTTTCTTTTTTTTTTTTTATTTTCTTTTTAATCTGCTTTATATTGCACTCGACGCGTCCGAAATCATTTTCAGTCACGCGTCTCCGTCTCTTTCGTGTGTAGCATCAATCCGCAGCGCGGCATACATATGATACGACTTTACAACGAAATTCGATAAAAGAAGAGAAAAAGCATATTGAAAGAAAAGAAAAAGGTCGATTCCCTCGGTAGAGATTCCTCTGGATTCGGTGTGCTGCATTCGCGATTTAACGAATAAAAAATTGCGTTTACACTGCCGCGCCGTAGCGCAAAAATCAGTGCCGCGCGCCGCGGATGCACCGAGTCGGCATACGAGATGAGAGAGAAGCTGTGCGCTGTGCTGCGTGCCGTATAAAACGTGAAATCACGTTTTTCGTACGCAGGGCTCGTGCTGCTACGAGCATTTTCGTGTCCTTAAAAAATCTCGCGCGAAAAATCAACCATCCCCCCATCGCACTCGTAGATTTCTCAGGATGTATAATGGTGTATAAGCTCTCGATCATCGCTCCCGCGCGAGCTTGCGGCGGAACCATATAGTACATATAACATATAGCACTCGATTCGAATAATTAAATTCACGAAGCGAGAGAGGAGTGAGTAGCTAGCTCCGCCTGTGCACACACAGCCCTAGTCGAGTTCGAGTTTTCGACGTGCACACATATAAACGAGTAGTCGCGCGCGCTTATCTCTCTCCCATGCTTCAAATCCTCGCGTTGCCAGCCAGTCAGAGCCAGTCAGAGCCAGCTGCTGCTGCTGCTGCCAGGGGTTCAAAAACCGCAGAATAGAATCCGGACACGTTCGAGAGGGGTATATAGTTACAGCGGCGGCGGAATTTTGCGGGTGGGTTTTCGGAGCTAGAGCAGATCCTCGCGCTCGAGTGGAAACTCATCGGCGGCGGCAGCGGAGTCGTCGTTCGCGCGTCGCATGTATCCGGCTGCACATGCAGGCACACACACACACACACGTGTGCGAGCGCGACATGTTCCTCTGTATAGAGGAGCTGGACTAAAAACGCAGCCAGTAGTGGTAGTACTCGTAACGACCGTCGTTGCACATCGGATTTTCGCATATATGTACGTTCAGAAACGTGTGGTTACGCAACTCTATGTGTATATTCCTATATCGAATGCGAAAATAGAAGTGTATACACAGCTGCTGGATGCACATTATGACCATTATTATTATTGTATGTTTTAATCGAGTTTGGCTATTTAGGGGAATATTCGTACAAGAAATTTTGCTTTTTCGATTGAAGGCTTGAAAATTTATTTTAAGTGTAAAAAAGATGTACATAATTTTATGTAGATGAACCAACCATGAGTACATTTCCACCAAGCGTTTTCATTACAAAATACTTAATCAATAACGATCAAAAATGGTTCTTGTATACTATCGTAAACGATATTCTGTCGCGAATTCGAAGTATGTTGTCTCTCGTCACATGGGTTATCTTTATGGACTGCTTCTTGATGTCTGAGCAAAGTCGATTTTTTTCTAAAGTTTTTTTCGCATTTCTCGCATACGTAATCTTTGCGACCCTCATGGACTAACTTTTGATGCATAATCAAAGTCGATTTGTGTCTAAATTTTTTCTCACATTTGTTGCATGTGAAATCTCTGCGACCCTCATGGAGTGAATTTTGATGCATAATCAAAGTCGATTTTTGTCTAAATTTTTTCTCACATTTGTCGCATGTGAAATCTCTGCGATCCTCGTGGACTGACTTTTGATGCATAATCAAAGTCGAATTTTGTCCAAATTTTTTTTCGCATTTCTCGCATACGTAATCTTTGCAAAATTGATGCACTATTTTTTGGTGTCTGTTCAAATTGCTCCGTTCTCCGAATTTCTTGTCACACTTGTCACAAGTGAAATCTTTCCGACCTTCATGGACTGTCTTTTTGTGTGAAAGCAAATGAGTTTTGTATCCAAATTTCTTCTCGCATTTGTCACATTCGAAATCTTTCCGACCTTCGTGGACTACCTTTCGGTGCTTAAATAAATTCGACTTATCTCCAAATTTCTTCTCGCATCTGTTGCATGCGAAATTTTGCGGAGGTTTGTGAGATATTTTTTGGTGCCAAAGCATACTCCAGATTTGTCCAAATTTTTTCTCGCATTTGTTACAAGCGTAATTTTTGCGAACTCCTTGATGTCTAGGCACCGTCGATTTGTGTTCAACTTTTCTCTCACTTTTATCACTTGTAAAATCTCCACGACCTCCATGGACCGCATTTTGGTGTCCGATCAAATTGATTTCACTTCCAAATATCTTTTCGCAATTGACGCGCGCATAATTTTCCCATTCATTGCCATCTTCATTCATATTGTAAATTGTGTTACCTTGCGGAATCATTCTTGATTTTTTTTTCTGAATATCCTCTGAAATATCTCTCAAACGTTTTTCACGTTGGCTGAACAAAAGTGTCGTACTTGTTTAATCTATATGCGTTAAATCTAATTCAATTTTCCGTGGAATTTGAATGAATAAAATTTTTCTTTAATATTATTTAGTGTATTATGGATACGAGCAACATTGGTACTGATTTCATTGTCGATTAAAATTTCCAGCTGTTAGAAGACGATGTCAACATTTTCTATTAATATCGTTTACATTAAGAGACAAATTTCGCTATTGATATATATTGTTCAAGTATCATTCGATAAAGTTCTATTATTTATAAACAAATTTTCCGTATTCATTGTCCTAGTTGATTTGTTTTGGTTTCATTGTTTCAAATAAAATAATAATTTAGGTCACAACTTAACCTTTTTAACGTTTTTAACTAACGTAAGCAATTCTTTCTGCCATAAGATACAAACAACCTCAGAGATCCAAATAAATCTAGAGATTTCTAGAAAATGATGTTTTCGTGAACGAACCCAAAAATATCTGGAATTTCGTGTACAAATTTTCCCCTGAATAGACACTTCGATTTTACCCATGGATACATATTGACCGAGCCAATTTAGTTTGAGCAGCACACAAAACACACACACACGCTTGAGGCTCAAATATGAATTGTATAATGAGCTGCAACAGTTGCAGCTACCGGCATTTAGTCCCAATAATAAACATCTACTTACGCGGTATAGGTGGTGGTGGTAGCGGCTTTTCACGCGCTTTAGTGCACAAACGCTAAACTCCTGCCATGCGTTTATAATTTATTAATGTAAATATTTGCGCTTCGAAATTCGCGTGTATTTGACAACGGCCCGTGAAAACAACAGATCGGCCGTGTAATCAGTTCGCTCGTACCCCCAAAATCCCAAAAGGACATAGGCACACACATACACACACACACATGATGACGACGTGTGCTTTGGAAAAAGCTCCTCCCCAGGCGACACTACAAGATATAAACCAGACCGCATCGCCTTGTACTTTATTTCTCTCTCTCTCTCTCGCTTATGGCGTTACTTATACCTTGGAGCTGTTTCAGACTCGAAGACACATCCTCGCGCGCGCGTTTGAGTTTGTAGTTACGTGAGAAATAGGCATCCACACATAGTTTAATTAGAGCCACTCCGTCCTGCGTCTGTAAAGGGATATCGAAGACTCGACGACGACGCGGCAACCGTAATGAAGAATGTCCAAGTTTGTTGCTGCGCTGAGAGGGTCTGCTGCGCGCGGTAAAATGGATGAATAAAATTGACTAAGAGAGTTGCGGAACTTTTGTTTTCTCGCTCGGCTCGGCTCGCCCGAAGTTTGACGTTTCGGAATTGATGGGCTTTGATGGCGGCGCGTTGTATATAGGCCTTATGTACGTACCCGCGAGAGATTGACTTTATGTCCCATGCACTATGGTATATATCACACGAGGGTGGGTGCGCAAAAAGCTTTTATTGAAAAGTAAGGCTCGATACTGTATACGAGTTATCTATGCATAAAGAAGGAAGAACGAAGGCGACGACTTTTAAATTTTTCTTTATTTTTTTTTTTATGAAATACGCGTTGTTTATTATTAGCCTCCTCTTATTTCACCGGCAAACCATTCTCTACTTTTTACAATAAATCGCGCACACTCGAATCGAGTATTGTAGTACTGTGTAA
This sequence comes from Trichogramma dendrolimi, assembly GCA_034770305.1. NCBI lineage: Eukaryota > Metazoa > Arthropoda > Insecta > Hymenoptera > Trichogrammatidae > Trichogramma > Trichogramma dendrolimi. Next base: position 48,399 of record JAPMIB010000071.1, on the reverse strand, counting down.
CATTCAAGGTGCACGCTCACGCGCGCAGTGCCTTCGAGACCATTGTTTTTCTTAATTAATTTTTTTTTGTTTATTTTCGACTTGATATATAATTGCCGCACGTTGGAAAATGAAAAAAAAGGAGGGAGGGAGAGGTTAACACGAAAACAAAACGACACTCAGCTCGTTGAACGCCGGCATTTTCGACCTTTTTTTGGTTTACTCGTAGTACGCGAAAGAAAAGTATAAAAAAAATAAAAGAAGAAAGGAAAATTACGATTTCTCTCGAGTACTGAGCACAGCAGCTATACACGATGCGTAATAATATCGCAAAAAACAAAGCGCACGAAAAAAAAGGTCTCCTCGTACAGTCGGGGGCAGGAAAAATCCCAAGGATTCATTCGTGTATAAAAAAGAAAAAATAAGTAAAAAAATAAAAATAAAAATGTTGGAAGCGAGTGCGCGGAGGAGCGAGAAAAAAGCAGCAGCAGCAGCTACGGCACCCGCGTGTTTAACGCGATAAACGATTCGTTCACCGGGGCACTTGGCAGTTTTCTTCCGTATACGATACGGCGCTCCAGCCAGCCAGCCAACAACGACCCTCTCCACCCTGGTGTGCATTATATTTTTTCCTCTGTGCCGCGCGCGAGAGATGTGTTTATGTAGGGCGACGTATTTTCGAGACAGGTTTAAGAAAAATCGTTACGACCTCGTCGTCGTCGCCGTCGTTGTTACTGTATATTATAGCATAGTAGCGCCCCGGCGAGCAGGTGCGAAAAATATACACAAATGCAGTAGTAGTAGTAGCAAGCAGCAGTAGTGGCGGCAGTAAGCAAGCCAGCGGAGCACGATTGACGAGTCTTGAAAAAGCAGCAGCAGTGAGAGTCGGGGTGTGCAGCTTTTTGGGCACGTTCGCCGTCGAGAAAAGAGGATAATAACGATCGTGGTTATATTATTTTATTTATAAAATGATGCCCGTAGTCAGGCCAGGATGATGGTATTGGATATTTAGGACTCTCCCAATCACCCCCCCTCGTTTTCGTGGATAATATTCAAATGGGAAGTTACGCGATAGGCGGGTGAGCTTGCGAATGACGTACTAGAGGCAAAAAAATGATCGGTTGGAAAATGAGTAGATTTTATTTTTTACATAATGATTTGGAAAAAAATGAAAATTCAACGTTTTTACATAACAAAGAATCCATAACAAAGAAGACAAATCCAAAAGAAAATTGCTACAGTGAAATCAATAATGTGTATTTTACACGCTAGATGGCTATTGAAGATAATGCAATATCCAAAAGTATTGTTCTCTTGTTCGGGACATATTTTCTCCAAAATTCAATCGAAAATCCATGCGCTTCATTTGATTTTTCTATCTGTGAACATATTCGACAAATTATAGCAGTGGTTTTTTCATAAATATGTAAAGAATAGAAGCCGCAAGCAGCGTTGAGTCGCATGAAAAATATTGAAGTTGTACCTTTTAAATTTTCTTCCGAGTACAACATATCAAGCTCCCTTTACCTAAATTTTATTTCGAAGCGATATAAACTATGAACGCGAAAGATGAATGATCAGTTGGAAAATAAGAAAATATTACTTTTTACGAATTGATTTAGGAAAAAAATAAAAACTCTACATTTTTTTTCTTTTGTATGAAGACAGTATTTGTTTAATGTATGCGACGACAGTAAAGAAACTCTTGAACACTGGATCAATTGCCCTAAAAATAAAATGATTACAGCGAAATCAATAGTGTGTATTTTACACGCTAGGTGACTAATGATAAAAATACAATACCCAAAAGTATTATTCTCTTGTTTGGTACATATATTCTTTAATATTTAATCGTAAATCAAAGATATTGAGTACTTTTCCAAAATAATAAATTAGCAATGGTCATTTCGTAAATATATAAAGAAAATAAACCGCAAGCAGCGTTGTATCGTATAAAAAATATTAAAATAGTACTTTTTCCATTTCGTTCTCGGTATAAGGTATCAAGCTGTCTTTACCCAAATTTTATTTCGAAACAGTTGAAACGACGATAAAAAAAAGAACGAAAGAAATTAATCATAAAAAAAGTAAGCAACATAGATGAAGACGATAGACCTTTAATAGTGGTATATCCCCAAGATATAGGAAATTTAGCGCGAGTAAAATAGTCTGGTAGCGAAGCGCAAGCGCTATCTCTTCTCAACTGCATTCGATATACAAAACGGTTATTGCCCCTTGGTAACATCTTTTTCTTCTTCTTTTATGACTCGGTATAAAAACGAAAAGAATGACGACATAAGTTCTCAACAAAGCTGCTGCTGCTGCGGCTGCTGCACACCGCGGCGGCCGTATAATCATCCTAAAATTCATCGCTGCTGCAAGCTCGCTGCGAAATGCGCTCCAGAAAGAGAGAGACGTAACTTCATTACTGCAAAACTTATTGGCATCTTTCCAACTTTTTCTTTCGTACCCTTTCTTTCTTTCATTCTTTGCTCGAGCCTAGTAGCTCGGCCCAGCAGCCTCGAACAAGATTAAAGCGTATAATAATTAAATTACAATATCGCGAGAGATGTACGATATGGTATATACATAACGTCGAAAAGTTTTTTGTTCCGGGGGGGACCTTTCTTTTCTTTTTTTTTGTGTGGCTCTCGTCGTCGACGCGACCGCAGCAGCGCGCAGTGATATTGTAACAAAGAGAGAAGACCCCGAGAGCCCGCGAAGCGAGAAAGTTCATTTCCCGATGCGCATTGATGTATAGGCGATCCGTGCGCGCCACTGTATGTATATTATACTATGTCCTATACTATGTATGCACACGTTCGATAAAGCTCGTAACTTTGCTCGTGCGCCTGTGCTGTGTGTGAGAGAGAGAGAGAGAGAGAGAGTGCAAATCCATCTCATATATAGTAGTAGATGCATGTGTCACGGAGATAACATTGGTTATATGGAATTTTGGGTTTTATCGACGATATTGCTCTGCTTGCACAAACGAAGATTTATCATTCATACAGTTATTTTTGGGTATATTTCTAATTTCGCAGTTACGAACGCGTGACCAAATCATACACGTAATACACACGGTGCAGTGCAGAGAGAGAGAGGCTCGTCGCCAGAAATTATTATAGAAAGCTTCTTGCGCGCGCAAAGACAGTCTAGACGGTATAAAGCGTAATAATACAATAGAGGGAGGGGAAGGGAACACTACCGAGCATTCACTGAGCGCCGGAGCTCTTCTCTCGCGTGTGCTATATATGCTATATACCAGTGTTATGGCATTAACGAAGCGATTCGTGCGGTCACTCCCTGAGAGCAGAGCAGAGCAGAGCAGAGCAGAGACCTTAATATACACTAACCGCAGGGCGAGATGCGAAGTACTCTTGTTGTTTGTAATATCCGGGGCTATATACGATATCGTATTAAGCTTTGAGCTGTAATTCGGAAAGTTTAGCTCTGATTGTTATGCCCGTAATGTGTGTGTGTGTGCGAGCGAGGTGCCACGAGAGGCCGTTTTGGGACGATGGACGTAGAAGCAAAAAAGAGAGGATTAAAAATCAAAAGCGAAACGATCGACTGCGAGTCTCTGCGAAGAATCCAATAAGCATGATAATCTTTGAATTGTAACCTGCAATATATCCCGAGCAAGTGAACAATACTTTTGGATTCATTCGAATTACTGCCTTCAGCCACCTAGCGTCTAATATACGAATTATCGTTTTCTCTTTAACTGCAATTTGCTCCAGGATGATCAATTCGATGCTCGAGATTTGACGTACGGTCATCGTGCTTCAAATGAAAGAAAAAATAATAACCATGAAAATAAGCGTCACCCGTATGTAGAAATTTGATTTTCGCTTCTGCTGAAATTCGAAAATTCGCCAAGATAAATACACGCGCTCGGGCGAGACTCGGGCTACCGATCGTTGTAATAGTATCCACCGTCACAAAGTACACATTAATATTGCTTCGCGCTGGAGATGCTCCGCTGTTGCACTAATGAGTGTGCGCGCCGCGCAGAGAGAAACGGAGCTTAAGCGTAGGGAAAATTAGCTCATTTATGCACCTGCACGCGCTGCCGCGTGTATTAGGTAGAAAAGGGGGGGGGGGCGGGGCGGTGGTCGTTCTAGGGCATCGAGTTCTAGAACGTATTACGATCGTTTCCCGTTCGTTCGTCAATTTGTATATTGCGTTGGTATGTGTATATTTTCCACCCAAAAGTTTACATATAACAAAACATTAATTCTCTCTCTTAGGTACTTTTCATTTTACAAATGGCTGTGCACGAATATATAACATACCTGATATACAGGTGTTCCGCATTGTGTAACTTGGAATTGGACACTCCTTTTAAGCGTGACGAGCTATTTTACCTCCCGCTCCCTCTCATTGTTCGAGCACGGCTACTTTTATATCAGTCATTAAAACTAGCTGGACCATTAGTATATAGTGTATATATATATACAACACCGGACAAGATAAAAGCTATATCCAGGCGGTCGCAACTATTTAACGTATCCGAGCGATGCGAATTTCGCAATTCGATATACGGGATCTCAACGTTATTATATTTCATTTTTTTTTTCTTTCGGGAATGGAACTCGAAAATTTTTTTTTCTATAGATAACGAATTTTACGCGGGAATCGAGAGGCAATTTTTTTATTTTTTTTTATGAAGCGTAAAGCGTACGTACACCGCATTGCATCAGGCATGCGAAAAAATAAGCGCGAAAAAAATTGTACACACGCAGAGAGCTGGTGGGAGGAGGTATAGGCTTACTTATCATAGAAATTGCTTTCACGCGAGACTCGAGAGCGCGCGAAAAATTTTCAATCCCAAATCGCGCGATGCATTATGTATATATACGCGATACAGCGTGCACGAGAGGCGTAGCGGCAGCAGCAGCAGAGAACGATACAAATTCGAAACTTTTTGGAATTAATAACACACAAACACCTGCAAAAGCAATTCCAGAATATGCGTTCATACATACGTATACGTGCATGGCTGCCGAGCACATATTGGCCCGGACTGCTGCTGCTGCCACGTTGATCGTGCCCAATTAATAGACGCATATATGCACTCGTGCAGGGGATGAGAGAGAGAGCCAATGCTGCTACTGCTGCTGTAAAGCGTGCATAAGCCCGATCAATCGGAATTACCTATATGTAGAGGAGCTTTAGTCGATTGTCAATGCGCGCGCGCACACACATACGCAAACTCCTGTACGCGTCTACACGCGTGTGTGTGTGTATCTCTCTATGTGCGAGTGGAATTAACGTCGAGTGTGAATACGTGTATAATTTCTGTGTTTATTCTTACTCGAACTTGATGCGAGCGAATTTTATTTTTAACTTTTTTATTTCTTTTTTTCTTCGTCTTTTTTTCACGTGCATATGATCGATAAGCGATAAAATGAATTGAACAGTAGGTAACAACATTTTTATTTGATACATGGTAATAGATAGGCGAGAACAAAAATATTTTAACATTAATTGATAACAGCAACAAAAATGAAAATTAGTAACAGTACGACGTGCTCCGACTTGACGAACAATTCGTGCTTGGCGAATATTTTCAGGACCGTCGCAGGGCATGATCGTTTTTAGTCAGTTCCAAGCCTCGTTTTTCGAGACACTCGACGACTTCCAGCATACCGGACGCTATTTCCCCTGTATCGTCGAACTGATTTCCCAACCTGTTCAAGCGCAGGTGATCTGACATTACTATGCGCTCGTGGATTTCGAACGTCTTTTTCAAGTGCTCGTCGAAGTGTCTCTTTGTTGGGAAAACGAAGCTTGACCAATCGGCGCCACGATCCAAAAGTACGTCGGCCACATCCATCCGGAGATTCGCCACGGCACATTGAAGCGGTGTCTCGCCCAAATTGTCCCGGGCATCGATCTTCACCGGATAATGTTTTTCGTAGATGATCTCGAAAAATTTCTTCACCCATTCAAGTCGGTATTCTACTAGCAAATGCAAAGGAGTGCATCCTTTCTTGTTGGCCGAGTTAGGATCGACGCCGTGTCTCAGCAACAGTTCGGACTCTCTATACTTGTGGGAGCGCAGAGACAAGTGCAGAGGCGAATCGCCTGTTTCTGGCACGGGGCAATTGGCATCCACCTGTGGCCGAGCTCGAGAAATTTCTCCATGATGTCAAGGAGACCGTATACTCGCAGGCCGCGTGAAAATGCGTGTAGCCGGACACCTCGTCGATGCAATTCACGTCGAATCTGTTGTATATTTGAAAAAGGCTGGAAATCACGACATCCCACTCGAAGCATTTGCGTCCGGCCAAGTGATGGTGCGACGCAGCAACGGCTTGCCGTCTTCGTCAACTTTAAGATATCGTATAGTAAATGTCGTCATCGTCTACTCTATGCAATTCCTCCGCGATGATCCAATCGATCTCTTCCGGTCGAAATATATCGCGGAGATCTGGATGTTGTCCACTCCAATGCCTGATCAGAGGATCAAGTTTGAGTAAAAATTGATATCGCTGGTTTTCAATGTTTCAATCGACCTTCTCTCGCAAAGATTTTAATTTTTTCAGACATTTTTGGTCGTCTTTGTCCATCTTTATACGCACTCAGAAATATACAATTGCTTACAACTTTTGATATTTGCTTTTTATCACGAGTAACAACAACACCGACTGCAGTCGACGCGATCTTCCTCTGTTATACGCTGCGGCGTCGTGTATAGGTAGCAGACTGGTCGAACTGATTCGAACCACTAATGGCCGGGCGGTGCTGCCAACAATGAGCCAGCGACCAAAGCCCAAACTGTTATGTTTGAGTCGCGTTGCGAAAACAATTTATGTAAAAAAAGATGGTCCAAAGCAAAACCAGATTCTGACCTTGTGAACGGGGTGAACCGATGCTGTGCGTAATTTTGCTCCCATAACGAATCGAGTTTTCTCTTCATTCAGAACATTATATCATTTTGTCAAATGCAAAGTTTTTCCAAGCACCAATAAGCGAGTTTATGTTTTTATAAATAAATTAAATCAAATCTATTTCTTCATTGCTCAATAATAAGGGTACAATTAATTTTACTGATTTAATTCATGAACTTCCTTGTCTATTAATAATGAACGTATCAATTTTGCATAACTGAAATTTGATTGAAAATTGGAAATAAGTAAAAAATCATCAAAAAGTTGTAATTTTAAATAAACCATTTATTTAATGCATTTTATGCTTGTGTTACACAATTTTAAACTGATACGCAATAAAACAAAATTGATTATTTAGAAGAATATTTAGAAGAATACTTAGAAATTCTCATCTCTGCCTTCTGAAAAAGTAACGATAGAAAGTTATTAAAAAATCTCGAATGAAATGATTAATAATCGTGTTGAAAAAACAGTTTAAAGTACCTTCGCCACGGAATCGAGCGGGGAAGCTGCTGCCAGATACATTCTAAACAAATCCTCGTTCCCCAGCTCACCGATGATTTCTTCGCAGCACAGATTAGGCAACTTGTAGCGAGTCAACTTCTGCAGAGGTTCCAGCGCCCATCGTCGGAAAAATCCTCTCGACATGGTCTCGCACAGATGCAAGGCACAAGTCATGGTAGGCCAGCCGGGCGGCAGCCAATTTTTGGTCGCGCGCGCGAACTCGTAGTAGTCCTTGTGGGTGAGTAGTTTGGCCGCCTCTTCGGGCGACAATCGAACCAGGTCGTAGAGCGTCAGGCCCGGACGCACCGACTGCTCTTTCGCGACTCTCGCGAAACTTGTACCGTCGTACCAACCTTGTTCTACATAGTGTCCAACCATTAATTCTTTTTCATCGAAAAAGTTCATGATCGCCGAGGCGTCAGCCCGGGTCAATTGGTAGCCTCTCTTCTCCAGGCACTCGACAACGGCCAGAACGCCGTACGATTGTCTCAAGTATGAAGTAAACCAGTTGACCGTTCCGTAATACCGCTCGTATTCGCCCTCGGTGAAGTAGAATACATCGGGAAAAGCGAAGTTGTCCAGATCGGCAAAGTGATCCAGAAGAACGTCGACCACTTCCGGTAGCAGATTCGACACGGCCAGCTGCAACGGTGTCCAATCCATGAAGCCCTGGGCATCTATCCACACCGGTTGATCGAGCTCGCGACACGTCTCCAAGAACGTCTTCACGAACACGGCCTTCTCCTCGTCGTCGGCTTCATCGTTCTCGCAGATGACATGCAGAGGAGTCTGTCCGCAGTTCAGGGCTGCATTGGGCTCGGCGCCTCGTCTCAGCAGCGCCACGGCCACTTTCTTGTGGTTGCGGGCCAGCGCCTTGTGCAACGGCGTGTAGTTCCCCGTGTCCCGAACATCCACCTCGATCGGCTGATCCAATACGTCGTTGATATCGAAGAACAGCTTGGCCAATGCCGCGTCGTCGTGTTTGCCTCTGGCGATGGCGTGAAGAGGCGTGAATCCATCAGCGTTGGCCAGATTCGGATCGGCGCCGTACTTCAGCAGCTGCTTGGTCACCTCCTCGTGGCCGCGGAACAGAGCCAAGTGTAGGGGCAGGTGAGCCCCGCTCGCGTCGGGCTCGTTCACCAAACGTTTGGGATCCCGGTCGAGCTCGAGGAATCGCTTCACGACGTCGTTGCAGCCGGCCAAGCAGGCCACATGGAAATGCGTGAGTCCTCGCTCGTCGACGTAGTTCACGTCGTACCTGTCGTATATCTCAAAGAGCATTGGGACGAGTCTGTAATACTTGCGCCCGGCTGCACGATGCAGCGGCGTGGTGCGAATCGTCGACGTCGGCTGCTCGGCGTCGGGATTGTCCTTGTAGCCGCATCTGATCGCGAATCTAACGAGCGGAAAACTGTTGAAGCGGCTCTTTTTATCCAAATCCTGCGTGAGAAGCCAATCCATCTCTTCGCGGCGAAAGTACTTCTTGAGATCCGGGAGTCGATTGAAGTGCCATTCGTCTATCAATACGTAGAGTTGCTTCAGAAATTTGCGTCGTTCCTCCTCGACCTCCCAGTGGACCTTTTTTCGTAGGCTCTTGAATCTCTTCGATTTTTGCCTGTACTCGTCGTCGTAGGTGCAGAACCACGCTTCGTCGCAGTTATCAAAATCATCGTCGGAATCGGAACGTTCAAAGAAATTATCGGAATGATCGTAATGACAAGCAGCAGCGTTATTAAAATCATCGCTGTTATCGGAATCGTCGTTGAAATCGTCGTCGGCCATTGTTCGACAAGCACTCACAAAAACACAGTTGAAACGAGTTTGTTATTTTTCACGAGAATCACTGGCTGCAGCCGATGCGATCTTTCGCTGTTTACGCTGCGGCGTCGTAACTTGTACTGAACGGCCTCATGCGGGCCGAGCCGAACTGTATCGACAATAATATGCGATGCGGCGCTGCTAACGATGTACTATGTAGTATTGCGTATTGGTCTAGCAAGTCGCATATGCGTCAGTTTCTTGATAACTATACTTGGCGTTCGAAGCAATAATACGAGGTTTTGAACGGCAGATGCTGTGCGCATTAGCCGTGTCTTTCATGCTCTTGCTAGCGGTGGAAATTTGAGTACGCGGGACTTTTTGCCGAATCGCGTCTTTTTGACTATTTTCCGTAACGCACGAAGACGCGCGTAAATGTTCTTGATGAAATAATTCGAATGTACGAGTTTGACAATAGAAGTCATCTCTCTGTTACGCGCGTAAGCCAGAAAAAAAGATACACGGACAACCACCCTATCCTCGGGATTATTTTTTTTACGTGCACTGTAAGCATACGACGGGGAGTTGTTTTTTGGACGTACCTGTGCGTCATGTACCGTAGACAACAGGCGCAATTTCTATTTTCTTACCTCTCTTTTTGATATAAATTAAAAGATTCTAATTGATAATCAAAGTTGACGATTTTTAAAATAAATTATGGAAATACAATTATTTGATTAACTCAAGTATATGATTTATTTTATGTTCATGTAATGCAATACAATTTTTATACAATTTACATAAGAATAATCATTCACAGTCAAAAATATTTTTTGAACAACGTTAAGAAAGATAGAAATGTGAAATTCCTCGAGATTTTTGCATTAAAAATAATAAACATAGAGAAATTCGAAAAAATAAAAAAAACTAATGTTTGGAAAAATTACCAAAAAATAAAACTGAAAATTCCTCTGCGAACAGTATCACGTATCTTCATCATCATCCCCCTCCATACGTTTCTACTGTATCGAATATGGTGTACAAATCCTCATTCTTCAGATTGTTCATGATTATTTCGCAGCAGAGAATCGGCAATCGTTGATGCGTCAATTCCAAGAAAGGCTCCAATGCCCAGCGCCAGAAAAATTTTCTACACATTTTTTCGCAAAGTTCCGGCAAACAATCCTCGCAAAATTTTCGGGGAAGCTGCCTAAATTCATTCGAAGTCACGAAATTGTAGTAGTCCTTATGCGTGAGTAGTCGCTTTGCCTCGTCGGGTCGCATCTCGATCAAATCGTAAAGCGACAAGCTCGGGATCACCATCAATTTTTTTGCTCTATCTACGAGGTTTTCATGTCTACCCCAAAATTCAAAATCTTCTATTTCAAGAATAAAGAAGTACCGATGTACCCAAGTCGTGAACATGAAACCGTCTGATCTATCCATTTCGTATCCTTTTTTTTCGAGTAGTTCGATGACCTCCAGCATACGATATGCCATTACCAAATTTGAGTCGTAGTATCCTTCGTAATCAAACGGTTCATCGTCCTCAAAGCAATCCTCTGGAAAAACAAAGTTGGACATATCGGCGCCCCGATTCAAGAGCAGTTCGACCATATCCGGCCGGAATCGTACCATAGCTAAATGCAGCGGTGTGCGTCCTTGACTGTTTCGGGCATCGACTTGCACCTTCAGATTCTTTTCGTCGCTGATCTCAAACAATATTTCCCCATATCCCCGTAACCAATCGAATGCAGAAATCTCGTGCAGCGGAGTCTCTCCATACTCAGTGACCGAATTCGGGTCGGCGCCATGCTTCAACAGCAATTTGAACACTGCCTTGTTTTGATTACCCAGAGCCAAGTGCAGCGGCGGATCGATTACAGTCAAATCCGTTTCTCGCGCGAGACGATTGAGATCGAGTCCCGATTCGAGGAATCGCTTCACCGCTTGGTTACAGCCGTACTGGCAGGCCGCGTGAAAATGAGTACGGCCTAGCTCGTCCACGTAGTTCACGTCGAATCTGTCGTAAATTCGAAACAGTTCGCGGGCCACGCCGTTCCAGTAGGGAAAGGTGCAGAACTTGAACAGGCGATGCAGCGGCGTCGTGCGACGGGCGGACGGCTTGCCGTCCGCACCCAAGTCGGGTTCGTCCCTGTAGCCGGTGCTGATCACAAAATCGACGATGGTTTCTACTTTCGGCTTGCCGTCGTCGGACTTTACGAACTCCGAGAGCATCCAATCCATTTCTTCGCGTCGAAAGATGTCTTTGAGATTCGGAAGACCGTCCCACCAGTCGCTAGTCATATGTTGGAACTGGTGAAAAAACGCGCGTCTTTCATCTTCGATCTCCCAGTTGACGTTTTCTCGCAACCTCTTTAATCGTTCTGACTTTTCCTCGCCCGTCTCGAATTCGTAGCTTTCATCGTCGGATAAAGTATCGGCGTCATTTATATCATCATCGGCCATTGTTCCACTCGCGAAAACACTATCACTTATTAATTTTTTATTTTTATTTTATTTTATCACGAGTGCGGTGGATTAGTCTGCTTACTGCTAGATATTTTGCTGGTTACGCTGCGGCGTCGTGACGTGTACTTCTAGACGGACTGAAATGAGCTGAACGGCATGCGGCCGCGCGGCGCTGCCAACTCTCGAAACGAGTTGAGACTTGTAGTCGCGACTCGCGCAGCTATGCAATAGAATGTAAACATATCGCAGCACAACACAAAACGAGACGTAATTTTCTATGAGGCTTTGATGGATATTGTTGTAACACACATTCTGCAATTTGATTCTATCCGGGCCTTCGCGTGTTTTTTTCCGCTAGTATAGATTTGAATCACCTCTTGCTCTCGTTTTCTGTCTCCCTTTGAGTGATAAATTTGCGTTTGTAAATTTGCGTACTTTTGTCCTGCATGATAATTGAGTACTTTTTTGAACATACTCAAATATATTAATAGGCAAGATTGAGCTTTTACAAAATAAATTATTGAGGAGGTCTGTACCCCACAGAATCGAAAAATTTGTTTAATTTACATATTTTTTTCTAAATCAAATATCGAAAAACGGCTCTATGCGAACCTTCATTTTGTTGCTCTGAATAGCTGGTAAACATTTTAGCTAATTCCACCGACCAGATTTCCCGGAAAACGTGTATGAAATTTTCACACATTTCCTCGGCTTGGAATTTTTTGATAATCAATTTAGAAAAAAAGATATAAATTAAACAAATTTTTCGACTAGAGATTTGGAACGTTCCAATCATCTCTCGCTCTGATCTTTTGCTGCCTTCTATTGCATGATGAATTTACATTTGTTTGTGTCGAACCTTGTAGCTACAAATCGCCCTTTTGTGCAAAAATAAAGCTATTGAACAATGCAGTAAACCATGTGAAATTTATAAAAACAGAGACAAAATAGTAAAAAAAAAAGAAAAATAGAACGTTATACGCTTGCGCTGCATTACAATTGTACTTGCATGCGTACCTAGTGCTATAACTAACGGACACGCACGCGCGAAATAAAGTAAATAATAATAACGACTTAATACATACGCGAGCTACAGTCCAGGCACGAGAGTCGATAAATAATCCTTTGTGGATGCGCGTATGTGTGTGTGTGTGTGTTTGTTCGTATTAATGCTTTAGCTCTTTCTCCTGCGCAGCGCATAATAATAATCACGTATTATTCTCCGAGGCACTTTAAAGGGCCCTCCTCTAATTAATCGCTCGCTCGAGCGCGATGAGCACGCGCGTACGTGTGTATATGTGCGATGCAGCGCAGCCCGCTCCGTATTATATGCACCTTAATAATGCGCGACGGGGCGCGCAGATGCGAGTTGTTTTTGCGAGCGCCGCGATGTCGTCGACGCGACAGAGGCGAGAGAGTGAAGCGCGGTGTGCGGTGCCCGAAAAAAACGAGACACTTTGTGTAGTGGAGATTGCTTATGAATTTCGATATCCCACGTATTACGTATAATATTGACAAATTTATTTGGCAGTTTGACAAGACTGTTTTTCATTTTATTTTATTTCTATTTTTTTTTTATTTACTTTTTCATTCTTTCGTTTACACTGTACGTAATACCTTCAGCCTGGCTGCTGCTGCTATGTACATGGCTCACACGAGCAAACAAAAACCGTTCAAAATGTCATTTGTAAATTCCATCTCTCTCGTCCATCCACGGCACACACACACACATACACGGATCGTATTCATAATATCGGAAAAAGCGATAAATTGAAATGGCTTCGTACGATATATAAATGCTATGCGAAATTAAATCATAAATCACACACATACACGACCCAGCGAATTTCGAACAATATTTCATTATTGTTACACCGAAATATCTAACCACTCCGCGCCGACTTTCTCTCGATCGTCTCTGTGCATCGCTCTGTACGTGTGTTTCTGCGCAAGCTGCAGCCGCTTTCGGTAATCAATAGTAATCGCGCCGCTATTATCTGCAGAAACCTCCTTCTGAGCTATATATATACATGTACGTATATACAGCACAGAGGCAGAGAGCTGTATTAGATCCATTTGCAGTTTGCATCCTCATCAGCATCATCATCATCATCATCCTCATCCTCCCCTCGGAGGCGAGAGGGCTATTACTATATGCGCTTCGCTTCCTAGAAACAGAGTCTTGATTAGCTCTCCCCAGTGTGTATGGGGGTGTGGGTACACGAGAGGTCTTCCCAATCAGTTCAACACTGATAAACCCCCCCCCCCCCTACATTATTATATAGTACGCGGGCACGCAGGGGGAGGAATTCATTATACATCCAAGAGAGGATGACGTAATACCCTCTGATATCTTATGTATATCATTGGTGTGGAGCACTTTTTTTGTTGTTGTCGTTGTTTTTTACGACGCGAGCGCGCGACATTAAAAGCTCAGAGTCGTAAAAAAGCTCGCGCGGGCCTGCTCGAGATGTTTTTACGAGCCTGCCACGTTGTGTATACCGTATACAGATAAGAGACTTTATTACATATCTTTTATTAATTAATTATACGATTTTTTTTCACGCTACGTCGATCATAATACGTCCGGATGCGAGCTTTTACGCCAAAATTTCAAAGATCAATTTTTCTCTAACGCAGTGCTTTTTTTTCTGCTTTGTGTTCGCAGCTGTCGGAGTTGGAGCAGCGAGTTTTGGAAGCCGAGAGACGAGCCGACGAGGCGGAAGACAAGGTGAGAGAGATATATACATATATATAGAGACTGCATGTGCATATGTATACGTTGTTCGCGCACGCGGAAAGAGGTAAAAAGAATGTTACATATATATCGGCGCGGTTACGACTGGCAAGTATCGAACCGGCTGCGGTTACGTCGTCTGCTCTCGTCGTGTACGTTATATTCTTGCCCTGTACGAAGTGTATATACGTGTCGTATACAAATATACAATAAAATATGATATAATCGTTGGGCAATGATTTAATTCACACACGCACGCGACGATGTATGTAACACACACAACGCCGCGCGCCACCAAAAGATCGATACTCGCTTAATGTGTCTCTTCTTTCTCACTTTTTTTTTTTTATAATATTTTGGAACGATCGTGCGCAGCTCGCCCTCCCTGCACGAGAGATTTATATATATGCACGATTATAATGCGCATACGCGTGTGTGTACGTGTATCGTAGAGAGCTTGCGGAGAGTAAAACGTCGCAAGCTCTCGCACACACATTCACGGATTTATATAACGCCGAGCTTGTGGGAAAAACCGTGTATTTGTATGTGTATGTGTGTGTACAAGGCATGTACGATATATACTATATGTGTGTATAACGTCGCAGGGTGTAACAACCCCGTGCTCGCGTGTACGTATACACAAACCGATCGAAGCTTTTATACGCGCGCTGCGGGGTGTGCTAGGCACCCGGCACAGCTGCACCGATCATCGACCGGATCGCGTTTCTCGAGATTTCTGCCTTATCCTCCTCCCCGGATCCCCTTGTCTGCAGCTGTCCGATACGAATTTTTTCTGTATAACCCTCGAACGACACAACGACCCCCTCGCGCAAAAAGCTCCTTTACCGACGACCGCTTCGCTACGACGATGGATAAAAGCTCGCAGATGCGTGATTACCGACCGCGCGGCACCGCACGTGTATCGTACGCGCGTAAAGCGACCCCCCTGGGAAAACTACCCCCTTTCGCACACTGCATGCGGCGCTGCGGCATTATTATTCTCTACTGCTGCTGCTGCTGCACCACTGCCACCCCTACTGCCCAAAGCGCCGTGGCGGCGGCGGCGGCCGTCATTGATTTCCTTCTCTACCCTTACCCCCTTCCGAAAAAGCGGGGGTGCGCTGCGCTGCGCTGCTGCTGCTGCTGCTGCTCTGTGCTGCTCGCAACAAAAAAAAATAGGGGGAGCCAAGATGGTGGCTATATAACGCGGGCGCGCACACACGCGGATGGTAGCCGCACGCCGCCTGCACAGTAGCGCCGGTGCGCCAGAGACTCCGCACGGGCCTCTCCGCCGCGTACAGTCCCCCCTCTTCTCTCTTAAATTTTTCACTTTTCTCGTCTGCATGTGTATACGTATTGTATATATATATATAAATGTCCCACATGTATGTATATAAGAGAGATGGGGCTGCATGGCGCATTTGTACACGCTCTCTCTCTCTCTCTCTCTCTCTGCGTACCCATCTATATGTGTATGCAACTCCGAATCCTATCCGTATACGCTCGCGCGCGCGCGCGCGCGATAGCGCCTGATGTCGCTCTGTTATATACCTACCCCGAATAAGTGTGTATGTGTATGTATGTGTGCAGTATCTCGTCCCGTTCTCCGTCTCGTTCCGTCGGGCAGCCGCGCTCCGCGCTAGTTGTACACGCTCGGCCTGCGCGTTTTAATACATTTTATATTACAATACACCGTTTTTTTTTATATATCTCTCGTATACTCGTCGTAACTGTGTCGCGCGCGCGCGTGTGTGTGTGTGTGCATCGAATGCAGTGCGATCAGAAAGAAAGGATGTGCGAGATGTGTCATAAGTGACACGCGCGCGCGCGCGCTCGATGTTATCGTGTTGGTGGCCTGCTGTTGTTGCCCGTCGTCGTCGTTGTTGTTGTTGTTGTTGTTGTTGCCGCTGTTGTTGTTGAATGTAGCCCGACGATGAAAGGTGCGAGCAATGCGTGAGGTTGTTCGTACTAAGCTCCGGCGCGCATCGGTTCGTCGTCACCCGCGACCGTGCGATAATTCGGATTGAAAAAAAAAAAAAGAAAGAAAAAAGATAGAGAAAGAATAGTAATATAAGTGTGTAATATGGATAGCAGCAGGTGACAAGGTAGGCGATTCAGGTTAAAAAAATTTTTCACACGTACACGCACACAAGACAATACGCAAGAGCTGATACAAAACATTATCATCGTATAACACGTTTTGCTCTACGAGTCGATGCGGTTTACTGCAGTGCGTGCCGTATGATTACTACAATTTTTTCGATAATTTATTGTTACGATCTCATACACGTTACACATCGTAGACCGATTGAACGGCGTACAGGGGGGTAGAGGGGTGCGTATGTGTATACACACACGTACGTACGCCACTGTACTCAATGGGGGTGTATACAATTTTTGGGGGTTAAGGTTCGAACATAATATCATGGTTTTGTGCTGCAGCTGCGTTGCGATAACGCAGTGTGCACACACAGCACACATACGCACGACTCGCACCGCACCGCAGAGATTTGCATGTTACGTCGCCCGTTGATTGCGATAATCCTCCGGTCTAATTATACACCACTGGCGTATCATCGGTTGACGTTTATTCTTCTCATCTCTCTCTCTCTCTCTCTTTCTTTCTCTATCTTTATCTATAGGGGGATCTCTCTCTGAGCTTGTGTATACACACATACGCGCAGACACGAGCGTTCGTGTGCTCATTGATGCTGCAAAAACGTCTGACCTGCCACAGACTCTCGTATACTTACATACGCGCACCCCACACAGAGGTAGAGAGAGAGAACGAGACTTTTAACTCGACGCTTGAACTTTCAAAGCTCACCTCTCTCGCCTGCCAGTGTGTGTGTGTGTATGTGTGTATGTGTGTGTGTTTGAATATTTATATACCACGAAGTTCATCGATGAAAAATAGCGCTCGGCTGAACAAGTCAAGCTCGGTGTATCGTGTATAATTCGTCTGCAATAAAAATAAAAAAAGCTCTCACAAGCACAAAGGCGTGCTTTATAATGCATATCATCGTAACAACACATCGTATAGGTAGACCGCACGAGAGGTGAAAACAGCTATATATCACCACCATGAGCTTTTCATTTTATCTCTCTCTCTGTCTCTCATTGTCGTACGTTGAATGAAGGTTATTCCACTTCCTCCTCGTCATTCTTCTTCTTCTGCTCCTTTCTCTCTCGCGCGCGCCCCGGTGCTACGCGCTGCTATACTACGAAAACTAAATGAATTAGCGATCCGCGACGACGACGACGAAGGCTCCGTCGAAAGCTCATCAAATTATACTCCTTTCTCGAGGAGAGATAATTGCAGCTTGGGGGGGGGGGGAATAGTAGTACAACGATATAAATATAAAAAGCTCTCTCTCTTAGATCCTTGTATTTTTCTTTTAATTTTCCAGTCGCGCTCAAACGTACGTATATAAATTCCCAGGTCTGCTGCTGGCTGGCTGCTACTGGCTGTGCTTGCGTTATATACGTACACTTATTCAGACACACAGACGCACAGCAGCAGTCGGTCTGTCACACACGAATCGATCCGCTCTGGCAGGCAGGCAGTCGACGTCGTCGTCGTAGTCGTCGTTTTTTCCTTCCTCTCTTTTTCCGTCCACAACTCTGAAGCTTACTCTCGTCTCTCATACGCTTGTATAGCAGCAGCAAACAAGCAAGCAAGCAGCAGCTTTCTATCTCGTGTGTTTTCACTTTCGCGAGAGAGAGAGAGAGAGAGAGACGACGTCTCTTTGAAATTGACGCGTACGCGCGTTCGTCTGCCTGCGTGTGTGTGTATATTATTACGCGTGCTGCATTTCGATACGCATACTCATATGTGCCGTAACTTTGCGCAGAGTAGACTAGAGGAAAAGTGTTTTATTTTTTTTATTTATTTTTTTCAACTTTTAACGAGTCACATTATAAACACGTATAAAGTTGAGCGAGACGCGAGGATTAAAAGTCAATAATACGTGTCGAGGTGTAGGTACATATATATAATACGGCGATTTAACGAGGTTAATTGTTTTCATTAGCCGATATAACGTCTCTCTCTCTCTCTAACGTGTGCCCGCGATCGATCGGTTTTCGCGCTTTATTATTATACCGTACGTAAATTATGCGCGCCAATAAACCAACAGAAATCACTTTACGATCGACCGGCTCTCTGTCTCTTCGTTGTATAAATACGCTACACACGCTTTAACGTATCATGTGTGTGTGTGTGTCTGCGTGTGCATGCACGTGGTAAGCGCGAGGTAGTATATAGTACAGCGCGCGACTCTTTATTGCCGCCAAACCATTTGGCCCTTTATTTTTTTTCTGAACGCCACCGCCAAAAGCGCCTACGCGCGAAATTCGTGTGGTTGCGCGCATAAGTGTGTGTATTTATTGTACACCACTGGTACACTACAGAGCTCGCATAGAGCGAGAGATTCTAGGAAAAAGAATATCGCCTTGGCGAATTGCCCAAGACTTTCATAATCTCTCGGTGCACGCAGACACTTGAACGCTACGTTACGCGCGTGTACACTTTGCAGTGAACACATACACGTATACGGTCGCGCTGGGCGCGCATAAGCACGCGCGCACACACTGCGGATGTTCGCCTCGTGGGCTATACGTATACGTGCGTACGTGCAGCTGCAGCAGCTTTAAACTCTAATGCAGTGTCTCGCTCTCTGTACATATATATATATATATATATATATATATATCGTTATAAATTTTCGCAAGCTCGCTCTGCATATAATGCGCGTCGCTCGTATCCTCTTCTATTTTTCCACTCTTCTTCTTCTTCTCGCTTACGAGCGCGTTACATTATTATTATCATTATTATATGCGCACAGTCTATATGCATACGAGAGAGAGAGAGAGAGAGAGAGAGAGAGAGAGAGAGAGAGAGAGAGAGAGAGAGAGAGAGAGAGAGAAGAGGTTTTTAACGCCACCACCACACGCGGACGTATATATAACGCGTAATATTAGCACATTTTCCACGCGACGAATTCTCTCTCTCTTTTGTGCTGCGTGTTATATTATAAAGACGCGAACCGGCGCAGGCATCAGCAGCAGCACAACGTGTGTGGGTGAGTCTGTGTTTATTACGCGCGCGCGACAGCTCTAGACAGTCGTTGACCTTTATATATTTACGGCGCACGCTGTGTCGTCGTCGTCAACGCTTCTCTTTTCTATCTCCGCGGGGAACCCATACAGGCGTTACACAATTGATCGTGTAATAAAAAGTATAAAAATAAATATATATATAACTTCGGTAAAGCTGCGTCTCTTCGAATATCGAATTCTGATATATACGATATAAATGCCTTTTTTTTTGTCTCTTGGCACACTGCCCATTGCGCGCATATATACGTATATAGCGGCCGCAACCAATATCCTGCATCGTACCTTTATGTATGAACGAGTCCGACTTCAATTAGACATATATATATAGGCGATAATTACTCGCATCCGCCGGCTCGAAAATTCCGCGCATCCTTTCCTCTTCCAGCATCGGCAGCGGAGAAGAGAAACCTTCGAGTATAATATAAGCTAGCTCGAAGGAAGTGCGAGAGTTGAGATGAGAAAAAAAAGGTCGAAGGGAGGATGAAAAAAAAAAATAATAAGCAGCTCTCGACTCTCTGCAGTAACCCCCCTCGAACACTGTGTACATGCGCGACGTTCGGCAAACAAATAACCTCACTCGAGCATCTCTCTCTCGGCTGATCATCGAGTTCTCTCCTCTCTTTTATAAACGATCCCCATTTGCGTATACGTCTTCCGTATATACCTATATATTAACGTCTAAAATATATAGCATAACTGCTCACCCTCGCGTCATGGGCTTACACGTATATAGGACTGACTGTGTAACGTCCCTTCTCTCTCGCCCTCGAGTCGAGGCTGGGTATTAGCTATAGCTTTTCTACCCATGAGTCACACAGTTCTCGGCTGTGCCATACTACTCCTATTTTTGTATATATACCTATATAGGCGTTCAGCGGCCGCCGATTCCGCCGCTGTTGCCGCCTCCGCCGCACCGCTGCCGCTTCCACAACGGCTATACCGCCGCCGTCGTCGTCGTCGTCGATCTTCCCATAGCGTGTGTGCTGCTATACACGCAGTGCGCGCGAGCTTTGTTGTATATATACTGCACGGTGCGGTGTGTAGTGTAGTGTCTCACTCGTGTGCGGTGTGGTCAGTGACCAGCAGCCTGGCACAGAGGCAGCGCACACGCACATTTTTGCAGCTTCTCTCACTGCTCAATTTGTATTTCTCCCGTGGTTTATGTGTGTCTCTCTCTCTCTTTCCTTTGTGCGTGGGTGTTTCTACCTCTCTCTCTCTCTCTGTGCTACGTGGGTTAGATAAGAATTTCGCAAAATCTAATCAGCCCGCTGAGTCTCTTTCTCTTTGGTTGGTTCGTTCGTTCGCTAGCGCCTCGCACTGATCGAATTAAGCATGGATTCATCCAAGGGTGAGATTAAAGCTTACATGTACATTTATATATCTATATACGAAACTCTTTATCCGATGTATCGTAGGGCTTCTTACTTACTTACTTATCCTATTGTGTTTTGTGTATTTCTGTGTGTATCGTACCTTTATACCTACACCAACCACCACCACTGTCCTATTAGTTACCGCGTCCGTGTTATTGCTCTCCTGACATCTCTCTCTCTCTCTCTCTCTCTCTCTCTCTTGCGCTTTTAATGTAATATAATTTCGGGGGCTTTTAAACACCCGAACCGTGTGATGCTACAATCGGCTGCGCGCACCCCGCCCCGCCCGAGGCGCTGCTGCAACCATCGCCGCTGTATATAATACACAACACTTTCGCTTTTGCCTATTGTGTACCGTGTGTATATGTACCGCGACGCGAGAGAGAGAGAGAGTACATGATTTTGGCAGCATAACTCCCCCGCGCTATGATTTTCGCGCCCGCGCGCGAGACTGCTCACTTTTGTTGTATAGTGTCGTGGGTCGCGAGAAAAAAAGAGAGAAGAGTCGAGAGGAACATGTATACACACACACACACACGTTGTGCTGGATATATATTTGAGCCTTGTTTATAATTATTATTATTATTATATTTGAGTGTAACAAAGCTTGGAAGATGGCCTATTGATATAAAAAGTAGTTAGCAGTAAATAACATGAGCTTTTATGAGCTTTTATATATATACATTGCAGATTATTTTGACCATATTTGTATGAATAGTCCCTTTGTTAAAAATTGCTTAAAAGCTTTGACAAAAATACATATTGTACAATACCTCGTAGTGTTGAGATAATTTATATATTAATCGTATATTTATTATCCTTAATTTATAAAAGAAATATATAAAGGCCATCTCTGCGTTTAAGATCAAGCGCGACGCGAGACTCCGAGATTTTACGTAATAATAGTATCAGTAATGCGAAAAAAAAAGAGTAAGGAAAACGTATGAGTCACCAGTGACAAATACGTCCAATGGTATCGAACACGGGGAGAGCTATTAAGTATCGGCACACACCAACGCTACTTCCATAACACCACTCGATGAACAGCAGAAAATTAAAGAATAAACAAACAAACGTGACTCATTAGTGGTAGTAACAATAAGTAGACAAACAAAAAAAATCAAGCGTACCAAAGTATTGATTTTCCTTTTCTATATATAATATATATATACGAGTGCGGGTGAGCGAGAGCAAGACAGAGATAGAGAGAAGCAGAACTATATAACACCGTGTGCCAAGCGTGTCGTCGCCCCCCTGTATATAACAGTCATAGTCTGCTGCTGCTGCTGCTGCTGCTGCTGTGCCAGCGTGAGAGACGGACAGCAGCACTATATATGTGCAAGGGAGAGTCGACGCACTGGCGATGGTTAAATGCACGCGCTTTTATCGATTCCGTCCTCGAGCGCGACAGCTGCTCTTTCTTTCTTTCCTGTTCTCTCTCTCTCTCTCTCTCTCGGTCGCCTGCTCAGCTCACGCGACGTGCAGCACGTGCATATATTCATGTCACGCGAGTAATTGCTGCTGCAGAGATTTGAAAGAAAAAAAATCCGACAACAATAACAACAATGACAACAACAACGAAAAACAACAACAACAACAACAACAACAACAGCTCCAAAAAAATTGTCCACAGAACTCGTCGTCGTTGAGACCGAGAAACAGCATTATAATAATACAACAACAAGAACAACACATCGCGTGGCCGTCGTCGATCGTGTCGCGGGTGGTGTAATGGCAGTAACTGGCGGAGGAGGCAAGAACGAGCTGCTGTCGCTGCTGCTGCTGCTGCTGATCATACGCGAGGCGAGGCGGCCACCGGCACCCACGCGTCCGACGCACATGCTTGATAATTTCAGTACTGGCATGGCTTGCTGTTGCTACCGCTACTACTACTCATCGTACTCCTCCGCCGCCGCCGCTACCAGCAGCTTTTTCCACTTGGTTATTAAAGTCGCGAGGATAATATTGTTTTATTTGTCGTGCGTCGCTGCTAAAATTATTACTGCTTTGATCGACGCGATCGATAAAGAGATAATAATAATAATAAGCGAGAGATTGATTATTGTAAAAAAAACGAGCGACCGCGAAGTCGCCGATCGTTCGTGCCGTTTGCGGTCGCCGTTGTTGATGCTCGTGATCGTTGTCGTCGTCTGACGTACGATGTCATCATCGTCGCAGTCGCATTACGAGCACATTAGCTATGTCAAGAAGAAGGTACAAGTATCATGAATATGATTTTTAATTCTATCCAACAATAGTAATATAGAGCTTTTACTTTTAATTTTTTTTTATTGTAGATTTCGTAGCTTTGAAATCTATTTATTTTTTTTTTTATTATTATTATTCGTAGTGCGTATGGTATAGCTTAGAAAGTGTGATCCTTAAAAAAAACGAGCGTAAATCCAAAAAAAAAAAAAAGAGAAAGAAAAGACACCATATAAGTAACGATAGGTTACAGATTTTTATAACCGGCGAATGACACAAAATACGACTATCATATGATTTTTCCGTAAAAGAAAAATGCATCTTATCCAAAAAAATTGTAACTCAACGCCACCAACCCTGATCCATAGGTACGGATGATGGAGGAGCGGTTGGTGAAGGGTGAATACTGCCTGAGTACCGCGGGCTCGCCGGCCCACAACAATTCGTCCTCGCTGCCGTCCACCTCGACGAGCAACAACAGCAGCGTCGGCAGCGTAGGCAGCGTCGGAGGAGGAGGAGGAGGCACCGGCAGCAGCGCCTCGGCCACCGCCGCAGCCGTACTCGCGGACAGCAACAGCGCGGTGGTGCTCGCCGCCCTGCAGAACAATGACCGGCTCAACGCCGCCGCCGCCGACAACGACGTGCACTGCGCCTGCTACTCGAAGCTAGAGACCCAGGTCGAGGAGCAGGTAGGTTTTTCGATCGTAATTATTATCGAGAAAGAAAGGACTATCGATCGATTGATTGTTTTTTTTTTTTCTTAATTTTATCTTTAGCGACAGCTGAGACTGCAGGACCGAAGACAGGTGAAGGCCAAAGCGGCGCTGATCAAGGAGTGGGTGACGAACAAGCTGCGCGAGCTCGAGGAGCAGAACCAGCTGCTGCGAGAGAAGAACGACAAGTGCACCCAGCAGCTCGAGTTGCTGCGCAATCACATACGTAACATCGGCTTGAGGCCACCGGTACGGATATCTTCCTCCCTTATAAATATAGCTCCTCGGTTCATTGCTAATTCTTTTATAAATTTTTTTTGCAGCTACAGACGCGAGTCGTGCTGTCGCTCGAGGTCGACTCGAACCTGCGCCGGCGCTCGGAGGTGCTCGAGAGCACGACAGCCGCCCATCATCATCATCATCATCATCAGCAGCAAGTGACGTCGGCGGCGATGCCCGAGGCCGCCTCGAACAACTCCTCGGCGGCCGGCGATCAGCTGCTGCCCGCTCATCATCAGCAGCATCACAACAATCATCATCCGCTGCAGCCGCATCATCAGCACCAGCTGAATCTGCCCGCGGAGGCGTCCAAGAGCGCCCAGACGTCCCCGGCCAATACCAAGCATCGCCGGCACTTTTCCTTCTCCGCCTGCTCGGGTACGCTGCTGCAGCAGGCCGGAGTGCAGAACAACGTCAATATGGACTCGAGGTATGTATGAAAATAAAATTAAGGATTGGCTTTGTGTGGCAAAGAGAGACGATCGATAACGTCATCGATTGTATTTGTTTCAGTCTCCTGTCGGAGGAATTGGCCGCCGCCGTGGAGAATCTCGTGCTGATGCCGACGAGCACGATGCAGACGCAGACGCAGACCTCGACCTCGTCCCTGATACCCGGCGCCAGCGGCACGGCCTCGAGCGTCGCCTCGACCACGCCCAGTCTCCGGGACAGCGGCGCCTCGGACAGCGCCAACGAGGCCATGCACGACTACGCCGAGATCTACACGCCGAGTCGCGAGGGTGCCTCCGTGACGGTGATGACGGGGCCCACCAGTGGCTCCGTAGGCGCGTCCTGTCCCATCGTCGGTGGTGGCGGTGGTGGTGGCGGCTCGACCTGGCCCAGTGCCAACGCCGCCGGTGGTGGAGCGGCTCAGGCCGCGATCGCGCCAACCGCCAAATCTTCCGACGATCTGCTGGACGGAAAGCTGCAGAAGCAGCAGCAGCAGCACAAGCAGCGAGAGCAGCAGAGGCCACCCACGCCACCGTTGCACAGGTTCCCGAGCTGGGAGGCCAAAATTTACCAGGTGACGACGACTGCTACTACTGGTGGTGGTGGTGGTGTCCAAGGGACTGATTCGGCTAAAACGGTATTGTCAAGGCGTGACTTTAGAGAGCTTAACTGTGTGCATCTCGATTCTACTTTTCTGTCGGCTTGTATATATACATTTTTGAATTAACATTATAACTTATATTACGTTACAAATATTTTACGCTGAGAGAGCGCTGAAATCGGTCCCTTCCGTGCGATACGTAAAAGTGGAGGGGGCGCATAACATATGGATCTTTCAATGTGTGTTATGTACTAATTTCACTAAAAATTGTTGACGATTTTTTTTCATCGCAATTATAAACTCGTAACCACTCGTACTCACTCGCTATGCTTTTGGCCCTCCTCGCACGTAGGTTGCCGACGGTGGCTTGGGCATCGGTCCGCCGACCAACGACGACTCGTCCCAGCCCTCCACGACGACCAACACGGCCTCGTCCAAGCACTCGACGTCGAATCATCGCGCCACCGAGGGCTACTGCGACATCTCCGTGCCGGTCTACGCCACGGTCAAGGGTCGCGCCAGCCAGATACGCTCGATGCCCTTCGGCGACAGCTCCGACGACAGCTCGGACGGCGAGGGTGGCGGCGGAGGCGGAGGTGGAGGTGGCGGCGGAGGAGATCACAACAATCTGCTGCTGCTGAACAATCAGAACAATCATCATCAGAGCAGCGGCACGCGCATCACCAACAGCTCGTCCGACAACACGGAGTCGTCGCTGGGCAGCGCCAGCAGTCCGTCCAAGAGCGTCAAGACCAACAGCAGCCTGAGTCCGGCCAAGCGCAGCTCAGGCAGCGGCTCGCCCAGCAAGAGCGTGAAGCGCGACAGGTCCATCGAGTCGGGCCTGTCGGAGGACTACGCGATACCGCCCGACGCTCTGAGCTCGACCTCGCTCGAGTCCTCGATGCCGAGCCTGCTGATGCGCGTCTCCGGCGACTCGCCCAAGCGACTCGAGTCGCTGGAGAAATCCGGCCATCTGGCCAAGCTCGGCGGCAAACTCAAGACCTGGCGCAAGCGCTACTTCGTGCTCAAGAACGGGGTGCTGTGCTACTGGAAGAGCCAGAGCGACGCGGCGCAGCGCAAACCACAGGGGCAGATCATGCTCGACGACGTGTGTCGCATCAACAGGGCCGAGGGCGCGGCGACGTTTGAAATAGCCACGGGCAAGAAGACGTACTATCTGACGGCCGATTGCATTGCCACGATGGAGGACTGGATAAGGGTGCTGCAGAACGTGCAGCGCAGGAACGCGACGAAGCTGCTGCTGAGCCGGGAGGACAACAAGCCGACGATACAGGGCTGGCTGACCAAGGTGAAGAACGGACACGCCAAGAAGTGCTGGTGCGTGCTCATCGGCAAGATGTTCCTCTACTTCAAGTGTCCCAACGATATGGTGGGTATTATACGAAACGAATCATCATAAAAAAATGCGAACTCATCGTGACAATTGTTCCTTTCGCAGAATCCACTCGGCCAGATCAACATGCGCGACGCCCGCGTCGAGGAGGTCGAGCACATGTCGGACAGCGACAGCGAGGAGCGCGACTCGGATCACACGCCGCCCGAGCAGACCATCGGCATCTTCCCGTCGCATCAGGGCCCCACCTATCTGCTGATGCAGCACAAGCAGGACAAGGACAACTGGCTGTATCACTTGACGGTGGTGTCGGGCGGCGGGCCCAACGCCGGCACCCAGTACGAGCAGATGGTGCACAAACTGATGGAGACGGACGGCGACGCGAATTGCGTGCTCTGGCGGCATCCGCTGCTGTTGTACAGCAAGGAGAACATCGCGAGTCCGCTGACGAGTCTGACCTCGGAGTCGCTGCAGACGGAGGCGGTGAAATTGTTCAAGGTAGAGTGTATAGACGTCGAGAAGCGAAGAAGAGAAAAATTGTACGAATCAATGATGATGATGATTTCCCAAAAACACAGGCGATACAGTTGTTCATGTCGGTGGCGGTGGAGCAGGCAGGGATCGACTACCACGTGGTGCTGGCGCAGAACGCCCTGCAGCAGTGCCTCGACCAGCCCGAGCTCCAGTCCGAGTGCATCTGCGCCCTGGTGAAGCAGACGAGCAGACACACCCAGCACAGGCTGGGCGTACAGGTAAAAAAGGCCGCAAGACACGTGTCGCTGGGCGCGACTGCGCGCGTCGTAAGTCCCACCCTTTACAAAAAAAAAAGCTTATTTTTCGTCATCATCGCTAACACAAACAAGATCAAGCATTCATGACGCGCGCCATTGAGAAACAGAGGACATCGTTCGATGCGCGCGCGCGCGCGCAGTCTCGTTTGCAAAATTTGATGTTTACTTTTTTTTTTATGTCTCTTGTTACTCGCGTGCGCAATCGGATATTAGACTTGGTCAAGTATCGAACGCGTTCTTTTCTTTGAATATTCTTATTTAGCGAGCACCTTAGGCTGTGTACGATCAATCGAATCATTCATCGAATCGTATAATCGAAAGAATATTCAAAGAAAACTCTGTGTGGTAAGGGTACGCTGGTAAACGAGACGTTAATTTACTAATCAGAAATTAATTCGTGTATAGCAGCTCACATCACTAATAGTAACGATTAACAACATTATTTATTATATACTTGACGAAGTTAATAACACGACTAAAATTTCAGTATTTATTTCAACAATTCACACATTATTCACTTTCATTTGCCGCTTTGAGTGTGCTTTTTAATATTTATACTAAAAAAATGTTGCATGCCTTTCGTCTTTGTCACGATCATATAATCATAATCATAATAATTTTCTGCACTCATCATTAATTCATGGAAAAATCATCAATTTTTGTCACATATGAGGGTCGATACATGACTCGACCCAAATTTTTGGATAGATATTTATTTATATAAAAAACTCATCGCCCCATTATTATATAAATCGAGCGAATCGAGCGTACTTCGAATCATCTTATACACAACGATGAAAAATAATTACTAAAGTTGCAATAGCCATGGAATTCGAAGTACGCTCGAGCTTCGCGCGCGCACATTGTTTGCAAAAACTGGTATGTTGGTGTACACGGAATATCGATTATTTTTTTTTTTCATATCGTCCACACACGAACGATAAATAATAATACTTTTTTGTATTGTAGAGAATTTTTCATTCACTCTTTTTAATTTTTACGAACTAGTTGGAATTATTGTTAATTATGTCATATACATCTCTCTCTCTTTTTTCTTCACTCTGATGTATAAATATTCAACTGTATTTGCTGTCATTTACATTATAACAATTGGTATTTTCTTATATTTTCTCATCACGCTCAACGATATTTTTATATATTAGTTGCACAGCAGATGAGAAGCTCCAAAGCGCTAGATAATATATTCACTGACAACTATAGAATAGTTCGGCGTAGAATGAGCATCCGAATCTTGTTATTATATATTTTATACACACTTTGCTTTTGATATATAGTTTCATTCTCTTCCTTCCCTCTCTCTTTTTAAATATAGTTTAAAAATTGATAGAACAATTCTGGAAAATGGGAATTAACGAATTAACGAGTAGAAAAATTAAAAAAAAAAAAGAGAGAGCCTAAACTCCTTTATATGCATCTTGTAAAATCATTCAATATAAATCAATTATACGTCACTTCGTTCTTCATCGTTTCACACGAATCGAGAAAAAAACCACGAACAAGTCCAAAAGCCCAGACATATACACGCCAGCATACCGTGTGTTTGTGATCAATTGCAGCAATTGCTGCTGTGCGCAACGCAGTCGCTGTTCACCTGCGACGCCCTGCACCAGGGCCACGGCCACCACCACGCCAACGGTGGCGTCGATTGCCGCTTCTCCGGCAGCGGCGGCGCGGGCGATCACGCCGACGACGTCCAATCCATCGTCGGCGTGGCGCACCACTCCTCCTCGTCCTCGAATTCTCATCAAAGCAATCATCCTAACTGCGCGCAGGCACACCATCATCACTCCTCGTCGACCAGTCTGCACGACTGCAAGACGAATCCGGCCCAGTTCGTGATGATACAGGGCTGGCAGCTGCTGTCGCTGGCCGTCTCGCTGTTTCTGCCCAGGAACAATCGGGTGCTGTGGTATCTGAAGAAGCACCTGCAGAGGAACGCCGACAGCAAGTGCGTGTCTTTTATTCTTTTGTCCGAAGTATATGTAATGGCGATGCATTGTAATAACGCAATCGTTTTGCAGGACCGAGTGCGGCAAGTACGCGGCCTACTGCGAGCGAGCCCTGGCCCGCACCCTGGAGAACGGCCCGCGCGAGGTCAAGCCCTCGCGCATGGAGGTGCTCTCGATACTGCTCAAGAATCCCTATCATCACTCGCTGCCGCACGCCATACCCGTCCACTTTCTCAACGGCACGTACCAGGTGGTGAGCTTCGACGGCAGCACCACCATCGAGGAGTTCCTCGCCACCATGAACCAGGAGATCGGCTGCCGCGACGCCCACCAGTCGGGCTTCACCCTGTTCAGCGACGACCCCATCGAGAAGGACCTCGAGCACTTCATCGACATGCAGGCCAAGCTCTGCGACATCATATCCAAGTGGGAGACGGCCCTGAGGGAGAAGGGCTCGGGCAAGTTCGAGAACACACGGGTCATACAGCTGACCTACAAGTCGCGCTGCTACTGGCGTCACGCCGCCAAGATGGAGACGGATCGCGAGCGACTGCTGTTCTGCTACCAGGTGAATCAGCAGGTGGTGCACGGCAAGTTCCCGGTGAATCGCGAGCTCGCCTTCGAGCTGGCTGGCCTGATGGCGCAGATCGACTGCGGCGAGTACAACGCCGACAAGCTTCGCGGCACCAGTGGCAGTCAGAGCGGCGGAAGCAACAATCCCCATCACGTGGTGCTCCAGGCGCTCGACAAGTTCTATCCGGTGCGCTACAGGTCGAACATCACCGCGGAGCAGCTGCGCGAGCTCCAGGACAAGCTGCAGGAGAAGTGGATGTCGTTGAAGGGCCGCAGCATCGCCGACTGCGTCCGAATCTATCTGACGTGCACGCGCAAGTGGCCGTTCTTCGGCGCCACCCTCTATCAGGCCAAGATCAAGCAGCCCGATCCGCAGACCGTGTGGATCGCGGTGAGCGAGGACAGCGTGACGCTGCTCGAGCTCCAGACCATGGCAGTGATCTGTCGCTACAATTACGCCAACATCGTGACGTTCGGCGGCTGCCTCGACGACTTCATGCTCGTGGCCTGTCCGGACGAGGGCGCCGCCGAGCAGAAGCTCATCTTCGCCCTGAGCAAGCCCAAGATCCTGGAGATCACCCTGCTCATCGCGGACTACATGAACGCCCTCGGGCACACGCTGCCCGGCACGCCCCAGATGAACACGCTGACGCGCAACGGCTCGCATCGCTCGATAAAGTCCACGCTGAGAACGGCCACTGGTAAATTTCAATTGTGCAATCTCTCTCTCTCTCTCTCTCTCTCTCGTTGTATAGTTTATAATTGTTCTTTGTACTTTTCTCCTGTACACACTTTATGATTTCTGTCTATTGTGTGCGGTTCTTTTTTTCCTTTTTGTCTTTTCTGTTTGCTCACACTCACACGAAATTTTGTGTCATTTTATTATATATCTTGTGTTCAAGGTTGATCTTGGTATTCCGGGGGTTATTGCGTGGGTCTGGCAGTTTAGAGATCCGAAAAAAATGTTCCTATCAACCCACCCGACAAATCTCGGACAGAACCGATGTAAGCGTCAATTTATTTTTCATTCATTTTTTCCTCATTTGTCAAAGTGCATTTTCTTTATTTTTTTTTTCTGTCAATTACAACTGATGAAATTCATAATTATTTCCATTCACTCATTCGTTGGTCGTTCTGTTGAAACAGGATTGTTGAGCTACATGCCCACGCAGCCAGACATTCTCAAGTCGACGCCGGATCATCAGCGTCCATGAGACACCTACTCGAATCTAAATCAAACCGAAGAATTGTTATATACGTTGAAGCAGCAGCAGCAGCCGGGCTCGATCAAAGCCATGCGTTATTTGAATAAGGCACTAATGAAACACGCATCGTAGACGTACACGTGTTACACGCGTAGTCAATTATTTTGTAAATAATTGCAAAACGAAATTGTCAGAAGGGAGAAAAAATGTGAATTGAAATCGTAATAGACTATATGATGTTCGATGTCGTGAGTGTTTGTGTGTGTGTGTGTGTGTGAGTGATCTGAAAACGATATTATACATAAATGTGTATAGTGAATAGAGAGCACTGCCGTACTCGTATATGTAACTAATAGGGATATTATGTGAAGGATATAAAAAGTACGATTTAGATGTTTAATGAGTTGATGAACTCTCGATTGTATTTGGTCAAACAGTGTAATCTTTTACACTTTTATTTAAAAAATACAAGTGTACAAAGAATTTTAGTAATGAATGAAAGAGTTATTGTACATAATACTATATTGATTATACATAGTATGCTGATTGTTTAGCGATGAAATATTGATAAAAATATTTATACGTCGATAGGAAGTATTTTTAAATACTTGGTCAAATGATATTTCCGAGATTATTGCACTATTTGTTCCAATTAGGTTTTCGAATGAAAAAAAGTTGACTAAGTATTTTGAAACGCTAGCCTAAGTAGAACAATTTTTATATAAAAAAAGTTTTTGACGTGCGTGAGAGTGTTCTTTTGATTACATTGATTTTTTGATCAATAACGTGATTTCTTTTATTTAATTGTCAAATGCATCACAGAAATTCTTCCTTAATTTTTATTCGTCATAGTGTATTATGAACTAAAAATGAAATTTAACTTTTACTATTCGAAAGTATTTGCACCTCTTGGCTTGTATCGTAACTTATTATTACTATTTTGCCATAAAAGAAGAGTGCCAGATTATACTATATGGTTGTTTGTATAGTTTTTTTTTTTACTAGTAAAATAATCAAATGTGCAATGAGTTTTATACTGTCACGAGAATTGCTAGTCTCAACCACTCTGTTTTTTTTTATCTTAAGTATCAAATTATTGTTGTATCGTTACAGCCATTGTCATATTGTAAATGTGATCGTAGCGAGATACACGAGTGAAATACGTAACTATTGAATACGATTAATCTTAAGTTGATTTATTATTTGTATAGTAAATTTTCGATGTATGAATTTTTACATTTGTACGTCCTAGGCGTTGCCTTTTTGTACGAAGAGTCGTCGTAATTGGTAACCCATCAGAAATCAAACAAATGCGTATTTTAATGATTTTTTACTTATCATCGATAATACGCACAGTCTCATTTTTTTTTATAGAACATTTTGTACATGAGTGCTTCTTAATGCCCTGAGTAACTAGTACAAGTCTTCCTTTATCGATTTATTGAAATGATGATATTTATAATAGAGCAAGAATGAACTGGAGCTTTTGTACAGTCGATACAAAACTCCCGTCGATAACTGAATAATTCAAAGTCTGTAAAAAAATTAGTATTATTAAAAAACAAAAATGGCTAAAATTGATGAAAGAATACACCCGTAAATAAAAATAGTCAAATTGTAGTATGCACAGTTTTGAACAAGTCAAAGCAGTACAAAAAAAGATATGGAAAAAACAAAATAGGAAAATTCGCCAACAAAAGCCCATGATATTTTGCATTCAGGTTTTTTATAGAATCGTCGTAAGGGCGAATTTTTGACAAAAATCGTATCTGAACCACTGACTTAAATAGGCTATTGAAAAAAAAGTTTGTCCGAAAGATATTTCCTCGTATTTTATTGAATGACTAGAAGATTTGTACGAAAAGCTCGAATACTACACGTTCACGTATGAAAAAAAATCTCTTTCATCGATTGATTACTTGATTGATATTTGTAAACTAATGAATATCGTGAAACGAACAAAAAAGATTAAATGAAATTGCGAAAAGAAGCAACCGCTAGAAGCGTGTCTAAGGAGGATGATTATTGTACTACAAAATTTATATGCTACATTATACTAATGTACAAACAAATAAATACCATAAATACTTATAACATGATCCAAGCACGTTTCGAAATCATTCTCGAATTCCTGGCCGAATCGATCACGAGTACTTTTATAATTAATCGGAGACGTTGTAATTTTTTTTTGTGAAAAATTCCGGGGCACCTACCTCGCTCATCGATCGACGAGCGCAGCGGAGGGGAACAATCTCGCGAATCTCTGCGTGTAGCCGCGCGATAAGAGAAACGCATGAGTAAGTAAGTCATCGATCGCCGGGCGTACATCGCGTCGAGTTCACTTTCGACTTTGAGTGAAGTCGCAATCGTTTTTTATTTTTTTTTGTCAATCGAAAATCTTCGTCGTCCAAGATGTGCTGCATATCGAGCCTTTTCGCGTCTCAGCCGCAGGAGATGACCTGCCCGAACTGTCACAAAGAGATCGAAACTCAGGTCACGGTCAAGAGGCCCTGGTACCTGAAGGTACTCTACACGCTCATGTGTTGCTGCTGGTGAGTTTGAAATTTCCTTCGATTCTTCTTCTTCTTCTTTTTGTCTCTTACGACTCTGCTTATACGTATGTACAACGGTGTGAAATCTTTCCGCAGTTGCTGCCTGTGTATCCCGGCGTGTCACTGTCTGCTGTGCATGAATCAGAACATCATAATCCACAAGTGTCCCGAGTGCAAGCACAAAATAGACGAGTTGCCGAAGCAAGAGGCAGTCGGTATCGACGACTTGAAGAAGTTCTGGAACGACCTGAAGGACGAGAAGATCCTCAAGAAAGGCACCTCCGAAATCGAGCTCAAAGACAAAAAAGACAAAATTGTCGACGAGACTTGCAAACTTCTCGACGAAAACTCCAAGCCCAACAACGATGAAAACTTGCCGACCAGCGACCAAACTTGCAAAGTCGACGTAACCACCGAGTCCAAGGATGAAGACTCAAAGCCTAGTGAGGAAAATGCCGAGCCCAAGGAGGAAAGCTCCAAGCCCAGTGAAGAAAATGTCGAGCCCGAGCAAGAAAGCTCGAAGCTTAACGAAGAAATTAATGCCGAGCCAAAGGAGGAAAGCCCCCAGTCTAAAGTAGAAAATGTCGAGCCAAAGGTGGAAAGCTCCAAGCCCAGTGAGGAAATTGTCGAGCCCAAGACTAGCGAAGAAAAAGTCGAGCTCAAGGAGGAACTAAGCTCCAAACCAAGCGAAGAAAAAGTCGAGCCCCAGGAGGAAAGCCCGAAAACGCCCAGCGACGTAAACTCCCAATTCATCGCCGAAGAATCCAAGTATACGAGTGCCAAGACCGAGAAGCACGCAAAAGACGAAAAAAAACACCGAAATCAGCGATAAGTCAGCCTAAAAATCTTTGCGGTGCGATACATGTTGTTAAAAAAAAAAAAATCATTTCTTCTTTGTAAATATATTCGAGAACGTAATTGTTGTACGTGAAATTATAAAACTGTGTTATTTAAAAACTCATTACTCCGACAAAAAAAAAATTGGCATTTTTAATTATACGGCGCTCTTTCTCTCTTATCTTGACGTGACCCAGGCCGGGCCATAATCAATTCAATTCCGCGCATAACTCGACCTAGAAACTATTGAATATATTATCTAACAACGAGAATCAATCGTTCAATTTATTACTTAATTATTGAGGCATGCAGTAAGCTCATGATAAGTGAAATTCGTCGTGTGTATCGTACATGTGTGTGCATATCATCATTATATAGCGATTGCCGAATTTGGAAGACGCGCCTGTGTGATGCGGGAGCGCCGCGTGCTGCTGTTGCGGCTGCTGCTGCTGCTGCCGGTGCTCTCTCGTGTTCGATCGTAACGCCGAAGCTACGTTTTTAGTCGAAATTTTTAGCTCTCCGGCGGAGAATGTGTCGGAAAAGAAGACACCCGAACGTGAAAAAAGGCGTCAACAGGGACTTAACGCTGCCGTAAAAAAATTTTGCGCGCCAAAAAACACATAATAAAACGGAGATATACTTGATTTAAAAAAAAAAAAAAGAGATTCGGACCTCGATCCTGCAATATTGTTGTGAAAAATTTCTGGTATACAAGATGCCCGAATTGGCGAAAAACGTAGCCCCCATCGAGAAGTTCTGCCCGTACTGCGAGGAGAACGTGATCAGCGACGTCGAGGAGGTGCCCAAGCGTCTCACCCTCATCATTTTGGGACTCATGTGCGTCTTCTGGTAAGCGAGATTTCGTTCGGGATTCGATTTGAAAGTTCAAAAGGGGGGAGGTTTCAATTCCATTTTAATTTTTGGGCGCCACGTGCGCAACGCAAACAGTTGCTTCTGCTGCATACCGGGCTTCATGCTGGTGGACGGGTCGCGCGAGGCCCAGCACAGGTGTCCGAAGTGCGACGAGCTACTGGGCCGGGTCACCCTCAAGGGCATGACGATACGCGAGCTGCGCGACGAGATACGCAAGGAGAAGCTCAAGGAGAAGAAGAAGAAGCAGCAGGAGAAGAAGAACAGGAAGAAAGACAGCGACAACGAGGCCGAGGAAGAAGTCCACGAGTAGAGGAGACATTTTTTTTCTCTTTTTGCCGGCTTGTACAATATAAAAATCCAAAGCAGCTGCTGTGACGACGACGACGACGACGACGACGACGACGAATTTGCAACGTTGTGCGCGATGCGATACATGTAAATTAAATTGAGTGTGATACAATTATTAACGATACATTTAACGATCGATTGAGATGCAAAACGTATATATATATAT
Organism: Trichogramma dendrolimi; assembly: GCA_034770305.1. Lineage (NCBI taxonomy): Eukaryota > Metazoa > Arthropoda > Insecta > Hymenoptera > Trichogrammatidae > Trichogramma > Trichogramma dendrolimi. The sequence goes on along the minus strand of JAPMIB010000071.1, from coordinate 12,639 downwards.
ACTTTTTATTCTCATCTCTTCTCCGTTGTCTCTTCCTTTCAATTTTCGACTCTTTTTTTTTATTATTGCTCGGGTAAAAACCAATCTGTTGCGCGCCGATAAAAAAAAAAAAAAAAAAAGCGCCGCCGCCGCGGCGATCCTTATCAGATAAGCTCGCGCGCGGGCTCACTTTGCCGGCAGCAGCGCATACAGCGCAATAATGTAACAACAGCAAAAGAGCCAAGAAGAAGAATAAGAAAAAAGAATCAGGGTCGTTGTCGATATACAATAAAGTGTAACACACAGTACGAGAGGCACGTAATACATTCGATGACCTGACGTCATCCTTTGCACTGCCCAAAAAGAAATCCTTGGGTATGTATAATATCAAATCGGGGAAGTCTTAGGAGCAGTAGTAGTAGTAGAGAGAAGTGAGTACAATGCCTGGGCTATTCCCTGCTCCGTTTTTTCCCCTCGAAAATGTTTTCGCCTGTATAATGTACAACATTGTACGCGCGAGTCTATTTATATAGGATGCGTGTTGTATACATATATCGTAAGACACTTCCCCAAACGTGTGTGTGCACATACGAAAAAAAAAAAAAAAGTAACGAATTCTCCCACTTCTCGAGAGCGAGAAAGAGAGAGACGCATAGATGCGTTGGTTTTATCCGTCTTTTCTCTCTCTCTCTCTCTTTCTCGTTAGCGCGCGAATGTTTATCGAGCGCGCAGAGAGCGCAGTTTATAAGTTTTCTGCGGGACGGTGTCGTGCAGTACCGATCGGACCACCAGCGAGTTTAGTGCACCACAAACGCGTGTATAATATATATATTTATATAGTCAACGGAGTCGGCAGAGATCGCTCATTTTATACTTTCGATCGAACAGGTGAGAGCTCGTACGAGTAGTTTTTTTTTTAAATGTATAACAAAGGGTTAACATTCGCGTGATCTTTTTTTTTATTAATATTCATAAGTTTACTTCTCGCCGTTTGCGATAATCAAAACGTAGGAAATTATAACAAGTGCATTCTACCGTGTATTATTGTTTTGACCCACTTCTCCTTTTTGTTTTTCACCTCGCGACGCGACATCGTGCCAAAACGATTCGTGCATTTTCATCCTCTTCTTCTTTACTTTATACGAGACGGCGAAATTAAAAATTAAAATATTCGTACTCTCGAGCACACTTATCGCGGGGCCGCACATAAAAAAAAAAAAGAGAGAGACACACAGCGCGTATCAAAGTTGTCGAATGTATATCGGGGCAATTCCAAGTACACGCGCACTCGGCCGATCTCGACGCTATATACAAGTATATAGTGCTTTGTGTCCACGCACAGCGCACGCATATATTTTTACTTCGAAGCCGTTGTGCGTATAATATACCGCGCCAGCATTTTTTCTCTCTCTCTCTCTCGCTATCTCTCCTTTTTTCTCTCTCGTTCTTTGTGCGCGGAGCTGAAAGAGAGACACTATTTTGTCGAATGTATAATGATATATATGTGCGCAAAGCGAGGTCGTATGTACGCAAAATTTTAATCGCAGAAATATTTATCGTTTTACCGAGTACACGCGAGAGATGCCTGTGCGCGAATGCGTGTATACATTTGGTAATTTACAGATGTAACCGGTCTCGTGCCGAGTGAGAAAGAGAGAGAGATGAATCGAGCATACAAAGGCGCGCGGGGGTCACAGCCAACATTATCTTTTTACATATACATTTAAAAGTCAAAAAAAAAAAAGAAGAATTACATACTCGACTCGTTACCTCTTTAGCGATCTTTTTTTCTTTCTTTTTTCTGTTAAACCAAAATAAAACGACGAAGAAGTAGAAGAAAAAAAAATTGTCGCAGCGCAGTTATAATTACACGGGCATGTGTATAAAAAAAAAATGTCACGAACAATGTTGTATAGATTACGATAAGAGGCTCCGCTCGGCGAGAGAGAGCGAGAAAGACAATATACATGACATACACGCGTAAAAAGACACACAAGTATATCGATATAAAAAAGTTACGCGTCGCGCAGTTAATGATTGTCGCGTATATATTTTCAGCCGCGAGCCGCCGATAAGACACGAGAAAAATCGGTTGGAGCTGCTGCGCCGCGAAGGATACATGCCAATTTTATCGTTGGCTGCTCCTCCTCGCGCGGCTGACACACACACACACATACACAACTCAACATCCGGAGCATGACGAAACGCGATTATCATCATTGTTATTATTATTTTGCAAAACGATGATGCGTTGCTCGTATAATGGTCTTACACCCCGCACCGAAGGAAAACCCGATAATCGACGATAGCCACGTACGATACGAGTGTGTTAGATTAATGAACCCATACAGAATTGTTCGGCTTCGATTAATTATATTTTACTTTATGAACATTGCGAGCGAACGAAACATCTGTTGCAAACAGTTTCCTTTCCACCTATATATATATATATCATGCTCCGATAGATGTGTGTGCGTGTGTAAGTAGCGGCGACTGCGTCTGCACGATCATCGCGGCCTACTGCTATATAGTCTGCTGTCAGTGTGTCAGTACTCGGTACACAACAGTCGTGTCGTCGATCGCCCACATAATAATAAATATATAAACAAGCGTAACTCTCAATTTGTGCTGTGCACGAATGAGTCATCCTCGCACGATTGACCATATATCGAGTTTTACGTAGCGATTCGCAAATGGATAGAAACCTTTGATAATCCGGTGTGTGTGTGTGTGTAGTATATTGCACGTTAACCTTAAAAACAACAACAGAACCAGCAGCAAAACAAACGCGCGAGAGGCGCTGTCTAAAGACGTATCGTCGTGCGTTGTGTGTTCTTTTAGCAACAAGTGCGATCGTTGACAAACGAGAGAAGAAAAAAAATTAGCAGCCCAAGATGCACGGCCGAGTGAAGGTGCGCACGAGCGAGGAGAAGGAGAGGATAATGCGCGCCGAGAAGCAGAAGAAGGCCCGCGAGTTCAAGGACTGCTACCTGCTCGCGATGAAGATGAGGAAGGCCGGCGAGCTCGACGACAAGCTCGCCGACGTCACCAAGAAGATGCTCTATCATCATCCGGACGTGTACACGCTGTGGAACGTCAGGAGGGAGATACTGCTGAGCGACAGGCTGAGTTCTAGCGCGGAGCTGCTGGATAAGGCACTGGAGGACGAGCTGGCACTGACCGAGGCCTGCTTGAGGGAGAATCCCAAGTCCTACTGCGTCTGGCATCAGCGAGAGTGGGTGATCGAGCGCATAAAGGAGCCCAACTGGAAGAAGGAGCTGGCTCTGTGTCAGAAGTGCCTCGAGCTGGACGAGAGGAACTTCCATTGCTGGGATTACAGGAGATTCGTGGCTAAGAAGGCAGAGCTCACGCCGACGGACGAGCTGAACTTTACCACCAACAAAATTGAGAACAATTTTTCTAATTACTCCTCTTGGCATTATAGAAGCAAGCTGTTGGAGCAGTTGCACGGCAATCGATTGGGCGACGCTGCCAATCAACAGGTGTACAATAATGAAATTGATCTGGTGATGAACGCTACCTTCACGGATCCAAGCGACACGAGTACTTGGTTCTATCAGATGGCTATTGAATTATTGGAAGACACCGCCACAACTGTGGTGCATAAGGCTGCACAAAAATTTCATCACGGTTTTTTTCATAAACAAGTGTCGAGCTCTAGCTTAAAACTGTTATTTAAAGATAAGCAAGATGATGATTGTCAGTGGAGCTGGCAATCAGCTAACGGTAAAATGTACTCTCCAATATGGTTTGTTGATCTTGGTGATTTGAAACCAGAAAATTTGGACAACTTTATTGTTGAATTTGAAGGAAAATTATACTCAACATCAGATGAAAAAACATTACCAGATAGTCGTGATGTTTCAAAACTAGAAGAACAATTAAGTAATTATAAAGAATTGATAGAGTTGGAACCTTCAAACAAGTGGGCCAAGCTGACAGTGGCACAACTGATGTTAGATCTGGATGAAAGCAGTAATTACTCGTCCATCATCTCAATATTGGAAGAATTAATTCAAGTTGATCCACTGCGCTCTAACTATTACAAAGATATGTTGAGCAAATGTAAAGTTAAACATAAATTAAACTCTATAATTAGAGATCCTTACGGATACGATAAAGACACAGCTATTGATTTATCAAATTTAGACTTGACAACATTGGGTGGTTGCGAGTCATATTTGACTTTTTGTTCTAATATAGATTTACAATGTAATTTGCTCAGCAACGAAGTGCTATATCAGCTGTATTGTTTGCAACAGTGCAAGTCGCTCAACTTATCGCAAAACAATCTAACATCTTTAAAATCTTTTCCAATCTTACATAATTTGGAAAATTTAGTGCTGTATCCAAATGAAATAACAGACCTCGAAGCGTCTGATATTTTGAAGAAACATGCTACCAAAAAACTGGTTATCACAGGAAATCCCGACGAGGAATTAACAAAAAGAGAAATGAAAAAATAATATTGTTAAAATTGTTCGAAAAATTGTTTAAAAAAGATATTTAATAAAAGTTTTCACACTTACAATCTGATTTTGTTTCGTCATTGCCACACCTAAGATTATACAATTATACGCCCAAAATGTGCAATTATGTTTGCAACCGTACATGGTTTTTCTCCCTTCATTATTGCTACAATTTGTCTATTGACAGAGTCAAATAAAAACCTTTTTTAGATTTAATACATTTCGTATTAAATATTACCTTAAATACCTATGCTCGCGTCTGCTATGTTTTCCATGTATTCGTCATGCTGCTTTATTGAAACTCGTCGAAAACATCATGTGTAAAATATATTTTAATTCTAACGATTACCTGTACGAGGCTCAATATGTAACAAAGGTACATTCACGCAAGAGAAAAATATCTTCTTCGTTTATAAGTATAATCCTCTTCACTCAGTGCATTGTATGTTAGCAGTTGGAATTCTTATACGTTTTTCAGAGCTATCGGTTCACACCACCGTAAATCGGCTGCAATGGTGATGTTGGACGAATAAAGAGTGAAAAAAGTTGCACGCAGTGAGTCTGCAATTATTAAATCGATTAAGAACAAGAAAACAAAAGTCGAATTATCCCGTACTCTTACCTGTGTAAATTGAATTTCTATCGCTATAAATAAAAATTGTTTCACCCCTTATAAGATCTATTATCGTTATGAAACTACAAATAACATGAATCATTCGGAAATAACTGTTGACACTGACGTAAGGTAAACGTTGGGCACGCGCGCGTGACGTTTTTTCCCCTATATGCATGCGTCAAATCTGTCTACACAATTCCTTAATAATGCGTGTCCCGCGATCATCATCTTTCGCGCGTCTCAAGATCTACTTTTTATCGCACGTCACATAGATTCAACTTCGACTTGAAGAACGTCATAAAGGCTTGCGATCTCACGCGCGAATTAATTCTTATTATCAATTATAAAAACGCTTCGGCATGTAATTGAGTTCATTATTCTAAAAATGTAGCTCGTCCGTCATCGCGTCGTTTACCGTGTTATTGTGTGTTGCGGCGATGTGATTCACGATCGTTATCAGTCCGCCCTCTTATGCACCGATCCCCACTCCGTACTCCACTTTTGCGCGCAAAATTTCGTTATCCCTCGCGGTTATTATATGTACGTACGCTGGAGGGACAAAATTTACGCGGGTACACAAGAGAGCAAGAGAGAGAGAGAGAGAGATAAGACGATCGCTCGTGTCGCGTCAAGTTTTGATATGCGTTTTTTCCTTCTTCTTCTCCTACTCCTTAGCTTTATGATTTTTGCGAAGCGACGAGTATAATAGCACCTGTTCGATTCGGAGCTCGGTACAGTCGAGCGTCGATCGTTCACAGTGATTGACTTTTTTCGTAATTGTTGTTGTAAGTGTAATTTTTAGCGTGAGTCATCGCGAGTTCTAGTTGTGATAAAGAGGAACAAAAAAAAAAATTTTCGCTAACGACAGTTTTCGATCGTTAAGTGTATGCGTGCGTGTGTGTGTGTGTGTGTGTGTGTGTCGTGAATCGTTAAAATTGTATTAACCTCAAGGCTGGGCGCACTTTCGTCACATATTTATTGAATATATACAAAAAAAAAAAACATATTTTCCAAAGCCCCCCGCGCTCGAACGTGATCTCAATTAATGAGCGTAGTTTGTATGCCGCGCGATCCGCGCGACAATATTTTTTTTCGCATAAAAAATCTGGATTCGTAATAACGATATTACGATCGTGTGTACCGGGTTTTCGAATATATAAGCACGCAAGATGAATTGAAAATTTTTCCCTCTTTGTTGCAGATATATCCGAAGCTTTTTTTTAATACACAATGAATAAAGGACCGGGAGGACCACCGCCGCCAGTTGGCTTCGTGTCGCCGCCACCCTACAGCCCCAACGTCATGCCGATGCAAGATAGTAAGTCTATATATTGCGAGTTGCTAATTGTAATGGAAATTCCAGTGAACTCGCGATTAATAAAATTCGACTCGTTCGACTTCTTGGGTTTTGACAATATTAGCAATAGTCTTTTGGATTTTTGATTATTCACGAATGAAAAGTCGAAAAAAAATTTACTCGATTACGTTGTACCAAATGTAGTTTATCTTTAGCCAAAAAAATGTTCAAGTGTCGGGTCGATGAATCGAATGCACATGTATGTATCGTAAAAAAAGAAAAATACACAAGCTGGATAGTTACGCGGTTATTTGGGGTTACGTAATCTTGATCGTTTGAAAAATGATGAACCTGAGCCGATTCGGTAACGGTACGCACGATTACGACAATTAAAAAATTAACACTTTATGGTTATTCGAGTTTGAACATATATATATATCCAAAGAGCAAATACAACGTCGCGCACAATTACATTCTCTTATCGTATAGTGCTATATATTATATTCGCGATGAGATAACGAAAAAAAAAAAAAAATAATAATAATTATTCTCTCGTCGCCACCCAGCACCCGTGGTCATCATCCAGCAGACGCAATTCGGCCCGGATCCGCAGTCCATGCAGTGTCCCCACTGTCACAGCGCCATCACCACGCAGATCCAGACGGAGTCCACCGGAAAGACCCACATCATCGCCCTGCTGCTCTGCCTCTTCGGGTATAAATAATCATACATTAAAAAAAAATTGTAACATTTATCGAACGATCCGGTCTTGGATGATCGTTATCGATTGTAATAATGGCATTGTTGTTATCGGCGATACTCTAATCGGCAATTCTTTTTTTTTTTTTTGCAGACTTTGTCCGTGCGCCGCCTGCGTCTACTGCATGGACGGCTGTCAAGCCAAGAAGCATTACTGCCCCGCGTGCCACCAATATCTCGGAATCTACGATAACTAAAAGCTGCGTGTGGAAGGAGCAGAGAGAGAGAGAGAGAAGAAAAAAAAAACGTCTTCCGAGTATTATAATCGAATGTTGACTAAAAATGCATTGTACAATGTGACGTCGCGATTAAAACCTGTATAAAGACATTTTTATAACGGTTAATGTGCATTCGCGACGATCATCGTTTTGTTTTTTTTTTTTTTACATATCACACAGTCCAGTTACTTTTTAACGCGCGTATGACGATGTATTGTACCTATATTTCACGACGATGAATGTGATAACAGAAGAAAAATTTTCATACGACTCTTTTGTATTGTAAAGATATATAAATTAATAATGTTTTTTTTTTTAATGATTACGCTGTGTAACGACAATACGTATAGAAACTATATTTATATACTTTTTTTGTTTTCTACGATATTAATATATGTTGTAAAGAAAGTATTGTAATGTATTTTTGTTTTCCTATGAATTGTTGACTGTGAGTGAAAACATTTTTTTTTTTTTAAAGAAACTAAAATCCGTATAAACACAGAAAAATATTAAGAATAAATAAATATAAAAGATGGAATTTCTTCGTTTTTTTTTCTTTATCTACGATAGCGCATAATGTTTAATTCTGGTTTTGAATGCCCGACGGCAAGAAGAAAAGAATTTGGAACGCCGCTTCTAATCGGATACGCGTATGAGCGCTTAATGGTTCTTATAATAGAATATCGTAATTCTTTCGAAATAATACAAAAATACGCGAAATTTTGGAAATCTCGACTTCTCGATAACTAACTCGAGCTTTACGATATACGCGTCTTCAAGGATACAACCTTTAATTCAAGCACGCGCATTCTTATGCAATGTGCACAATCGAATCAAATTTTTTTTCAAGATTACGGAGACACACTCCGCGATAGGTCATATAATAAATATATATTATATTACTCGCAAAAAACTTTCCACTCGTCGCGTCATATGTCAACCTCTCTTACCTCTCGTGACTACAAGACCATCTGCGGAGATTCAAATCGTCGTCGCTCCTCCCCCTCTTCGTTCCACCTCGTGCAAAATGTAGCATGTGTGTGTGTGCGAATTTGCGCAGACGTCTCCTGACCGCCGCTTTTCTGCGCGCAGCACATAGCGCAAAAACCAAGAGGCATTATACAGCAGTAGTCCCCGATTATCGAGTCACACAAGTGCGGAGGAGCTGTTTTGTGCTGCTATCATAATAAAACGCATTAAATCGTGTCGAGCATTCAACAATAACGCAACTCAAACTCACGACTGATAATTAGAAAATGAGCTCTTGTTACGGCTTTGTATGAACTATACCGTATTATGAAATAAAAAAAGATGATGCGTGGGCGATAAAGAAGTCGATCGACGTCGAGTTTCAATTGTGCGGTTAATCGAAGCTATCACTTCTGCTCTGTGTCTATACAAACGCGTAAATATTATTGTTACGAGTGCATCGACTGCTGCTGCTGCTACCTGGAGAAAGGAATTTTGCATACTTATATACCTCCAACGATGGCTCACTGGTTTCATCGTAACGTCCTGAAAGCGACGACCCCGCACAAATTCGAACTCAAGCATCACGATCCGACCGATGCGTCACGAAAACTTTGCAAGTAAGCTATATATATAATATAAGGCACATGATCGACGAGTCGCGCTCAAGTTTATTGTGCATCGCCTTGATCGATTGTTATTGATGATACTTGCAGCGATCTGAAGAACAGTCGCAACAGACTGCTGGAGCTGATCAAAAATCCAAACAACGACAGCACGATGATAGAGCCCGCGTACACCTCGTATCTGCAATTGCTGTACGGCTTCATTTGGGAAGTCGACGGCGACGGAGATGGAAAAGTCGGCAGACCTCCACCGAGCAAGCTCAGAGACGCGTTCGTCTTCAAGTGGACGCATACACTGCTTGGAGCGAGCACTGTGTACGTTATGATCGTTAAATGTTGTTGTTGTTAACCAAATAAGTCACGACAATGATGATGTTTTTGCAGTACTTTTGCTGATGCTGTTTACGAAGCAGCCAACATGAGTATCAACGTAGGCCTGTGGTTCATGAAACATGCTGCCATGATAGCAGCGAAAGAAGAGTCAGTATCCAATGGTTTTAAAGTTATTTTAATGCCGCTGAAATTGTTAATAAATTTGTTTTCGTAATTGTAGTATTACTATGGATGAAGCTAAAGAAGTGCATAGTATGTTGAGAAGAGCCGCAGGAATATTTACGTTTGTGCAAACAGAATTTCTACCACAGTTGACAAGTCCACCACCACTTGGTAGTGATTTGGATTCTCGAGTAGTTAATGCTTACATCAATCAGTGCACCGCAGAAGCGCAAGAAGGTATAAATTTACAATTGACAGTGATATTATCTAATTACTGCATAATTAACGAATACTTTATCAATTTCAGTGACCGTCGCTAGAGCTGTGGAACTAAAGCACAATGTCAATCTAATATCAGCCTTATCTAATGAGACCAGTAAACTATTCAATGATGCAGCTAATACATTAAGGCCATTTAAAGCAGAAATCTCAGGTCAATGGATAAAATATTTAGAATTAAAATCTATGTTCTACAAATCATATGTAAGTAATTTTGATTAACATTTTGACTTAATGAATTGGAATTCAAATTTCATTATATTGCATGAAATTTTCAAGGCATACAGTTACTGCGGAGACAACTTGTTGACTATGGATAAATGTGGACAAGCAATAAGAGCCTTGAAAGAGAGTAAAGCTTGTTTAGAAAAGTCAATGGCTTTTTGCAAGGAATACAGCAAAACAACTGGACCAGCTCCTAGAGTAAAGCCTGATCAACACCTGGTATTCAAACGTTTAGCTCCTCTTGTGCAACGTACATTGGATAAATGTGAACGAGAAAATAGTTTGATGTGAGCAAGGATTATTTTGAATTTGCTATCGTTTTACTTTATATCTAGACTGTAAAATCAATATTTTTTTCAGATATCATGACCCAGTTGTTCATGATGTACCTCCTTTAGATAGTAAAGCAACGTTTGGATTGGTCAGTCCAATTACTTTCCAGATGCCTTCTCCCGACAATTTATGGAATTTGGGAATTTACAAAACCCTCATTGGGTTCGAAACAGCAAAAATTGGCAAAGAACAAGACTTACCTCCGGTAAAAGAGGAAGAAATACCTCAAAATAACAAAGATCCAAAAAATGAAAGTGGTTGTAATTTGCAATAAATTCATAATTACAAAGTAAAGAGTTTGTACAAATTGAAATTAAGACGATAACGCAAAGAAAATTCCGATCGAGCGCTACGTGATTTCTACACTTCGTATCTTTCAATCTGCTTTGTGCAATAAATATTTCGGCTCGATCGGGTAAGATATTTGTTTTTGCATATAGCTTTAACAAAAAAGAAACATAAACATAAAACAGTTTTATTATTGCATTTTTAAAATAATTGTAAAACGATGCATATAATTCGCACTTAGCGCCTATTTTTATATTAGCGCTAGTATTATTTAAGCTAGTCAAGAATATGTTTATTTGCGTTACAATTTAAAAAAAATTGAGTTGTTGAAAATATTTCATAAAGAACGAGATGCCTAAGAAAATATTTTTTTATTATTGCGACGTTCTTAAAAATGCATTTCTATAAATGGTATATTTCTTATAATATACTCATGCAAGTTTTTCGAGACATATAATTTGTGCAATTTTATGATTTGTAGAAATCATGCATCACACAAAAAAAATATTACATTTTATAATCGTGCATATACATAAAAATATTGTACTATCTCTACAATAAACAAAGAAAGATGATACAATTTTTCTTAATCACTGTAGTCTTTTCTTCTACTCCTCGAAATATAGTCTCAGTGTGGGTGGAGGAAGGGGGGGGGGGCATGACGCATGTTACCTAGCCATGTGTATATTTATGTGCCACATGGTATGTGCAGTCATTCTTCGACTCTCTGTTGTTCTCGTCGCACGTGCTCGACCGGTGATCAAAAGTGCGGTAGCAACTGATCTGCAAAGTTTAAAAGAAAATTTATAAAAATTTCTCTTCTAGTCCTTGGATTATCTTCTAGATATTACAAAATGGTGTTCTTATTCACAAGTGATGGTGAGTTTATAATTTTGTGGCTTCAATTTTTGATTTCGTTATTATATACTTCTGAAATTTGAATCGTTCCTTATGGATTTTGTGAAAAGTAAGAAGCGCTTGATTTTAAACAAATTATTTACTTTTTCAGTGGAACAAAAACCAGTGACTTTGTTAATGGGAGTTGATAAGTATGAAAGTGAGTATTTTGTTTTGTTTGTTGCTTAAAAGATGTACTCGATAATCAAATATATAATTTTCCAGACGAGGATCTCATAAAGTGGGGTTGGCCAGAAGATGTTTGGTTTCACGTTGACAAATACTCATCAGCCCATGTATATTTGAGATTAAAATTTGTAAGTATATTTATCAATAAATAAGAAACATTTCTTCATATATCTAAATTTCTATTACATTAATCTTTAGGGTCAAACCATTGATGACATTCCTGAAAGTGTCTTGGAAGATGCAGCCCAGTTAGTCAAAGCCAATAGTATCGAAGGAAACAAAGTCAATGACTTAGATGTCAATTACACTATGTGGACAAATCTCAAAAAGACCCAAGGCATGAACGTTGGGCAAATTGGTTTTCACAACCTGAAAGAAGTCCGTAAAATACACGTGTCTACACGCCTCAATACTGTAGTTAATCGTCTAAACAAAACTAAAGAGTCAATAAAAGTGAATTTCCGTGCTGAGAGACAGGCAAGGGACAAAGGCGAGCAAAAAGATAAGAGAAAACCCTTGAGAGAAGTAAAAGAGAATTCACAAGACCCTGATTTGGTTCCAAAAAGCGAAAATCAGCCAAGAATAAAACTTAACACCGGTAAAAGGAGAAGAAATGCCTCAAAATAACAAAAATCCAAAAATGAAAGTGTTTATAAACTGCAATAAATTCATAATTGTGATGCAGTGCTAGTATTATTTAAGCTAGTCAGTGATCAGCATGTGTTTATTAGCATGGTGTAACCTGCAATAAATTCATAATTGTGATGTAGCGCTAGTGTTACGTTTCAAACTAGTCAGTATATGTTTATTGGCGTTAAAATTGTAAAAAATTGAATTGTAAATATTTGTCGCGACGCGATCGACTAAGAAATATTGTTTTTATTATTGTGCCGTTCTTAAAAAGCATTTTAATAGATTATTTCTTATATGTAATCATCATAGGATATCCCCTCAATCATCTTGATATCACGGGGTATCC